>CM033731.1:1939502-2564750 GCA_019671005.1 Hibiscus mutabilis | reverse complement strand
TGGATTATACCAAGGCGGGAAGGGTGGATTGACAGGATTAACGATGTATGGTCGGACCAAGTCCGCTTCATACAACCGGGAATAAAGCTCGAGTATGAAACCGGTAGGGAGTGAAAGTTCTCCTCTCTTTATCCTTTCGGTGACTCTCTCATCTCTTTGATTCGAATTTTGCGTTTTTCCCACAGGTGCTTGGGGCTGTGAGACTGTGAAGTTCTTGAGGCGGTATAGGTGCTGGTGGCGTTTACTTCACTTCTCTTGTTGTACTTTCGAGACCCTTCCCCACCATCATTCTCGCCGCTCTTGATTGCGGTTCGAGAGACTCCCAGTCTGATCAAGTCGGCGAAACACTGTGTTGTGTTATTGATGAGGCGATCAAAGAGTGCCCTTTCGTGAGTATTGACAAATAATGGCGTGATTTCATGCTCCGGGATAGGTGGCTGGATTTGGGCGGCCACTTCTCTCCACCTTTGGGCATATTGTCGCAAGCTTTCATTGGACTTCTGCCCCATATTTTCTAGCATAATTCTGCTAGGGATCATGTCATTACATGTTTGTATTGCTCGGAAAATGCTTTAGACAAATCTTTCCATGTCTTGACATTTGCTTTGCTTAACTGAGTATACCAACGTAATGCCGCTCCAGTTAGACTATCCTGGAAACAGTGGATCAGTAGCTTTTCATCTTTATGGTAAGCCGCCATTTTTCTGCAATACATCGTTATGTGTGCAGAAGGACATGTGGTTCCGTCATATTTATCAAACTCCGGCGTTTTGAATTTTGGTGGCAAGACAAGATCGGACACTGGACTTAAATCACTAGCGTTGTTTCTGATTCTTCATTTGATTGTAACGCTTTTTAAAATTTTCTTCCATGAGGCGAAATCTTTCTTCCCACTTTCTTTCTACCTCATTCCTGATCCTTTCGACCATGTTTAGGTCCGCACTTCTTCTTCATACATAAAGTGCTTGGTATCAGGGGTTGAGTCTCGGGTGCCCCTACTTGAAAGCTGGAAGACATTCTGTAGGGTCAATATACACCTTCCTAGCCTGGTTTGGTGCAGTTGGTTGAACCTTGAAGTGAGGGGTACCTTCGGCTCGGGATATTTTCTCCTTCTACTCGTTTTCCGAGACTTTTTGCCAGCAATCTTTGTTATGTCGATACTATTGAAGTTTGTGGTTGTGCAATCCCGATCACTAAGGCTTCTGCAGGCCTCTTCAAGCCTTGACTCGAGCTCTCTCCGCCCTCTTTCTAGATTGATTATTCTTTCTTCCATGAGCTTTCTTTGTAGCCGGGTAAAGTATATGTGATGAATGATTCGGGTTAACACATTGGAATGCCACAATATTCATATTATTAATATGGTTGTAAAAAATAAATGCATGTACGATGATGCAAATGTTATGATGCAAATGCAAGAATGCATGCAGACAAGGTCTTGGTTCATTTGGTAATCACCCTTTTGAATTACTTTTACGGGAATTAAAGGGTCTTGATTACAACAAAATTCGTGTTACAAAGTAAAGATCCCTAGTACAAAAGATCTAATTATAACACAGAGTCCTATAGATAGACTACAGCTCTATCCCCTAACTTTCCAATTGCCTTGAGCAGCTTGAGGAACCTAGGAGCTTCTTCCATTCCGGGGCTATAAAGGTCGGAGTGTCTCGGCCTCGGCAGCTAAATCATTTACGTGTCCGGCAACTCATTTGTATGTCCACCATTAGATTTGCGTAATCTTGGTCTACATCTGTACCATTCGAGCAGCGTCGCGTAATCTCTTACGCCAATAGGTGTCCCCGGCTGCAGCTTCCTCGAACACATTAATTTTTTCCTTGTAATCCTCCACAACTGCTTCGAGGGATCCGATTCGTGCTTGTAACACACCCACTTCACGTTCTCTTTCTTGCAGCTCAGCGAAATTATTCCTACAAAGATACATTTGAAGTGAGTGTTTAAACCCGCCATCTTTTCTTTTAATTCATCATTTTGACTTTGGCTTTGCCCCAAACTTTGAAGAGTGTCATCGTACAGTTTCTGCATTTCTAACAGTCTGTTTCGGCTATTCATGGATTTTCTTTTCCATACGGCGACACTTTCTCTTTCATGATGAACAGCCTGTTTTCCTTTGCGATTTCTTGTGCGAATCTTTTTCTCTCTTGATCAATGGCCTTCTTGGCGGACCGTTTTTTTCTTCCTCCATAGCCAAACGATGACTTTCAATCTCTTTCTCGATCGCTCTTTTGTTAACTTCTCGTTCTTCTTCCACCAAACGGATGCCGTTCATTCTTTCTCTTTCCACAGCTATGAACCGACTCGGCCCGCCTTTTGTATTTTTTGCCGTAATAGGAGGGCATCTTTTTGATAAAAGTATTTTTGTCACTTAAATCTGCATTCAATTTCTTCAATTGCACGATGATCCCGTCTCGCTCATCAACTTCTAAGCTTGCCTTATAGAGTTCGCTCGCATGTTGGGTCCGTTGAATGTCCATTTTCCTTTTAACTTCTTCGAGTTCACTCCTTAAGATGTCGGCCGGACGGTACCACCCTTGTAAGCTCTTGAGTGACACTTTGTTGGTCCTTGATCGATTCGGGAATCACATTATTAACCCTCAAACGTCTCCAAAGATCGTGTCTGGGGTAGTCATGTGCTCGGTGTCTCCTTCCACCCCGATCCGATAACAATGATCCCAAGCCCTCATGATGGTCTGAATTTTTTCCTTTGAACTCTCCTTTGAAAAGAAATTCAGTTTGGCTTAATCCGTGGTATTGGGAATGAACTGCCGTGATCCGAATCTGCCGAGACACTAAAAAGTGGAGCACAAGCGATCCCTCCATGTAATCCTAACATCATCAGCCGGTTGAAGTCACCACAATGTATAGAAAATAATTAACTTTACCGAGCCATGAGACCCTCCATGTTATGTCTTCATCTTGAATGTTCTCAAGAAAGCGGGTCCACATTTTTGTTTTTAAATCTTCTCGCCATTCCTTTGCTAAGTATTCTCGTAAAAAGCGAAAAACCTTGGAAGGATATCCCGCGAGAACCGCGTCGGCGTCTTCCACATGTGACGGATCCATACTTGTAATAGCTGTGCGCATCCTCAAAAACGTCCTTCTTCATGCTTCCGGCTAGCGTTTAAAGAAATGAAAGTCTCGACCAAGATTTCTTTGGTACCGGGTTTGCTCTCCGTTTCACCCGCTCAAACAAATCCGAATGGCTATGTCAATGTTCCCAGTACTCGGGAAAGATCACCAAGCCATATATTCCTAAAGCGAATAAGTCCATTTTCTTTGCCTAAATGCGGATGTGTCGATATGATGTCCCGAATACTCTCCCATGCAAAGATCGTATTATCTCCTCGGATTTGAAGGAGGCCACTAACCCAATCATCACTCATTCTCGCAAAGGCTTTGAGTTTTTGCAGTGTAATTCGATTCCTTGGAGGCTTCGCGTAGATCCAATCTTCCCGAATATTTTTCTGGTTAAGTAAAGCGCGTGTACTCTTTCTACCGTAGGCATCATGTCTTGCCCATTGAAGGTGAAGAAGCAAAAAGCCGGATTCCAAAACGGACTATAGCTCGGAGTAGGGGCTGGTTAATCCGAACATATAATAGCTGCGCGATGTCGCCATAACTATCGCAAAATAAGTCTTGTAGCCTTCGGTCCCATCTTTCCCAAATGCTTTGAAGATCCCACAAGTCGTTCGTTGGAGACTCACATAGGTGTATCCAGCTATTACGCGTTCGTTAAAGCGATGTCCCCTTGGATTTTCTGGTTGACCTCGACCAATGTCCGGTGACAAATTAAGCTCTTCTTTCCTAAGACACCTTTTTTCCATAGTGAAAGACTTTCTGATCAGGCAAACCACTTGATCCAGTACCTTTATGCGATGCAAATGCAATGATGTATGAGAAAAAGCGAAAAGAAAACAAGTCAGTACCAGATAAAATTGATAAATATATAAATAAAATGACAAAATTAAACAGAATAAACACACAAAACAACCCTATTTATCCCGTCTAAAACCTAAGGTTATCCGCATGGCTCTAACAGGGTAGGTTTCTATGTTCTCTTCATGCAGTGTTGGTGCTAGGAGGTACCCGAATTGTCCTTGCTGTCCCCTACTAAGGGTAGCAAGGCCCCCGATCATCACCCATTATAGGCTCCTTTCAACCGGGTTCAATTCAGGGGGACCCATTCGCTTATGCCCGTACGAAGGAACGATATCCTTACGAAAGCATAAGGTACTCGAGCCCCGAAGGTACTTGCTAGGCCCATACGGGAGAACGATATCTCCACGAAAGCATTAGCGTTTTCCCCCCACTTAAAAAGACGGGTTTATATGCCATATTTTAAATGCGTTAAAATAAACGCGCAATTATGACCGAATGTTAATTTAATAGTTACTTTAATCCGGAATTTCCAATATTAGTAAAGCGATAATTATTTTAAAAGCTTGACTCTCATTTGTTTTTGAAAAACAAAAATGTCCCCAGCGGAGTCGCCATCTGTAGCGAATGTCTCGCTAAATAAAAACGATTGTGTTTTCGAAGGATTTTTGAAAGGTGTTTGGATATAAAATATTTATTCCATGGGGGTTTTAAAGAAACCTTATTTTTGAAAAATGGAGTCGCCACCGGCCACTTAGGTAGACCGGACACCATAAAACCAGAGATTCAAAAAAGACAGGGTTCGGGAGTCGGTTACGGATGGGGAAGGATTAGCACCCCCACATCGCCCAAAAATTGGTACTTTAATAATTATCGCTTTATTAATATTGGATTTTCCGGATTAGAGTGACGATTATTTTAAAATTCGGTCCTAATTGCGAATAAATTTTAAGGGCCCCGTTATCCAAGAGTAAACGTCCAACCACTATCACTACGCCTGATACTGGCCCCGTTTACGCTCGGATAAAAGAGCATCGCATTAACAATTTATATATCATATGCAACTTTAGTGACAAAAATATAAAACATGGCAAAATATTTAAATGCAATAAGTATTGACATAACAGAATACTAATCTAACATAAATAAGATACTAAACTAAACATACACATATACATGTAAACTTAAAATACGAGGTGCGTATGAGGATATATAATAGGGCAAAAGACTACATCAACATACACGATTATAATACTGAAATAAATATTTACATGAAAACAGGACTGAAATGAAAAGAAATAAACATCAGTGACAGAAATTAAAGGATAATAATATGCAATTTAAGGACGAAAATGCAATCATGATCAAACTTGAAAGGACTGGAGCTGTAATTAGACCAAGGGGCAGACCCGAAATGAAAAATTCAAAAACGCGGGATGGTTAAGGGGGTAATTTTACCATTTAAAATCTGAATTCGGCTAATTTAGTGATCAAAACGAAATAAAATGGAAAAGAAAAAGGACAGAATCGTGATTAACCCATGCGGAAAACTCAAAACGAAAATATAGGGGACAAGGGAGGATTTATGATGTAATTAGACCATTTTTATTTTATTTTAGGTCTATAAGACCCGATAATCAGACCCCACTTTCATTTTTTCCTTTCATTTTTTTTTTTCTTGAGCAAAAGCTCTCGTTTCCTCTCTAATATACAGAAAAAACCCAAGCCCCGACCCTTGGCCGCCATGGTTCTCGAGGCGGTGATGGTCCCGGCTACTCGACCACCACCCTCTACGCTCTATCGGTTCTAAGACCTAACCTCGACCCCTCTTCGAGAACAAAAACTCCATCTTTGAAAGACGAACCCCAAAACCTCACAAAAACCGTCACGCTTTTATTTTGAGACCACCAAAATCTTAGATCTATGGTATTTCGAAGCTAAAGGACAAAGAAGAACCCCCTTTTTGTGGCTCACTCCTCAGAGCTTATCGCCGGCAAAGGAAAGGTTCTTTCTTTTTACGTAAACTCTCCATTTTTATGCATGTAAGTAAGAAAGAAAAGACAAGAAGTTTTTTCTTTTACCACTTGAACTTGCGTTGCTTTCTTTGTATTTCTGAAGACTTTGGTGATAATACAACAATTTTTTGGATTTTCTCTGCCTTCCTTTTTTTTAGCGTCTATTACATTGAAATATATATCAGATCTGATTTTTTTGGTACCGACAATCCATCTTTTTGGTGCTTTTTTGCACGTTCTCGAGCGCGGTGGTTGAACTGGCAAGATGCGGCGGAGTGGTGTCGGCATGGGAAGAAGTGGTGGTGGTGGTGTCTTCGCCGGATCTACTCACGGCCGTTGGATCGGATCCGATCCAACGGTTTGTGATTACATGGGGATGAGTGGCCTAGATCGAGCCTTGAAATACGTGGTACTTGGCCGGAGATGACGACACGTGGCGGAGGGTAATGAGCGGTCTGTGGCGTGCGTTGCGCGCGCGCGAGTGAGCATTCGAACGGTGCGGAGAGTGACATCACACGCGCCGGTGGATTATCTTGGACTGATCGGACCGTTGGATCAAGACTTGATCCAACGGTCCAAATGACGCGGTTGCAAGATAAAAGAGGGTATCGGACTTAGTTTTTAGGGTTTTTAATATCCGGGTCAGACCAATATGGGCCTTGTAATATATTTTTGGGTTTTTGTAATAAATTGGATTGGACTGTTAATTAATATTTGGGTTTTATATTTTAAATTTTATTTTACACTAGTCCAATAATAATAATAATAATAATAATAATAATAATGATACAACGTTACATATATACGTACACTTGCACACCCATATAAGTGTAACATACGAATACACATGCAAATATTAATGTAACATACTAACATAACATCTACACACATTAAACAAATACGCTCGTACTCTATAGATACATACGCGACACACATACACCATTAGTACGTATACATACATAGCTTATAATATACACACACACCACACCTTATATATACTAGTAACACTCATGCAAATAATAAACATATAATATAGTAAGTATATATGCAATACTAATATGTATTAGTGAAAATGAGTGATTACAACCTCTTTTGCCCGTGCCAATTTATTTTATTTTTCTTGATATATTATACGATGTTTAAACTATTCTAATCTATTGTTCATAAATCATAGGATATTGTGTGTTTTTATACGTTTGAATCCATGTCTTTCTGTATGTTGCACCAACAACGTGCCAACTGAGTGAAGGCTTAATTGTTCTATTCATTTGATAATTTAATTATCTAAAAAGTGATTATTTTTATTACTATTGAATATCCTCTAAGGATTAAGTCGCTTCTTCAATTATGTGGGTCTAGTTTAGGGGTCAAATTAAAAATTATCCCATTTTATTAAAGTACTGCATCATTAAATTGACATAGGTTAATGGCTCAATGACCAAAATATAATAAATTGATAACTTAAATGATTGAAATACAACTTTTTATAATCGGTGATCAAAAGTGATCACTTATAAAACAAAAGTGACCATTTTGGTAATTTACAATTTCTATTATTACCGAACATCCTTTAAGGATCGAGTCATTTGTCTAGTTATGTGGGTCTAATTTATATGGATCACGCTTTTTGAACAAAATCGATCTAATATTTTGATCCGAATTGCTATTTAATAAAAACTATATTATTTAAATTTAATTATCAAATATATAAAAATAAAAAATTAAACATTTTTATTGTTATTTTTAACAAAAGCAGCTAACTTCTAGCTAACTCATAAACCTACATTCTTTCGATTCCCTAATAAATACATTTAATGTAACGTCAACAAGTGTTAAACGTAAAAATAAGGTACATTACACTCGTAAAAAAATGTTCCAAATTTTAAAAATAACTTTATCAAGAGAAATGATAAAACATCTCGAGTTTAATCGTAAAATAGACAAAAAAAAAAGTAAAACTTTAATACATTGTGTATTTACATTATAAAAACTTAAATCTTAAATACTTAACCTTAACCCTGAAAAATTAAACCCTACACTCTAAACCCTAAGCCCTAGATTCTAAACACTAACCTTAAATTCTAAACCCTACAACCCAAACCTCTAAACCTTAAATTATAACCCCTAAAACTAAACGGCACGTATAAACTAAAGTTTACACGCCTGTATATTAAAGTTTTTTCTAAAAAAAAATTAGAGAAAATTCAATAAATTGAAAATACCAATAAAATCTAACATTTTGGATTCCCTGACATTTCCAGCTTTATAGATTTTCTTTTCTCTCACTCGTCTTTTGCTCCAATTGAAACTCTAATCTTATTTCTAAGTTTCTTTTCTTCATTGCGTTCTTAGTGGTTGCAGGTGGCCACGGAATTTAATTTGTATTATATATATATATATATATTTAACGAATATGTACCTTTTAAGTGGAACCCCAATTGCCAATGCTGAGTTGCCACCTGTATATTATACTACAAATTAATATATAAAATCAACACTTGCCATTGTCTTAACTCTTAAAAGACACTTTTGCCTGTGCTGCCACTTTCGTATTTTTAAATACGATTATGTTAATAGAACATGTAATAATTTCTTCACTTCTTCACGTTCTTGACCCCATCTAAATCCTCTTTCCAATTTATCTACTTATTTTACTTGGTCCATATGAAACCATGTCAAGCATATTCCAACTTCTTTTACTTGTAATTTAATATTTTATTATGATGGTTATTTTCTCCTATATAATAGTTTTTATGTTTGGTTCATCTTTTTAAATACTTTCATATTAGATCGGCTGATGTTTTTTTTTTTCTCTTCTCAATTTTAGTTTTCAATAAGAATTTTTTTAATATTTATTTTGTCTATTGTTATGGTATTATTTTTTAGTAGTTTAACGTTTGTGTAATGACTATCATGACACATTTTTTAGATCAAAAAAAGTCAACGTGTTAATATGATTAGATTCATTTTGTGATAATTTGTTGATGTATTTAGAAATATTAACGGAACATTCTGCAAGATTAATTCGGTTCATCGCCACTCTTAAATCATTACTTAAGTGTCTATTTTAATAGAGACAAAAATATTTTAATAATGGTTGATGGATTTCTATTGAAGGTGAATGTCTTCATGGGAAGGTCTTGTTTCTTCACGTCCTTCAAATTTTCATGTTTTGTTTTTTTTCTCTCTATTAATTTTTTAGACGTAGTCCAAATTTTTTTATGTTTGAGATGTGTTTTATTATATATTTTTTATTTTTAATAAAATCTATTTTTATTTTAAAATTCTCGAATATGATAGTATGATTAATCAAACATATGTTTTTCTAATTAATATCATGCAAACACTCGCAAGTATCATATATCTGAATTTGAATAACATGATTTGTTGAATTATTTGAACTACAAAGTGCTGTCAACCTTTTACTATGGGATCCCATTCATTGTTTTCTATACATAAGAGATCTAAATGCAATTATTAGTCATTCGGCTTAAATTTTTATTGGCTTAAATAAAAAATTGGTGTATAAAGTATACTGCTTTTGAATTTTAAGTGTTTAAAGTATTTTTTTTGTAAAAATAGGTGCCTAAAATTTCAACCGTTGTAATTTTAGGTGCCTGACCGTTAAGGGGTGTTAAAAAAATTGTTAATTAATCAATGCTTGACATGTGACAACTAATTTATTTTTTAATTTTTTTTAAAAAAACAAAATTTTCAATTTTTCATAAAATCCCGAAATTTTATAATTTTTACAAAACAGTCCTCAAATTCCTAAAATTTCCAAAATTCAAACCCCCTAATTGCTGCCGCTTCCGCCGCAGATCGCCGCTCCTGAGCACACCCCTTTAATCACCGGACCTAGGCAGTCATTTTTTATGGCCGTTTTATATGCTGCAACATTGACCGATTAATAATTGTGTTGGACCTTTAGATCAACATACTGTATCATCTAAACGGGAGGTTATGTCGTGCTTCAATAATCAATTATAAGTTGGTTGTTGAACGTCGATATTTCTTTTTTTTAATAAAAATAATTTTATCTTTATGACATATTTTGTGATGTCTTTTGACATGTTTCTGATCTTCTTTGTTAGTCATTTGATCGTTATTTTAAAATTTTTTTAGAGTTAGATTTGACGCCGCATTGACGGATCAAGATGACACTTATTAGTATTCTTCTAGTCTTTCATTATTTGGTCCCTCAAATTACATTTGAATATGCAGTTTGCGTTCGTGGATAGTCTTCTCACGATGCTCGGCTCTGGTTTGCGGTTGTTGGTGGTCTTTCAATAGTTTGATCCCTTTTGTGGTCCGTTTGTCGATGCAGTCAAATCTTTTTGTATCTATTTTTTGTTCAAGTCTTTTGATTCGTTTTTAACCTTATCCTTGTATGATTCTTATATGATCTCAAGTAGCTAATTTCTTGTGTCAATGATTATAGAAAAATGTTCAATTTATATGTATAGTTTACGTTTATAATTGTAAACCCTCGTTAAAATTTTAAATATTTCCTCTTTTTGGTATAGTACATGACCATTTTATGTTTTACGTTTAAAATTCGTGACTCTCTCTCCCAACAATATATTATCCAAGATTCGAACTCGAATACTCTCCGAGCAAAGTTACAATAATGTCCCAACAATTTCAAATAGTTATACACTGTAGAGTGCTGCACGAATGAAAAGTATACATAAGAAGTGGTGCTAATGTTGACTGAATAATATTGATGCAATTTCAGCTATGGGAAGATATATTTTGGAGACATGATGAGCATCATTTCAAAACATCCACTTTTACTTTAGATATTATTATTGATATTTGCCAACTCAATGTTTCTGGAACCAACAGATCAGTGACATATTATGAAAAGCACTGAAATTATGATTTTAGTCACTTTATTAATCTCAAATTTAAAATTTAATCCCTATAATTTAGTATAATTTGATCATTTACTTTTTACAATGTTACTAGTTAATATTGGTAATCAATTTGATTAAAATGCTACATACATTTTCCTAAAAACACCCATTCTAACACAATATCTATTTCATTTTAATGAAAATCATGTAAAACAATTAACTTAAATAGTTAAATGGTGTTAAATTTGGAGTAACTAATGGTGTTATAAAAATAGAAGGATCAAATTATGTCAAATTCAAATACTATAAAATATCAAAACCATTATTTAGCTGATATAAAAATATATCCGACACGAGTATTATCAAAATTCAATTATATTTACACATTTCGAATTTATAGGGAATGCATTTTAGGTCAGCCTACCAAAAGTGCAACAAAACAAGAGCACATCAAAAAAATGGGGAAAAAGTACACTAATGGAAATAAAGAAGATTAGGAACTTGTCATTTTCAAAATAATATATAGTTTTTTGTAAATTTATTTTGCCTTTCCAAGTAGACAATTTAGTTAGTGTTTAAATCAATTGTCTTTAAAAAAAATGTTAAGTTTATACCTACAAAAAGAATGCCCCTTCATTTTGGTTTATAGGTAACCAAATCAAAGTTGCTTTGACATCTACTATAGCCACTAGTTTTGTCAAATACTCTAAAAATGAATTATTAACGTGCTTGTAAGAAAAAATAAATTAGTTGCTTAGATTAACTAATGATATTATAAAACTAGAGGAAACAAAAAATAAATTAAAGTAAAGATACTAAATATCAAATTTAATCATAATAGAGGACTAAATCCATAGTTTGACCAAAATTAAATTAAATAGCTTTAATTTTCTGGTTTACTATATGGGTTTGGTTGTGATAAGGAAAAACAAAAGGGGTAGCAATGTCATTTCCACTGCTAACTAAGATTTCGTTATATGAAAGTACACAGCATAATTCAGATTCCACTGTATATTCTTTTCTACACATTCCACAAATGTATAAATGAAACCTCCAGAAATGAAAGAGGGAAGCAACTCTTCTTCTTTGTTACTGCACTGATGTAGGCGTTCAAGCTTCGTCAATGGCGTCGTGATTGTCAGGATTCTGAGTGGAAACTAATTTCTCTGAATTTCTCAGCGTTTTTTTTTGTTGTTGTTTTGTTTTGTTGCCTTCATTTTCCTATTTATATTGTTTGGACCTGTGGAAATAGGAAGGAACGGCGAGGAAAGAAAGACTATATAAGTTGTTTTCTGAGTTTTGAGTTGGCTCGATTCAGTTTATGATTTGACGCTTTTCTTTCGTTTGGATTCATGGATCTACTCGTATTTAGAAGCGGCGAATGGTAAGTTTTTTTTTCCGAACCCTTGGATTTTTATCTCTTTGCAGAAAGCCTGAAAATGTATTAGAATTCGAATTTTCTTAATGAAATCCAAGCTTATTCTTGTAGTTTTATTTGAATTTTTGGATTTTTTTAAGTTTGTATGCAAAGAAATCTTGTTAAAGTAGCAAACCTTGAAAAGAAATGGAATTTTTGTTGAACAACTTAATTGAAGAATACCGGTGTGAGTTCTAAGCTCTTTTATGTATTTAGAGGATCCTTAGAAATTCGAATATCTGAAATGTCACACGCGTGGGTGTCGAATACGGATACTTTAAGAAAAATGAATAGGAGTAACATAGTCCGAAATCATATTTCTTTCAATGAATTGGTCCATCTCAGTGATTAAACATTATATGTAGGTAAACTGTAAACTAACTAAAGGATAATAAGATTTATTAGTCTCTTATATTCTTCAATCTACTTTTTTTTGGTTGTTATTAATCCATTTGTGCATCTTATATTAAGATAGGAACCTTTCTTATTTCATGGGGAAAAAATCTGATTAGCTGTTTATAATTCCTTTATATCAAAGAATCTTAGGACATATTTGTGGTTATTGTGAAGGTTCCATGGAGATATTAAATGGCTCAGAGAAGGAGTTGTGAGTCCCAGCAAGGAAAAGCCATCGTTCAGATAAATTTCTTTGAGGCATTATTTGATAGGCAACTTTGACAGGCAGTAAATAACAAGCTATTGTTTCTGTTGGCTTGGTTGAGCGAGGCTGATCCGTCCGTCCAATTTAGTTAAACTCTTCTTGAGATAGATCTGTTGTGTTGTAGGGAAAAAAGAAGGCAGAAACTTCAGCTTTACGATCCGGGGCATGTCTCCTTTAGCATCATAGATTTTGTTAGAAACAAACAAGTCTTTTCGGTATTAGAAATATTAATTTGTGAAATTTCAGCTCTGCTGGGCAAATCTTCTTTGGCAAAACCACTACGGTTTCCTTTGGTCGGGTGAATTTCCTAGGGAAGCAGTGTTTATGATCATCATTTGCATCTGTTTTTTAGGTCTCCTTTCGTACTTGTAAATTCGTTCTCGCCTTCAAATAAGGCACCCGGCAAGTTTACCTTTTTGTGATATCTGTGGGAGATCTCCCTTGGAAGTCCCCTCCAGCGTGAACTTCGTCCCATTTGGGCAAATCTTCATTGGCATTTAGAGTCCTTTGTTGGATCCTTTGTCTCTTTCGGGTAAATCTCCTTTGGCATTAGAGTCAAAGTATCCTGAGAGGATATTTGACTCACCATCACTTCAAACAGTTGAATCAACTGGAAATTACATGTCCCGCAATTTGCAACGGAAAAATATAGTCATATCCTTGTCTGTATTGTCCATCAGGATTGACTATTGAGTTACCATCTTTATCACAATATCTATTGAGACTTGAGAGCTTAAGATTAAGCAGGACAGACATATATTGGAAGCTTCATTTTTTCAGACAAGAGTGGAGTTACTGGTATATTTCGTTATTCTTGCCTTTTTCTATTTTGTAATAGCATTGGTAAAAAAAACGAGATAACAAACCTTCCATGCATCTGCAGGTGCACACGCTATTCTGGTCTACTAAAGATCCTGCTCTTCAAGATAACAAACCTTTGAAAGCAAAAGTTATACCAGGCGTTATTTTTTAATTACTGAAGTAAGTTATTGCATGAAAGTGCTTGACTGCTACATTTTTTATATATTTTTCTTACTGCTAAATTTTAACTCTTAATATTTTATTTATGTTTAACTAAACTTAATGTACATCATGTCATAGGTGCTAAAAAATGGATTCTCTCTTTACCGATTCAGAATGGGAAACTTTTAGTGAAACTGGCTGCAGCGAGCAAGAAGAAACTGACTTTCTGTATGACAATCATGCTTGTACCATTCTATCTAGTCTGGAAGAAACTATTGGAAAAATTGATGAGTTTCTCTCATTCGAGAGGGGATTTCTTCATGGGGACATTGTGCGCTCTGTAACAGACCCATGTGGGCAGATGGGCAGAGTAACCAACATAAATATGTTTGTGGATCTCGAGAATGCTCACTGGACAATTGTAAAAAATATAAATTCAAAACAACTTTCGAAGATCCGCACCATTTCAGTAGGGGATTTTGTGGTTAATTCAAATTGGATAGGAAGGGTGGTTAAAGTGGTTGACCGAGTCTCTGTAATCTTTGATGATGGGTCGAAGCACGAGGTCACTGCAGTGGATCATGAAAAGCTTGTGCCAGTTTCCCCGAACATAATCGATGACTCACAATATCGGTATTATCCAGGTCAGAGAGTAAAGGTTTTGCTTTCAAAAGTTTCTCGATCAACTAGATGGTTATGTGGCACCTGGAATGTAGATCAGGATGAAGGAACTGTTTCAGGTGTGGATGCGGGTTTCGTCTATGTTGATTGGATTTCCTCTGCTCATGCTGATCGTGATTTAAGTGCCTCTCCTCCCTCACGTTTGCAAAAGGCAAAAGACTTGACTTTGTTGCCATGTCTTTCCTATGCAAATTGGCAACTTGGTGACTGGTGTATGCTTTCTTTTGCTGATCACAAGGGGACTACTGAAGAGTTCCTCCATGCATCAACTCGTGATTTAACTAGAGATTACTGTAAACTAGATAAAGGATTTGAAAGGGAAAACCCGCATTCAAGATTGGAAGAGATCTTTTCAATCATTAAGACAAGGACCAAGGTTGATGTTGTGTGGCAAGATGGTACCTTTGGTTTAGAATTAGATTCACAAACTTTACTTCCTGTTGGTGTTGTGAATGCTCATGAATTTTGGCCTCATCAATTTGTCCTGGAAAAGGGAACCATTGGCAATAGTCAAAGATGGGGTGTGGTGCATGGTGTGGATGCTAAGGAACGAACTGTTAAAGTGCAGTGGAGAGACATGCATGTGAATCAAATAAATGGTTTTAATGCGGAACAGATAGAGGAAACTGTTAGTGCTTATGAACTTGTTGAGCACCCAGACTACTGTTATTGTTTTGGCGATATTGTCGTCCAGAATCAGTTTGGTGATCAAGCTGATAAAGGTCACGAAATCTCTCAAAATGTTTCAGAAGGCAAAAACTTGAATTCATGTCAGAATGAGAATCCCAGTGCATATTGTCTATCCTGTATCGGCATTGTCATTGGGTTTAAAGATGGTGATGTGGAGGTGAAGTGGGCTTCTGGTCTTACAACGAAGGTTTGAATCTTATTCATTCGTATTCCATGATTCAAATCATATGCATATGTGTTTAAAGGATTCAGCTGCGGTTTGAATTTAGTATTAAATCCTTCATCCGGATGCATTAACTTTTGAAACTCATTTTTGTTGACTACATTCTATTTTTAGCTCATCAAGTAACAGATACAGATCTATCATCCTTTGAGTTGATCATTAGATTTTGTCATAGGTTGCACCATATGAAATTTACTGTATTGATAAATATGGAGATTCGGCAACAACTCCTGTTCTCTTTGAAGAAAATACTGAGTCTTCTAATCAAGATGTTTTTGTGCATGAGATGCAGTCTGATAGCCAGAAAGGAGAGGTACATTCAACTCTCTCATTTCCATTTGCATTTTTAGCATAACTTTTCTGTCGATCTGCGAATTCTAATCCGGTTGTTTGCAGATGCGCACAAAAATACATGAAAAAACTTGAACTATTTCCCTCACTGAACTAAATAACAATTGTGATTCTATTCTCAGGAGTTGTCGAATTTTGATGATGCTGATGAAAGTGGCAAAAACTTCGCATGGGTACCTACACCCTTCTTCCGTCCTCAAGCTGCTATTGGATTTTTCACAAGCATTGCTTCTAGCATCCTTGGATCTTTTGGTCCCAGTTCACTGATAAGCCAAGATTCATCTGGTCGTATTTCTCACAATGCAAAAGAGTATGACATTCTCCTTGAGGAAGAGGTATTGGAAACTTTCCATCAGTGTGCTGAACAAGATACGAGTGAGTTGGAGATACTTGAAACAACTAACATAAAACAAGAAGCCAAAGAGTTTGAGGAAAACAAAGGCAGTGTGATGCCTAAACCCGGGGAGACTTCCGACAAATTTAGGCAGTTTGATATGGTCAGTGATTGCTCAGATCACCACTTTCTCGGTGAAAGTAAGGTGTTGGCTGTGTCTCAGGTTCGAAACACACCTTTGCTGACTCTTAAGACATGCCATTTGAGTTGCTCAAAACGTCTTGATAATCATTTTAGTTTTCTTCATTTTCCGCACTTTTAGGTCAAAAGAAGTTGGCTGATGAAGGTTCAGCAAGAATGGAGTATTCTAGAGAAAAACCTTCGTGGTTAGCATTTGATCTTACCCTTTAGAATGATTTTTTGTTACATGTATTGATACACTGCCCTCATTTTTTCGGTTACTGCTCATTGAATGTTTAAACTTTAAACCTGTTGCTATTTTCCCACAAGACTATTGTTTACCTGAGCAGAAACTATCTACGTCCTTGTATACGAAGAAAGGATGGATCTACTACGAGCAGCCCTTGTTGGTGCTCCTGGAACACCCTACCATGATGGGCTGTTCTTTTTTGACATTTGTCTCCCAACGGAGTTCCCGTATGAACCACCGGTAAATTCTACTATTTCCAACCTTGCTACTAAATTAAAGAATCAATCGGCTAAGTAGTTGCTGCTTTCAGAGTGTTTATCTCTATAATGCCAAGAAATTATTAACCTCTTTGATTCATATCTTTTGTATGCAATAAAGTACTTCCCTTTGGAGAAAAGAGGAGACATTCCAATTCATGTTCTCCACACAAATTGATTTATAAATACCGTTGTTCATGTAAATTATGAAAGTGTTGATATACAGGAAAGAAATATCAAGACATTTATGTTTATCAAAATTTTGCAGATGGTGCACTACCATTCCGGGGGGCTTTGCCTCAATCCCAACTTGTATGAATCAGGGAAGGTTTGTTTAAGCCTTCTAAATACTTGGGCAGGTTTGGACACGGAGGTCTGGAATCCTGGAAAATCCACAATTCTTCAAGTTCTTCTATCCCTCCAGGCACTCGTGCTCAATGAGAAGCCTTATTTCAACGAGGCTGGATATGATAAACAGTTGGGAAGAGCGGAGGGGGAGACAAACTCCGTGAGCTACAACGAAAATGCTTTCCTTGTAACCTGTCAGTCTATGCTTTATATACTCCGGAAGCCGCCCAAGGTAAAATTCCACATCTAAACATTTTTTCCAGCTCCATTTGCATTTGTTGAATTAATGGTGTTAAAACTGATGTTGTCTCTTGATTGAATGCCTATTTCTCTGCTGGATCAGCATTTTGAGGCCCTTGTCAAGGAGCACTTTAGTAGACGTGCTGAAACTATTCTCTCGGCTTGCAACACATACATGGAAGGAGCCCCGGTAGGATTTGCTCTTGAATGCAGCAGAAATGGCCATGATGTTAAATTTAAAGGAAGTTCAACTGGGTTCAAAATAATGCTTTCTAAGCTTTTCCCGAAGCTTGTGGATGCATTTTCAAATCAGGGAATCGATTGCAGCCAATTTCGAGATAAGTGAATGTACCACTGAGGCGCTAGTAGGTAAACACAAATGTACATTACTGAAAATTGCTATAATGTGAATAGCTTTGGTAATAGTCATCACCTTAATTCGAGAACAAAAATCGAATGAAGATCCCAGTAAAAAGGTCAGTTTTGTATCATATCGGGGTGTGCTATGACTGTACAAAGCTATCCCTAACAGGCTTGTGCTATGACTGTACAAAGCTATCCCTAACAGGCTTGTGCTATGACCGTACAAAGCTGTTGTTTTCAGACAATAAGATTGTTATGAAGTGATGATTGGATTGTTGTGCTTCGATTAATCTCTTTTGGAGTTTCCCAATCTCTAGTTCCTATTATGTTTCAGTTTCTGTTTGATGTTAGAACTATACCCTTTCTAGATTATGCATTCGCTATAACCTACTCGGAGTAAAAAAATGAAACCCTCAACATGCTTTGATAAACAGCAGCAAAGTTCATCACCAATAGTCTCGACACGAACATGAACCATCTTTAAAATGATGAAACCGAAGCCTATCACGAACGATAATCTCCCTATCAGCAATAACCAATATATGTTTGATGGCCGTATGGCAATCCTCGCACATCCGAAGGTTCTTGATAATACTGATAGGCACATCAGGGCCAGTTTTAATAGGCCAAATGCTATTGCAAGCTTCTCACTGTGGTACCTAAGGGCATGTTCCCTCTCCTTTTCTTCAACCTCATGCATCACGGATTCGGATGCTGGTATATAGCCAGCTTCTCTGCACCTACTCATCAACTCATCCAAATACAGATAAATTTGATTCGTCTCGGGATGAGACTTGTCACCCATGCTAAACAAATAAACCTTCTGATCAACATCAATTGTGCTGTAGCCAACTTCCTTCAAGCGATTTCTTATCATTATGTTCCGTACTTTTTCCACTTGATCCATCCTGCCTGCTAATGCATATATATTCGAAAGCATTACATAGTGGCCCGGATTGTCGGGCTCGAGACTTAAAAGATGCTCTGCTACTTCTACTCCAAGATCGAAATTCTTATGCATCTTGCAAGATCCAAGCATTGCAGTCCAAACTGCAGGGGCTGGCTCTTTTGGTATGTCTTTGATAAACTGATATGCTTCGTTCAAGTATCCGGCACGCCCAAGCATATCCATCATACAAACCTGATGCTCCACCGATGGCACCAATCCATATTTCTGCCTCATGCTGGCAAATATCCGGCGCCCATCATTAACTAGCCCTGCATGAGCACATGCTGATAAGATCGCGACAAACGTAACATTGTTTGGTTGCCGACCGTGGATCCTCATTTCACTAAAGAGCTCAAGTGCTTGGTCACCATGACCATGCATTCCATACCCTGAAATCATAGCCGTCCAAGCAACAATATTCTTTCCCTCCATCGAATCGAAAATTTCTCTGGCTTTGCTCACATTTCCACACCTCTAACACATATTAATCAATGCATAACAAGCACCACATTCAGATCGAAACAGTTTCTAGCAATATACTCATGCACCCAACAGCCTAAACCACTCGCGCATATTTGAGCACAAGCAGATAACAAACTAACAAACGTTGTGGAATCCGGCTTAACTCCCAAATCTTGCATCAAATAAAACAACCCAATCGCTTCTTTTCCAAACCCATGCTGCTGGTATCCCGAAATCATTGAATTCCAAGCTACCACAGTTTTCTCAGGCATTTTATCGAAAACTTTACGGGCAATCCTCACATCACCAGATTTAGCATAAAAACTCACAAGAGCAGCTTGAACATATACATCCAAACCGTACCCACAAATCAAAACATGACAATGAATAGTTTCACCGATACTAAAAGTCATTAAATCGGCAGAAGATTTAATCGCCGCCGAGAATGTGTAATTTGAAGATGAAATGTTGGCTAATAACATCCGGCGATAGTAGAGAAGGGATTCTCGAGGGAAATTTAATTTAGAGGTTAAGGTGATTAGAAAATGGAAGAGAAATGTATCTGGTTTGGGGATGGAGAAGAAGAGGACGAGTAGCTAACGGGTGAAGTAGCGGCGTAAGCAAAAGAGAGTAATTTGGTGATGAGAGATCGGCTACGACCGTAGCCGGTGACGAGGATCCGTGCGTGGACTTGTTGAAGAGGTTTGAGACGTGGGCCAACTTGGATGATTGCGTGGTAGGCTGGTGAATGCTTGAGGGTGGCGGTAGATGGCGTTGTTTGGCTTCCATGGAAACTTGCCATGAGGAGGAGAGAAAAGGGGAGAAAGGGAGGGAAATTTTTGAGCTTTGAATCAATGGTAGAGTGAGTTAAATGATCTCGAGTGAAAGCAGCTGAAACGTATCGTTTCCCTAGTTACCCGCCAAAATGCTTAATTATTATTATATTTGCTTTTGTGGTGAAGGATTTTCCGGTTGGCTTGACACCTATGCCCTTGGGGGAAATTCTAAAAAGAGCCGGCTTAATTTGAGGTTAAAAACTGCGAATAAATTATTAAAACGTGTATAATATTGAGTAACATCTTAGATTATAACCCTAAAATGTTACTCACATTCAACTTAAAATATTATATGATTTGGTAATATTTTCATAAAAATATATGATATTTTAAATTGGACGTGAATAATATTATAGGTTGTAATTGAAAACATTATTAAAACGTGTATAATATTGAGTAACATCTTAAATTATAACCCTAAAATGTTACTCACATTCAACTTAAAATATTATATGATTTGGTAATATTTTCTGTTACCTATTTTTTTAGCTGCCGCACAGCAGAAGAGCCCTTATGGTCGGTTATAGAACGGTTGAGCATTTCTTGGGAATCAAGCTCAAGGCTGAGTCAGGAAATTCAAGCACACCAAAGAAGCCTAAAACTTGAAACTTCGACCAATAAGAAGCTATGATAGAATGCAAATTAACATGATATGATTTCGGTTTCTTTGCGAGGCTGAGTCAGGATTGCAGATAACATTACCCTGGTGGCCATGGTATGTTTAGCCAACTATTGAACACAAACGCAAGTAGTAGAGAATTTATGAATACCGTTTTTAATCCCAAGTCAATGTTATGTATAATTTTACATATTTTTGTTACGTAAGATAAAGTTCAAGGATGGAGGATAATTCAATAAAAGAAAATACGAAAGAAGCTATTGCCTTAAACAGACGGTTCAATAAAATACTTTTTTTCTAAGAATTCTGCACTAAAATAGAAAGGCAAATGGAAATTTTGGACGCTGAAAAGCATAGGCTAAACAATTGAAAAGATTAAAAGAGTTAAGATGTCACCGCATTTGTGAATTAAAGCAAATCTTCAATCTTCAGGTGGGAAGTCTTCGTCCGAACCATTGTCCAGAAAAGTGCCAAGTGTTTTCCTCAACATGCTGAAAGTTTTGTCATCCTGCATCATGCATAATGTAATCCGAATATAATTCTATATATTGTCAGTTAATCAAATTAAATAATCTCATTAAAAATGAAATTATTTACATTTATTTTCAAAAATTTTATTAAAATATCATCATTTAACTTATTATACATAAAATTGCATTAAATATAAATCTTATTACGCTACATCATTAATATACAAATAAAGAAATTTAAATAGGATTTATATTTAATATATTAATAATATGAGTGACAAAATGTGGTTTATTATTACTACAAATTTATATAATAGCAGTGCATCGAATGTAAATGATTAAAGCTACTCAAGTCATAAAAACACATTTTACCTGTTTCTTTTTCTTCAAGGACTCGCCCAACTGAGAAATTCTATCAGCACAGAATTTCTCTTGCTCAGATATTAAGCTCTTCTCTCTTTTCCCTAATGCCAACCAAAAATCAAATTAGTAGAATCGGATTTCAATAAAAACAGGGGAACGACCGAGTGTGGTGCTTAATTGCTCACCCAGTTGTTCATATCGCCCGAACAGCATTTCTTTGTCTTCCTCAAATCTGGAAATAGTATCTGTGGAACGGTAATTAACAATCAGAACACAATCAAAAGTCTCCATCTACAACGAAATATAGTTGCAGTATCAATTTAAATTTCATGGTTTATTTCGTATCATAAACCTCAAATTCTAAAAGAGTCTTAAGTCAATATTGGCAATTACTTATCACAATCTTTATCTACCATCTTTGTTACCCAAACTCCTGGAGTATCAAATATGGTTATACCTACCCGATATGAATTTGCTTAGTTTTTTCCGAGCTTATTTATAGATTTGAAAGATCATACGTTAACCCATGTCCTAATCTAAAGAGTATGGCAACATAGTCTACTTAGGAACAAGTCCTGGGCTATTTGAGATTTCACATACCAGTTTCAACAGCAAGGAAAAATAAAGAACTGCACTTATTAGGCTGAAACTTAAAACATACCAAATCATATAGCTTTAACAAGCAAATTAGCTGGCCTGGTAACAAATGAACAAATGTGTATATGTGAATTCCGCTGAATACCTTTCCTGGTTATTTTAATGTATCTTCTTCAGGCATTTGGTAGCACAAAGAAAGACAACAAGTTTGAGCATGTTTGTCATATAAGCAGCGGTTGAAAAGGTTGAAAAATAATTTAAAGCTTTTATCTGAGAGCACTAGCAAATGAAAGACACAAAGCATTAAGATTTATTCCATTTGTAATTCATCAAAACCCACCTTTCAGGGCCTGCAGATGGGCAGCTTTTTCTTTGCAGAATTTCCCATAAACCTCTTGAAACTTTGTAGTCTCATCCTTCAAGCAGTTTTCACACTAAAAATAAAGCAATCACATTAGCATTTCAAGCTTTCAAACCATTTGGTAAATACAGATAACAAATTCACCTCTTTTGAGCTCTTTGAAAGTGCCTTAGCAAATGTTTGTCTACAATAAAAAAACAAATTAACAGCAATAGATTAGTATTTTTTTCCATAAGGAACGTGATTAGAATTAGATTTTATCATTTTGGACAAAAATAACTAAAATCTTATACAAAATATAACATGATAAAAATAACACGAACACAGAACGGATACACATACATATCAAAATTATAGAAAACTAATTATTAATTTATCAATATTTATATAAATATATCATACTTTAAATACAATTGTAATAAGTAAAAAATATATATGAACATAACACAAACACGAGATAGATTTAATTAGAATTTTGCATCATGTTCTGATTAAAAGTAGGCTAGTTTACCTTTCCTTCTCAATTTTTGACTTCAGTTCATCAAGCTTAGACTTTATCTCAGCAGCTACACTGTAACCGACGACAATATACAAGTAAGAGACTTAATAAAAACCAGAAATTAATAAGTAACTGAGAAGAAAAACAAAAAACAAATTTAGTTACTGTTTTATTATTTCATCTTCTTTAAAATTAAAATTATTTAAGCGAAGAAGCGATCTAATAAATTAATTGCTAAACGAGCTTATAAAATCATTTGAGAGAACGTAATGATCTTCACAAATGACTCATGAAACTCTTATAAATTTTGAGAAACAGAATTCAAATTAACAAATGACTTAAAAACTCGTATTAATTCTCCGAAGTCATGAAAGCTAGTCAACCAAAATTATATATTAATTTGCAAAAAAAAAAAAAATTAACAACTAGAAAATGGATAAAAACAACTATCGTGGAATCTATGGAGGACACAGTGAAACAATAACAGTCTTATGCTGAATTTTCATTTATTCCAAAAATTTCAATTCAATATCAGAAAAGATAACGAATAGATATTTATATTACCTGGAAATCGTCTCTTCGTTATTCTTTTGACCGTCCTTCTGCGCTTTCTCTTTGATCAGTTGCAGCGCCGACATAATCCCTTTGAGATCGCTGCAACTTTCACCAAAAAAATCGTCAACGCACAAAACATTCAACAAAAATAAATTATAGAAACCATAAAGGTTGTTGATAAGAATGACCTGGAAATATCAGGATCCAAATCATCGACTAATCGGGTCTTTGGATCGGATTTGAGCAAAGACTCCGATATTCGCTTTCTGGTTCTCGTTTTGCTTGTTGACATTGTTTCAAATTACGTTTGGAAAATCTTGGAGTTCAAAATGGAGAAGTAGGAGAGCGAGTGAGGTTTAACTATTTTTGAGAGAAAATACAAGTTTTGAATTCTGCTGGGTTGTGGAAAATGAAGAGATTCGGCTGTTCGGAAACTGGAAATGCCGTTCTTTTGCTACGCGCTCAAATGGCGCTCTTTTTCTCTTAAAAATCAAGTGTGCAATGTTTAATTTTGGTTAAATAGATCATTTGGTCCCTGATTTTGACTCAAATATTCAATTTGGTATTTAACTTTTTTTCTTGTCCCAATTAAATACCTATGTTTAACATTGAAATCAACCAAGCACAAATACCAAACCAATTCTAGGGGGGGGGGGAGGGGTTGTTTTAAAAAATGTTAAAAATATAATTTTATTTTTTGGGATTAATAAAAATTTTATTAAGTCAAAAGCAATATTTTGTTACGGAATACAACTAAAAAATACTAACTAAAATCACTCATAGAAAGATAAATTAATGCCCAATTCTTATACAGTTGAACATCTACTATTAGAATTCTTGCAGCAATCACATGTAAAAAAAAGTAAGGAGTTAATCTCAGCCATGTATTTTTTCCATCCAACGATCCAAAAAATATGTAAAATTTAAAAAAAATTACACTATATAAGTGGATCTTAAACCTTATAAAATATATTATAAAAACTAACCTCTTAAATTTTATTTATTAAATGAATTTTAAATAAAATGACCGATTTACCTTTCATGAAATATATATATATATTTCATGCAAACTACATGAACAGAGACAGATTTCACTTCGATTTTTCTGTTACATCACAAACTCTATGCCTTCATTTTTTACGCAAAAACTTTACTATATAAACCTTCTTTATCAATCAAGCTAAAATCACACAAGCATAAATTCCTCCCAAAGATGACAGCAAATTGGTTTCTGTTAACTTTACTATTCTCACTATGTTTACCGGCTTCCTATGGTAAGCTGACCGGTGTTTCCGCCATGGACGCCATAATCGAAAAAAATCCGTGCCAGTCAAGCAGAGGTTTCACGCACGAACCCGATCATAGTTCTTCATCCTTTGGCAATCGTGATCCTCCCGATTTCTGTATTCCCGGCAATGAAAGAAACCCTTACTGTCTCTACTGCGACAATGTCAATATCGTTTGCAACTCGGGCTACTACGTCGGCAACTCAGGCGTCAGCGTCGGCATCGGAGTCGGCCCCTCGTGCACCGGCCCCTTTTGCGGCAAGTCAGGCTACGTCGGCAGCGGCTTTTGCGTTGACAGCTGCAGTTGTGGATACAACCCTTGCAGCATAGACTATGGTTATAGTCTCGAGGGACTCAAACAAACGATTAGGGATCTTACCATGAAACTTGATGCCAATGATTTATTACGCCAAAAGAAGGCGATGAATATGAAAGCTATGTCACCAGAAGCTTCATAGATTTATATATATAAGATTATATAAACTTAGGGTTCTATAAATAGTAAAAAATAAATTCATAACCAAACAGCTTGAATATGATTGGATTCCAATGTGCTAGCTGCTTTTATTATAGGAAAAATAAATAAAGATTTAAATAAGCTTGATTTGAAATGAAAATGGATGAGAAATATTATTACGGGAAATACTTAAACTCTAATTTAGGTTTAATAATTTTTTATTTCTACAAATTGAAAAATACTTAAGGTTTACTATTTTTGATAGTAACATCTCATTTTTCGTACATAATACCATTTGTTTTGTCTGCAACTGCGATAACGCAAAGTAACTGAAAACATAGCTGCAAACGTATTCAAATTTCTAAATTAACCTTTATTTGTTTTCATGTGACTGGTTGTTTACCTTTGGTGACGTTTTTCTCTATTAATACGTGATAAGTAGTTTATTTGACTACCGTTTTATCTTTAATTATGGCTTTAATGATTAGTTCATGTTGTTGATTTGAGTGTTTTTATACGTTTTCTATACAGTACTACAATTCTAGAAATTGTGCTTAAAAGATAACATTTTACAGTTCTATTTTCTGGAATCAAGGCTGGACTAGTAGGCATGAATCTGGGCATGAAGAGTCTGGCGTGGCGTCCAGTCAGCGGCTTCTAGAAGATCCAGTCAGCGGCTTCCAGAAGGTCTAGTCAGCGTGAATTGATGAGCGGATAAGCTGCATTTAAAATTCAAATTAGAAATTATCTTTTGTTTTTATGATTTAATTTGAATATTTTCTAAGATTATCTTTTATCATTTATAGGTTATTTGTAGGGTTTTAGAATACTATAAATACCCCTCAGGGGGTAAGCTAGAAAATCATCTTCCATTCTTAGTTCGTTATTGCTTTCTAAATTTTATAAAATTCTTTTTTTTCTTTACGTTCTATTTTTAAGTTTTTATTCATTTCCTTTTAAAATGTCGAGTATGATTTTTACTATAATCATGCTCGACTAATTTTCCAACAAGCCGATGGCTTAACAACAACTCAATTCCGATCGTGAGAATCGAAAAGCACTTTATAACTTCGAATATATTTCTTAATTTTCTGCAAACTTGGATTTGCAATCGGCTTTTCCATTTAAAATCCTTACACTTTCAAAGTTAAAAAGGGCCCGTTGATTTGAATGTTGTTTCAATTTATAGTTGGGAGGAAGGATCGGCTTGTAGCATATTCGACTTCCTATGAACACACTTAGCGACGGATTCGCTAAGGAAAATTAAGATCGGATTCAATTCTCATTGAGACAACATAGTCCGAGTCGGGTTTTTCCATATTTAAAAACTGTTTTATTCTAGCGGCAATAGTCGTGTTTAGACTAACCAGAAAATTGAAATTCAAAAATTGATTTTGGATGTTTACCGGAGAGAAAAACAAGTTACAAGGGTTGGGCCTTGTAGACTGTAACCGGCATTTATCCGGAGTAAAAATCTTATTCAATGATCGGTTGGAAATGAGTCAAAGCGAAGCTTGAGGTTGTTTACTTAAACTGAACATCTTCTTAAATTTACTCTCAATTAATTTACTTTTTCTCGCCTAAATCAAGATCAAAAGCCTTCTACATCAAAATTCTCAAAGTCCCTGCGGATTGACCCTTCTTCACTTTACTACACCATTTAATTATTTCTTTTGAGATTAAGGATAATTATTTTGACAGTTCGCGATGCATGTCAATACGAATACTTTTTTTATCAAAAGGAAAAGTTTACTCATTCAAACCGAAGAAGGAGCCAATAAAAACGAAATACGAAACAACGACAAACAAGCCGAAAGCACAAAGAAGGAGAATCACGGCCCGCAAGGCGTGTAACACCAAGCATAGAGAAGGAACCTACACAAGATCCTGGATAAAAACTCAAACTACATCCATGCAAGAGTTTCTTCCGGAGGCAGGCTCCCCTTACTGAAGAAGAAGAGAGTTTTATCATCACAGACGACGTTTGAGACACACCAGTCTTGAGGAGGCAGGAAACAACCACATGAGCAACCATTACACGGTCCTTAAGTGGATTAAAGCCTAAAGCACAAGCGAAGACATTACCCGAAACATGACCTTGGATCAAACAAAATAAGGTTGAGACGAATGATCCAGGGGAAGGAGGATCCCCCAACGCTATCGATCGATCCTTCCAACTGTCGATGATAGCAGGGCCAGACGCGATCAAGGTTACTGCAGAGAACCCATCATCAGGTTATCCGCTAACTCATCAGAACAAGCAAATCCCTCACTTAAACATAGATAAAAGAAATAGGCTCAAAGCCGCCCGGTCCAACCATTGCAGAAGATGATTCTGTATGAAACTCACCAACCGAGTCGATCAAACAACAAAGATATTCCCTGCTCACATCCTTAAAGGGAACCCCTTCTAACATAGCAGGGTCATCCTTGGCATGTTATTTCAAAGGGTTCAGAAAGGTAGGGACAGCTGTACACTCAAGACAAAAATTCGAATTGTCCGAGGTTTTAAAGGCCTTACAGCTGTAAATTGTCGACGAAATCCCAGCAATCCTGGAATTGAGAAACACAATATACTTATCCCAAACCAACACGCCAAAAAATCTCAAAACGGTAAGAGCTTTTCCACGTGGCTCGACAATAAGGGATCCGATAACAGATTCAGACATGCGACCAACGCTATGGGCCGTTCGAGCATTATGGCCGTCTTTCTCCAAGAATGCCCAAGCTTTCCCAAAATCCTCACCTTTTAAATCAGCTTCCTCCCACATTTTTAATCTGCAAACAAAGGCCTTGCTCTTAAAGGCCAAAGCTATGGAAGCCTTTGACTTCACACCGCCGTCCATGAAACAGTCAAAAACTATGTTTCTTTCCCGTGATAGCAATGGCATCCATGGCAAGGGGGCCTACAACTTGGTCTTTAGGAGTAGAAACTCCATAGCTCTCACCTCCATAATAACAAGTGGAAGAAGAAAGCCAAGGAGAGTAGACATTAAAATGCCTGATCTTAACAGCCCCTTTCCCTTTGGCTTTGTGTCCCTCCCCGCTCTCCATCGACATTTGATGCACACTCATTTTTCGGTGACGCACTGTGATCTTGACCTCCAACGTAAAAAAAGCCAACACTGCCTCCATAACGTTTTCCCTCCCTCGCCTGTAGTTCATGTGGCCCCGCCTCCACCCTACAGCCTCTCGTTTCCTCCCATTACCTTTCAGGCTAAGCTGGCGAGAATAACGATGCTGCCACTCGAAAGGGGATCTTCACACCTTCGAGGTTACAAACGAGCAGGACTTCACCGAAACAAAAGAACTGAAAAGGGAAAAGGAAGGGGGCGAAAAACTGAAAGAATGAGGGATATACTGAAGGCTAGGGTTTTTCAGTGAGAGAAAACTTGATTAATGACCCTCTTTTTATAACATGAAATTTGATACGAGCACTTTTGTGGACGTTGTTCATCTCCATTTAAATCAACAAAACGCAAAAATATTAACTACTAATTTTGTCTCTGCAAATACATTGTGAAATAAAAAAAAATAGAAACATTTTTGTTACTTAAAAAGTTGATGGCAAAGAAGACAAAAAGAAATTTTATTTACCATGGAGAGAGGGAGAGAATAATTAAAAGAGAAAACTTTTTATTAAATAAAAATATTACATTTCCATATCGGGATTCGAACTCATACAAGATGAGATAATATGAGTATCTTTAATTATACATTTGGTCCATGTTAGTTATTTATTATATTAATTTGATCCTAATTTAAATTTAATTAAATAAAATTAATCAACCAATCAGATGACAACACATGTCATGTCAAATCCCATAAACAATTGTTTTTAGGGAAGAGAAGTGTGGGGTGGATTGGTGTGGATAAAGATTGAGGGGATTTTGAAGAAAATAACAAAAAACCAGATTTAAATAAATAAAGTTAGCAAATCTAGGCCAATTGAAGTGTTTGGCCTAGCCGTAGAAGTGTCCAATTCAACTTACATGTTGCAGGTTTGATTCTTAGCATTCTCATTTAGTCAATTTTTCACCCCAATTAGCAAGTGACACGTGTCACTATCTGATTGGGTGAAAAAATAACTAAATAAAATAAATTAAAAATAGAGTAAATTCATCAAATAAGGTCATGGCATTTGTCGTCATCTGATTGGTTGATTAAGTTTATTTAATTAAATTAAAATTAAGACCAATTGATATATAAGTAACTAACATGGTCCAAATATGTAATTATATAAATTTTCTTTAACTGGCACGTCACATCTTCATTATATTTTAACGGTCGGTGGTCAAAATAGGTCTATTTAAATAGTTGAATGGTCAAATTTTAATTTTTTGTAGTTCGGTAGTCAAAATAGGTCAGACCCAATAATTAGATGGTCACCCAGGTAGTTTACCCTTTATTTTAATATCATAGTTATAAATTAGTATAAAATATAGTATAAGTAAATTCTACCATCATTTATTTATATTATGAGAAAGACAATTTTAATTTAGTTTACTCTATAATGTCAAGAATTAAATTGTTTAAGGGTCAACCCAATTTGGAGTAGATGGTTAAAGACTTCTATTGCCATCTAATTTTTTTTCTTAGGTCTTGGGTTCTTGTTCCAGTAAGAACAATCCCTCATTTTCCCTCCCCTAAGTAGAAATTGTTCAAAAAGAAATTGTTTAAGGGATGCAATGATTCATTCAACTAGTAATTGCGTAAAGGATTTAGAGCTATATTATGCTTTTTGAATGTTTATTTATTTAAATATGTATGGTTATGTTTTGATACACAAACTGTATAATAAAAAATATATATCATCATTCTTATTTAAAACTATAAAATCTAAATTTTAAATATCTAACTTTAAAACTCCTCACATTTAAATTCTAAACCCTAAAACATAAATATTTAAACCTTAAACTAAACCCTCTAAATCCAACATTAACATATTTATATAAACTAAAGTGAATAAAAACTTATATATCAAAATATTTTTCTATACTTATTATAATAATTGTACATCGTATTTGTAACTTTGAATTTATATTATCGACTTAAAAAAGTAAAGTCATTGAACTAAATAAAAATGATATTTTTTAACTATTAAAATTTTAAAAATTATAAAATAATCATTAAACTTATTAAAATGTTACAAAATAATAATTACATGTTAATGAATAGTGATAAAATTGACAAATTTGAGGACTATTTTAAAACCATTCGATAAGTTCTAATAATCATTATAATTTGATAAAATTCATTGACGATTTTATAATACTTTAATACATTTAATAATTATTTTTTAATTTCCAAAATTTCAATAGCTAAAAAATATCATTTTATTTAGTTTAATGACTATTTAGGTACTTCACCCTAAAAACAAAATACCGGCGGTCTTAAATCCTAGTTTCCTAAACCAAACCAAAAAAAAAATCAAACAGCAAATTACAAAATTATCCTTGATTGCCATGGCATTCCCGATGCGACGCCCTCCGAATTCCAAAGCTTTTAAAAACCAAAGATCCAATTTTCGTCAGTCGGAGACGCCGCGTTCGGAGGAGGAAAAGCAAGGATAATGATACCTCAGCTGTGGGCTTCTGCTTGTGGAAATCAATGCACTGACAAATACGCTGCTCTTACGCAAATTCCTTGTACTGCTTCCCTTTTTTCATTCCTGTTTTAAACTACATACGATTCTATCTTTTTAATAATTTCGGATGGCCAATTCTTCCAAACACCGATTTAATAGATCTTAGTATTTTGTGTATTCTGTTTAATTGATTGCGTTTGAAGCTTCTTCCGTCGAGGTCAAGGTTCCATTTAATTCGATATTTTATTTGTTTGCTTGTTTTTGTGTATTTTGGTGTTTTATTGCTTTATTTTGTACGGATTGAGAGGGTCTCTCCAAATGCTTTTGAATGGATACTTGCAAGTTTTGGTTGTTGATTTATAATAATGTGAGCTATAAAATGACTATCAATTTCCCAAAAATTTGTGCATTTGTGCAACGAGGTATTCAAATTGTTTTGTTTACACAATCAGTTGTTTATAATATGAATTTGAGATTTTCTTCATTTTAATTTCCTCTTATTTCTGAATTATGAGCAATGGTTGATTTATCTGAGAAATCTATTTGTATGTCAGCAATCTATGAACGCTACTAACAATAACGAATTCTTGTAGGGAGAGTGTTTTGCAAAAAAGGGTGTAGCGCGGATGGAGAGACATGGGAAGAATGTAAGCAGTTTTGTATTAATTGTTGCTTTTGAAGTTGTATGTTCTATCAAATATGGTTTGATGTTCCTTGTTCGGCTTTCTGGTGCTTGGATCATATTTTCTAGCAATTAGTCTCTCTAGATACTGATGTTTCATTGGTGATTAATGTATTAAGCATTTAATTTTCTCCAGATTATTCATATGATGGTTTCATCGATTGGCATGGTTCTTTAACCAACCTTAATGAATACGGTGAAACAGCATATCTTTTAACGCAGATTATATCTTTATTTTTACGATTTTTTCACTTTTCAGGTTTATCAGAGTGCGATGAGATGTGCTATAAGGATCCTGTATTAAAGGACCAGAAATGGAGTGCTTACATTGATCGCTCCCCTGGAGCTGCCAATTACTCTCAGGTACTAAATGTTGTGGCCGTTTTCATCCCATTTTCTCACCTTTAATGACCCTAGATATTGTCATTTATTTTGTACTTTTTCATGTCTGATATGGTTGAGTTGAATTGCTGTTTACTTGGTCATTGGATTGTTATGAGCTGCTTTTTATGTTTCCTCAAGATGTTTTTCGTGTTTGAAAGAATGAACCTCTGAAAGTCTGCTATTACACAGATTTAGTCAACTTATGTTCTCTTCCGAAATCAAGTGCAGTACTCTAGAAAAAGTTCTTACCACTTTTTGAGTTTGGTTCTCACTTCTGTTATTCAGGGTTGATTATTTACACTGCTCTGCAATTGCTTTTTAGTGTTAGACAGGTTGAGGCACAACAAACTTAGTCTTAAAATAATATGGCCCTATGAAAGAAATTAAAGGTGAAAGTTCTGTGGTTTAAAGAACATTAATATTGAGATCCACTAATTGACCTGGTGGTCATGGATGCTCATCCGCTTCACCCTTGTGTGGGTTCGAATCCCGACATTTGCCTTGGGAATATTATTGCAACACTACTTAATAAAAAATTAACATTAATACTCTTATTTATCGGAGATACATGTGACTCATAATGTTCTCTTGAAACATCTCATAATTCGAAGTATAAGGATGTCTATTCAGTGCAATTGGGTAAATTATAGGGATCCATAATAAGTATTAGTGAAATAAGCAATATTTTTGGTCAAATATCATAATATTAAATTCATTGTTGATTTTTCATCATACAGGAATGCTTCAATGCTTGTGTAGCTGGATGTGGTTATAAGGTCGGTCTGAGCTCACGAACATAGACTTGTCATTTGCTTTCTTCACCTTCGTTTCATCTGTAATTTCTTGTTTCTTTACACATTGCAGCTTGAAATATGTAAGGAGATAGTAGCACAAGTCAGACCAAGACCATCGCCACCCATTCCTCCTCCAGTGGTGAAACCACCACCGGCCACTACACCCAATGAACGAGCCGAAGATGTACCAAGTACTTCAGCATAGCAAGAGCCAAGAGGTGAAACATGAAGTTCGATATAATCTTTATTAGCTGAATAGTCTGCTAGGAGAGATTCATCATGTTGCTGACATGCTAGTATTGATCGATAAAGTCTTGTCTGGGGCCATTTCGGTGAAGAAACTTTTTTTTTTCGTTTTTTCTTCTGTAGTTTGCCCCCTGTCAGTTGCCACCTTATTTAACCCTTCAAAAGATTTCTGCTAATTAATAGGGGAAGGCCAGTTTTGTTAATCATGGCGCACGGAAAAGCTTTTCTGAGATTTGATGATTTGGGAATTTTCATATTCTGAATGACATTCGCAATAACATGTCAAGTAAATACGACATTCTTAGTAACTTAATTATGTGTAATTGGGGATTCTCCCCTTTTAAACAATAATAGAAGCTTGGAATGTATCCTTGAAACTTCCCATTTTGCCTGTGTCAATAGGTTCTTTCGAACCAGCGATAAACAGGCAAATAAATCGAAAGAGTAAGAACAAACCCGGCATCATTCGGAATACGACATCGACAAATGAAAGCCAGAAGCACCATGAAAGCACAACCAAGCAAGAAGCAGCTTTGGCCCTTATACCATCAATGTCTTGCACCTTCAGTGCAAAAGATAAATTACTTTAAATGACTAATAAACAAATAATATGTTCATCATCTAAAACAACATAATAGAAATTTGATTCCTCAAGAATGTTGCAACCATTAACAATATTGAGTTAACCTCCTAATGGAACCAAGGGTGGGAGGGGAGAGAGCAAAATGGGATAGGCCTATTCGGATTTTTTTGAGAGCTTCCTCTTCATTCGACTAAAAGGGCCGACATTCCGGTCCATAATATACATGTAAATAACCTGGCTCCATGATTTATACGAATCCAAGCCTTCGTAATATTCGGGAGCAATCTCCTTCACCTTGTGCAGTTTGTTCCCTGGAATCCTTGGGAAATCGTGGTGCTCGTTGTGATAGCCAACACTCCATGTCATAAGATTCAGGGGACCATAATAAGAATATGTTTCTTGTTTAGGATTGAATACGTAATGCTCGGAGATGAAATGGCCGGCCATTGGGTGCATTCCACCACCAACAAATGTTGAAAGGATCAAATAAGCAAAAGATTTCCAGCCCCAAAAGTAAACTAACATAACATCAAGAGCAACCTGAATAGTTAAGTTGATGAACTCCCAATAACCAGGGGGCTTCGGTTTGAGAAACAGAGGGCGGAGAGCGTAGAAGAAGAGTTGGAAGATAACCCATACAGCTTTCGTGACAGCATTAGTCACAAAACGGGCTTCGGTGTGGCTCGGGACATCCATGTCGATGCCATCTACCCCTTGGAACCGATGATGCTCAAGGTGATACTTCTGGAAAGTGACGGACATCGGCACACCGATAGGGAGATTAGCGAAAATCCCAAGCCAACGGTTGTAAACCGGAGTGGAGAAGGCGAGATTGTGGCTGAGCTCATGGATGGCTAAGAACATATTGTGGTTGAGGAAAGAACCAAAGAAATAGGCAATTACCAACATCTTCAGCCAGCCGGCATCACAGAGGATAATCGCAGTACATAGCTGAAGTAAAACAACCGCAGAAATCTGCAAACACGGTTTCGAGAAAAGTATCGCCCATATCGTCATTTCAAAGTTTCGTAAGCTGAAAAGACCAGCAATAGAAGGAAAACAATAATGGCACCAAATAAAATAGATGCTTTTGGTAAAAACTTGATTTTGACTCCAACTAAACTTGATGTGAGAGGTACATTCATACATGACTGGGGATATCACTCTCCAAGAACCCTCCAATATAAAAGAAAAATTGAAAACATAACCGGATCCGGCGAACCCGAATCTGAGAAAAATGACTGAAAAGACAACAATGGAGCTAAATTAATTGAATAATCACTAGTTTATGTTTCTTAGCTAGAATAGTAGTTGGAACCTTAAAAAGATATTGATTAGTACAGCACAACTAATCCAAACAGATAGCAAATAAATATACAAAGCAAAGGCTGCTTATTTGGTATAAAAACATCACTAATCACTATTCCAGAAAGTTGGCAAAGCAAATGAGATACAGATTCCACCAAATCCACAACCATTTCAATGAAATAGCATCAAAGGCATTTAAAACAAAGAAAAACAGAACTACCCCTGGAATCAAATCGCTAAAATAGCTTAATCCCAAACAATGTGACTTGAAAGATCCGATTTTGGGGAAAGACCCATATTTCCAATTGAGCTAAATAAACAAAATAACTCAAAATCAAACGGATTCAATCCAATTGCATTTGCATTCCCTGGGATCTTAAAAAAAATGAGGGGGGAACGAATACCTTAAGGAAAGCAAAGGGATCAGGGCCAAAGAGCTCTTTAATTTGAGGGTATTGAGAGAGGATCTGACGTCTCCTAGATGCATGAGGCTCATCAGTGTAGGACCAGAAAAAGTCATTCGCCATTAATATCCCTTCTTTATCTTCCTCTCTCTTTTCCCCTCCTTTCCCCATCTCCCTCTCTCTCTCTGTCAACCGCTTGATTACCCTTTCCTGATCTTCCAACACTGCTTCTTTCTTTGGAAATGGTTTTGTTTTTTTTGTTGGAAAATCAAACATAGAAAAATAGGTGTATATATATAGATAAATTGCCAATTTATAAGAGGCTGTTAACGTATGGACGGTGATTGCACGGTTCTCACTTACAAAATCCAGCTTGGAATTTCGACCTCTTCTAACTTTGGATAAAGTTATCATTAAACTTTTGTTAATTATTTAATTTAATAATTAAATTTTTAATTATTTTAATGTTATCGTTAAATTTTATATTTTACTTTAATTCGGTCACTGAGTTCTTAACGGACGTTAAGAAAATGACTTCACTGTTAACAAATTTTGTATAATAACTTATTTAGTCATTCACATTTGTATATTCAAACAATTTAGTTCTAATTAAAAATAATAATAATAAATTTAACCCTTAAAATTTCACACTATTTCAATTTGGTCCTATTTTTAATTAAAAATAATTTAACCCTAAACCCTAAATCTAAAACACTAAACCTAAAACCCCAAATCTATAAAACAAAAACATTGAACTCATAAATCCTAAACCCTAAACCTAAACCTAAACCCCTTGAGCTCATAAACCCAAATCATCTGACTCGGCTTTCGGCTTCGATTTTGTAAACCACGTCCATATCTGACATCATCTTCCCGAACACCACATGTCTGCCATTTAACATGTACATGATACTCGACGAGTTCAAGGGGTTTAAGGTTTAGGGTTAGGGTTTTGGGGTTTATAGATTTAAGGTTTTGTGTTTAGGATTTTAAATTTGAGTTGAAGGTTTTCGGTTTTGGGTTTATGGATTTGGAGGTTTATGTTTAGTGTCTTTGATTTATAGTTTTAAGTTTAGGGTTTAGAGTTCAATTATTCTTAATTAAAAATAGGGTCAAATTGAAATAATGTGTAAATAATGAAGTTTAAATTTGTTATTATTTTTCAAGTTAGGATAAATTGTTTGAATGTACAAATATAGAAAAGTAAATATATTATTGTACAAAATTTATTAACAGCCAAGTCACTTTATTAACGCCCGTTAAGAACTTAGTGACCAAATTAAAACAAAACACAGTTTAATAGTAACATTGAAGCAATTGAAAATTTAATTACCAAATTAAATAATTAATAAAAGTTTAACGACCATTTGTGAACTTTACCCTATAACTTTGAATATCTTTATACCCTATTTCCAGCTCTGGGTTTTGTTTTTCCTTTTTTTGGTATTTTAATTTAGTGTTTTATCAATATTTATTGGGAAAATTAGTATTATTTAAATAAAATTTCAGTTTAGTAAATAAACAGACGTGGTTAATTGTATCACACGTCAAATCAACATGATTTTAGTGAAAGTATAAATGATATGTTAAGTTCCAATAATTTAATTTTTTTGATGATTTTTATATATTTCAATATTTATTGAAAAGTTAATAAATAACCTTTTGATTCAAAAGAAAACATCTCAACATTGAAGTCCTTAGACCTCATCTAAAAATGTGTTACGTGTCAATTAAACATAACTCGATTGATATTATCGTTGATGTAATATTTAAGAGAAAATGTGATTGAACATGTTTAAGCGTTTAATATACTTAATTTATAAGTGGGGAAAATTTTAAATAGTATAAATATCATATATTGAAAGTTCAAAAAAAATATTTTGCAAGTTGGTTGACGTTACAATACTCACATAATAATCTCTTTGAATTATTAAAATTAATCGATTTTTCCTCCTAAACACGCTTCATTAATTATTACTTAATTTATATTATAATTATATATCAATCAAAATTAATATTCTTAGTACTATATATAAATGCATTAACATTTAACATTGGGCAATTATTTATTTTCATTTAAAAATATCATAGGAAGCCAAGTTTTGGTGTTATTTGAGACATCATGTTTCCATAATATACTATAATTTTTATTGTTATTATTATTTAATATATTCAAATATTGTTATCTCATATTTTTATGATACGTGCATTTTTAAAAAATTAAGTGTAAAAAATAAATATTATCATAAAATAATAAAAAAATTAAAAATATATATTTTTTTCGCTTTTTTATGTTATAGTCAGGCATGTGAACCCAACAAATGGTCTTAACAAAAAAATAGATGATATTTATTTTATGAGAGTCGAGCTCAATTATTTTATCTGTAAAGTGTAAGTACATTGTTAAAGATATATAAACAAATATTACTTTATAATTACAGTTAAACTATTAAAAAAATTATTGTCTGCCGATGTGCTTTTTTTTCACTATTATTTTACCAAATTATCCACAAATTATTCGCGTATTTACGAAATAACCTTTCAGTTCAATCACCAGCTGATGTCAATGAGATCCGCCCAACCCTAAAGTTATTACATCAACCGTGATAACTAATAAAACTGTTACGGACAATCAGTTCCTCTGTCTCATGGAAACCTTAATTTTCAAAACTCCAATCAAATTCAAAATCTCGAACTCCCAAATTCCGCCCTCGATTTTCCCTTTCCATTTCCCCTCACGTCAAAGGATCAAATTCCGTCGTTTCTCCCGTAGAAACAACTTCCAAATCGGTGGAAGCCTCAATGTCACTCCCGCCAAGGCTTCTTTATCGGGTGAACCTTCGAGTTACGGCGGGTGGGACGATTTTGAGCCCGGTACTTGGTCTTTTAACTCAGGTGAGTCAATTCGGCTGCGTGATTTCCTTGTCTCTATCGGAATTTATGATAAGAAACACGTATTTATGTTTTTTTATCGGGGCTCGTTTGTGCCTTGGCGATTTCTAGGGTTAGGGTTTCTACGATTGTATTATTTCCGGCTTCTATTTTGCTTTTTGGTATTGGGTTTTAGTTTGGGTTTGTTAAAGGAGGAAGTTTCAACGAGTTAAGTTCAAATAAAAGGAGGTCAAAGGAGGAAATTTCAGGAGTTTATAGTGAGAAATTGAGGAATTTAGTGGACTTTTTTGATGGGTTTGATGTTAAAGTTAATAATCTGAAGAATAATATACAAAGAGCTATTGATTCTAACGGAATTAATGTAGCTGATTTGGAGAATTATGCTAATTTAGTGGAATCGATGAGGTTATCAGCCTCAAATGCTAGAAACGTTGTTGAAGCTTCTATGGATAGCGTTGGGAACTCTTATAAAGATAATCTGAAACCATCAGCTAGAAAAAAGGAGGCCGGCGAGGCTAGGTTTGAGTTGTTACAATTTCTTGGGGGCATGTTTGCCGAAAAATTGGTGGTATCAAAGCCTAATAAAGTAAAATATGATGTTAAGCCAGAGAGTGTGGATACTGATTTAAATAATAAAATTCGGGGAGATGTATCGTTGCCTGCTGTTGAAGATAGGGGTTTTAGTTCACCTAATAACGGAAAACGTGTTTCAAATCAAGGCTTTGCTCAAGATTCTTTGGATAAATCTGATTTGAATCGAGAAAGGGATAGGAAAATGGATTTTGATTTGGAGAATGAGAAAATAAGATCTGATTTTCTGGGTGGAAATGCCAAGAGATTTGTGGATAGTGAAGAGTATAATTACGAGAGCAAAAGATTACAGTTCACAAATGCTCATGACATCTCTTTCAACTCAAGTCATAAGAATGACAGGAAAAGATTGAAATCCGATGATAATCTGTTTGATTCCATGGATTTCAGTGTCAGATTGGAACACATGAAAACTGAAACTTCCTTTATACATGAGCAGCTGCATCATGAATCTAGTAGATCTTACATGTCTTCTCACAACCCAGAGAAGAGAGAAAACGAGGCATATGGAAAGAGGCAGCGCTATGAAGATGATTCCCTAGCTGATCGTGTAACTGCAGCTGAGAATGAGGTCATTTCATCATCGTCGTCAAAGTTTGTCGACGATTTGGTCTTTGATAAGTATCTTACAGAAGCTAGTGGTCTTCTTAAAGAAGCCAAGGAGTGTAGGAGGGGTAGAGAAGATGAAGTGAGTGTAGAAGTCATCTTGAATAGGTCCGCCACATTACTCTCGCATGCCATCACAATGAAGCCCATGAGCTTGTTGGCTGTGGGCCAGTTAGGCAGCACTTATCTTCTTCACGGAGAATTGAAACTACATGTCAGTCGTGAACTAAGAACTCTTCTTACTAAAAATGATCCCATAACCGGTGGGAGGCCACAAGGAAGAGTAGTTAACAGACTAGATCAAGTTTCAAGTAGAGATGAAGCTATATCCCTCTTAGTTAGTGCTTGTGAAGAGTGTGAAGAGCTCCTTGTGAGGTTGGGCGAAAATATCGGCTCGCATTATCAATCAGCGGAGATGACGTGAGATCCCTTTATAATTGGGGTCTTGCTCTGTATTTTCGTGCACAGTTGATTGCAGATATAGGACCGGTAAGCATTTCTGGAACTGAAATTTAATTCCTTGTCCATTGCATAAATTTTCTTGGTCAAAGGGAAACAGTTTGATCAACCTTCATCAAGTGTGAAGCGGGATGGGGTTGCTTATTGTGGGGGATTGCAATTGTTAATTGCAGAATTTTTAAATGTTGGATTACATCTTTCTGATTTTAGGAAGCAGCGTACGATGCTGACAAACTATTCTTGGCTGCAATTGATAAATTTGATGCCATGATGACTAGAGGCAATGTTCATGCACCTGATGGTACGTCTAACTTCTTTTGTGTCCGTCAAGTTGATGTTACAATTTTGATATGTTAACTAAATGAAACTCGTTTAACCATCGACAAGAGCTTCAAATATAGAAGTCCCTAAAATTTATCTTAGCACCCGGAAGTCTCCGCGTGTCCTTATGATCATGCGTTCTGTATCCTTAGGATTATGTGAATAGAGAATTCATATTTGTTGGATGACGAGTATAATTTAACATATATTGGATGAATGGTGAGTATGGAATTCGCCTAATACTGCATATTTTTTGATTTACAGCCCTGTTTAGATGGGGAGCCATTTTGCAGCAACGATCTCGCTTAAGGCCTAGTAACAGTAACGAGAAGATGAAGTTACTGCTGCAGGCAAAGAGGTTATATGAAGATGCACTCCATATGGACTCCAAAAACCTGCAAGTAAGAGATGCCTTATCATCATGTATGTCTGAGCTGAAGTATAGGTATTTTTAATCCTTACAATTTACGATAGCAGTAATGACAAATCGATCTCTCTAAACTTTCTCTGCTATTCAGTATATTTTTCGGTGCGTGCTTCTTACCTACCATGGGCAAAATGCAACGTGCAGGGCTTCTTGTCTACGTAGTGTAAAATGAAACAATGATATTTGCTTATATATAAAATAAAATGAAAATACATCCTTTGATAATTTTCTTTCATGCCATTAAAAATTTAGTTTAAAATATCATCAGAATTGTATCTAACTTTATATAAACATGTGATTTGCTGTTATATTCTGTTTACTGCAGTAATGCTTTAAAGTTACTTATACATTCAGTTTTTACTAGCTGTTAATTAGATTTATAATATGATGCAGTCTATAATCTGTTTGATTGATAAGGTTGATTTTCATTTCTTGATCTCCCTGAATTAATACATCCGAATATAATCACCAAATATAGTGTGTGTGTTTTAATTGTGGAATTCTTATTGTTTTTGGTGTTTATGTTCGGATTTCTTCAATGCTACCCTAAGCCATGGTCCTCAATCGTTCCCGGAAAACTTTTAGCATCCCAGCAAAGGTAACAATCCCGGCTAAAGTTCAATCTTCTTCAACAACCCACACGTAATTTACACGGTGTGAGAGTGCCTGAATCATTACTGCCACGAGCGAGCTCCATGGATGACATACAATGGCTTCTGATCTCCTCACCACCTTTGCTGAATACCCTCCCGACCTCCCATTGCTCCTCCCAACACCGAACTCCTCATCCTCAGACGAGGAACATGATGATGAAACCGATGAAATTCCTGAGGAAATCCGTGAATCCTCTTCCATCAATTCCAGGGCTTTCACTAGATTCCTCTCTTGCAACCTGTCTTTCACCAACTGAATCAAATCCTCCGGCGGTCCGCTGCAACCGATATAAGCCATCAAATCACCAGCTGAAAATGTCGCAGTGGCTGCCACGACATCCTCATCACAAGAATTCAAAGTGAAGGGTGAAATTTCTCCGACCAACTTGCCGTCACCTTCTGCGATTTGCCGTCACCGTCTACGATTGCGACGGAAGTTTGTATCTCAAGGGACTGAGCAACAAAGGGCAAGGCCAACGAAGCCGGGTCATCATAATGAACGGTTGCGATGTTTTGAGCATCGATGACGTCGAGGGCATTGATCGGATTAACAGCAGTTTGGCTAAAAAGACCAATTGAATTCACAAGGTAACGAAGTATATCTTCTTGAGTTAGCCAACAATATTGCCGGTTATTATGGAAGGTTGAATTCGACGGAGTATTTTGAAGCAGCTTTTTCCTTGAATTCCTGCCGCTGATCTCCAATGGTATCACGAGATTTTGTGCTCCTTCCAGGATCAAATCTATTGCTTCCCCCAAACTAAAATATAAAATTAATTAATTAATTAATAATGAAACAGAGGAAAGATTGTCAGTTTTATGGTTGCATTGACCCAGCAAATTACGTGAATTTTAATATTATAATTTTTGCAAATAAAATAAAAATGTCTTATTAAAAGAGTTTGATTAAAATATTAAAAATGATATAAAATTAAAAATGTTTAATTAAAATATATAAACAATAATTAAAATAAAATCTTATACTAACAGCTTAAGAAGTCTAATTTAAAATACATAAAATAGTTAAAAAAAAAAAAACAAAAAGTGTATATTTGATGAAGTCTTCAAAAGTAGAGGCGCCGGGTTTGATTTAGACCGACTCCGGCTTCTAACAGATTTTTTTTAATCCCTAATTCTTATATATAAAAAACACCGCGTTATATAAAGAGGGAGAAATCCGGTTGTATTCGACCATGCAGAGAGAAAATCAAAACGCGTTATTTAAGGGAAAAAAGGAAAACCGAAAAAAATAAACTGACCTTGCGTTAGGTTCTAAATGACGGACAACGCCTCCTGTTTTACGAATGATAACGGAAACCGGAGCTTGAAGAGCTATTCCAGGATTCGACAGGTTTTCTTCCTTGCATACGAAGCCGATAATATCAACCATGCATACTTTTCCTACGCAAAGGCACTCATCAAGATCGGCGGCGTCAACCTTGTCGGCGGCTTCCGCTAACTGACCGTGGTTACAGTTCCAAACACTGACACAGTTATCCCCCGATCTCTTCAACGCCAACAAGGCGTCAGCAACCGTGGCGGAGATAGAGATGCACCGCAGCGGTGGCTTGCCGAGACATAGGTCAGATACCTCACTCGCCAATAAGCTCGCTGCCATGCACCAATGAACCATCCAAGAGATGACGGAAATGAGAGGAGGCATTTTTAGAAAAAAAAAAAATTGGATGCTTCTAGAGAAACCAAAATGATATGAAAGGAGCAGAGAGATTCACGGGAAGCTTGTGTGGTATTTATAGGGAGTTGTTTACCGGGTATAACCGGTCAGTCCGGGTAATATTTAACAAAACGGGTGGGCCCTAGTTTTTGAGCTTTTTACAGCTATAAGCCTATAATAAATAAGGGTAAACTACATTTTCCTATTTGAGTAGTTCATTTTCCAGTCCATATCGGACATGACTCATGAGGAAGGAATTATAATGACACTATGAGTTAGTCTCCATAATAGAAATACTTATAATAATAATGACAAAGTGCATGGCTGCAAGAAACCAATCTTCTCACAAATCATTTGTGTTACACAAAGGGTGGAATTCACATCATTTGTGTTACACATAGGGGTCATTTAAAAAAATTGAACTTTGAGGGATCAACAGGGAATTTCATACTTTTTAAGGTCGAAGAGTAATTTTACTATAAAAAGTTTCAATTTTTAATATTTTTTAGGGCCGGGACACTACTAATTCCTTCATAGTTACACCTGTGATATTACATCTAATATTTCACTAATACTTTCAGTCCTACCACCTATAAAAGACTTTCTGGTGACCCTTGTATGAATAAAGAATAAGAGACCGAAAGAAAATTAAATATCTATATCATATATTCAATAACTAATTTTTCATACTATCCCATTCTTGTAGTTTATAGTTTTCATGTACAATACGTACATGGGACGAATTTTGGCAAAATAATTTGGGATCTGTTTAAAAATTTTAAAATCTAAATTAATTTTTTTAAAAATATTGAAATTTAATATGAATAAAAGAGATTTAATGAAAATATTTAAAGAAATCAAAATTTAAATAGAGTTGTAAAAATTTTGAGGGTCAAATTAATTTTTTTTAGATATGAGGGGATAAATTTTAAGTGTCTAAAATTTTGAGCAGCTCCCCTCTGGCCCTACCACCGTCCGCCTATGAGTACGGACTGTCCTTTCATTTACAGCTGGAAAAAAGAAGATATTTTTAAGCTGTACGATTCATCCTGCAAAGCTTTATAGCATCCACAAATTTATTTGCTCTTCCAAAACACTTGGAAACTTAATCAAGTAAAAATGTCAAATTTATTTCACTGTGTATGAAGTTGATTTGAATTTATTGTGGTAAATTGCCTAATTATATTCTCATTTATTATTTACGAGTTAAGTTAATGTTTGAATTCCTGTTGTAATTATGGTCATAACTGGTAAAGTTTTAAACTAATCTCAAATTTATCGATAAGTACCGGGTGCAAAGGTAAATTTAAGAGGCGTTCTAAACATGTGTAATAATAATAAGAGCTATTGCATATGATTTCTTAGAAAAAGGTCAGGTTAAATACTTACAAGAAAAACACTAAAAATTAATTCTAGACTAGTGATGAAGCATATAAGAAAGCAAAATAATATTAAACTTTATAAATTTGATTCTTGTTATAATTATTTTTTATTTAAAAGTAAGTCTATCACGTAAACAACAACTCAAAAATATTTTATTTTTTAAGTTACGAGCCATATTCTAATAAATTGCACAATATCCCTTATATCTTTGAGTCGTTTGTGGATCAGACACATTTCACCTCTAAAAAAAATATATGTAAGTTAGGATATTAAAGGTGATATAGTTAAGAGAGACAACCTTAAATACAAAAGGAAGATATAGATTCAAACATGACATATGAGATTGTTGGAGAGGACAACTTCAAACTTAAATAGAAGAAAATACCCACTTTTGAACTTTAATCATTGTACTAAGAAAACCATTCGTGAGGCATATTTGGGCATTTTTACCCAAATATGTTGTTTTTAATATTATTTACATATCTAACACTAAATAAAACATTAATTTCTAATCATTTCAGAAACTTGTTTAATTGGTATGACGAGTTCTGTGAAATTTTATATTTTTTAATGAAACTCGTTTGTCTGGTGCGGTGAATTTCATGAGTTTTTATTTCTTTTAATGATTTTTTTATAGATATTCATTATCAGCTCCCATTGAAAAAAAATAAAAAACTCATGGTAATCGTCATTAGGGACAAAGGTATGTGGGGGTGGGGAGGGGCAAATGCCCCCCACCTCTAACAATTTTTTTGCAGCTTTGTCCTCCTATATAATTTTTTTTACAAATTAATTTATTTTTAAATTTACCTCCCACTTTCAAATATTTATGTTTTGCCCTCTAACCTCAAATCATGGCTCCGAACATGCTCATCATGTCAGCCAATTGAGTTCTATTAAAAAATAAAAACTTATGAAACTTATCATACTAGCCAAACGAGTTCATGATATAAATGCTAAATCGAGAGTTAATGTTTTTTTTTTTTTGTATAAGGTCCGTAAATAATATTAAAAAATTGGGGTGTATATCTATTGATTTGTGACTTGGGCCAATAAATGAGCATTTCCTGAAGATACCAATAACCCTAATAAACGCTTTCTTCAATAGCCGCAACTGAGATTGTTAAGCCTTTCTGGCCTACTACCGGTCATTCACTCTTGCTCTATACACTGTATCACAATGCACCTACTCGATCATTATGGACCACACCTCACATTTTACTTCTTTTATCTCTATAAAATTTTAAGGATTAATTTAAAATAAAAATTATAATTTAAGAATATACGATACAATTAACTCTATTTAGTATAATATTTTAAAAAAATTACTTCATCGTATATGTAAAACATAAATAGAGAACACAAGAAATTAAACATTACAAACACCTTCAACGATATAGTATAGCACAAACAAAACAATAAAATACCAAACATCTTCAAGTGCTAGAGCTCAAGGGGTAGAAGGAGCCGGAGGTGGAGACAAGAAAGGAACCGAAGGCAAGCTCGGCAACGGAGGCAAAGCGAACCCTGGTGCAATAGGCAGCAAGTTAGGCAAGCTTGGAAGTGAAGGAAGAACAGTTGCAGGATTAGGCAAAGACGGCTGGGTTGTCGGCAAAATCGGAAGCGTAGGCTGCGGTAGATTCGGGATCGTAGGCAATGGTGGTAGCGTTGGCAAACTTGGGATCGTGGGCATAGGTGGCAATTGCTGAAGATGCCGAGCCGCTAGGCTAACGCCGATGCTTGAGAAAGACAATGCGACGAAGACAGCTAAAATGAAAACATTGGAACCAGCCATTTCTAACGTAAGCGAAAAAGGGTTGAAGAATTAGTGGGAGAGATGAACTGAAGATAAAAGATTGTTTCAGGCTTGAATTGAGGAAAATCAGTGTTCTTCTTGGGTATTTATAGCCTGATTTTAAGCTATTCTAGACTTCTAGTAGTTAGCTTACCAGTTTCTCATCCATCTTTGATTAAAATAAAGTTAATTGCAACTGACATCCTCAAACCATGTATTAGATTTTAATTGGCATAATGCCAAAATATTCGCTAACGTTTGATTAATTGTCATTTTGACTCATATTTTTTAAGTATTTTAACCTTTAACATTTTATTTTGGATCAAAATAACATTTCCGTAGATGAAGATTGTTAGTCAATTAACGATAAACAACTTGAAATAACTTGACAAGATGACACATCATCAGAAAAAATAATTTTATATTTTATAGAATTTTATAAAATATAAATTTATTTTTCACTATTGTGTCATTCTGCAAAGTCATCACTTTTGTTTATATTACACTATTATATCAGCATATAGGGGTGTTCAAATTAAGGTACCCGGTCTTCGGATAGTAGTTTGGTCAGCCAGTGTTAGTCGGCTATCCGGATGTTACGGATACCCGCAAAACCGGATAATTGAATGTCTAAATATAAATATATATATATATATATATATATTAAATATAAAAAGTATTTTATTAGTTTAATATAAAAAGTATAAAAATATGTATTTTAGGCTAAACTTGTTGTTACATTTCATAATTTTGGACGAAAAAATTCGTGTTTTTGAAACTGTAAGACCATTGCCAACTCAAAATAAAGTGCCCAACAGTGCCTTCCCCAGTTGTTCAAGCTAACAAGTTGAGTGATAAATGTGCCAAAACAAAACGATTTAAAATGTGATTCGAGTTTGACTACCTAAAAGGTGAGATTATCAGATTCAAAGTATTGTTAAACATGTGAAGAGTGATTAGATTTGTAAAAAAATCAAATGTGAATATTTTGTTGTGTTAATTTTTACCAAATGAATATTTTGTTATGTTAATTTTTACATCAAATTTTGTTTTTTTAAATAAAAATATGTATTTATTTAATATAAAAATATTTTAAGATGTTTTATTAGTTTAATATAAAAATATTTTAATTTCAAATAAATATATTTTGCGACCCGGGCCCGACCCGGGAAATAGTGGGCCGAGTACTCGACCTGGGAGATGATTTTTTTTTATAAAATTATCCGAATTTTTTTGATAGGGTCGGTGGATCAACAGGTCAGGTCATCTAGGTCGAGTGTTTTTGAACACCCCTATCAGCGTGCACTGCCATGTAGGTTTGTCATGTCATTCCAAGCCATTTAATGTTAGTTGAATAATAGTTTTCATCCACAAATGGGTCATTTTGACCCAAAACGAAACATCGATGGTTAAAATGCTTCAAAAAAAGAATATATGCCAAAATGACAATTCAGTCAAACATTATTGACATTTTTTGAACATTATGCCATTTTAAATTGGTCTTAAAACTTCAAAATTATTTTAATTAGATTTTCAAAATATAAGTATTATATCAATTAAGTCATTATGTTACTCAAGTCATTAGTTTGCGCGTTAAAGGTAAGCTAAAATCTAACTGGGAGCATGTTTACAACAATAAGAATCGAATTATAAACACATGTGTATACCATATGGATAATTTAAATATAACATGTTAAATAAATAGCCCTCTAAACCATATCGGATACAAACTATCTATGCAATCAATACAAACGTGTTTATAACTTGATCCGCATGTTTTAAATATGTTCCATAATAGATTTGAACTGATATTTAACATTGAGTTGACAAGTAGAATAATGGAAGGGCTTGATTAATGTAATACCAATACTTTTGAAGACCCACTTAGAACGTTTTATAGTTTAGGATCAAATTAAAATTCTAATAATAGTTTGAGGATGTACCGACCAATTAACCCAATTAAAAAGAAAAAAACCTATGGTTGGTTGAGAGGTTATAGTTTTTGGCTTGATAAAACATCAGCTATTGTTTTTTTTTTTTTGAAATAAACATCAGCTATTGTAATTCAATAGATTTAGGACATCTAACTCCTAGTTGAACTTTTTAAAAAAATAGTTTCACTAAAATTTAAATCTTTGATATGGTCTTCAAAAATTAATGTTTCATCTAATTAAATTAACTAGTAGTTAATAATTATTTATATAAAATATTTAATATGACAATTTTTTTGTAATTTTCTTGAACTTTATTTTTAATGACAAATTTTAATACTGTCATCTCTCAATACATTAAACATTTTTAGTAATATTCTATCAATTAAATATTGTCAGTTTAATTTTTAGTTTGAACATTGGATGCTAATTTAAATATAATACGAAACATATTTTTTTTGAACAATTCTTATTTAAGGGGAAAAAAGAAGAAATTTACTCCCAATAGGTCTAGAATTTGGAGGAGGCTTTTAACCACTTATTCTAGAGTTTCTTAACATAATATAAAACATATTTAAAACATGTAGAAATACAAAATTGTAATTATATTTATAACTACTACTTGGATCCAACATATTAAAAAACAGTCCTTTTAAATTTTATCAAACTATATTTTTAGCATTCCTATAACTTAGTCAATAAAAGTAAATGATACATTTTTTTGATACACACGATGTGTAAAAAAGTTACACAATCATGCATATTCGTAAAAATTAAATCTAAATCAATAGCCAAGCTTAAATTCTAAACCTACAAAGTAAACCCCTAAACCTAAAATAAACTCCATAAACCCTAAAATAAAAGAAGTTGCTACACAACATGTGTATGAAAGTTTTATTCAAGTAAACATGTACATGTTTATAATTTTATATAAATATTTTAAATATACTTCACATAAAACTTAAACTAGATTTATGAGTTAAATTGACGATTAAACTGATATAAAGACTTAATTCATATAATACTAATACAAATGTTTTAAAGTCTAATGACCATTTCTATAATTTACCCGATTAGTTGAGCCGCGATTCAACTCGACCCGTCGATATATTTCTGCACAATACAACTTTTCCCTTATAAGGCCCATTAAGAATTGCGTTCCATTTCCAAGCGGAAATAGGCTTATTTAAATAGACAGCTTTAAAGCCCAGTTTCTCCTTATGTCTAACCATAACTGCATCAAAGCTCAACAGCATCTCACGTGCAACCGAAGCTACACGTGCGTATCCATCATAATATTTAGCCATCCCTTTCATCTTCTTCGCCATTTTCCCACCTCGAAACTCTTCCCCGATCCATTTGCTTCGGATTAAACAGACAGAATGACCGCCGAAGTACTCTCGGACCAAAACGGCCGCGCTGCTTACAACGGAGATCCGAGTAAGGAAAACTCTAACCCTAAACCCTCCGCCGCCTCCAAGAAGGCCCGTGAGAGCGAACGGCGTCGTAGGAAGCGCAAGCAGAAGAAGGACAAGAAGAACTTACAGCAGGAAAATGACGCCGCGGACGGGGTGGCTTCCGAACCTGGTGACAGCGACGCTGGCGAAGATGGAACCAAGGACAATTCCAATCATCAGCAGGTATCTAACCGTTCTCTTTTTTGAGATTTTTATGATTTTAGTTAATATCGATTGTTTCGTTGGTATTTGAATTTATTCCTGTATAATATAGTTTTTGATAGTGATGCAAGGATTTTGGGTTTTCTTTAGTTATAATGGAATTGAGTTTTTTTTGTTTAACTGCAGATTTTACTTTGGCATTTTTTTTAAAAAAAGTTTATTATTCCGCGTAGTGCACTTTTAATTAACTTACATTTGTTTAATATTAAATTTAGCATTTCTTTTGTTTCGAACTGTAGGTGATGGAACAAGTTGTAATTGAGTACGTTCCTGAAAAAGCTGAGTTAGATGATGGTATTGACGAGGAATTTAGGAAGGTTTTCGAAAAATTCAGCTTCCGGGAAGCTGCTGGTTCTGAGGTAAAATGAAATTCAGTTAGATATGATCGGTTAATTTTTAATTTCCTTGTTAGTTCTCTAAAACCCTTGTAATTCTATTTATACAGGAGACGGATAAGAATGATGAGTCTGCTCAAGATGCAGATGCGAAGAAGAAGGCTGATTCTGATTCAGAAGAGGATGAGCAGGATAATCAACAGAAAGAGAAAGGCGGCATATCAAATAAGAAGAAGAAGGTTTTTGGTTTCTCATTCCTTATGGTTTCTAATACGGTTGATGTTATCATAGTAATTAGTTTATGTTGATCAGACTGAAGAGTGAAAATACTTGTTTTAATATTGCTGACAGCTACAAAGGCGGATGAAAATTGCTGAATTGAAACAAATTTGCTCAAGGCCTGATGTTGTAGAGGTATGTTTTCCTCTTGCTGTTTATTTGATGTTTGCTTCTTTTGATGGTTAGTTGATAATCTGTCTTGTTTTGATTTTTTTTAAACCAGTGTTAAACAAATTTATATCCCAATGTCGAGTCTACAGCCTTTTTCTTAATTTTCCTTAAATGAAGGTTTTTTCTTGTTTGTGGCTGTTAAGGGATCATATTTTTATGTTATTTTGTTTTGAATTTTCTCATGCAATGCTGTTGGAATGATGCAACTCATACGGAGAGCCGTGTTTACTCCTGTGTTTATAATTCAATTGTTAATATTATTTTGTCAGGTTTGGGATGCCACTGCTGCAGATCCTAAGTTGCTGGTGTTTTTGAAGGCATATCGAAATACTGTTCCTGTGCCGAGGCACTGGTCTCAGAAAAGGAAATATTTGCAGGTTAGTAATTCTTACATCCCTCACTATTAATATGTGTCAGATATGTATTCATGGCTGTTAGGCATAATCTTCTGTGAGTGATTTAGGGAAGACGGTGAGGGAAGATCAAGTCGATAAGGCTTCTCTTATATGTATATATGTACTTCTTGCAGGGGTACAGCTGTGACTGTGACTGCCTTGGAGCCTGGGCTTATAGGTGTTTTGCAGAAAGGACTCATGATTGATTTCTCTTTTAATATGCCTGCTTTTTGGGCTGAGATATAGTTATTTAATAAGGTTTTTGTAGAGTGGCATAAGTTACTTGCATGCTAGATGTTGGGGTATAAAATTTTCATTGTTAAGGTTCTAATTGATCTATTTTGAATTTTCAGATGCCTTTCCATTGTGCTAAATGCTCGGGCTAGATCCGTCTAAGATTTATGTTTTAAGTGACCTGAATTGGATGCTGAATCTTCCTAGATATAATAATTATTATTATTTGAACTTCTGTTTCTCATCGCCTTGTGGATCTTTTCTGTAGGGGAAGCGTGGTATTGAAAAGCAACCTTTTCAGCTTCCTGACTTCATTGCTGCAACAGGAATAGAGAAAATTAGACAGGTAAATTTAATTCATTATAATAGCAGTTGCGTAGTGTCCTGTGGTTTATGTCGGGGAAATCTATATATTGATTTAAAGTGATAAATTGATTTTGACTGGTTAATGGCATTATTTTAACTGAATAATTCATTCATGTTCTCTACCTGTCTTTTTCTCATTTAGGCTTACATTGAAAAAGAGGACAGTAAGAAGCTGAAGCAAAAGCAACGAGAGCGCATGCAGCCAAAGATGGGGAAAATGGATATCGACTATCAGGTTTCTTAGTTTCTTGATTCATTGATTCTTTCTTTTATTTTTGGCGATTTGAATTTTGTCATTTTTAGCTGTCATGGAAGGTCAGTCATAATCATATATTCCTTTCTGAAATTATTTGTCATGCTGTTATAGCTAATGATGTTCTGGCTTCTGTTTTTTAGGTTCTTCATGATGCATTTTTTAAATATCAGACAAAACCAAAGCTGACAACTCACGGGGATCTCTATTATGAAGGGAAGGAATTTGAGGTACTCTTCTGCTATTTCTACATGGATAATAGGCTGCCTCTTGTACTACAATATAACGAGTGTGTCAATTAATTTAAAATTGATGTGCAATTGTACAACGTAAGGCTGTACGTTGAATTCTGAAGATTATAGGGACATTGTCGAATACCAATGTACTTAAATTTTGCTAATGATAGGATCATACACTGGACCCTAAGGACAGGATGCTTTTTGGTTACTGTAAAATTTCATGCACTTGATATAAGTTTAGCTTAATTTAGTTTAAACCTGCGATTTAAGAAATTTTGTTCTATAAAACTTTTTGGATTACAGAAACTGGACTTCACAGTGATCATTTTTTGGAATAAGTTATACTTGTATGTAGTCTCCTGTTGCTATTTCATTTTGGTGTGTGAATTCAATGGCCATCTAGTTGCCAGAGTTGCTTGTTGTTTTACGGAAACAATCAACCTTTGGATAAGATTGAGCCGCTATTGACTATTGTGATATACCTGAATGAAATGATATTGGCACTATTGTATTTTATCTTGAATGATTAATGTCTGATTATTGATGTCTTTCAGTAATTTTTTCCATTGCCTTAAATTAACGTTGTTTCTTTGGAATACAGGTTAAGTTGAGGGAGATGAAGCCAGGCTCTCTATCACATGAGTTAAAAGAAGCTCTTGGTATGCCAGAGGGTGCCCCACCCCCTTGGCTTATCAATATGCAGGTTAGTTTCGCTAATTCCTCAGTTTATTTTTGCATCTGATGTCTCAGTATTGTTGGTGTTATTAATTGGTAATCTTTTCTTTCAGAGGTATGGTCCTCCACCATCGTATCCACATTTGAAAATACCTGGCCTAAATGCACCCATTCCTTCTGGAGCAAGCTTTGGTTATCACCCTGGTGGTTGGGGTAAACCTCCAGTAGATGAGGTAAGCCTCTTAGAAAATTACTGTGTTCTGTGTGTTCTAGTAAGCTTGAAAGCTATAGATGAGGTGATCATTTTAATATTTCTCTTTATATTAACTTTCTTGCTTTTTCCAACTTTCAATAGTATGGACGGCCTTTATATGGAGATGTATTTGGAGTCCAGCAGCAAGATCAGCCTAACTATGAGGTACTTCCAAGTTTTTAATGTTCTGATTATGGATAATTGTAGTATAGAGCTTGACTAAAATTCTAACACTTGGGCTTTTAGCTTGTGTTTTGTTCCCTGATTGGTTTTGTCCTTCATGTGATTTTTTTTACTGAAATGAAAAAAACAAGTAAATAAATAAATAAAGAACTAGTAAGGGTGAAGTAGCATCTTAACATTAAGCCTGACCCACACAAGTACTGTCAACAATATTTTCTTCCTAGGAAGCAATTTGACTTTTCCGGAAATATCCCATTAGAAACATTCTTCAAAACCTTTCTTGGTGTGGGTTGTGTTGGCTACAGGTGCCATTTGTATTATAATGAAGAGTAGCATTGATAGCTTCAACATTTTGGATTAAACTTCTATTTTTTGAGTCTGATTTAATTTTGCTATATGTTATTTCCTTGTATCTAATGATAAAATCCAGGAGGAGCCTGTTGATAAGTCAAAGCACTGGGGTGATTTGGAGGAAGAAGAAGAAGAGGAGGAAGAAGAAGAAGAGGAGGAAGAGGAGATTGAGGAAGAGGAGTTAGAGGATGGAATCCAATCTGTTGATAGCCTTTCAAGGTAATAAATATTCTACAATTTTCTTTCTGTTTATGGTTGTAATCTTTTCACTGCCCAAAATTATCAGGGCAGGTGCTTTATCTGTTTGTTTTTTATTGATTAATAGCCATGATTTTTCTATGTTGTATGTGGAGTATTAACTATTTTATTTATGACTCCCCTCTCCCCCTTTTGACTTCAGTACTCCTACTGGAGTTGAGACACCTGATGTCATTGACCTTCGTAAACAGCAGAGAAAGGAGCCGGAGAGGCCTCTCTACCAAGTGAGTATTATATTTGAAACTTTGCTGTTCCCAGTTGTTATTCATCTCTGTATATTATTGATGAGATTTTCTTCTAACTTCCTCACGTTTGTTTTTTTCTTTGAAGGTGCTTGAAGAAAAAGAAGAGAGGATTGCCCCTGGGACTTTACTTGGCACAACTCACACGTAAGAATCTGATTTGTTGTTTATTTATTTTTGTTCCTATAGCTTCAAATCTTTGACTGATATCATGAAACTTGTTTTTTGCGTACAGATATGTGGTTAACACTGGCACCCAAGACAAGTCGGCTGCCAAAAGGGTAAGATAGATGACAAGTCTTGGTTATTCGAATAGAAGTTGTGCTTAGATTTATAACATCATCCAAGTTTGCTACTTTAGGCATTTTGTTGGTTTTTATGAACCTCTTGGACCCTTTGCAATTGTTATTATGTAGTGTTTCTCTGCTGTAACTAGACATTTCACTTCCGACTCAGAGACAAACTAGATGTTTTAAATGTGTAAATCATGTTTTATTTAGCCTGAAGTTGAAATCTTTGTGACTAAACCGATTATGAATTTGATATTTGATAATAAATTTTCTCCCATTGCAGGTTGATCTTCTCAAGGGCCAAAAATCTGACAGGGTGGAAGTCAGTCTACAGCCAGAGGAGTTGGAAGTTATGGACAATGTGTTGCCTGCAAAGTGAGTTGGACTCTAGCAACTTTTACCGTCTAAGTCTATCTAGTCTCCGAAGTTAAAATCTAGTTTACTTACTTCGCCTGATTTCACAGGTATGAAGAAGCTAGAGAGGAGGAGAAGCTACGAAGTCAGCGTGAGGACTTCAGTGATATGGTGGCTGAGGTAAGGCTTACTGGTGTCTCTTTTGATGAAATTTTGGGTCTTACCGACTTTATCCAAAAGTGTCATAATGATAATAATAATAATAATACTGCTTCAAATATGTGATATTGTTTCACACGATTTTGGCAAAAACTCGCTATCCTCGTGATTACCGACCAAGTCTAAACAATAAAAGTTTAGTCTTTATGTCTGACTATCAGACTATGTTGGATTAGTGAGGCCTACCTGAAGTTAGGTCCGTTAATGTGCTTGATACCTGATATTATGACATTTAGTTGAATATTTTCAACAGCATTTCCTACACACTATCTGAAATGTAGGTATCTATATTTCTTAAAGAAGGTTGGAGTTGATTTGGGTCAATGGGATAGTGGGTTGAGATGGATTATGTGGTTGGATGTGTATGATTGTTGATTCCCTTCACGTATTTTGATGATGCAGAATGAGAAGAAGAGGAAGCGTAAGATGCAAGAGAAAGAAGGGAAATCAAAGAAAAAGGATTTCAAATTCTAAGTAGACCAAGACTCTGGCCGTGGTTTGAACCTGAAGCAGAAGCTGATTTTGCTTTGCCTCTCCTTTGTCCATCGAGAGAATGAGGTCCTTTTAACATTTGTGCTAGATGTTGTACTGAATTCGTTTTCCCATGTCAACATGTATGCTGTAATAACAAATATGTAGGAAGATGGATGCCAATCATGATGACATCTATAATCCCCGCCATTGCTCCCAACTCGATTTAACAACTGGGAGCTTTTCCGAGTGGAAATGAAACTGATAACACTATCTTGTAATTTGTTTACGGCATCTGTAGAATGAGTGTCAAATGCTATTATTTTCTTCTTATTTGAAATAGTTGCGAGTCGGAGGCGAAAATCTTCATTGTCGACCGTGTTCACTCATTAGTCTCCTCGTTTCTAATAGCTAGGTATTTGTTTAATCATCAATCTGCTGATTGATTTCTCAAGCTTAATTTGATAAAAAAAAACCTCGAATTCTCGTTCAAGCTCCTACTATTGTTAGGGAGACCCTTGAAAGAAAGAAGAAAAGGGTTTTTGTTTTGCAATTTGAGGTAACGCATGCTAATTTCTTTTGTCAAAATGCGATGAAAATACACATAAAACCTATGGTTGTCAGTGATTTTGCACGAAACCTCGTCTTTAATTACAAGTAAGAAGAGGCTGAGTCAGTATTCTATTTTCTGAGTCAGTTAGACCCGAGGATCGACCTTTTTCCGAGTCCAAAAAGTAGCCTTGATTTGATCATACAAAGATTCTGAAGTGGATCCTCGTCATCATCTATCTCGACACCCACTTTACCTGTATTAGTATTACCATTTTCATCTTCTTCGCCATTAAGAAACCAGATTGAGAGAAGTTGGAAAGGTTGTATGAACTGGATCAGTGATCGGACGACAAGATCATCTGTTTTTAATTCTGTTCAATAAATTGGATAAATGTTTTTTTTTTTCTAACCGATTGAATTGACGTTCATTTTACACTCAATTTTATGTTTTATGATCATATCATTCCTTTTCGATTTAATCGGGTTATTCCAATTCAAAAGGCAAAATAAATTCATGGTATGCTGATAGGGATGAGAAACAAAGGGGGCCAATCCATTGGTTTGATTGGTAATGGCTAGCTGATGGGTGGTGTCAAAGCCTATCTTGACCCCATCGAGTGTGATAGGCAGAACTAAAATAGTATTATTTGACACAGATTTGAGGGTGACAGCCCCTTTTATTCAGCCAACCGTCGATGCTTTAGCTTTGACAAAACCTTTCCTTTTTTTTTTTTAAATATATATAGAGGAAAGATGCCTTACTTCTTCATTACTCTCTCGTGGACCTAATACGTACATATTGACCAACCACCTCCACCATCTTCAATCAGTAATATTAGTCCTTCAATAATAGTCCTAAGACAGCACCCCTAGAATGTCCGACTTTTAAAATTCGATATGTTAATCACGGTCCATATCAATTAGGCTTTTCGATCAATCTAACTACTACTTTAGGTTCTCAATGCTAACTCAAATTTAATGTGGAGTTTAGATGAAATGACCTAAGAAATATGAGAGAATAAGGATGAACAGCTTGGTTAACCGACCAAATATGCTTGCTCTGATGCTATCTATTTTTTAACACTTAAATTCTAAATTCCACTCTAAATTTGATGACGTGTTTAGGATAAACTCAATGTCAAATTTGAGCTTGCTTTTAATGCATGAATTAACTGTTAAGTTGACGAAGAAATCTGATTGATAATATTAATATTTTGAAGATTCAATTAAAATATTTTAAAATTTAAAGATCAATTTAAAACTTGAACAATTGTTTGGGGACTTTCAGTGAATTAACCCCCATTAAATAAGTTAAAAGTATTTGATTAGATGGCTTGGGCTTTGATTTTGGCCCTTTCTGCCGTCCGACGTAGAAAATTTGGCCCTTTTGGATCCGATCAGTTAGCTTGGCGTGTAGTCTTAATGTACGAATTTCGAATTGAAAATTTTGAATAGGAAAAGGTTGTCTCAAAATGATCATAGAGTGGAAGCTTAGCAGCTTTGTTCACTCTTCTCCGAAGAGGAGATTCGTTTGACATCATAATAAGGATGAGAAATACTCCGTTTGGTTCGAGTCATATATGAATCGAAGAGATGTTAAGGGCGATCGCTCTTCTAGAAATTTTAAATTCTTATGTAGTTTAAGTATTTTATATTGAAGATCTAATTTTGTACCCATATAATTTTTGACTTCATACTCTTAATTCTTTTAAATAACTTCTTAAAAATTCATAATTGATCGTGATCCGAGTACCATTAAATTCTTAACTCGGAAGGGGAGAAGAGAAATTCTCAATGTAGTAACGATATTATGATGAACAAAAAGTTATGGTAACCGGTGTGGAACATTTTTGGACTAACCAAACTTAAATATTTTATTTGGCATGTTTATCTGATATAGGACTAATGGTAGAGTCAGAAAATTTTATGTTTTAAAAAAAATAAAGTCAGACAATTTAAATTATAATGCCATTTTTTTTAAAAAAAAATATGTCAGTATTTTTTTAAAAAATTTTAGATTTTTTATATAAAATATTTTTGAGAATTTTTCGTGTCAACTGATACCTCAATTGGTCACCTAACTCTATCCATAAGGCTGCCTGTTGAACTTCTTTGTTCATGGGATTTACACATGGTTGTTGATGGATCACTGTTCAATCTTTGTTTCACATTTCTATTTTGCTTTTCCAGCGAACATTGTAAGTGAATTCAGTTCTCTACTAGTTTGGACCAACCTTTGAGTACACCACCATGTTCATGTTCATGTTCATGTTCATGTTCATGTTCATGTTCATGTTCCAACCAAGATCATTCATCATCAATGGGTCCACCACGCATGCCGAGGTTCCATGGATCCTTAAAGAATATTTAGTCGATAAGTTCTTAAATATTTGGATATCTAGATTTCAGATTTAGAATTTCATTCTATGTAAATTATGTGCGAAAATTTTATTTATATTTTTAATGTGAGTTACTGAAATAATTATACAATTTTGTACTTGTAATAATGATTATTTTTTAGTATGAGGGCCGTCCTTTTTCGTAAAATCTGTTTTGAATTTATCGAATGATGAATAAAATACTAACTGTTAATAAAAATATGTGAAGTACCAAATATGTTACGACGAAGAATTAACTTCTTAGGTGTACGAGTTGAACTGTTTTGATTAATTATTAATTAAAGTTTGATTATGAAACAGAACTTTGCTTAGTATAACGTGCTAAATTGCTTGGCACACATTCTATATATTGTCTTTGTCATGACAATCAACTTTACCTAACCAACCGACCAAAATTTGAATTCCATTCGCATTCATTTTTCGGTGATGAAGTTAGAAAATTTAAATTACGATATAAAATATTAAAAATAATATAAATATTATTTTAAAATAAAATTAGATTTATTCTTATAAAAGTTTTATACAAATTCTTATATAATTATTATTTTCAATAAATTTTGGGTGTAAATTGACACGCCAATTACTCACTTGACTCCGCCACTACCCTTAACTAATTAATTTATTATTTATATTATTATATATGTTATTTCATTTGATCAACTTCAAACACTTTATTAATAAATAAAAATACTATTAATCACGTGTTATCATTTCCAATGATTCTATGTTGTTTTGATATCATAACTTACATATATGTTTTTTAAAAATTATTTTTAAATTTAATTGTTGATTGAACACCAACACGTTGATATTATTTTTACTATAATATATAAGTGGATATAGATTCAAATATGTTTAAGTACACAATAATTTATAATTTATGAGTTTGGAAAGAAGTTTGAATTGGATGTTATTTACTCGATTTTTTCTCATAATTTAATTCGAAATAAATGGCAAGCAATAGGAAATATTATATAAAAAATATATATGAATCATTTATTTAAATAAATCTCAGAAATTAAAATTTCACATATATATTTATATATAATATTTCCTATTGCTTGCCATTTATTTCGAATTAAATTATGAGAAAAAATCGAGTAAATATGTCCTAAAATCACGATGTTGTATCAAATATAAATGACTTAATATATAATTTAGTATATAAATTTATCATTTTTACCCAATTTGATATATGAATTAGTCATTTATCATACATCTTGATATAACATCTCAATAACCAGAAAAATTTTGACACGAAAAAATTATTATGTTATTCTGTTGTTAAATTCAAGTGTTACGCTTGAAAAAAATGTCAAAATTATGTTATATTGAACAAATGAATCACATTAAAAAGATAATAAATGCTAGCAACAATCTTTAGAGCATGTGTTTAAAAGTTTTTAGTTAGCGACTTTCTTTTTTTTTTTAGATTGCAGGTTCAATACCCATTAGGTGTAAATTTCTCTCCCTCTCTTGAATAAGAATTGTTAAAAGAAATGACAAATTCTATTAAACAAACAACATATTCATGTATCAAATACAAAAAACAAATTCAATATTAACCTGATAAAGAACTAAAACAACGATTTAGATACCAAATTAGTAAACGAGTGTATGGATACTAATTCGACGTTCGTGTAGCGGTCATGACGACATACCCTCTGATTAAGAAGGATTGGCAGTCTAATATGTTAGATTTTTTATGATAGTTTGTCGATGTAATCGAAACCGTTAGCGGAATAATCTGTAAAATTATTTTTTGATCTCTATTTGTAAATTAATATAACATTTAATTAGAAGAGAAATGAAAATTTTCATTATGGTTGTTGTGGTTTTTTTTTAAGAAATGAACTACAAATTCAAGGGATTTTTTTTTAAAATTTTTTTGATTTAACCATCGGTTTTCAACTTATTGGTTGACAAATTTAGACCGGGTATTGTAGATGTCTATTACAGGGTGACCTCTCAAATCAATCGATGCATTTACAACGCCATAATTTGAACCCGACCTTACTTAAAAGATCTAATGCCTCATTTCATTGGACCAACTGATTATTAGTTTAATCTTTTTCTTTATGTCCTTAGAGTTACATATTTTAATTTTGATTATTTAAGGTAGACTTTGATATTTATTTATTTTTCCTAATTTAATTGTATTGTATTTATTATACATTTCTATTATTTTTTAAAAAATCGATCGAATACGATCATCTCTACTTAATTAACTTAACTTATTTAATATACTCCAACATCACCTCTCTCGGTTCAATCACTCCACTATTGACGGCCCATCCATTTCCGCGTGTCACCAACCCACCATCACCTTCACGCCTAAGCAAACCTCTCTCCCTTCCCAATAAGAGGCTCATTTCTCATCACTTTCCCGGGAATTTCCTTACACTTCACACCCTCCAACATCCCATTTGTTTCCTAGAAAACATCACCCTGACATGTTTGTAAGAAAAATTCTCATGATCATCACTGGTTTTTCTTCAGTTTGATCTGATTTGATCCCCTCCATCCTTCTTCGGTCCGAAAGCTTCAAATTTTAGGGTTTTGGAAGAGTTCCTGAGACATGGGATTGAGTTCTAAGCAGGTTTCTAGCAATGGCATCGGGTGGAACCAGGGCCAATCTTTGTCGCAGGCTGCTCCAACTACGGAGCTATCAAAAGCTTCATCAATGAAGAGACGACATCAACAGAACCAACAGCCTGAAAACTCAGACCCGCCATTGAAGTGTCCGAGGTGCGATTCTTCGAACACGAAGTTCTGTTATTACAACAACTATAACAAGTCACAGCCTAGGTATTACTGCAAGACTTGTAAAAGACATTGGACAAAAGGTGGCACTCTTCGCAACGTTCCTGTCGGTGGCGGCCGCAAAAACAAGCGGATCAGGACATCCACCGCAGCTACGGCCGCCACTAAAAGCTCCACCACCACGTCCTGCCTTAACAGTAGGCTCAACGATCAGCTTCGTCCGTCATCTTCATTGGATATCAGCGAAATTTTCAGCACAAGCAATGGCGTTTTCCTGGGTTCTACTACCATGTCTCAAGGCATACAGTTTCCATTTTCAAGTGTCATGCCGGCCGTCATGAGTGGCAGTGATGCACAGACATGGCAAGAACCTAGTAGGAGCTGTGGCATTGAAATGGCCAACTGCTACTGGGATTGGGATGATATTGATGAACTTGTCTCTACGGATCTCAACATTCCATGGGATGATTCTCAGATCATACCATGAAAAAGGAACGTCTTTTTTTAACAATGAACATAATATATAGGATTATCTATATAGCTCTTTCCTTGATATCGATGTTCCTATTGGATCAAGAACGGTTCAATTTTTCCTGTTTAAACTATATCAGTCTATTTAAGATTTTTTTGAGGTTACATTTTTTAGAATTTTTACTCAAATATAGTTTTAGGGTTCCCAAAATATGATACTTCCCATTTTAATTTTTAAAATATTATATTTGCTACAGTACCCTAAAAGTCGAATTCAACAAAATTCGACCATGAACAGTTTTTCCTCAAAAAAATCATTAAAATTGCCAATCTTTAATTTTTTTTAAATTTACTGTTCAAAGTCGGATTTAACAGAATCCGACTTTCAGGGTACTGTAACAAATGCAATATTTCGAGAATCAAAATAAATAAAAAAATTATATTTTAGAAAAAAAACCCTAAAACAATATTTATGAATTCCTCCCATTTCTTTCTTAGATTGATAATTAACTAAATTTTGTTCATTTTTCTTCTGTTTTTTTTCTTCCAATAAATTGTGTTAAATTTCAACCTTAATATTAGTAAAAGTAAAATTCAGGTCACACGTCACTCATTCTAAAAACATCAATACTCGAAGAAATATAAACATACTAAAATCTATGGCCACATATTTATTGTTAACTTCGTACTTTTTCTTTAATACTATATAATCAATTACTAAATGTTCTAAACTAGTCCTTGCTCTCCGTCAGGGTCTAACCGTTCTGGTTCAATTGGTACCATTTCTACAGCACTTGAAAGGAACGTTTACCCTTTCACATGTTATATGGACTTAACTTGATAGTGTTGTTAAAAAAGATAAGCACATAACAATTTTTTAAATTAACTAAAAATTTTTACGATAATCTCTATATAATACGTGCGTGTGGAGAGTTCAGAGATGGGGCCTCTTCCAGCTAAACAGGGGATACTAGATGTGATGGGAGGATTCTTATGGACATGTATCATATGGTTTTGAATATCTGGACATATATTAGTGGTAATATTTGCATGGATTCGTTTCTCCACTAGTTGAGAATCATTCTCTTTTGCCTTGTCCCCCACATTATTTCTAATGGTCGGTCTAAACTGTGGGGTTTGTAGAGTTCATTGAGTTTATTAGGGCAACCAAATCTTTGTTCCAACATGCTATGTCCTAATTCTCTTTTAGTTCAATTCTAGAGCATGCGCACATTGGCGTCAGGCTTCCCGGGCTTTGTTTCATAGCATAAAGTTTCATCTTCTAGACAAAAATCTTCAACCACTTTTTGGTACACTTTTTATGTTCTAACATTAAAAAAATTAAATTTTAACTCTTAAATTCTAAATTCTAAACCATAAACATACACCCTAATCATAATTTCTTAAACCTAAACCCTAAGTCTAATTTTTTGATGTAGGGCATAGAAAAGGGCACCAAAAGGAGAAATTATTAGATAGATCCAGCTTATCATGTCATCCGTGGTCTCAATCAATAAGGTTCATCCATGTCAAAAAAAAAAAACTTCTAAATAATTATCCATTTTTTTATATGTAAGAAAGAGGTGAAGATTCACCTTGGATAAAAATAACATAGATGAACCTTATTAGCTAAGATTACGGATGATGTGATGAACCGGATTCATCTAATAATTTTTTCATTGAAAGGGACAAATTTTTTTTATTCTGATATGCTTTACATACGTAGATGCAACCGACATCATCTCGGTTGTATAGGCTATGGCATGGATTGTTTTGTCACAATTCTTTAATTTGATGCGTGCAGAGATAACACAACCAAATCATGAAGACATGGGAAGTTTCTATGTTTGGTCTCATTTTCTAGTGATGATCATTGTTCCGATGTGGATTGGATGTTTGGTCGGTTTCGAAGTTCGGGAATGAAATATATCAATTTTATTAATTTCATATTGATTTGAATGTCATAAATAACTATAAAATATCAAATTTCTAATATGTGACTGATATAATAATTTTTTATTTTCCCTAAATTTTAGTGCAAACTGAAAAATTAACGCTTTTGAAAGGATCAAAACAAGAAAGAAATAGCAGAATTTCCTCTGCAGGAACATTGTGAAAGGATAAATAGCAGAATTTCCTCTGCAGGAACATTGTGAAAGGATCCCAGCAATGAATGCGGGCTGCACAATTCAATAGCCCAAGGAACCGACGGTACCAAGAATTCAGGTGGGCGATGGCCCAATATTTACATCTCAAACAAAGCCTGGAGCCCAGTTCTATTCTTCCGGGAACAAAAGGATCGAAACCATCCTCGCCTAATGTCGGTTTACAGGTCGTACCTTGCCGGTTAGTCCATAAAATTCGAGTTTGAGGTCTTACGTATGCAAAAAATCTCTGCTATGAGACTCATCCATCAAAGTTAAGTGTGCGACACGGGTCAGTCTAAATTAATCATGATAAAGTCCTGGGAATTGATAGGGCAACCAAAAAAACCAAGGTTTTACAGATAAAACCGGCTACATAGAAGATTGATTATCATGGATTTATTCCCTTGTTTTATGTATGAATCTTTCAAGTTATAAGTAAGGCCATCACGTCCATGACCATAGAATCCATCGCAAGTATATTAGGTAATTATAAATATATATTGACATAAAAGAGATATGAACAAATCATGTGTTATACAATCTCAAGCAAGGGAGTTTTGGTTTGTTTTTTAAGAGCTTTGTTTCGAACTCCTGAAGAAACTTTCAATTTCCCAGTCCATCAAAATCAGAACTCAAACAAAAGTAGATTTAATTTACAAAGAAATCCGATTCCGCAAGTTACTCATTACTATTATACTATACCTTACGTATATCGGGGTTGCAATTACTTATGTTCAGGATCAGTCTCGATTTCATGACCCAGTTCTCGGGTCAGCCTATCGGCACGGTCATCATGTCCGCCGGCGAATGTATAAACCCGGAAAGCAAATTGGAAAGCCCTCCACAACATTTTAATGCACATTTTCTTATGTGCTTCACCTTTGCCTTTGGACACTTCGTTTGCTGCCAGTTTTGATTCTTTTCTCTCCTGAATGTGAAGAATCCAATTATCATGTGCTAGACAAGTAAAAAAAAAAACAGGCTTTCAATTTGGTTGAGAATCGAGAAACAGAGTTACCTTCAGTACAAACTCCATGCAGTTGGAGGACACATCAACCGTTGCTTCTTTGATTCGTAAAATAATTTGGAAGTCGAAATCGATGTTGTGAGCCTTTAATTTCTTGGTTTCCTCATCCTTGGTTCGCTCCAGGGAGTCTATTTCCTTTTTTATCTGTTCAAGTAATGATCGGTATTGATTCAACAACTGTATTACAACCTGATATGTGAATTCAAGAACTAACCGATACCTTGTCGAAGGAACGTTCGACCTTCTCGAGAAGCTGAGCCAAAGGAGGCTCAATCTTCATGTTTTGTAGCTCAGTCAGCATTGATTCTAACTTCAAGTAAAGAGCTGCTGCTATCCTTATTGCCTCCAGCTTTTTCCCAGGGAAGCCTTCAAACCTTGCGAGAACCTGCAGATTGCAAACATTTGGCGGTATGCCAACGATTCATGAGGCGATAGATTCATCGGTTTGTAGGACGGTAGAACTAGAAACAAGAGAGAATTAACCTGAGTTTCGTCTGTTAAGTTCTCAAGAACGGATTCCACAGATCTGTGGAACTTAATTAGCTCAGACATGTCATTGGTTTTGAATGTACTGATGGAAGTTTTGATCTCTTTGATTTGTTTTTCGTATTTCTTTACATCTTCTTCGATTTGTATGAAGTAAGTTGATCTGAGACCAAAACAAAGTGGGGAAAAATAAGAAGAGGCACTTATTGGATTTTGATCACATATGTATATATACCTCTTTGTCATCTCTGCTAATGCATCAGCCATTCCTTGTTTCCCATTGCCATTGCTTGCAGCACCTCCTCCTCCTCCTCCTCCCTCTCCCTTTCTTCCATTAGCTCCTGAGGGGCCTTTCTTTGGAACTCCTTCTACTTTGCCCTTGAGATTTCGGTATAGATTACCCATATGACTTGATCTCTTCAATCTAGTATCTGCTTTCTTGGAGCGCAAGCCACCAGGTGGAGGCGGTGGAGCAGCTCCATTCGCCCGTAACGCTCCTGGTGGTGGTGGTACTGCTGGTCCTGATCCATTTGAAGCCATAATGGGTGGTGGTGGTTGTGTAAGTGAAACAGTTCTAGTAAGAGGAGGTGGTGGGGGTTGTGTAACTGAAACAGTTCTAGTAGGAGGAGGTGGTGGTGGTTGTGTAATTGGTGCTGATATACTTCTAGGAAGAGGAGGTGGTTTTGGTGTAACTGTTGCTTCTTTTTCCACTACAGGAGGTTCTGGTGGAGGGAGTGCTGCTGTTTCCTCTATATTTGGCTCTGTTGGCTCTGATAGTGATAGTGGTGGTGCCGCTTTTACCTCTATATTTGGCGTTGTTGCCGCTGATGGTGGTGTTGGTGCTGCTGTTACCTCTATATTTGGCTCTGTTGGTTCTGCTGCTGCTGTTACCTCTATATTTGACTCTGTTGGTGCTGATGGTGGTGGTGGTGGTGGTGGTGGAGGGGATGGTACTCCAGTTGCTGCTGTTTCTTCCAGTGCTGAACCTGATGAGGGCGACTCTGGTTCTTTTGCTTCTGACGTTGGTTCTGCAGCTTCTACATTTGGTTGGGATGGCGGCCGTTGTGGTAGGGGAGGAGTCTGGGATAAAACTTCTGCTGATGTTTTTGCTGGTGGTAATGCTGAACTATCTTCATCCGCTACTACATCTACGGACAACTCGGGAGGTGGTGTCACCTCCGGCGGCGGCATTAACAGTGGTGTCATTGGTGCAGCATTGCTTCCATTTATCATTGTACCACCAGATGCACCATCTGAATCAGAAACTGGATCCTCTAGTGTTTCGTTTTGAGAGTTCAGATCCCCGGTTTCATCAACAACTTCACCATTTTCATCTTGTTCCTTAACCATTACCTTGTTTTGCTTCAAAAAACTGGGAATTTCATCTCCATAACCAGGAAGCATATGTAATTTCAGTCGCTCCACATCCATGGGGCTCAATTTCCCCAATGCTTGAACATTTACAGACAACAAAACAGGCGACGGATACGGAGGTTTTAATGGACCGTCCATCAACTCAGGCAGCACCGAATTCGGTGAAGTGCAGCAATAGCCGTTTTCTTTACGAGGATTAACCTTTTGACATAAATCCTTATCACTCTCTTCATCTTCTTTACTCAAATCACATTTCTCTCTTGCTATCTTAATCAACCCATTGAGAGTTGCCACTGTAATTTCAACTGCAAAAGGTGAGAAAAGGGGGGAAATCATCATAAATTTCAATCAAGAACAAGCAAGTTCATATGGCAACTAGACTCGTTTTCGATACCAGAAAACACAAACGAAAAGGTACCCAAAAGGTCTTGCATGTGCTTCCTTCTTTGCAGTTTATCAGATTCAAACAAAGATACATAGAACATCTCAGAGAAAATTTAAGTCATACTAAGTTGTTCAACACTTTTGGGCTCTTCATTGTCATTTAGATCAAGTTTGCATTTGTCTATCCCTTCAACGCTCATATTCGATATGTCTGCTAGATCTTGCAACGCTTTGCAAAAGTACATCAGTAGCTGTTCATAGGCAAATTTCATGTAGATAGTTAGGATAGGATCAATCTTGAAGTCATGCTCCAATCTAAACAGAATACTAGATAGTTTTATGTAAACGTTGCAAACCTTATCAAGAGGTAATCTTTTAAATTTCGATCCACGGAACTGGGGTATGCTTTCAGGGTAGTACTTATGGAGATCCTGCATTGTCCCTATTATCATCTGCAGAATTAAGACATACAGGAAGACCAAAACTATTCAAACAAACTTAATGAAAGGGCTCTTCAAATACTAGAAATTTTTCGAATAAAATGAATAAATGTTACCTGATCTGTGGATAAAGCTGTATCACAGGGCGGTAGACCGATGATGTCTCTAAATGTTATAATTTTCTTCCTAAGCTCCATCATCAGAATGAAGTTGATTTGCAATGAAGATGAATTGTCCCGCTTGGACCCCTTCTTTCTCTTTTGACTCTTGCATACCTTTGGTAGAGAGGTTTTTCCCTGCATACATAGTTACATACATATAACATCAAGATTTTGTGAACAAGAACAGAATTTGCAGGTTTTGTGAAACATTGTGTATCGTATAACATCAAGATTTTAATCAAACATGCCTCAGACATGTGGATACAACACAATCCATACAAAGGTTCTGCAATGACTCATGCAATCATTCAACAAAAAGAAAAATTGTGCAGAAATGGGAATTTTGTAGAAAATTAACCAAACAAAAATCATAAAAGAAAAAATCTAGGAAAATGAATTAAAAATTGCATTTTTAACAAGTTAACATGTTCTTCACTTTGCCAACAATGATGGGTTAGACCCAGAATTCTAGAATTTTAATCTAATACAAGAAGAACAACCCTTGATTTCTGCAGATTGGGCAACAATATATATATATATATAAACATTCACCTGGACAAGTTTGACTGCTTTGGAACCAAAAAACGTAGGCGTAAGACCACAGCATATTGCACGCATGGTCACCTAAAATTTGGACCAGAATTCAATACGAAGAAGAAAGAAAGAAAACCAGAATGGAACAATGATTGGAGTTGGATAAATCTCAATCAAAGAATGTAAGAATATCCAAACGAGAACGATGAAGAAGAAAAAATCCAGGTGCAAAAAGAATCATTGATTTCCTGCAGCGCATTGGATAGCTGCCTTTGCCTTTTCCCTGGATTTGTGGCCTGAAACTCAAACCCAAAAAACGTGAAAATGGAAGACAACAAAACCTTAAATGAGGAAGACGAAATCTTGTTTCAACATTGTTTGGAACCTTCTCTAAAAAGTGTTAAGCCAATTATAGAAAATTGCTTATTATGGACTGAACTCTCATCTTGTCTTTGTTTAAGGTATCTCTATCTGTCTTGTTACTTGACACTCCTGGTTTAGTGTATGTGCTTTTACAGGTTAGTTTCTCAACCCCCTACAAATCTTGAAAAAAATTAGGTTTTGACCTCGTAAATTAGGTACCTGAACTCGACTCGGTCTTAATTGAGATGATTTATATTTTTAAAAATCGAGCTCATAATAACTTATATTGAATTTTAATTAAAATTTTCAAGATCAAATCGAAGGTTATTTCGAATGAAATCATTTCTATCTTTAAATATTCACTTTGAAATTTCTTAATATTGATAAGATTTGGACTGATATAATACGGAGTATTATGTAAATTTCATGGTTAGACAGATTGATTTATGGTCAAGTTAAATATAGAAAATTATGAAGTTGGCAAGGTTTGTACCCCAAGTAATCATGGAATGACAACCTGTGATTTATTCTCTTAGTTACCATTAGTCACTTGTGATCATACAGTAACCTTACAATGAGAAAGTAAAAAATTTAACTAAAAGATTCAAACAAGAACAACACTAATTGATGATGAAGGATAAAACCATGAACACTAAAGATTAAAAAATGCATATAACCCTTATGACACATTGACAAAACGATCATTATCACAACTCAATCGTGAACAAGAAACGATGATTGTGAACACGTATCCAAATCCAGTCCAAGAGTCTAAAGTAAGAAAGATCAGCAAATAACAAATAGTGTCATTTTGATCAGTCGCGACGACGTCAAATATACTCTTAAAAACATAAAATAAAAAGAACAACCAAACGACTAAAAAAAAGACAAACATGTCAAAAGACAAAGTTATTCTTATTAAAAAAATAAAAACAAAAACAAAAATATAAATAAAATATAAGTAAACCAAGAAAAAAGAAAGAATACAACGGTCGACAGATTATATATTATTAGTTCTGTTATATTTATGTGATTTTTTTTGAAATTATTTAAAGGTTTTTTTTTAAATAAATGAGAGTGATATTTTTAAGATAATGGTTAAGTCTTAAAAAAATAACTGAGTTGATGTCATTGACTTAAGTGACACCAAATAATTTTCAAAATTAATAAAATTTATTTAAAATAATTATATTTTAAAAACAATGTAATTAAAATTTTAAATTATATATCAACAACTTTTAGAGCAAGTTGTTAAAAGCTCTCAGTTAACACTTCTCCCCCCCTTTAGATTACGGGTTTTAGACTCAATAGGAGCAAATTTTTCATTCCTCTCTTCTAAGTAGGAATTGTTTAAATATTTTAATTATATGTTAAAAATTAATTGTATTTATTATCTAAATAAGAAAGACCAAGTCAATAAACCAAACAGCACAATGAGCAAAATTATATATAAACGTGTTTGAAGGTACAAAAATCAGAAGAAAATCGTGAGAGGTCGTCAAGCCCCTCCCCTTATACTATTCTTCGCCTTTATTATGACTAGACCTATAAATACCTCATCTCCCACTCTCTTTTGCATTTTAGCTTCTTCAATAATAGTGCTGCGGTGTTGTTCTTCGTCTGCCAAGAACCTGTGTCGCAAACTCGTTCGAGTCCGCCGCCAACCATGAACAAGGCAACCGCAATGACTCGACCGATTTGCGACATCTTCATCAACCATCGTGGGATCGATACAAAACGAACCATTGCCGGTTTGATTCATGACCATTTATTCAGGCTGGGTCTAAGGCCCTTCTTAGATAGTCAGAGTATGAAACCAGGTAATCGGTTGTTCGGGAAAATAAGTTCCGCTATTCGGAACTGTAAACTCGGCGTGGTGATATTTTCGCCGAATTATTGCGATTCGTACTTCTGCCTGCAAGAACTTGCCCTATTGATGGAGAACAAGAAAAGGGTTATCCCAATATTTTGTGACGTGAAACCTTCTCAGCTTCAGGTTATGAATTATGAAACATGTTCGGCTGAGGACTTGAAAAGGTTTAACTTGGCACTTGAGGAGGCCAAATACACGGCCGGACTTACATTCGACACTTTAAAAGGGTATATCCGCTATCAACTACGAAATATATTTTTAAGTTAATTTTATCTTGTTTTCTTATTTGTTTTTCCATTTATGTAGGGACTGGCCGGAGTTCTTGAATACAGCGATTGAAGCTGTCATTCAGAATTTAGTGGAGTTGGGAGCTCAGAATCCAAGTAAGAAAAGTACATATATTCTGTATGATTCTGAATAATATGTATATGTATATGTATATGGAGATTCATATGCTAATTTTTAAGGCATGCACTAAATTATATGATAGTCGATTGTTGTAACATAAATTTTAGAATAGAAACAACGTTCTTTTGTAATACATCCAACATTTAATAAATTTGGAGATTTTTTCTTCTTTATATCATTTCACTAGATCAAGGATGGAACACGACTTGAAGGTAATAGAGACTAGTGAGGCCATGTACCCTAAATAATTTAAAAATTAAAATTTGATTCTTTAGATTTAAAAAAAAATATAATTTGGTCCTCTCAAAATTTTAAAAATTCTTATCAACCTTAGAAAATTTTGAATATTTTTAATTAAATCATCTTCATAATTTTTAAAAACTATCATTAAATCTATTGAAATCACTCAGACTAAATTATTTAAAAATTTAAATTAAACCCTTTAAAAGTTTTAATTTAAAGCTCTAAAATTTTTAAATTTATCCCTAAAGTCTTTCGTCAAATTCTATCAAAATAAACAATATAAACTCGGATTAATTACTACTATGATATTTGAAAATTTGCCGGACGTTGCATCAATCGATTGTCGCGCCATTGTGAGGACTCTAAATTATTTAAAAATTTAAATTAATTTTTTTTTAAATTTTAATTTAAACCTCTAAAATTTTTAAATTTATTCCTAAATTTTTTCGTCAAATTCTATCAAAACAAACTCGGATTAATTACTATGATTGTGAAAGCTTTCGTCAATTTATCTCGAGTGTTTAAGGCAGGAAGATATAAATATTATATTGAAAACGAGCGTATGTATACAAAATTTCCCGTGCGTTGCATCGACCGATTGTGAATGGTATATGCAAAGTTCAGTGTCTGGCGACATACTGACAATCCAGTCACCTTTGCGTACAAGCTGGTTGGATATAAATTCTTTTAAGAATTATTATTTATGTTTAACAAATAATATTATTTTTAATATAAATAGAATATTTTTAAATAATAAACTAATTGGATTAAGCATCAGTCAAGCTGTTCGGTTTGGCAAGCGAACAAAGCTAATCATTTTGTTATTATTTCTAGCCATCAAAATCCAAAACCTACGGCTTTTAATTTTGAATTGGAAGGTTGTTCCGTCATGGGTTTACCTGATTTTATGGTCGCTTCATTTTATAACCAGAGAAATATTTCAAGCGTGACATTATTTCTACGAAAATAGAGAAATATTTTATAACCAGTCGCATAAACATCGGAAATAGAAATGGCATTTTTAATCGGAGGTAGATACATATATAATATAAGACCAAAATCCTCCAAGAGACTTCAATATCGAGAGGAAGATGGGGATTCCCCGCGGAGAAAAGCAGAGAAGAACGCCAGTGAACTGCTCGGTTTGAAGCAAGGCACTGCATGCCCAGCTCCTCTAAAGGTTGCAAAGGTCAGCCCTTCGTATTCTTGAACCCAACCGCTGACCTGACCAAATCAACAATATGAACTCGGTGTTATCTTCTTGCAATAATCAAGTGCCCGTTTATTCGGATTCGGGTGAGATCGTTGAACACGAGTACCTGTTTCTCATGGTACCATGGTCTCCATGCCTTTGTGATGGGCAATCCCAAAGCACTTATGCTGTAACGAGTGGACAGAACAGGAACTCTTCCATCCGTGTCTCCACTAAAACCAATCCAAAAGGCATTAAAACTGCATTGTCTAGAAAACTGTTTGAAGCATGGGGAATTTACCTGTAAACCCAAATTCTAATTCCTGCTGCAATGAGCTTTTGGTATATTGGAAGTACTGATGGCCTTGTATCTGCCCAACTATAAAATATATCCATGCTGCACTACAAAAGGCAATGGCATGACAATCATAAGGCATGACTTCTTGACCAGATATTCTCATTTTTTTTTCACACCGCACCGTGACATGTTACATGGTGCGGTGGGGCGTAATGAGAATATCTTCGGGTAGATACCGACATTATAGATAGTAAAATATCTGCGATATATTTACTTGCAGATGCTCCAGTTCCTGAGATGGTGACCATCACAAACGTGAAGAGATTTTTGAACATCCAATCTGTTGTAGAAAGCATTTGTGTAGCCATCAAGGCAGGGATCAAAGCCACCCAAAATCCTTGGCATCTGGTAAGGAAAAAACATCCATGAGACCACCATATGGAAATAAAGGAGAATTACAGTTACATTAAACGATCACCATATTCGATTTTCGCTTCATCATGACTTTGAGTACTGATTTGTCGTCCGAACTCGCGGTGTCACCGATACACACAGGGGTGTATAGGCTGAAGATGTCGATCTCCTTGTACTGTTTGAGCACTTCATCAACAGCTTCACTGCAATCTTCGTTGCTCCATGTATCATTGCTTTTGAAATCACAGGTTTCGGCGATGATTTTGTGAGTTTCATCGGATACCACCGCATGGCTCCACGCATAATCCACCATACCTCGCCAGTCCTCAGCATCGTATGTTTCGGGATTTCCCATCTGTCCAAATTTTCAGCACGTCAAGCAAGAATCGAGGTCTAGTAAGGGGGAAAGTAGGACCGGATTAACAACATGGTCGTACCAAAATACCATTGAGCTCAATATAAAGTGAAGGGTCCTTGTTGTTGTCATAAATGAGTTCAGCCAACTCTGGCACATATTTTCCTAGGAAACAAACAAGTCAATTAAGAATCAATCTTTTGAGCTGAAGGAAAATGTAAAATTATTAAAGAGGGAATACCTGCATAGCTTTCCCCAGCTATATAAAAGGTTCTTTTTCTGTATGATGGAAACTTCAGGAACCACTTATGCAGGAAAGTGTAAGTATCATTTGCTGGTATTAGTAGTCCAGGGAAGAAAATAAGCACAAATTAGGTCATATTGAGCCACAATTTACCGTACGTTACTCCGACTCTTCATTTTTATTTGTATTTGATACTTATATCCGATACATATTCGGTAACGGGTGTAAAGAGAAAACATAAATGAGTGTGATTTTATGTGTTAAACTCACCGGTAAACTCATCTCCTAGATTATCATAATCAGTAGAAGTGTTTGAGTATGAAAACCCAACTCCAATTGGAGATTCCAAGAATAACATATTGGCTTCTGCGTCAGCAAAGACATTAAAATAGACATATTGGAATATTGAGAGAGCAGCATATACATAGGTTAATAAGTGCAACCAAAAAGTAAGTGTACTGATTTTATATGAATTTTCTGTGGTGCAATAACAGATATTTTAATGACGATGACGACGACAACGACAACGATGACATGTTATGTTTATATATATATATTCATTTCCGATTCATATCTAGATATGTGCAAAGTTATATTTTTTTAATATTATATATATTTGTGCTGAATATATAATTATATTCGACTCTTATACTCGAATCTTATGCTGGATAAATAAGAAGAAAATAATTGCAACAAGTTGGTAGATAACTATAAACTCTGAACTTTATACCTTTATTCCATGAGAAGTTGTTAAATTTAATCCCACGCCCATCAGTGTCCACTATGAAAGGACCAATCTCTTGCGTGGCTCCATATCCCACAGAAGAGCACCCAGGACCTGAAACACAAACAACTTTTGTCATCTTATTTTAAAACATGTAAAATAAATAAATAAACTAATTGAATTAGAAGGATACAAGATAGATGACGGTTATTTTTTCTCTCCCGGCGCAAGTTAGCGGGTCTAATGGCGCTTGAAAAATTTTCCGTTTCTTGTTGTTTTCTACTGATTTTTTTGTTCGTTTTTGTCTTGGAGATCGACCCAATCGTTTCCTGTTTCTAGTTGTTGAATGGTTTTGATGGATTGGAAGAAGCTTGTTATTGGTGGCGAGCAACAATCACTGGAATACTTCCCTGCAGATGAATCAGAGGTTATCAAACCGGCTCCAGAAGTGGCATTTCTGAGTGGCGACATGCTTTGGTTGGCCAATTTATTGGGGGAGCTCCAAATTTCAGTGCCCTGCAGAAGATTGCTGAATTGATTTGGGGGGAAAACTCACTGCTTAAGGTCAGTTTAGCGGGTTCAAACTTGTATGTGTTCTCGTTTGCTAATGCTACTGCGTGTGACTGGGTTTTGGATAATGGTCCTTGGCATATCCAGCATAAACCTCTTGTGTTGCGAAAATGGGAACCAAATCTAAAGAAGCTGGATTTTGATCTTGCTCGCATGCCTATTTGGGTACAGCTTTATAATGTTCCTCTAGAATTATACTCTAGGAAGGGACTCAGTTATATTGCTAGTGCAATTGGGGTTCCATTATACATGGATACGATAACTACTTCTAAAGAAGGGCTAGAGTTTGCTAAAGTTTGTGTAGAAATTGAAGTGGGGGCAAAAATACCTAAAACTATCTCTGTGCAAATGAGGGATAAATCGGTTGTTACTGTGATGGTGTATATTCCTTGGATGCCTCCAAGCTGTTCCAATTGCCATAAGTTTGGTCATGTCACCAAGTATTGCCCTGAAGTCCCTGTTAAAGAAGTTAAAGAATGGAGAGTGAAGGGGACAATAGGGACCTGTGAGAAATGGGAGCCTTTCTTTACCAAAGGGGAAGAGTCCAAGCCTCTTGGAACTGACTCCTTTACTGGTGATTTTCATCCCATTGAGGATATTGAAGATTCTAAGGGAAATGTTAGAGTTAAGGCTGATATTGCTAATACTCCAGTGGAACATGGAACAGAAGGTACCACTGGTGGAAGTCCTCATGCTGTTGACAGAGCTCAGGAAATTGAGAAATCAAATTTGGTGGAGTTTCCTCCTCTTCAAGTTTTAAATCAAAAGAAGAAGGATAAGGGGAGAGGTAAGGGGGCAAATAAAACTCAATTTGCTAGTTCTAAGAATAAGCTTGATAGTCTTGTTGGATTGGACTGTGATGTAAACCTGGAGATGACTCGACAACCGAGAGTTGCTGCTCAGGGGTGGCAAACTTACTGCATGAATTGAAATCCAAAAAGAAAGATGTTGTAGCAAGAGTGAAAGAGCAAAGTGCGGAAGTTACTGTGGGGGCCTTGCTGTTTTCTCATGACAATCATATTTTGGAATGTTAGAAGGTTGAGTAGCCCTCCCAAGCTGAAAAAGGTCCTGCAAAGGGTAAATAAGCTTGATGCTGAGGTTGTATGTTTGCTGGAAACTAGAATTAGAGAACCAAATGCTTATGAAATCATGTCAAGTTTATCTGATCAATGGAACTATTGTTTTAATTACAATGCTATTGGTAATGGAAGAATTTGTATTATTTGGAGGAAGGATTTGGTGTTTTCAGTGGTTTGCATTGCTGATCAAACTATAGTGAAAGGTGTTTTGAGAGACAATGAATTACTTATTACTGCAATGTATGAGAGTAATTCTGGTGTTTGCAGAAAAAGACTTTGGCAACAGCTAAGGCAAGTGAATCCTGGTAACTCTCTCCCATGGTTGGTGGGGGTGATTTCAATGTCACGGCTTGTATTTCTGAAATTTCTAATGCTAATTATATGGAGCCTTTTATTTATGTAGATATGGTTGAATTTCAGGAGTGTATGAGAGAATGTGAACTTACTGATCATCCATATGTGGGACCAATCTTCACTTGGTCAAACAGGCAGAAGGAAACCTACTTGGCAAGGAAATTAGACAGAGTTCTTGTTAATTCTTCATGGGATTCCTTAATGAATGATTCATATGTGGAATTCCAAGCCCCTGGAGTCTCGGATCATAGCCCAGCCATTGTATGGAGTTATAAGGAGAATCCTGTAAACCGGCCAAAACCATTCAAGTTTTTTAATTTATGGACTCTTTATCCAGATTTTGAAAAAATTGTTGGAGACTCGTGGAGTGAGCCAGTAAATGGTGACCCTATGCACGTGTTACTCTGCAAACTTAAAAGATTAGAGCCAAGGCTGCAAAGACTAAATAGGGAGCATTATGCCAACATTTCAGGTCGGGTTTTGGAGAAAAGGGCTCAGCTAAAAGCTCAACAACTTTTAAAGCTGGTTAATGGCCCGGAGCATAACATAATCCTGGAGAAAGCCTTGCATGAGAATTGATTGTTCTTGAGAGGGCTGAATTGTTGTTCTACCAAAAAAAAGCTAAGATTAATTGGCTACAAGAGGGGGATCAGGGAACAAAATTTTTTCATTCTGCAGTTGCTACAAAGAGGAAAAGAAATACTATTAGAATGTTGCAAGATGACCAGGGGAATAAACTGGAGTGTTTTGACTCCATAGTTGAGGAGTTACTGATTTTTTTACTAAGCAGATTGGGACAAAAGATGAGAATGTGGTGGGGTGCAGTGTGGATCTTTTGAGGGAGTTGCTTCCTTTTTCTCTTCCTGAATCTGAGGCTGAGGTGCTAACTAGAGAAGTTACTGAGGCTGAGATAAGAGCTGTGGTTTTTGGGCAGGGGAGGGATAAGGCCCCTGTCCTTGATGGATTTCCTCCGAGGTTTTTTCAAGCTACCCGGTCTATTGTGGGAGCTGACTTATCTACTGCATTGAAGTTTTTTTTTTTTGAATCCTCCTTCCTCATCCCTGCTTTTAATGCTACTACAGTGGTTTTGGTGCCTAAAGTGCCAAATGCTTCTAAGGCCAAGGAGTTTAGGCAAATTTCTTGCTGCTCAGTGGTGTATAAAGCCATTACAAAGATTCTGGTGAATAGACTTGCTGGATATTTTCCTAGAATGATAGCTAAAAACCAATCGACGTTTGTGCAAGGTAGAAGTATTGTTGACAATACCTTGTTGGCTCAGGAGATAGTTAAAGGTTACGGGAGGAAAAATATATCCCCTAGAAGTGCTTTAAAAATAGACTTGCAAAAGGCATTTGATTCGCTTAGTTGGGATTTTGTTTTGCATTCCTTGGAAGCTTTTGGGCTGCCTGCTCGGTTCAGGGGATGGATTGAAGCTTGTTTCACTGAAGCTAGATATTCTATTTGCTTGAATGAGAGCCTAGTGGGGGGTTTTCATGGACAAAGGGAAGTTAGACAAGAGGATCCACTGTCACCTTATTTGTTCGTAATGGCCATGAGTGTGCTCTCCTACTTACTTGACTCAATTGCTGCTAATGGATTGTTCCAATATCATCCTAAATGCAGGAGAGTGAATTTGACACATTTATGTTTTGCTGACGATTTATTGATTTTCTACAAAGGTACTTTGGATTCAGTGCTGGGAGTGAAGTGTGTTTTGGAGAGATTCTATAATTTCTCAGGGTTAAAACTGAATGCTTCCAAATCTGAAATTTTCATCTCAGGAGTTTCTGCTCTGGATTTGGAGGAATTTCATGTTGTAATTGGGTTCAAGATTGGCCTACTCCCTATGAGATATTTGGGGATACCTCTGGTAACAAAAAGGCTCAGTAGAATTGATTGTGCAAGTCTCATTGACAAGATAAAGCTCAGGCTTGATCAGTGGTCGGGGAAAAAGATTAGTTATGCTGGGAGAGTGCAGCTTATAAGATCGGTGCTTTTTAGTATGGCAAATTTTTGGTGTAGACAAGTGGTTGTATCTACAGCTGGAGCTGGGGTGAGTTGGAAACAAATTTGCTGCCACAAAAACGAGGGAGGTCTAGGCTTAAAGGATATCAGTCATGGAATCAGGCCTGTTTGATTCACTTGATGCATAGATTGATCCAGGGGTATCAAGGAAGTGAATCTTTGTGTATTGCTTGGATTAGAGAGTATATAATAAAATATGGGGATTTTTGGCATATGGATTGTAGACCCCATTATAGCTGGTGTTTGCGGAAGCTTCTCAAGATGAGGGATGTAGCTTATCATATCCTTACTATTGGGAACCCTAGACTTACAGTAAGGGAAGTTTGGTCTGACATAAGGGAGGCAAAGATAGAGTTGCGTGGCATAAAATGGTATGGTTCTCCTTACATGTTCCAAAGCATGCTTTTATTGTTTGGATGACTGCCCTGAATAGGCTGCCTACAAAGGATAGATTGATTAAAATGGGAATGTCTGTTGATGACTTATGTGAAAATTGCAGAGTTGGATTGGAGTCTAGGTCCAATTTATTCTTTGAATGCTCGTTTTCAAGAGAAGTTTGGGGGGAGATTCTCCGGCTTTGTGGACTGACTCGAGCAGTGATGAGTTGGGATGAAGAGCTAAATTGGGCTATTGGAATGTTGAAGGGAAAATCTCTCATTGTGTATATCTTAAAATTGGCTTGGCAAGCTCATATATACTTTGTGTGGGAGGAAAGGAATTGAAGGCACTTTTGTGGAATTAGTAGGAGTTGTATAGATTTGTTGAACTGTATAAAGAATATTGTTTGTACTCACTTGAAAGGTAGGAATATTCATATGAAAAATGTAAATAGGCGGCTGTGTGAGGATTGGGGTCTCGTTTGTTGACTCTCAAGTGCTTGGATTCTTAAGTTCTTTGTAGCAACTTTTGTTGCTTCTTGGATATGGAATAAAATAATTGCTTATCTAAAAAAAACTAATTGAATTGAATTGTAGGGAAATTAGGCTTATTATATCAATCATCTCCACTAACAAAGAACACGATACAATGATGACATATATCCTACACCCTATGCATGATATTTAGCAGAAAAAAGTTTTTATATAGATATATGATATTCACTAATTTTTGTTGGTCGAGTAACAAAGAGTATGATATTTAGAATTTTAATTCGTTTAAAGACGTGACTTGACTCGAACTTAATAACAAATATATTTCCAGCACCAAGATGTAAAAAGCCATTATTGTTACCTCCATTAAGCCAAAGAACCAATGGCTTTTCATCAGGTTGAGACATTGCTTCATAGAACCAATAAAAGAGTGCTCTTCCATAGATTTCATTCACGGTCACATATCCAGCGTAATGGCGGAAATCCACAGGCGGCTGTCCGGGCAAGTCGGTAACGAGATCGCCGCCGTTCCCCAGGGAACTCGATCCCTTCTCATCACGCCATCGCCAATGTCTTTCACCCGCAACTCGATGCAATGGTGGAACACTCAAGACGAAGGCCAAAGTGAAGAAAACCACAGCTCTCGGTCGGAAACACATGTTGGTAACAGACAAAACAAGTCAGATTGAATTCAAAGAAACAGGAGGGTTCGGTGAATACAAAGAAATATCACGTCTATTTATACTGGCCTCACAATGGTGGCACTGCGATTTTTTTATATTGTTTTTGGCTTGTTTGTGGCAATCTGACATGGCTTTTTTAGACACTTTTCTCGAATGTTTAGGGGACAATGGTATTGGGTTGTTGACATGAATTACGTGTATCATTATCCCCCAATAATTTATGATTAACGCTATCCACATGGTCTTATTATTCTTTTCTTTAACACACTGATCACACTATCTGAGAAATATGTTGGATTCTAAATTCGAATTAAAAAAAATTCTTTGTTTTCAAAAGTGATGCAAATATTGGTATTGATCCATGAAGCAAGGAAACAACACAAAATATACAACAAACATATGGTGACCACCACACACACAAACACATAGGTTGTCATCCATGAAGTGGAAGAACAGATTGGAAAGCAAGTTATTAAAGCTCGGTTTGGGGATACATATTATTATAATCAAACATATGATAACTGCGAAATGAAAATGATCGTAAAGTAAAAAACAGAAAAAGATAGTTATTGAAAACTCAAAACAGGAAAAACCATGTGCAGATGATAAAAACTTTCGCTATGTTCAAAAAATTTACAAGAAAGTTTGTGTCTAAACGCGATATTCAACTTGTACCTAAACCCAATTCATATTTATAGTTAATTAAGTTGCTTACAAAGAAATTTGGATAGAAAGAATTATACTCTTCATCGAACACACTAAGAGAGAAGTAAAGTTTCGTACAAATTCTGCCATCGCATACCCCCCACTTTAGTGACTGTTTCTTCATAAACATATTGGACTGGACCAAAATAGAATTTGGGTCACACAGCTCTAACATATTATATTATATGATCAATCATTTCCATAAAATTACAGGTAAGAAAGGGAGGGTACTAAAAGATATATATGGTAACTCATGAATACATGTTTCATTCAGTCAAAGTTTTCATAATTATTGAGAAAAAGACCGACCAATTTTGTTGACGATGAATCTTATGGACTCTTTTATGCTTCTTTCGACGAGAGTGTTGGAATTCAACAGTCTAAGCTTTTGAACGAAGAAAGTATGACGGGGGAAAGGTTAGCTTTAACTTTGTTTATTTTGTCATGCTTTTCGATGTTTCCCGATCGAGAAATTAAGCTACGGTAGTAAGCTTTATGTATTAATCAACTGGGTTCTGGTCTAAATTTTATGCACTAAACTTTGAGTGATTTGCTTCCTACCTTTAGTAGGAAATGTGGGTGAGGAGATGGTTCACTTTTTTTTAATTAAATAAAGAAGTATTACATTCTGAAATTAAATATCGAAATTTGAAGCTATATAAAATAAGACAATCTAAACATTATTAATTACTAGACCAATTAATGTATTTCTAAGAGATGATTCACTTTGTTAGTACCGAAGTTAAGTTCAAATTGCGTAAACAACTTCATAAATCTTGTTCTCATATGCCCAAGTGTAAGCACTCAACAAACCAAACCAAACCAACTACTAGCCTTGAATGAAAATATATAAAATGTTGTTTGGTAAAGATGGGTGGAGAAAATCAACCATTTTTCCACTAAAACGCTCAATGAGTGGGAATAGCTGACCAATAGGGCCAAGACCAATCAAGTTCGACATACACAAACCAAGGGACAATGGTTGATGACATACTGTGTTAGAAGATAACAGTAAATATGTAATCGCAAATAAAGAAAAGACTTCAAGATTTATATAGAAAACTCTTTCCGCTATAATCTAACCATAACTCAAAGTATTGTGAGTTATTCGACTATATTTTAACTCTAACACACAATATCTATTTATAAGGATAGATACACGTCGGCCCGCTTCTTTCGCATCCACTGTAGGTCTTCAATTTTATTTTTCACCCAAGTTCACACCCGAACTTTTTAGACCGGTACAAGACAGAATTCAGGTTACAACTTTTTACATATTACACATTTATACGATTCCCAATATGTTTCAAGACTCTGCACTAAAGAGGGATGGGATTTCATATATATTGAATTCAAGTGTTAATATTGCATGAGCATGTATAACTTTTTAAAATTATTGAAGAAAGCGAATAACATAAGTTTTGATTACCCTAAACTTGCATTGCTCAGTGTTGGCACTTGGCATCAATATCCTACACATTACACAAAAAATGGTTAGTTCAAATAAAGCTCAGAGAAAATGTTACAAAGTCCAGAATGGTCAACATCAGTGCTTATACGAAGACTACAACATCACATGGGCAATGGCAGAATCTTAATAAGAATTGGACTGGCATATTTATTGCCCATTATCTTGTTAAAAGTTTATGAAAAGACATTTTGGCATATGTTTTTAAGCAATCTCATCATCACAATATTGAAAGATGGAGTTTTGTGGCTAACTTCGTGCTAACTCCTGAATCCGATGAACATGTGAATAAAGGTGTCGTACATGAACACCAATTATAGGTTGTTGAACAATGACCTGGATTCCAACTTCATTTCACTCCTTGATGAGATGTAAAACAATTTATATTATTTGTATCTTCTTTATTTTACTAGGTACGAGTGTCAGATACGAATATACTTATTTCTTTTTTTTTATGTTTAACGTTTTCTACGGGCATTGATGAGCATAAACAAAGTACGGAAACTTGGAGCTAGTTGTAATGCTGATAAATTCCACTCTGTAATGAAATGACAAATACTCGCTTTCGTTGGTTATATTTTCGAGAAAACATGTTGAAGCAACACGTGCATGATTGTGTTGTGTGCACAAAGCAAAAGGCACCCAAAAAGCAAAGAATTACAAGTAGTTCTGACTCATATGATAGTGCAAACCTAACTGTATATTGGCCAAAATGGATGCCCACCTAATCCCTTTAATCAACTCTTCTTGTTTTTTTATTTTTATTTCATTGGCTCTAGTCTTGGGCCACTGCCACTAGCCTGGAATGTGGATAATGGGTTAAGAACGAAAACTGCCGATCTGAATCTGTGCTTGTGCTCAAGAAAAAGTATTGTTTTTATTTAATTTAATCACTAGTATTTAATCTATTAACTGATTAATACGTATTGAATACTGTAAAGACTTATTATGAGATAACCTTTTCAATTTCATTTGTTATATTTACAACGACATGATTTAAATTCTTTTACTTTATTTAATTAAAAGATCTAGTGCATCATTTAAATAGATCAACGGGTAATTGGTATTTTCCTCTTAATTCCTAAAGGAGCAGGTGTGTATGTCAGCAGTGACGAAGCTGTCCGGTGTTATGGCGCCCCAAAACTTTTAAGTTTACCTTAAGCTTATCTTCCATTAGAAAATACTCCATATTTATGCTTAGCTCCCCTATTTTTTTTTTGCCTTAGTGGTCGAAAAAGTCCTTTATATATGTGTGTTAGAATTCCAAACAAATTGAGTAAATTCTTCGGTTAATGTTAATTAGCATTGATCATTAATAAATAAATGAGCCAATAAGACCACGGACAGAGCCAAGATTTAGGGTTAGGGGGCAAAACATAAAATTTTGAAAGTGAGGGGAGTAAATTTAAAAATAAACTAATTTTTAAAACAATTTATATAGGAAGACTAAAGTGAAAAAATAAAATTTTTTGGGGTGGGGGGCAATTGCCCCTCCTCACCCCTTAATAGCTCCGTCTCTGAATAAGATGAAGACATGATATACTATGAAATAGTCACATGAGCAGAAAAATGAAATTATAAAAAACATTTAAAATAAACCATAGTGATCATATAAATATTAAAAATTACAAAAACTTTGATTTAAGTTAGAAAAATCATAAAAAATAAAATTTTAAAAATAAAAACCCATAAAATTATTAAGAAACTAATATAGAATTATAAAATAAAAGTCACCGAAAGAGGAACATAAATCTTGTCCTTTTTTGGTGTTCATATTCATGTCCAACTCTAAAAAAATCTAAATTTATGGATTAGGGGTTAAGATTTAGTGTCAGGGTTTAAAATTGGAGTACTATTGAGTGTAGGGTTTAGTTTTTAGGGTTTAAAAATTAGAATTTAAGGTTTAATTTTGTTCAGTGCATAGGACATGAATTGAGACACCAGCAAAGACATGAATTTTGTTCCCGAAAGAGAGGGAAAAACATTAGGACTAATGAACTCTATAGCATTTTTATTTCTAAATATCGAAATGGAATACTATGTTGAAATAAATTATAAACTATAAACTAAAATTTAACAATACGAAAGCGCCTTGATGATAATTTTTTCCCTTGCATTACTTCAAATCATTTTTAGTATAACCTTTTAAGGGTTATTTAAATAAGGGCATGACTTTTTAAAACGATTGAAAAATGTCGAATATTTTTAAATATGCTCAAATAAAGAATTTAACCTTTCAAAACAAAAAAAAGCGGAGGACTAATATTTTCAAATATATTAAAATAAAAACATATATCTACAAACAATCAGTGGCGAAGCCACATATAGTTTAGGGGGTCAATTGATCTCATTTGATTTGTTGGAGTATGGGATTTTCAAAGAGTTAAATGAGGTTTTCAAGGAGTTAGCATAAAAGTTTTCATGAAAATATTAAAATTGACCACATTTAATTTGTTTGGGTATATGGTCAATAATATTTATATCGTAGTAATATGAGATTCTTCATACCTTAAAGTCTACTCTGACCCCACTATATAAAAATTTTAACTCCGTCATTACAAACAATGCTCGTGATGAAAAAATTAATATATATATATATACAAAAGTAGTTTCTCAACAATGACTGTTTTATGATATATAATCTATATCTATACTGTATATTAGACCCTTGATTGAGTAGGTTACAGGAGCTAACCATGTATCAATTCAGTGGAAAAATATTAAAATAATTATATTTAAAAATAATAAAGAGCCAATGGTGCTATTGATAATCAATGGTTGCCTGACTATTCTAAACCATGAGAAGACACATTTGGTATGTGGATAATATTGTACGTGAAATTCCAATTCGAATTATTCAGATGTTATGTCTAATTATTTTTGGAAATAAAATATATATCTAATATCATTATATGATATTGTTCAAAAAAATATCATTATAATACATTTTAAGATATTGTTTATAAACCTAAAACTTTTCTCACTAAAAGTGCTACGCCGCAAGGGTTTTTTTGTTTGTTTTTCTTTAGCCGGCAGCGGTATTAACTTTTGTTTTGGTTATTGGCTGTCGATGTTCATTATTTCACATGCTTTTTTTATAATTTATTTTTTGATTTTTTAAAATTTTTAATAAGATTCTCTGCTCTTGTGATACACGTTTTTTCTGCCTTTATGTCGCGCTTTTCATTGACTTTTGTGGTTCGTCTCATCTGTCATTTGACACGACTTCAGCATACCTTAACGGTCGTTTGGTGCTCATATAGAGATTCTCTCGGCGCTAGTTTTCTGATTTGATTCTGTCGGTTGTCATAGAAAAGATTGATCCCCACTCGTTTGATGGTTTGTTAGCCTATGTAATCAAAACTGTGTAGCGGAGCAATCTTCCTGGTAGTTTGGTTCGCTCACCATTTTTTTATTCCGTAAAGCGTCTCGTTTGGCTAGAGACAATGATTCATGAAGGTTTTTGAGTTTTGAATGATTCATGAAGGTTTCTGGATTTTGATGATATGCTAATCTCTATGAAAGTGTTTGTTTTTCTTTGCACATTTGTATGAGATTTTTAGCGGACTAGTCCTTTTTTTTCTTTATGATATATTGTATTTATATTATTTTTTATGATTTTTAATAAAATTTAGATGTCATTGTTTAAAAATATATATCATTATATATTAAATCTCTAACGATCGGATTATTCGTACAATTTAATAGGTTGAGATCAACTAATTCAAGTTTAGAAAAATAAATTTAATTTAACTTGGTTTTACTTGATTGTAATATAATTTAAAAGTCAAATTAATATTTTTATTTAAATTTAACCATAAAAGCATTTATATTATTTTTTAAAATCGTAAAATGGACTGTTAAGAGTAAACTGGACTTGAACAAATGGGCTTGGGCAAGGGGTTTGAAAATTTTCTAAGTAATAAACCAACCCATAACACCTCCGCTATGTGTAAAATGAAGGAATCTGAATTAGGTTGTACAATTTCAATACATTTTAAATATGAGTGATATTTTAATATATAAGTTATGTAAAAAATCAGAAACTCTTTCTATTTAAACTATAAAATCTAGAACCTTAAATTTTAAACTAAAATATTTAAACACTAAATTTTAATTTTAAACTTTAAAATTTAAACTTTAAACCCTAAAATAAAAAATCATAAAGTAAACTCTTAGACCCTGTAATTGACATGTTTGTGTAAACTAAAATTTACATAGTCTATGTATCAAAATATTTTCTTTTAAATATTTACATAAAAAGCATTTTTTTGATATTCATGTTGTGTAAAAAATCTACAAGTTTGCATATTTACTCATTAAAAATAAAATTCAAATCTCTAACCTTAAAACATAAACTGTCACTATATAATTCAAACTCTTTGTTGTCATCAAAATCCAATTCAGTAAGCAATATCTGTAACTAGATTCCCTCACACATACCAAGTGCAATTGCCCTATACTCGACTTCAGCACTACTTTGAGACGCCACTAACTACATTTTGCTTCTCAAAGTAATCAAATTGCCCCATACAAATGTACAATATCCACTAGTAGATATTCTTTTAGTAAATTCTCCAGCCAGCTTGAATCAGTGAAAACTTTCAATGATCATTATTTATTTTCTTAAAAATTAAACCATGCCAGGGGTCATATTTAGGTACCTCGGAATTATGTTGACTACTTCAAGATGTTATTCTCTAGGATCACTCATATATTGGCTTACAACACTGACATGAAATGCTATATCATGTCGAGTAAGGGAAAGATAAATTAATTTTCCAACTAACCTTTGATAGAGTCTTTTGTTCACATGACTTCCCACTTCATCCTTCTTTAATTTGAGATTGAATTCCATATGAGTTTTAGCTGGTTTGCATCCCTTCATTCTAGATTTAGTGAGTATATCCAAGATGTATTTTCGTTGATTAATGACTAAACCAGCTTCAGATCTTGCAACTTCCATTCCTAAGAAATATCTCAGGGTACCAAGACCCTTGGTCTCAAACTCTCTAGCCAGCCCCCGTTTGTAATACCCAAAGTTTGGTTAGTGACTAAAATAATAAGATTGAAAGTTTGATGTCCAAAGTGAAGTGATCAAAATGAATAAAATGAAAGTTTAGTGGCTAAAGCAAAAAATTCTAAAAAGTTTGAGTACTAAAATGGTACTTTTTCCGAAAATAATTTTTATCCCGCAAACGGATAGTTCACCTACAAGAAGTGGGTTAAAAATGAGGTTTTTAAATTAACCCGGGACTTTAGTTTTAAGGAAATTATCCGACAAAGTTTTTAGAAATTTTTGGATAAATTGACCGAATATAAATTCAAGAAAGTAATATTAGCCATTGGATGGAAAGGTAAGAATGTCAATACACATGGTTATAATATTATAATTAATATGGACCATTGGATTAAGATAAATTTTCCATGTTAAATTCTAGCCATTGGATTAAAGGGACAAGATGAAAATTTAAGTTTGATTCAAGGGCAAAATCGAAAATTGATATAGTTCAAGGGCAAATTGGTAAACTACTAACTTAAGATTAAATCTAGGGCATTGGATGAAGGATGATGACATGTGGCACACTATGGACTCATTAAATTTGAGGGCAAAATGGCCATTTGACTATTAAAAGGATATTTTTATATTTATGGATTTAAAGAATGCCAAATGGCTTAAATGCAAGAAAGGAAAAATTGAAGAAATTTGTTCTTCTTCTTTTTCCTCCTCCTCCTCCTAGACGTGAGTTCTCAAGAACAAGGTAAGAATTTTATTTTTTGTGATTTTTGTCCCTAAATACATGGATTTAGGTATAAACATGAAATAGAAAATTAGTCCCCATTGAATCCTCTATCTTTTGGTATAAAAATTTCATAGAATAGCTGAAGGATGCTCTTGAAACTTGAAGAGAGATAAGTTAAGGTTTAAGGATTCAAGTTAAATTTGGGGTATGTTATGAAAGGAAAATGTTGGAATAATGTAATTGAAGGTTAATTTGAAGTGTTGGAATTGTTAGAGGATGTTAAAGATTAGATTTATGAAATTTGCCCAGAATTTTAGTATGTGACAGTGAGTTCGGAAATTCACAAAAAATTCTATAAAAATAATTAGAAAATGACTCATATATCGTTATAATCATGAGTTTGTCTAGTTTTGTTTGGATTAAACGGTGATCGATTTCGAGTTCTGTATTAAAAGATATGAATTTTTAAGTGATGAAAGGTTAGGAAACAGAGTAGCCGTCTACTTCGAAATTTAGCACTGGAATTCGACTTTGAAAATTCGTCATAAATTGTACGAGTTAAATTTGGGCTATTAGTTTATATGGTTGAAAATTTTATCGAATCTAGTTTCTTTCAGAACAAACAGAATCGAATTCCAAGTTGTATATTATTTTATAGAAATATTTCTTTGAAGGTAGCGCAGGCTGACAGATTATAAAATGATTTGAAGGTAGCGCAGGCTGACAGATTATAAAATGAGTGTCTTATTGGTATTATTAATTGTGTGTATAAGGGATGAATGCGAAGCACTCCAGCAAATACGAGAAATCTAAAATTCAGTAGATAAAGCAAAGGACCAAACCTGAAGTTCTCTTAAGTTATTCAATTTAATTTGGGATAAGAAGCGTCAAGGTGAGTGCAATTGCATACATATCATAATATATTCATATTTTATACGTCATTCGGATAGCTTGCGATGAGTAGGGGTGTTCATGGTAGGTTAACCGTACCGTTTAGCTTAAACGATTGGTTAACCGTTATAGCGGTTATTAATCGTAACCTAACCGTTACTAACCGTTAAGAAATGGTTAACCATTAATTTTTTAAATGGTTAACCATTTTAGTGGTTAACCGTTAAGAAACGGTTCGGCTACAAGTTAACTTGTAACCTATTACGATTTTCTTTTCAAATGTTCATTATTTCTTTTTAAAATAATAAATCTATCTCTCCGATAGGTATTGTATTAAAATTTTCAATTTTTTTTTACTTAAATAGAGAAATTTTAAACACGAACTTCATAGTTAATTAAAATAAAGTACCTATAGGTTAACCATTAACCATCTTTTTAGCGGTACAGTTAACCGAAACCATTTAAAACTTAATGGTTAGGTCCTATAAAATAAACGGTTATATCAGTTAACGATTATGATTAACGGTTACAGTTTATTTTGCACACCTCTAGAGATGAGCCTACCCGAAATTTTTATTGTCATTATATTTATGTCATTGACCATATGCTTGACATATTATAAATATGTCAAGATTAGAATGTAAACTGCATTGATCATTTAATTACTTATACAGGTAAATTAAAAATGTTATTGGGTATGAATGTCCAACGTTGATATATGTTGATATATATTACCATGGATGAAATGTTTAATGATATAAGCACAAGTATTTTATAGAGATTTGAAAGTATAGTTGGCTAGCCATAGAGTCATAAACAGTTGTATAAATATTCTAAGCACTACGATGCAACATTTATGTATACTCAAAGAATGTTGGGTATATGGGAGTACTTCGGTACATATTAAAGCACTTCGGTGCAACTTTCATATATACTCAAGGAAGATTAGGTATATGTATACTCAAAGAATGTTTGGTATACGAGGATGATTTGTGTACTTAAATTCTCTTATTTAAATGCTTTGGGCTATGATAAAAAGGAAAATGACTAAAGTGAATATAATTAAGCATTAGCTTAATATATTGATGTTGCAATGGCAACAAATGGTAAATAAGTTAAGCTTGAAAACTTAACATTAATGGTTAGTATTGATATAATATTAAAGGAATTGAACAAGAATATTCTTTAGCTTGTATCATGATATATCTATTCATGCATTGATGCATAGATGACATATTATGACAAATGGACAAGCATGAAAGTCTAATGGCATGAGCATATACTAAATCATTACTAATACATTGTAAAAGTTGATGCATCGGCATATATCATGTTACATAAATGTAGCCATGAAGTCGAATAAGTTTAAATTATTGTTATTAACTTTGTTCATTGCCTCACTAAGTTCGTACTTAGCGTGTGTTTGATTGTGCACACGTAGGTGGTTCAAGTCACTGGACGAAGCAAAGAGTTGCATCAAGTTTAAAAAATTGCATCAAGTTTAGAAAATTTCATCAAGCCACTGCAGTAATGACATCCTACTTGATGTTTTTAATTAATTTTAGTGACATGTATAAAATGAGATAAATATGTCTATTTTGATGCAGAGTCTGTTACTTATTGAATAGTCAATTTATTTTTACAAAAGTAAAGAAGTTCCAATTTTGTATATTAGTCGATATAAATATTTTCAAAGGTTTTAAATTTATAGTATTTTTGAATAAAAATCATGTTATTATTCTGTGACATCTCTTACTCATATTCGGTAATCGAATAAGGAAATAGGGTGTTACACCTTTTTATCTTTTAATTTCCTCAATATCATCTCCAATGACGATGATATCATCAACATAGACAATAAGGACATCTTTCTTCTTCTTTGAACCATCTTTAATGAACAAGGTGTGGTCGGTTTGGCACTGCTTGTACCCATTCTTCGCAATAGCTTTTGTAAATCAAACTAGGCCCTAAGGACTATTTTAAGCCATACAATGATTTCTCAAGCTTGCAAACTGTATGTCTTTCAAAATGATACCCCATTCCCTATGGAATTTCCATGTATACATCTTTTTTCAAGGTTGTCATTCAAGAATGCATTCTTGATGTCGAGTTGATGTAATTTCTAGTCTTTATTCACAGCAAAAGACAATAGAACCCTCACTGTATTCAACTTTGCTACTGGTGTAAATGTTTCTTGGTAGTCTATTTCATAGGATTGAGTAAATCCTTTGGCTACTAGCCTTGCCTTGTATCGCTCAATGCTGTCATCTGATTTATATTTGACAATAAAAACCCACTTGTAGGCAGCAGGTTTCTTCCCTGGTGGAAGTTTTGCTAGTGTCCATGTTTTGTTGCCTTCTAGTGTCCCTATTTCTTCTTCAACAGCCCTCTTCCAATTCGGATCTTTCAATGCTTCCTCCCTCCACTGTTTTTGGGATAAAAGTGTCGTCAACACTAGAAGTGAAAGCCTTGAATGTCTTGCAAGTACCAATCTCAATCAATGAAGTTCAAAACTTCACAGAAGCTCAACATTCACACAGTAAAATATGACAAAAATGTATGAAACAGAACAATTCAGACCTGAAGTCGTAGAAGAGGTGCTGCTAAAACACCATCTGGAGGACTAGCTTCAGATTTTGGCTTAGAAAGACCCTGTGAGGCTACCAATTTTATTAATCCGGTCAGCATAAAGCCATAAACATTGCACATACCATTTATTCTAACAAAAAGGCCATCAATTTAGCCCAGAAATACGGCAAAATTAATGTATCCACACAGAAGTTTCAAAGGAGCCTAAACATCTATCTCGCAAAACATTTTAAAATGGAAATCTATAGTGTGAAACCCAATTTGAAGCAGAGTTGAATTAGCTGAGAAGTTTTGAAAGAATCTAAACTCCTAAAGTTTTTAGTCAAAACTTTTCATTACACATTATAGCAGTTTATGCAGAACAGTATTTCATTCAAAAGCTCCTTTGGCCAAAGGCAAAGCCCTGGTGCTGTTTGAAAGAATGGGAAGCAGAGAGGGTAGAGTGACAGAAACCAAACAGCGGAAAGTTCTTTAGCATTATAAGAAATTGCTTCACTCATGGTCACAGCCTCCTTAAACAGGTTTGATAATGGAATGAATCACAATCATCTTTTATCAGGCGTTCAGTTTCCCTCTCTTCCAAAGCATTGTTTTTTTCCTTTGGGCAAAAACATCAGAAAAAAGACATAAAGGAGATCACAAATTTTGGATCTATTCATCAGAACGTAGTTCCATCAAACTGTGGTAAACCATTAACAGCCATATTATGTTTAGCCATTATAACAGGTAATAATTAACTTTTTGGCAGTCAGAAACAAGAAGTTGCCATGTTTTGGAAGTAGAATTCTTTCAAAGAGACCATTGAAATATTAGGGGAACTATTACATTCAACCACCCCCTAAAAGATAAATCTTTTCTTTTGCGGCGGTGAAAGATAATGCATAACTCAATAAAGATGTAGCACAGAATAAGAAAATTTTTTTCTCCCTACCCAGTTATGCAAAGTGCACTGTAATGCTAGCAATCACCAGAAATTCAACCAAATTCTATTGATTCACCAATGCATAAAAGCAAGAACCAGTGCAATCTCAAAAAAGTAGACCAAACTGCAATGCCTCCCAAAAAATTAACTGTTCATCATTTCCCCTGAGTCTCGTATCCCACATTCCTGAGTTACGAGGCTGAGTACCAGATGTAGTATTCGGCAAACTTGACGTCTTTTTCACCAGCACCAGGGACGGGTTTGAGCGGGCGGGTTGACAAATGTCTTCAAGAATGCACATATCAGGGTCATCATCAACATGGGATCTGCAATCTGATAAATTGCTATGAATAGATTCAGGGCTTACTTTTGAAAGACCAAACTCCTAGAAGGGATCAACTTATTCTCTCTTTCATCCTGAAACAACTCAACTGCATCTTGGTTGAAGTAATTGGATGAGCACTGGACAAATATTGCTCTGAGGAAGCTAAATTCAAATGTTCATTACTGAAAAAGATTTACTACTACCATTTAGATTAATGTCATGATGAGCATCCTTGCCAAAAACATAAACTCTTGTTTACATACAGAAGAATAAATATCAGACGACTGCTTTGAGTCTTCATCAAGAGATGAAGAGTCAGCAATTCTGTTAGTGTACTTTCTCAGGCTAGCGTCATTCAAAGGTTCAGCAGAATGGGAGAAAATGTTGCCAGAAGTGATCAATTTGTTATCTTCATTCTTTATATAAACTGCTTGCTTGTTTTCTGAAATGCAAGGATGAGAATGAGGGAATGGCTGCACCGATCTTTTCCAATCAATTAGTTCATCAATGGGAACGTAAGAAAATTTTCTATAGGCTGGTAAAACACGTTCATTCCCTTCACCTTAAAAATGAAGTGGCTTTACATCAGAGAAACCAGTCATTGAGAGCTGTGATGCAGACCCATTATCAGTTCTGCCCTGAGCATATATTGTCCTGCCACTAGAGCATGCACTCCGGTGGGAAATTCAAGAACTTCACCCTCCTTTCTTCAAACATAAAATTGAAGGAACCAGGTGATTCTTGCATTGAGGAATCAGCAAAATATTGATCATTTCCATTCATGTAATAAGGTATAACTGAACAAGACTGATCAAATGTTACGTTTGTATTCTCATCAGCAGGGCTGTGCAAAGCATCTGAATATTCAGTAAACAAGAATCAGCATTCCCACACAAAAAATCAGGGACAGTTATTTTCAAAAATAAAATAAAATCAAAATGCACAACTGAAAATTGTTTAGGTTAAAGTAGGAAGTAGCGTACTTTTGCAGTAAAACTAGATGCTGTACTACAGCTGGGTATCTCAGGCAGAGACATCTCAACCCTCACTGTAGAGGGTTCTAAATTCCCATGATAGTCAAATGAGCCACCAAAAGTAAACCCCGAGGAAGGCGATTCTTCAAATTCCAAGCAAGAAAAGATCAAGTTCTTCATTATATGAACAAATAGAAAAGAAACTTAAAATGTGTTTCTGCAAAGAACTTTACCACTCTGAAACTGGATGGGTTCGAGAACTGAGTCCCCTTCAGGCATATTTCTAAGTGATGGATCTCCTGGATTGCCCTGCAATTTAACAAAGAAAAGATAACCTACCCAATGAAAGAAAAGAAAACAAGATTGAGCAATTATCAAGAAACAAGAGCCAATAAAAAGCCATGGAATATCAGTTCAACAATATATAAACAGAGTAGAATACAGTAGTTGAATTAAATTATACGAATTTGAATTCCAGATTCACAAATTAAGCAAGGAAGTACTTGAAGTAAATAAATTCCAAAAAATCATTGTAGAATACAATAGTTCTCACAAAATCAGTTAACATTAAGCTGCCATTGACTCATTGCTTATAGCACAATACGTGAAGAGGTAACTTGCTAGGGTTTTCAGTGAAAGAGATCGTGCTCGTACAACAAATTACTTTTTAAAAAAATCCACACTTGAACGAGTAGAATTTCCGCCAGAAATCTTCACGCTCCACAACACTAAAAGTGACGCCGAATTTAACCGCGAAAAAGGTAACTAACTACCTGCGGAGGATCAGACTTCTCCTCAAGAATACGAATCAAGCTGTCGATATCCATGCTCATACCGTCGCCAGCGAAGTCATCACCGAACTTACAATCAGCTAAGCTATCATTATAGTCATCCTCCCCCATCATCAACATCAAACAAGAAAAACGAAAACCCTAATAGAAAAGCTCAAAACCGGCCAATTCACAAAAAGAAACAAATAATGGGATCCAATCAACACAAATCGCATCAATTCAACGAAGAAACCACGGAGAAGTTTCCTCGACAGTTGGCGTTGGCGGTCTCAAATTAGATGCGACTTTTTGTAAAGAAAAAAAAAGAAAATTACAAAAGAGAATCGTGACGAATGCGGTGGCTTTTACTTTGGGATTTAACTAAAGATTGGTTGATTGTAAAAATACTTTGAATTCTTTTCTTTTTTAAAATGAGATGTATTTCTTATTATATTCAATAATATATATTTTTTGAAGTCTGATTGGTCTCAAATTCCTCGGCTGATAAATTCAAAAAAAATTCATCGGTTGATGGCGGAGGACGGCGGCGAAGAAGAAAGTGGATTAGTCTCAGTACCCGATACGGCGTCGCGTCAGTCTCTTTTTTTTTTTTGGATGATTTGGGGGCGAAATTGCGCCAGACAATAGAAGTTATATGCGGATAAAACTCGCGTGATTTATAAAAGGCAGACTAAGCATGCCAGAGAAAGCTGTAATTATACCATTAATTTTATATTTGACTTTCATAATCGGGTGTTATTGGTTGAACATAAATCTTCTTCCCTTTCTATTGTATTTATTTTTTAAAATTTAAAATTCAAAAATTAAAATTTAAAATTTAATTAAAATATACCGAAAAAAATGAAAGATTTTTGTCTGTTATTGACTAAGATTTCAACATTTAGATTTGGATAACAATATTTTATTACGAAGAATTTATTTACATCTCGATGTCTAATAATTACAAAAGTTTCTTTAAATTTAGATTTTGTTTAAAATAAATAAATAAATGTTTAATCATAGCTTATTTTTTAGGAGTTGCAAGGTTTAATATTTTAAAAATATCCAATAAGGATTTAATATTTTTAAATGTACTAAAATAAAGGTCTAACATTTTAAGGAAATCAAATAAGGGCTCAACGTCTTATAGTTTAGTCAAATAGAACATTTTAAAAGATTTAACTCTTATTTGAGCAAATACGAAAACATTATACTCTTATTCGATCGTTTTAATAAGAGTACACCTTTATGTGAGCAACCTATGTACAAAAACATTATATCTTTTAATATATATATTAACATTTTATCAAACATTTCTTTTATACAACATTTATTAGTAATTTAAATCCTCAGTAGAATGAAGAAAATAATGATATCGAGTGACCAGAGCTTTCTCACCTGTTTTTCTTTTTTTTTAAGTCTTAAATTCTATACTAAGCAGGAGCACTCCCTTCCCCCTCTCCTTTAGGTTCTGGGATTAATTCTCAGCAAGAGTAGTCCTCATTCTTCTTCTGTTCAAAAAAAAATCTCAACAAAATGTGTATTAATTGAATTATGTTAAACCCGACAAATGGTCTCAGTGAACAAGGAAACAAGCTATAAAACAACAATCTCTTCGATCAATCCGTATTATTTCAAAAAACATATATAAAAAGACAAGAACATTCATATACCCCTATATTGTATACATTCTTGCCGTCCTCCTCATAATATATTCCTTTTCGCCTTGGCTTAAACGAAATGGCGGATTGGTACATCTGAAGGAGAAGACAAAGTTTCTAAATTCTCCATATAACAGCAGTCCCCTTCGTAATGCAAATGTCGAGAGCTTTAGCCAACCCTTAAACATTATCAATGGCTGCTCACCGCAACCGGAACCCTTTCGACGAGGAAGAAGACGATGTCAATCCTTTTTCTGTGAGTTACATTTCTCTTCATCCACTGCGTTTATGATTATAAAAGTTCAACAACTCTACGTCATTAGTTTCATTAGTTCGAAACAATGCGGTGATGATCCATTCTGATTATAGTTATACGGATGTGTTGATTGTGAATACGAGTATGGAATTAATAGGCTTGGATGATTGGTAAAAAACTTGCAGAAACCTTCACAAAATTCACACACAAGGCTGCAGGCTCTTCCTCCTGAATCAATCAGCTACAATTATGACCGCAATCCAGCCATTGACATCACTATTGATAAAGCAACGGTAATCTATTAAAGACCCAATTTTCAGGTTCTTGTGGAAACTCATCACCTCGGTTTTGTCTGAACATATGATGCTTGAAATGTAGAATTTGAAGCAGAAAGAGAGAGAGAGCTCCAAGCCAAGGAGGCTGAACTCAAGAAGAGGGAAGAGGGAAGAGTTAAGAAATTCCTTTACAAACATGTTAAAAACATGGTCAGATTATGATTTTAGTTCCTGCACTATCATCAAAGTTAGATTTATTCTTCTTTTACTTTAATTTGACTAAGTAAGCATATGGATGGTTAGGTTCCGACCTGATCCAACCTTTTAGGGTTAGATTTTTTAAAGAAAATTTTGGGTTTTGGTCAGCTTCGGGTGTAGGATAAAAAATACTCGACCCGACCCAAAATAATAATTTAATTTTATTCTAAATATTTAAATATAATTGTTATAATGTCTGTCTCTTTATATATTTTTTCAGTTATCTCCCTATTTTGTCTAATAAAAATTAAATAATTATTATAAACCTCCTCTCCATTTGTATTTTTCAATTAACTTCCTATTTTATAGGATAAAAATAAAAAAAATATTTTTATTTATTTTGGGTCAAGTTCAGGTTTTTACTCTAAAATTTGGGTCGGGTAGAGCATCATAAAATGTCGGATCAGATTCGAGTAGAGGTGTTAACCTTTTAGGTCGGGTACGTGTCGGTCAAAAACCCGACCCATGACTATCCCTAAGTAAGCCTCACAGTAAAACCGTATGTTATTATTTTTAATTTAATTTTGAATATTTATTTTAAAGTAATTGATTCACATTATAATTCGTTTTGATCAAATTGAGAATTTGTATATAATCTAATAGAGAAACAAACGAAAGAATGATTTGATTAATCATTTTTTATTTTGATTTTAAATTAGTACATTTCGTGGCCAGCAGTTTACCTCTTAGTGAGAGTACTCGCGGCGAGAGGATTAATCACTACTATCGGTAGTAAATACCTTGGCTCAAACCTAAAAGGATTAGTTACATGTTGATTGAAACTTAATTAGCTCAAGAAAGAATTTTTTTTTAATATTCTGATATGATTACATGGTAGTATTTGTTTTATTTTAAACAAGACATTTAAAGAAATCGGCCATCAAACCAACTACAAGAGCGAGATGAGGTGTTAGGTCCTTCAAGTAAAGTCAGGTGTTCGAATACTAACTTTGTGAATAAAGTAAACTAAATTACTAGAAGAAGGATCATCCTCGTACAAAATTAATCGACCAATGAATTAAATATCGATGGCTATAAAAAATTAACATACATATTCACTTGTGTTGACTGGCGCATCATTTAAAATCTATATAACAATTATTATAAAGTTAATTTTCACAATAATAATAATAATGTTGTTAAAATTTTAATTTTGTATGTATAGTTTACAAAATGGTCTCTACCATAGGGGCAACATTAAAATGATTAAATTTTCCTTTGGTCCCTTCAAAAATTTGAAATTATAAATTAATACAATGGTAAATTATACTTTGACCCTATGAATTTAAGTTTTAGTTCTTACCCCTAAAATAGATTTCTGGCTTTGCCCCTGCTTTAGCTCTGGATGTAACCTTGCATTGCCCTTGACCAAAATTCTTATTATCATCTTTTGGGGACATGCATGCAGGAAGTTAAAAAGAAAGAAGAAGCTCTAGCAAAAGGTAATATTTATCATTAAAGTTTGATGATTTTTAAGCTTGTTCAAGTTAACTTATGGTAATGGTAGGTCTGATGATTTTATTCTTAAATTTGCTATGCAACTTCTTGTTTACATCATCTGTTTTTCTTGTTGCAGCTGGGGTTTTCCTGGATTTGAAAAACTGGCCACCATTTTTCCCAATCATTCACCATGATATTGCAAATGAGATACCAGATTATCTACATCGAATGCAATATGTAGCTTTCTCTACTTTCTTAGGTATGCAAGCTACTTGTCAAAATGCATAACTTAGATTCGATTACCATAGGTTTTCACTCGAACATAAAGGTTGAATCTATGTTGCTTCGTTTCTTCATATTTTGTTGAATCATCCATGTTCAACACTTGCATACGAGTCCGAGTAAAATGATGAATGTTAATTTTATGCAGGGCTGGGCCTGTGCCTTTTCTGGAATGTCATTGCTGTCTCCACAGCAAGCATCAAAGGGGAAGGTTGGATTAGAAATCTTGTTAAATCCTTTCTGTTGTCTTTTGATTTTGATTGATAAATCCTAAATCTTTAACATTTTTAGGCATAAGGATATGGCTCCTGGCTGTCATCTACTTTATCGTAGGTGTACCGGGAGCCTATTTTCTATGGTATCGTCCGCTTTATAGAGCTTGCAGGTACTAACTAAAACCCGGATCAATCATTTCAAATTATGTTCTTCAAGCTTCAGTCTGTTTAATGAGTTATCTTCATATAATCATGTTGCAGAAAAGACGGTGCTTTTAGGTTTGGATGGTTTTTCATGTTTTATATGGTAATGTAGATCATTTTATGTATCTATAACTCTTGTCAGCTTCCTATAGCTAGCTGTTTTATACCCTTTCTTGTCCTGGCTTACAGATACATATTTGCTTCTGCATCTATGCTTCGATTGCTCAACCTATAGTTTACGGTGGATTATCATTCACGTAAGTTACTCGAACCGATAACAAACGTGTTTGAACTTGTTTAAGTACTCGTGTCGGGGATCTATGTCCGACACATATCTGGACGTGTATTTCAACTTTGATATACTCGTGACGGACAAATATCGGTATCTTGATTACGATGTTATGGGTGATGCAGGGGAATCTTGAGTGCAATAAGGGTTATGAGCGACAATGCTTTAGTTGGGGTAAAGCTAAAGATCGTTTCTTTCTCTTGAATCCTTTGATTATCGAAACATTTTGCCGGTAAAGCTGAAAGCCTTGTGATTGCTTTTTCTTTTACAGATATTTTACTTAGTTGGGTTTGGGTTACTCTGTGTTGAAACACTGTTAAACATATGGGTCTTTCAGGTATTTCATCGAACACCTTGAAACCATTTCACTCTTCCGTGGCTGCTGCATCGATCCTTTGATTTGATTTCTGTGTTGGAATTCTAAGAATTACCCATTTTTCTACATAGAGTTTACAGGTATTTCCGTGGCGCCGGTAAGGCGGCAGAGGCAAAACAGAATGCTGCGAGAGGAGCCGCCCTGGAAACAATAAGCTTATAAAGCTAGCAAAGCAAAGCAACCTGGGCTTGCTTTCGACATTGTAAATACAAACAAAGGTCTTTGTTTTCTGCAAGAACAATCAAATGGATTAAGTTATTACTGTCTCAGTCTGTGGGGTCTGATTGATTAGGTAGAAGAAGGAATATTATGCCTCATTATATAATTATTTAATAAGTATATAATCAGATATTAATGGACCAACCCCTCTTACATTAGTTTAGGTAGAACCAATTCCATGAGTTTGATGATTGGTTAATAGCATCTGTAACATCACATCAAACCTAAAACACCATATTTAAATATACGATGAACCGAACCCAACAAGTGTCCAAGTAAAAAAACAGATGATTTTTTATCTTAGAAAATACGGGTTCAAATCGCTATGTCTATAAGGTATATGACCATTGTTAAAGGGTTAAAAATATGTATTAACAAATATATTCGAGACTATTCAAAGGTATGCTTCAGCAACAGAGGCCGAAGCTGCAAAGAAGGATTTAGAAGCTCCTCCAACAATGTTACCCAGTGAATCCCTAAAAACAGCAGCAATACAGGTTTCCTTTGTACTGTTGAGGAAAGAAGCATCACAATCGATTTTGAGGGGAGCAAATGACGAGGCAATCTGCTCAGGGGGCGAGATGAAAGTCATTGAATTCAGCGGCTTTAAGATCAGCATCAAGCCAAACCTCAAGAGGATTCTTTGCAATGCCTCGGAAGAACCATTCATCTTGAGCCTTCCATAAACTCCAGCAGAGGAAAGCAATAAGGGAGAGTTGATGAGGAGAAAGATCAGTCGAAGGCATAAAAGAAATAGTTGACCACCATTTGGGGAAGCCTGGGAAGCCATTAACATCGAAGGAGTAATTAAAACTCGAAGCACGCCACACTGCATGTGCAAAGGGGCAAAAAAATAAGATGTGTTCAACGGATTCACAGGGATTGTCGCATATGTTGCAAGCAGAACTACCTTTTCGAAATCTAGCTGAAAGATTTGCCTAGGTTGCGAGAACATTGTTACAAACTTTCTAAAGAAAAATCTAGATCTTTGAGGGAACTTTCACCTTCCAAATAGATTTCCGAAGGCCTTTTATCATACAAAACATTGTCACTAGGAGTAGCATCACTGGCAGGGGACATAGAACTCATGATCGAGTGGTAACCAGACTTGATCGCATATTGACAGTTGGAGTTGGCATGCCAGGTAATAGTCTCGACTATTTGGATTACCAATGGGTATAGTCAAAATGGGCTTGATATCATCATCATGAAAAAGAGATTTTAAGACATCAAGATTCCACTCTCTTTTTTCCTCATTGATAAGGTCACTAGCTAGGTAGAATTCATGGTCGTTAATACGAGCAGCTTGCGGTTAGAAGTTTAGGTTAGAAGGGATCCAACAATCATCCCAAATTTGAATGCTTTTTCCGTTTCTCAAACTCCAGAAAGAACCTTTTTTAATAGTATCAATACCGTCAAAAACACTAGTCCATGCCCACGAGGGGTCTTTCCCCTTCTTTGCAAGGAAGATGTTGCCACTTGGAAAATATAATCCCTTTAGAATTTGTCCCCAGAGAGAGCTTGGATTACAAATGAGCCTCCAAGCTTGCTTAGCAACAAGTGCTTTATTGAAAGCTCGAAAATCTCTGATCCCCATCCCTCCGAAATCCTTTTCCTTTTGTTAAAGAATTCCACTTAATCCAATGAATCCCCTTAGCTTTCTCCTCTCAATTAGACCACCAGAATCTTCCAATTGTAGCGTTGAGGTCATTGCAGAAAGTAGAAGGGAGGAGAAAGCTTTGCATGATGTAGGAGTGAATAGCCGTCGCAACCGCCTTGATTAGAATTTCTTTACCTGCCGGGGAGAGAAGCTTGCTTTTCCATCCTCGAAGTTTAGATATAATTCTTTCGAGAATAAAGGATAATGCCTCTTTTTTCCCTCTTCCCCATATTGAAGGCAATCCAAGATACTTACAATCTTTTTCCATCGGCTTTATATTCAACAAAGAACTGAGCTTCCTTTGGGAGTGCCGATCCAAATTAGGGGAGAAGAAAATAGCAGATTTCTCAAAATTAACCGCTTGGCATGTAGCTTTGGAGAAAAGGCCGATGATTTTTAGAATACTTTGACTATTTTTTTCATCTGCTTGAGCGAAAATGAGACAATCATCGGCGAACAGGAGGTGACTGAGCACCGAACACCTCCTTCCAATATGAAAACCTGTGAAAGAATCGATTTCTTTTTCGTGGTTCAGCAATAAAGAAAGTACATTAGCAACAATAATGAAGAGGAAAGGTGAGAGGGGATCACCTTGTCGTAAACCTTGTTCCTGCTTAAAATCATTGCCTCTTTCACCATTGACCACAACGGAGAAAGTTGGTGAAGAAACACATTCCATTATACGCTCACTCCACCATTCACAGAAGCCCATTTTTTTGTAGAAGAAGGTGAAGGAAGTGCCAATCAACTCTATCGAAAGCTTTAACAAGCTCAAGCTTTTGTGCCATGAAGCATTGACGGCCCTTTTTTTTCTTGAGGGCATGAAAAGCCTCGTGGGCCAACAAGATGTTATCTTGGATTAATCTTCCTTCAACAAAGGCTGATTGTTCTTGAGAGATGATCGAAGGAAGGATGGGTTTCAGCCGGGAGGCTAAGATTCTATAGATGATTTTATAGGAAAAATTACAGAGACTGATAGGTCTAAACTGCTCAATTTTCTCCGGAGTAGAGATTTTTGGAATGAGGACAATATTTATACGGTTAATTTCCTTTGGCAGGACCCCATTGATAAAGAAATCTTTGACCATAAAAAAGACATCTTGCTTAATAACTTCCCAAAAGGAGTGGTAAAAAATGTATGAAAAGCCATCTGGGCCAGGGGCTTTATAGGCTCCAAGGTGGAAGACAGCATCTGTAACTTCCTTCTTCGTAACTTCACTCGACAGCCATTTATTGTTATCATCAGAAATGCACTTTGGGATAACATCTAAAACCTCTTCAAAGCTCGAACAATCTTGTTTCTTAAACATACGTACTAAGTGGTCATGAATGTTATTGGCTATCGCAGCTTCATCCTCAATCCATTCCCCTTGCGTTCCTCCTCCTCCTCTGGATTGTAGTGGCGTGAAAGAATCGTGTGTTTCTATCTCCAAATTTGAGCCAGTTAACACGTGATCGCTGGTGCCAAAATCTTTCTTCTTTTTCCCATTCCTTAACAAGGTAGTCTCCAAAGATTTAAGTTCAGCAGCAGTTTTTTCAGTGAGTGGCATGTTTTGAAGATAGGAATTTTCCCCAGGATGTTTTCAAGGTTGGGTTGGTTGGACCCTCGACGAGCTTTACAACAAGAGATGAGTTGTCTCCGATAATTCATGAGCTTCCTGTGTAGTTTAAAACCTCTATGTCCTGTCAAAGGAGAGGTCCATTCTTTCTCGATAAGTTCTTTGCACTCATTCTCAAGAAGCCATTTAGATTCGAATTTAAAATCTTTCTTGAATCTTTTTTTCACCCCTTTAAACAGAAGCAATAGAGGACTGTGATCTGAACTTATGGCAGGTTCGATTATGCCAAGAGCTTTCTGAAAAATAAGGCTCCAAGTGGAATTAACGAGAATTCTATCAATTTTTCAAGTATGGATCCATCGGCAGTTCTCTTGTTGTTCCAAGTAAAAGGACCTCCCTTAAGTGGCATATCGAAGAGCCCATGATCGTTCATGAAATTTTGGAAAGGGTCGTCTTTGTGTACCTCATATGGGCAGCCTCCCAATTTTTCTTCTTGCGCTATAACCTCATTAAAATCCCCTATAAGGCACCATGGGTCAGAGGAATCCCTTCTCAGCTTTGAGATAGAGCTCCAGACTTCCTTTTTACCTACAGAAGAAGGACATTCATACACAAAGGTGCAAAATCAGGGTGTACCATCCTCCATAACCAGATCCGTGTCAATAAATTTTTTAGTTTTTGAAAGGAGAGTAAGATTAACAACTATCGTCCACCAAAGGACAAGACCACCAGACCTTCCTTCCGAGTCGACATAAAGACTGCCCGTGAAGTTTAGCCTAGCTCTAAGTCTGTTGAGTTTATTCTTTTTCAGTTTAGTTTCCATTAGAAAACCAATACATGGATTGAATTTGGAGATGTATTTTCTAAGAGCTCTAAAATACTTTGATTTTCCCAAACCTCTGCAATTCCATGATAAGCAAGCCATTTGAGAACAAATAGAAGTAAGACAAAACAACAAGCAGATAGAGCTGAATCGTGTGAGCAGAATTCAGTAGAGAGCTGAAAACCACAAACAAATCCAGCAGAAACAAAATAGAGCTTTGATAACCAACAGAAAGCAACCAGAGCAAGAATCCAGGAGAAAGATGGAGAGAAACCTTACCGCCCCTAAGCAATCGGTCACCAAGATCACACTCGAAACTGGAAATCGAAGCTCAAACTTGTAGCCCCAAATACACACCACAGCACCACTAGCTCCAAAGCCAGTAGGGAAACAGCAAGACCGATGGATGAGGAAAGATTTGGAATCCCAAAATCAATCCCAAAGAGCCAAGCAAAAGATTACTGGACCACCACTCAAGAAAAGAAAATTAGGTATTCGAGAGAGAAATTAGGGATCAAAGTAATACGCTTTTTCCCTTCAAGATATTGAAATAGGTGTGTGGGTTATTAAAAAATTAAAAAAAACATAAATAAATATTATTTTATAATTATTTTGAGATTATATAAAAATAATATATAAGCTCAATCAAGGATTTTAACCTATGTTTTTTGTAATATTGTGTTAAATAATTTCGAGTGTAGTTAAATATATAATATTCTCTGATTTAATCGGATAAAAAATTAAGATCGAAACTATTTTAACCCACACAAAAGAAATTTTTATTGACTTTTTGTTTTAAGACTTAAGTATTTGAATTTTGTTTTTCATTTGTTAAGAGTATAATAGGACTCGAAGGAAATATATTTGATGTACTTGTTGCTTAAATTTTAGTTTTTATAATCCTATATATTTAGTTTAGGGTTTAGGATTCAAGTCTGATAAAGGTTAAGTTTTAAGGTTATGAAAATAGCGGTTAGAGTCTAGCAATTTAAATTTTAGGTTATGTAATTTTTGCTACGCAATTCGTGTATAAAAAAATACCTCCTATAAGAAAGTATTTATAATATGAGTTAATTTTTTGATACACAAATCCCGTAAAAATCTAACCCCTAAGATTCTAAATTATAATCTTTAAATTCTAAAGACTAAAAACATAAACTTTTAAGAGTAATTATCTAATACACTGATGGTGAAAAAAGTTTAACAATGGGTTAAATTTAAAAGTTAGAGATTTAGTTTAAAATTTATAGATCTAATTTTTAAGGTTTATGATTAGAATTTAAGGTTTAATGTTATAATTTAAAGACAGTGATTTTAATCATTAAAAATAAAATTTAAACGAGTTTTTGTTAATTGAACCGTACCTATCGCATCCCCTTCCAATTTTCTAGAAGCACAAATCTATGGAGAAAATATTCAAGCAGCCTCAAGGTTAGGACCATTGTTGTTGAAACACAACATTTTCGTATCTAGGGATTGAATTCAACGTTATTTTATTGATAAATTATTTAATAATATTTAAATTTCTAAAGGTCAACAATAAAATAATATTTTTTAAGTAAAAACATAATTTTATTATTATTTCAAACTTATTTTGAATATTTTTATGGAACCATGACCCCAACAATCCTAAATCTTCTGCCTCTGCATTGTTTTATTATTATTATTATTATTATTATTATTATTATATTTTGTAATTAGTGATATCAATGTATCGGGTTGCATCAAGATTCGGTTTTAAAATATTTTCAAGTTCGGGTCTACACCGGATCTTGTTTGTCTTGTTCAAATAACTCATTTTTATTTAAAATGATAAATTATTTAAAATACAACTTTATATTAATTTTTGTATACAAAAAATTAAATTTAAATAGACATACTTTTAAGAAAATGAGTTTAAAGTTATTGTTTTAGGGTTTAATGTTTAAATTTTAGGGTTTAAAAGTTACAGTTTTGGTATTTAGTGTGTAAGATTTAGTACCCTAAAATAACACAGGACATCATTTGAATTATATACTGACCAAATTGAAACTCTCACGAGTTGAAAATCTCTACTATATTCGACTCAACCTGAAGCGATTTGAGAATATTTATTCGTAGTAAGCCAATCATTTATTTCCTAAATTTAATTAATTCATTTTTTTCAGAAAAAATTAATTCATTTTGAAATTTTCAACTTTATTGGTCTTATGCATATATATATCAACATTTTTTTTTATTAAACCACGAACTCTTCTAGATGTTTCATGAAGTTCACGGAACATTATTATTGAAAAAATCAACATATATATATTTAACTATTAAATGACATTTTTTTTTGACAAAGGCATTTTATTAATTCTTTAAGAATAGTTAATTTAATTCGTGGGAAATAAAAAGGTTTGGTTTTCAGTGTGAATTTGGACCCGAAAAGGGAGTATTAAAGAGAAAATAAAAAGTATTTTTATTAAATTTATAATTTTCTATTTTAACCACCAGGGACGGAGCTATGTATACCTTGGCCTCCTAAAACTTTTTGGTATAATTGCATATAAAGTCTTTTTTAATTTAAATAATAGTCAAATAAGGTCTTTACTCCTTTTAATTTTTAGATTTAAAGGCTTAATATTTTCTTATCCCTCTTGATGTTTAATCTTAGTTTTGTCTCTGTTAACCACCGGTATTCAATTTATTGAAAGACTAATTCGGATTAGATACTATAGAGGTCCATTATAAGGCGATCCTCTCGTCCAATTTTTTTCATTCATAACGTCAGGACTTGAACCCCTGACCTTGCTTAAGATGATACTTGAACATTTTTTAATATTCTTGAGGTCATACTTGAATTGACATTTAGCACGAAAATGAAATGTTAAGTTTAAAAAAATCTAATTGATATCATATAAGAATACATATATGACTTTTTAATGTTTAGAGATTAATTTAAATACGAGTCATAATTTAAGACGTTTGATAAAATTAACTCTTGTAGTAATAAATTACATAAACCAATTTAAGTCCTCAGTGTTTATAACTTTTTTATTAATTTGGCCATCAATCTTTTAGTTAAATTGCTTCGATATTAACAAAAAAAAACGAAAATAAGATTGTTAAACTTTTCACAACGTTAATATGATAACTCCTATGACATATTATGTGTATTTTATTGCTATTTTTTTATTAATGTCCACAATTTGTGTCATATTACATTATTGTAATATTTTTTTCAATATATATTTCTATGTTAATAGGATTGAAAATGAATCGAGTCTGAACAAACCATCATGTATTTATGTTCTTCTGTTTCTTTTAAGTTTGTTTGTTAAAATTTTAAAATTGTGTTCATGTTTATTGATTTAAAGTTACATGTGATTGTGTCCATTCGTTTATTGTTTTTGAACACTAAAAAATATATATTCACGGACATTAAATGTACATGTTTCACGAACATTAATTGAACATATTCACAAATATATCCATGAACATATAATTGAACATAAACTCTTTATTTTTTAATGTAAAATAATAAAACATAAACATTAATAATTATATTATAAATAAAATAAATATTTTTAAGTATTTTTATAGAAAAATATCAATTTTAAATAATAGAACTTCATGAGTTAATAAACGAATTTGTTTGTGAGCATAAATAAACTAATACATATCTTTCAAATTTGTTTGTTTAAAAAACGAACATAAAAAAATTTATACTTGTTTATTTAACTTAATTAACAAGCATAAAAAATTATTGAAATTAAAATTAGTTAAAACAATTAGGTCCAATTTAATAAAATATAAATATTAATGACTAAATTTATTATTATACCAAATGAGCTTACTTTTCCCGCTGTTTCTGCTTACTTTAGTATTTTTGCAACAAAAACTGTCAACCGTCCAACTTCTCTTTCCCTCTCTATTTCTCATCACGGAACCACGTTTTCTCTCTCTAGAAAATTTCGTTCATCTTTCTGTAAGAACACAAAATTTATTCAAAGGAATAAAATTCTTGACTTAGAGTTTTCATTTAGCCTCTTATAAAAGCTTCTTCCTTTATCTTCTCTCTGCTTTAGATCTTTCTCGTTTATATCTATCCCATTTTTTGCAGATAAAAATCCTAAACTGATGGCTGGTCGTTACGACGAAAACCCATTCGCTGAAGAAGAAGACGACGTTAACCCTTTCTCGGTCAGTTTCTCCTTCTGTTATTCGATGATGTTTTTGTAGCGAGCTCTGTTTTCGTTTTTATTTAAGACCCTATTTTTGAAACTTTTAGGTGTTTGATAAAAGGTTTATTGACAGATTATACGTTGACTTTAATTTTACTCACTGATTGCTTTGTGGGATTCCGGGTTGAATTCATATATGGAAAGTGTTTTACTTGGTTGTTAAGGTTATTCAATTATTAAAGTATAATAAATTTTGTTTTAAAAAATAAGCAGTTTCCCAGAGCTAAAAACATGTTCTTTTGCACTTTAATGAAACTCAGTCCTTGAAATGAAGATTATGATGGATTTCCTGGGTTTTATAACTTGATTCATATGTATAAGCTTGTATAATATTATTCTTTGGTTTAAATCATTTGTGCCTGCAGGATCCAGCTGTGAGAGGGAAGGCATCTGGCCAGTCTAAATTTGGTGGTCTATTTTCAAAGGTAAACTAAATCCTTGTTTGTAAAGTTTCAAGGGAATGTTTAATTCAAAACTTGTTGAAGTTAAGACGAGAACTGTTTTAGGACATATATAGACTAAAATGGGTATGAAATGTGAAATTTAGCATAAGGGGTTGGTTGTTTTTTCCCCTTTACATCCATGGAGGTTGGAGAGTGCTTTGTATTTGAAAGCCCGGGTTTTAAGCTTGTTGTCGAGACATAGATACTTCGTCACTAATGATATGTAAAACCATAACTTGTTGTGCTAAACTATCACTATTTAATCCCTTGAACACGTTGAATCATAGTGATTAACCTAGAAACTTAGTTCATTTTCTAATGCCGATAGGGTTAGGAGTTAGCTTGGATATGTGAAGGTTTAGGATGATTTAGCTCTGAAAAGATAGGTTGCTTGATATACTGTTGTGATTTGGTTATGTCTAATATGACCTTTGACCATTGCTTCAAAACATCAGTAAACTGGAAAGCTTTCTCATATTAATACCTGCTCCTCGGATATGTGTTATGAATAAAATTTCAGAATGTTCCAAGTGCTCCACCTGCAACAAACTCAAGACTTTCACCACTACCTCCAGAACCTGCTGGTTTCAATTATGATCGTGAGGCGACAATTGAAATTCCTCTGGGTACAGCTTCAGGAGGATCATATCAGGTTATTGAAGAGTGAAAACCTGTCTCTAAATGTTATTTCCATAGTTTGGTTAAGCGTTTGATCTCACTGTTATGGTTTTACTGCATAAATCTAGGATTTGAAGAAGAAGGAGAAGGAACTACAAGCTAAGGAGGCAGAACTGAAAAGGCGGGAGCAGGTATATTGTGGAAAGAAATTTTATTTAGCATTCACTTATTTTACAGATCATAGATTTTATTTTTGTTTTAAATTTGCTCCCTAATATGTTTTATCAAACATATAGAATATAATGTAATGAAAGACCAAATACATCTCAACAATTTGTCTTACAAATTAGGCTTAATTCATGATTTCCCCCCTCAAAGTATACATTTTTTCTCAGTTTGCACCCTAAACTATTTTTTTTCTCAGTTTGACTCATAAACCATCATTTTCATCTCAGCTTACCCCAAAATAAAAAAGTGGCTAATAAGAGAATGACATGTGGTATGTTCTTATTGGACGCCAACAATTTCCGGGGAGAAATGGGATGAATTGAAAATGATAGTTTAAGGGGCAAAATGAGGAAAAAATAGTTTAGGGTGCAAAAATGAAAAAAAAAAGGTATATACTTTGAGGGGGAAATCGTGAATTAATCTTACAAATTATTATTAACACACAATTAGGCTGCTCTTGGGATATCTTATGTGTTCTCTCCTTGTATTTTAATGCACTAATTTTTTTGGATAGTTGTAAGGCGCAAGTTTTCATTCATACTTGTTTGTTTCATAAATAAATAAAAAATGTGTTATGTCTTTGTATTTAGCGTGCTAAGTTAGAAGGGTGGTTTTAAGATGCAAGTTTCTGTTCATGCATGTTTGTTTCATAAATAAATAGCAAGAACTTAATTAGTTGTCTGCACTTTGGTACCCTATGAATTATTGGATCCCTAGAATTTTTGCTGATCAGCTTATTCCGTGCAGGAAGTGAGACGTAAAGAAGAGGCAGCAGCAAGAGGTACCTTTCATTATAATTTGACTATTCACATTGAAAACATTTACTTTTTCTCATTGTTTCAAATTTTGTTGTAGAAAACATTTCAATTGCAAAATATTTTTGACCTGATTCTATTTTCTATTATGGTTATATTCCAACCTTTAGCTAGAGTTTGACTTCTCTGTTTTGCAGCTGGAATTGTTTTGGAAGAGAAAAATTGGCCACCATTTTATCCAATCATTCATCATGATATTGCAAATGACATACCGGTTCATCTACAAAGAGTGCAGTATGTCGCATTTTCAACATTTTTAGGTATGTAAGGTTTTCTCAAGGCTTATTTACCTTTTGTTATATTGCCTGGTCCATCTATTCATTGCTCAATGTTCAATCTTGTTGGCCTAAATGAAAATTTGTGCCCAGTTCATTTGAGTGATTATTTGTACAATGTTTATCAAAAAAGTTTTATTTGTACCATGCTTTTATTTTGTTTAACTTGTTAGCCGGAAAAGGCTTTTTGTGTTACGTCATTTGGTTAAATACAGTTGGATGATGTATTGGTGATTCTATGCAGGATTGTTTGTGTGCCTTCTATGGAACATCGTAGCTGTTACTACAGCATGGATCAGAGGAGAAGGTTAGTTTAGAAATGCGTTTCCTTATTTATTGTTTTCCTTTGAATATATAATGTTAGGGTTATGTTGTGTTTACTGTATTTATTATTGTTTAGGTGTGAGGATCTGGTTCTTGGCTATTATCTTCTTCATAGCAGGGGTTCCAGGAGCCTATGTTTTGTGGTATCGGCCACTGTATCTTGCTTCTAGGTACTTAACATACTCGACTTCGTTCCTTAATATTGCAGTTCAGTTTTGCCTATCTTTTTTAAATGTTGGCTTGCCTCTAATGCCAACTTCCATTGCCATTTTCTTAAATTTGGCTGTTCATGTTCCTTGCTCTTGCTAATCAGTAATCATCCCTTATTTTAATAGAAACATTTTCTCACCTTATGACTATATTGCAGGAAAGAAAGCGCTTTCACTTTTGGCCGGTTCTTCCTCTTTTATTTGGTAATACCTCGTGTTTCTCTGATAGATATGTTTCTTTTGTCCGAGGAATCGATAAGTACTGATCCTTTCATCACTTTTTCTTTCCTGTTTATAGGTTCACATCGGCTTTTGCATCTTCGCTGCTGTGGCTCCCCCTATAGTTTTTAGAGGGAAATCACTAACGTATGTTCCTAAACTATTTCTGACTTATCTTTCACATTCTCTATTTCAATTTAGACTGATAAATGGCATCTATCTGTCTTTATTTGCACAACATCAATTATGGTGTTCTAGTTCAATCTTTTTTCTTCATAAATTTTACTGATGCTGTTTTGTCCCATACAGAGGGATCATACCTGCAGTCGATCTTATCGGTGACCAAATATTGGTTGGGGTAAGCACATCCTTAAACCTAGACAAAAGTTTAATACCCACTAACAGGCTTCATTTAACCATTAAAACAGTGAATCATTTAACCCGAGAAGAATGATGTTTACTGCTAAAGGCTTGAACATTGTAATTGCAGTTGATTTTAGCCGAAAAAATGTTTAACTGTTTGACTCTTGAGTTCTCTTAACCATTTTGATGGTTTATTGTGTTTGTATAGATCTTCTACTTAATCGGTTTTGGATTATTCTGTGTCGAATCAATCGTAAGCATCTGGGTTATCCAGGTTTGTTCAGTCCCCAATCTTGTTCGTTGCAACGATCACATACACATGCACGAACAGAATTTCTAACATCATTGGTCATTGGCGTTGCAGCAAGTATACATGTATTTCCGTGGCAGCGGTAAAGCTGCCGAGATGAAGCGTGAGGCAGCAAGAGGAGCTATGAGGGCTGCCATATAATGCCACAGACTAGCTGCAACGAGATATACAATTAGCCTCGTTTGTATTCTCCTTATATGCATAGAGCTTGTTATTTCTCGATCGTGGCGCTTTCGAGCACTGATCTCTGTAATTTCTTGTGTATGTTATTCGATAAATTTCCTTGTTTTAGGGGGGGGGGTCCTGGAGTTTGATAGGCAGACACCTTATACAAAGACTTAAATGATTTAGTTTTCATGAATAGAGAGTTTTGGAATGGTTCGTGGTGCAAGTGTAGTTCAGACCATGAGTTAGAAGATAAGCTGAAATTAAGCCTTAAAAGATCGGATCAAACAAGAGAAAGTGACGAGACACACCACCATAATAGTAACGGAAATGCAGAACAGTTACATCACTGTACAGATCATATAATCATATCTTATCAAATACTGTGACCAGACTGATATTTAACTGCCATCGTTAAATCATCGTATCGTATTTGATATTATAACTACGATCGTCCATCACCGATCCATTTACCGTTACACACAGATTAATTAAAATTTAATGTACATTTTTGTAGAGAAAAATGTATCTTCCTCACATTTTATAGCTTTATTGTGCTTTTGAATCATCAATCATGGAGAAGATCACTGCCACCTCTGTAAATTAAGTACAATTATTCAAAGTAATGTTTCGAAAATTTCCTGTCAATGGATACCATACCAAGAAATTAAAGAAGAAACTAATTTATAACCATAAATCTCTTTTATTAAGTTAAAATGTAGTAGTTTATCCCACCAGTAAAGTAGTAGAAAAAACCCTCACTTCCAATATAGTACATAAATATTTATATATTTTAATCATATTTTTAATTTAAAACTCCATGCATATATCAATCATAATTCATACATGCTTGGTAGAATAACTAGCTACTAATTATATGTATATATATTAGCATTTAGCCACTTAACAATAAGCAATACATTTTTTCTTACAATCCATGGTGCAGCCGCCGCCACCGCCACCGGCGCCATACCCTTTCCCGGAGCGGCTAAAAGAGGTGAAGCACTTAGCGGGGCATGCGAGCTTCTTGTTGAAACAAGGACCCTTTTCTTTGCAAACAACAGTCGGCCTAATGACGCCACCTTTCGAGTACCCTCCACTCGGACCTCCGACTCCGGCTCCATAACCACCGCCTATGATCCCATTTCCCCACCCCGGGAACCCAAAACCACCCGGTCCTGGTCCAAACAACCCACCAATCCCACCATTGTTGTTTTGGTCGCTTGTTTTGCTGCCTTTGTTTTGCTTTTGCTGGGACGATGACAATGGCTCGAAAAAACCAGGCCTGGTAGCTGCAGATAGTGAAACACAGATGAGAAGAATGGCTAGGATGAAGCTGCTTTTGGAGTTCGCCATTTTTGCTGTTTTTTTAGAGGATTTTCACTTGAAGATTTCGTTTTTCTTTAATGAGAAGAGAGGATGTTTAAAGTGTGTAAATGAGACATTTATGCAGGGAAGAGAGAATTGGAGACAGTTGTGGTTGAGGGTCCGCCATGAACAAGTAGAGTAGGTGTGACACCATTCAGACCTTTATTTTTTGGGGTTTAATCACCGCTTTCCACCGTCCGACTAATCCAAATCGAGTTTTACGTAAGTTCATTATGAGGTGATTCTTCCAACTTAATTTTCTTAATTTACAATACTAAAACTCATAACCTTATTTAAGGGCCCTAATACCTTATTCCGCTAGATCAACGGGTTGTTGTACGACCTTATCCTAAATTTTTATGTTCCATGGCACAATCTTTTTATCTTAGCTCGATTACTAGTTTTTTTTTTGTGATATGCATGTCCGTCTTACCGTCCATATTTGGGGTGCAAGACTGTCTCCTTCAACAATACAGTCTCTAAGACTTCAACTCGTATTATCTCCTTAAGAGTACAATGTATTTTACCAATGCCCAAACACTTGTCGGTAGCTTAATTACTAGTTTAATATAACCATAATTTAATATTTTTATTATTGTCCTCAATAATAGTAATTAATTTTATTCGTTATTCAAGTATATTTTGAAAAATAAAAATGTAAACTCATAATTTATTAAAAAAATTGAAAGGAGATTCTATTATATGGTCCTATGGCCGCCAGCCATAAAAGAAATTTATGAACATAAAAAGCATATGGGATTGTATTATTTGAAATAAGAAAAGAAAAAGGGTAAATTGCTTGCAATGTCTCAAACATGGCATTAATGCAGCCAACTTTCCATCTATAATCCTCAATAATTCTTAACTGATTTATTGTTTTGCAATGTCTCAACAAAACTTCTCGGTCTTTTTATTATAAGAATTGTACCAATTTAATTCTTTTATTATAGAGATAGATTTAACATTTAATATTTAGTATTTGACATAAAAAAGATAAATATCATTTCATTGATGAAGTTATAACTTCTGTACAAATAATATTACAAACACGTGTTCTCGTGTGGAGTTTTAAATTTTTTAAGAAATTCAAAATTATGATCCTTTAAAATGAATGATTTCCATGAGCCAATATTTTTAATTATTTACTGTAGATTAGGTAGAGTAATAAGAAGTTCGATATTTTTTAAGTAAGATTGGAGTTCGAGTTTTGTTGATGAAAAATAATAAAAAGTTTAATGTTGCTTACACAAGATTCTGTGTTCGAGCTTTGTCCATGACAATCAAAGGATGCCATGAGCACCAACAAGTGTCGGATGCAATGGTAAAACACATTACACTCCCCAAGAGATAATTTATATTCAAATTTTAAAGATAATTTTGTTAGAAAAAAACACGAACCATAAAATAGACATGAGCTATAAAAAAAATGCAATGAGCAAATTGGAAATGGTAGGGCAAATCCAAATTGGATGCAAGCCCAACTGCAAACCTAAACAAATTTTCCATGGCATGTTCGTAATTAAACTTTGAATTTACAAATAGAATGTCTTTTTCACAACTTTCGGTTCTTTTCTTAGTTTGAATCATTGATCAAATAAATACTTATTTGATCACAGTTTTTTGTGAAATAAATACTTATTTGATCTATGATTTAAACTATTAACTCACTTAAATTTTTTTGTATAAATTAAAAGACTTATTTGATGTGCAAGTTTTGAAAACAATTTTAAAAATTAGATTTTTTATTAAAAAAACTCGTACAAATATATTAAAATTCTAAACTTGCTTAATTCTGCCTATTAAAATTGATTGCGTGAAGTAATATGTTAAGATATTTGTTTTGATATAATAATTGTCTATTAAAATTTTAAATTTTTTTTATTTGATGTGCAGGTTTCAAAAGTGTTTTTAAGTTCAAACAACTTGAAAATAAGTTTGAGAAGTTTTTGAGAGGTTTTGAAAATGTTTTAAACGTTTTAAAGTAGCCAAACTCAAGTTTTCAGCACTACCGTATCGATACAGTTACATCCTGTATCGATACACCTTAGGGTTTCAGCTACAGTAATTTTCCAGAACCAAAAACTCGTATCGATACAGGCTTATGCGTATCAATACGGTGAGGGTCGTATCGATACACTTCAAAGGCGTATCGATACCCTATGTTTTCAAATCTCAACGACTAGTTTTTAAACCCCCAACGGCTATTTTACCTATAGCATATCGATACACTTCAAAGGTGTATCAATACACGCATTGTATCAATACAGTTCACAGGTGTATCAATACACGCAGTGTATCAATACACTCCAGAGGTGTATCCATACACCCGTATCGATACACTTCATAGGTGTATCAATACACCAAGCCTGAAGAGTATAACGGCTAGTTTCTGAAGAACGCGTATCGATACGGCAACACCGTGTATGGATATGGTTGACTCCAAAACTGTATTTTTGCGGGAAATAAAGTCTCCAACGGCTCCAAATCATCCCCAACGGTCTTCAACGGCTAGGAACTCATTTGGGAGTATAAAAGGACCCTTCAAGCACATGAAGAAACTAATGATAAAATTGTCAACATCTATTATGATTGTAATCAAGTCTTAGTGCTTTAATTCTCATTCTTTGTATAGACTACACTTGTGAGCTTTAATTGTTATATTTGCTCAAGTATTTAGGTTTGGGTGAGTGAGCTTAATTGTGCAAACAATCTACCTTGTGAGGGTTTTCTTGTTTGCTTTGTTTTCTTTTCTCTTGTAAAGAGGGTTTACTCAAGCTTTGGGGTAGAAGCTTTGAGTGTGTAAGGGTTGCTTCTTAAGCCTAGAAAAGGGGAAGAAATTCATAGTGAATTTGGAAAATCCTTAGTGGGGAAGCTAAGGTAGTGGACGCAGGCTTTGGTTAGAAAGCCGAACCACTCTAAAATTCTTGTGTTAATTTTTATATTTTTGCTTCCACCACCATCACCCAAGAAGTCACTTCTCCACCACTTGGCAAGCAATTTCGTTTGATTCATTGAGCTCAACATAATCAAAATTTATTGTATATCTGAAATTCTAAATAATCCATTTTATAAAAGTGGTATATCTAAATAACCTATTTTACGTGAACTTGTACCTTTCATGTATGTTTTATAGCCTAAATCGAAAATGCGTGAGTATCCCTCTTAATAATAGGCTTAACAGTAAAAAATTGTGCTCAACCTATACCTTTTTTTTCCAGTTTGATGCCTAACGTTTTTTTCGGGTCACTTTGCTGCCTAACATTTTATTCTATAACTCAAATCAGGTTTTTCCGTGACAGACGTTAAATTTTTTTTGTTATCCAATGAAACCACGACACGTGGTATGTTTTTGGTATTTTCTTTCATTTTTATTTTTTAAAAATAAAAAATCTTTAATTTTATAAAAAAAAACCCAAAATCTTTAATTTCTCTAAACCCAAACCCTAAATCCCTAAATTCCTCCCCTCCCACCACCGATTCAACCACCATCAACCACTTTTGCCTTCGTTGACCCCCACGACTGAAAACCCCATCATCCCGTCGTCGAAAATCGCGAATGAATCGTCAATTGTTCCGTCGATGAACATCCAACAATGAAGAAAAAAAGAGACCGATTAAGCTTCTAACCGATGGCTGGAGGGTGGGGATGTTAAACAGTGAGGTACGCGATGCTTGGGTGATGAACGGTGAACTACAGACGTGTGGAGGATGTCGGACGGTGAGAGATATGTGATTTGAGGGCTTGATCAAAAGAAATTAAAAACTTTGTTTTTTTAAGAAGTTCATGTTTTAAAATAAATTTAGAAATTAAATAAATAAAAAAATTAGGTCACATGTCATGTTACAATTGGATGACAGTATTTTTTAACAGTCATTGACGAAAAAACCTTATTTGAGTTACGAAATAAAACGTTAGGCACCTAACTTGCCCAAAAAACGTTAAACACCAAATTGAAAAAAAATATAGATTGGACACCTTTTTAACTGTTAAGCCTTAATAATGTTGTCCTTAAATTTTGAATTCAAAATTTTTCTTTAAAAATATAATATGCCTTATTATTGCAGGCAACGTTTGACGGCATTCTATACAAATTCATTAATACAACTTATGACAATAAAAGCATCTTTCGGCATGTTTCTTATGCATGAAGTACCAATTAAAATGTGAATCTTTTAGGATGTTTAATTATCATTATTAATTACTAATTAATTTATCGGGGTGAGACGTTAAGTTTTTTGAATAAAATCATGAATTTAAATTTTAGTATTATAAAATAATTGTTTTTATATTAAATTTTCTTAATATTTGATTTGAATTATTTGATCAATTAATCAGATAACAATAATTATATAAAAATACAATTAGCAAGCGTGCCATAGATGATGAATTAGTGGGTATTTTAGATATCATATCACGAAGAGCACAATACAAATGTCTAAGAGAAAATGACGCCCATTGCCAATCAATTTAAAGTTTAAACCACTCATGATTAGAGGTGAACATTTAATTGAGTCGAATCAAATAATTTCGAATTAATTAAATTAACGAGTCTTATTATAAAAACTCAAAAAAAAATTAAAAGTTAATGAAATCCAAATTGAGTAAAGTCGAGTTTATATTTAAATTTAATTGTAAATATCCATAATATTATTGTACTAATTGATTTCAATTTAAAGGACTTTCTATAATCATATATGGTATGCATATATATTTCTTTATATTTTCTCATATGCCATATACAATTATCAGACAGAATTAAGGGACTCGATTCAAACTCTAAGTACCAAATTGAACCTTGAAACCAAATTCAAGTACCAAAACATATATTTTCTATTTATATTAATAGTTATATGCTTTTATAATTCAATTAGTGTACTTGGAACATGACTGAAAAGCAATTTCAATGTGACAATGTGTCCCTTTGTGTTTACTGTTTAGGGTCTGCTCTGCTGAGGATTCCTTACATTTTTAATGGGAGTTTATTATTACTTTTTGAACATTAATTATTTGCAAAATGCTTGATGAACATTTACAGTGACATTTAACACAGAGAAACAGCCCTTTTTATTTATTTTTTACAAAAATAAACTCTGATAAAAATATAATTTCAAACTTAATACTAACTATTAAAAAGGACTATACAAAAGTAACTGAGGTTAACTATATATCCAAATAGCCCACTCTGTCTGTACAAAGCTGTGAGTACAACAACTTATGATACAAACCAATCTTATTGTGAATCAACTTCATAACTTAAGATTTATAAACATAAAATAACCATTTAGATTAAAGACCATTTCAAAGCAGCACTTACTCTATCAATATGCAAATGTGAAATTGATCATAGATTGGAGGAGTTCCAGCTAGCATCAATGGCATTGATGATTTCTTCATGCAGTTTAGCTCCGGCACAAGCGATTATACCTCGATCGAGACCTTCTATGAACATACCTTTCGAAAAATCCAGCAGAGACCCCCCTGCATCTGTTACGACACCACCGGCTTCCTGTATGATAAGAGCACCAGCTGCATGATCCCATATCTTCTCCTTGTTCCCGGTCCTTGTGAACTTCATAAATACTTCAGCATCCCCTCGAACTATGGCGACATATTTCTCCATGCTGTACACACGCAGTGGTTGCTTCCTGTATTCATGGTACAGCTAATTATAGTTTTTGTTATATCTATGAAGTTTGTATATGGAAATGAGATCAAACATGAAAAATACATATGCACCTAAGGCCATGACTGTGAGCTAACCCTGCTGTGAAGGAGTGGGTTGAATTCGACTTCTCGATTGGATCACACAAAGTAGCCAATGCCGGATTATCGATTAAGGATACTTGAACCGGTATTGCAGAGTTTGGCCATGTTAGCAGCTTGTTCTTCTGGTGTAAAGGTTGTATCCAGGCCTCACCACTACCTTTCCTTGCATAAATCACACACCCTTTATCCCATGATTCGGATGTTGCTGGAGCGAGTTTAGATAGGATCCGGTGATAGCGATGTTGATAAGTTAGCCAGTCCTTCTTCATTGGATAATTCGGGCAACCAAGAACACCGAGCACAACCTCCCCATCCTCTATTAATGCTAAAGAAACAGCATATTGATCACCTTGTACAGACCCGAATGTGCTATCGACGGGGCCAAGTGCCCAAAATCTTCCAGTAGGCCCTCCGATTGAATTGCAGTGACTAATGGCTTCAAGAACATCCAAACTCCCAAGTGGCCTTTCCGGACCCTTAAGCCCGAAACAAGGTGCCTCGGTTAGACAGTCATTGACTGTTTTCACCACAGCATCTAACATACCAGTTGCATCAGCTTTAGAGAGGCTTTGAACATCATGTTTTGCCAGAATCGACACATTTTGACGTCCGAAATATTCACAAAGTATCCAGCTTATCATTGCTTGAACACTCCAATCTGATTGCAAAGCATAATCGAGATGATTAGTAGAGAACTACTTGAATCAAACATGTAACTACAAGTCAAAATTAGCTGGTTAAGTCTCATGTCCGTTAGCCTATTTCTTCTATCATTACTGGCAGACCGGTTAACGGTCAAGACGATGCGACCTTCGCTACCTATGTTGTTGCGACTCTTCTTCTTTTTACTTGAAGTATCCATATCCGACACATAGTTGGACACGGGTGTGAGGACCTTTCAAAGATATCCGAATCCAGGGTAAAACTTGAACATACCCGTGTCAGAGTCCAGACATATAACCATGTCCCATAGTCAACATCCAAATAATTTGAACTACATTGAAGCACCAAACATGTAGGACAAGAGCCAAAAATACCCCCAGAAAAGTTCAATTAAAAACCAACAAAAGGAAATTGAAAACACAAAAGAACAGCATTATTGTCAAGAACCCAATTCTGCAATTCAGACAAAGAATCGAACAGGACAAATGTGATTGATATACCTGCCACAGTGACAAGAGAATTGTCATCTTTGGAATGAACTGAAGTGTCTTGAACTTTCTGACAGAGTGAACAAGCCATTTGAACGACCCTGACAGCGACATCCAATTCCTGGGCACATGTTTCTTGTCCTGCAGGTGAAACAACAAGCTCTCTCTGGTCTTCCATTACATAAGAATAAGGAGGGACGCTTTGGTTAAACTTCAACTGAGAAACAATGTGGAAGAACCTGTTTTGATGGGGGGTTTTCCCAAGGGTTGTCGGGAAGCAGGCTCCTGCGTAGGTTGTGGATGTTAAGTTGTTGGTGTTGAATGCTTTGGTTAGTTGACCCGGGATATGCGGGACTCTGAAACCCAGGGTGGAGCAATTTAAAGGCATTTGGGAGTTGATTAGACACTCTCACTTTCTTCTTTGTGGCTTTGGGAACGTTAAGGCCTTGAAAAAAGATGTATAAATATGGAAATGAAAGGGAAAAAAGGACAGAATGTAAATGGCTGAAACTATTTGTGATTATTTTCAAATAATTCAACGTAATTACGATGATACTTACATGTTCATATTTATAAGACTCCTCAATGCTAATAATTTCACAATTCGAACTTTTTTACTTTTACTTCGGAAATCTAATATCATCATGCTAAACAGGGACGGAGCCATTAATAGATACAAATTAGGAGGAGATTTTTTGGTATAATTACATTTTAGGTCCTTTTTAGTTTAAATATTAACCAAACAAGGTTTTTGCCCCTTCTAAGTTTTAGATTTAAAAGATTAATAGACTCTTGTCCCTCCCGATACTTGATTCTAACTCCGTCCCTGCGATTAAATCAACAAATATTTAGTACTATTATACCTCCGCCTCTGAGCCTCCTAGTCCTCCTTTTTTCCGATTTAATCACTTTTTAAGACCCTTCAATTTTAAAATTAATAAAATTAAGCCTTATTTTTCTTAATTTTTATGATTTAATTACTTTTTAAACCTTAATTATTTCTAAGTTAATTAACTTTTCCTTCGTAGTTCAATCATAACTTCATCCCTAGTCCCAGAGATCAAATAAGAAAGAGAGACCTCATTCGACCATCCATCATCTTCTTAAATTTCTCTCTTTCTCTCATCTTCTCGACTTGATACATCTTCACTTACTATAACTCTTGGTCTAAACCAGAAAGAACGAACTATCTAAAACCAGTACAGTCTCATCCTTGTCATCAACATGTATATTTTTTTTAACATTAAATGTACATAAAATCCTTCTTTTTCAGTTTTCCTTGAATAATTGAGGAACGTTAATTGCACTTAAGTAATGATAAAGAAGGCTTTAAATGTCATTAAACTTCATTGATGGATAAAACACGATTAAGGGGAAAAGAAAAATCTTTTTCAAGTTAAGTTTGCACGTCTCTCTTCCTTCCTTGGTTGTCGTCGTCATCATCCCAATGTTGAACCTTACAAGTGATATCAAAGCATCTAATCATCACTCATCACCCATGGCTATAACTGGGGAATTAAACGACTCGTAACTTGAAAGTTTAAACTTTCTCCGTTAAAACCCTAAATTCCATTGTAATATTTCGGGCTTATATGTTTATTTAAATGCAAATTTGGGGTATTAGGTCATCATGATTTCATCAATACGTTATATGTTAATCCAAATGCAGCCTTCCTTTTCATATTGAGTGAGGCTCACGCATTAACAATATTCTTTTTTTCCTGAATTGTCTAAAAGTGATTACAAATTAATATCTGTTCATACATAATTTTAACCCTTTGACAATGGGCATACACCTTGTAGAATGAGCGATTTGAACTCGTGTCTTCTAGTATTAATAACATCCACTTTTCCGCTGGGACAAGCATTAACAACATTCTTGTATCTACATGAAATCGAAATCTAGTTTAATTAGTTTATTTGTTTATCTTTGATGTTTGAATTGTAATTGATTCAGAACTTTATTTCTTATTCCCACTGTATTAAATTTATATAAAATAAAAATTATAATGGTTGTTCAAACAGGTCACAATTATATTATTACACTTAATTACAACCAAATATAATTATAAGACAATTTTTCAAACGCGCCCCCAGAAACACTTATAGTACTATGTTTTAATTTTTGGTCATATCAAGTTATCACGTTAACAATAAGTCGAATAAACTGAATTCACAAGTAGACTTGGTAAACTTGACCCAAGGCTCGAGAACTGAATCGAGGCCCAAAATCGATCCTAACACGATGACCCAAATTTTATCCGAAACCCAAAATAAACGAACCAAACCGAATTTCAGTTGAACCGAAAATAGACCCGAACCAATTTTCAACTGAACCGATTTTACCCGAGCCGAAGACAACCCGAAATAAATAAAATATGTTAAAATAAATAAATAAAGATGAGGTGTGAACTGTCGCACAACTCACCAAAAAGCTAAATATACAGGCTATATAAAGTCATATATAGAGTGGAAAAACCTAACTCGGCATAAAAACCTGACTAAAGCCGATCGATCTCCCATTAACCCGATATTGACCTAATCCAAAATCAACCGAACAAAAAACAACCAACCCAAAATGAACCGAACCGAATGTCAATCGAACCGAAAATCAACCAACCCAAAATCCATACCCGAACCAAAATCACCATAGACCAGAACTAAAACCTAACCCGACCCGACCCGAATTTAAACTAAATGTAATCAGACCCAAAATAACTCAAATCGAACTAACCCGAACCGAATGACTCGTTTGCCACCTCCACTCACAAGTATGATTAAGGGGAGAAGATATTTATATTCTATATGAAATGATTAACTGATTTTGTGTCCTGAGTCAACTTAACATCAATTTAATTAAAAATAATTGAAATATCCTTTACTTTTAAAGACAATTAATATTATTATAAAAATATTTTTTATATAACTTTTAAATAAAACGAACAAAAACACTTCATCGAGCACAAAACTAATGGATTCATTTAAAATACCCTTATTACTCCATCAATAATCATTAATTGAGATAAATTTATAAATATATTGTCTTACATAAATATTTTTTACACACGTGTGCATGACAAATCTAGTTTATAAGTATAATAAAATATTTTTTATGAAATATTTATAAAATATATTTTAAGTAATTTGAATTATGAAATATATTTAAAATAAAATTTTAATAGTAAAAAATTAAAAGCTCTTACGAGCTAACATTGGACAAGTATAGTTTGCATGATATTAATATTGCAAAGAATATAAATTTTCTCATTATAAATGAGATTTTTTTGGCTTTTAAAATCAAAGTTGCAATGATTACTGAATGTAAAGTTATCGTAAGTAAATCTTATATTCTTCCTCGTTTTTAATGAATTTGTCTTAACTAATTCGAATTAATTCGTGTCGCACATTTAATTTTAGTGGTTGGATCTTCCATCAAGAATTTTCTACATACATAAGGCATCGAACTCGATATATGCTTAAGTACTAAGCTACTTATCACTTAGACCAACTCCTAAATTTTTTTATAAAAAATAATTTAATTTCTCTCAATATTTGATTGTAGTTCCCTCTATACAGATAGAAGTGAGCGAAATTTGACTGGACGCAAAAAAAATTCGACTTGTCTGGACTCAATTCGTAATTTCATAAGCTCGACTAAAAAAAATTCAAATAAAGTTTAAGTTATAAAATAGAAATTCGAATAACTCGATTTTTTGTAATTAATGGATCGGTTTTCCAGTTCAAGTCGTGCCTCACAATTTTGCTTGATATATATCACATATGAAAAAATATATATGTATTGTGTATTAAACTCGACTCGAAAAAATTCAAATAGTTTGAGTTATAAAATATGACTTGTAACTCGACTAACTCAATTTTTTCACTCAACTCGATCGAATGTTCATCCCTAAATACAAACACGTACAAAAGGAATGAAGGGAGAGTGTGATCAGATGATGCTGCTGTTATATGCATAATGAGAGTAATATGAAAAGCAAAGGGACGGAAAAGCTTTGGGTTGGCTACTAATTCTGAGTTGCATTATTTCACTGCATGATCTGATCTGAATGAAAGCGATTCAGCCATTTAGACATGCTTCAGCCGCAGTGGGAAAATGGGAAATTTTCTATCCTAAAATTTTTTGGAGTTCCCACCATGCACTGTGCTTGGATTTATCAGGAAAATTTCTTTCTTTTGATTATAAAAACATTAAACCCGACATGTTTCAATCCTAACTTTCTTCCCTGTGAAACCCCATGACTAATAATAAACAGTTTAATACTTCACTTCATCATTTAAGCATACTTCAGCATTCGTTATCATGACGTGAATGCTTTATTTCTCATAAATAATTATTATTTTTTGATAAATTTAGGGTAATCTATGCCGGAGGTCCTTTTTGTTTGGGCCTTATTCTGTTATGATCACTCGATTTGAAAAAAAATTAAAACGACCACTTATATTTTTGATCGTTACTGTTTTGGTCACTCGACTGTTAACTTCAGCTAATAAAAATGTTAATTTTAATTTTAACCCCTAAACTTTTGAAACTTTAATTTTTCCACCCATTTCAAATAAAAACCTAAAAAACTCTTCTTTTCCTCCAACCCAAACCATACACTTGTAGCAGTCGCCGTCGTTCGTCTTGCCGCCAGCTTTGAACAACCCTCAGACGTAGCCCGCCCTTTTTCGACAAACCAAAATCAACAATTTGTTAAAAACCCCTTAAAAACTCCATTATCCCAAATGGAAATTCAGACCTAAATCGCTTGATTTACCGTCGTTAGCCGTCTGATGGAGTTCGTGTCAGAGTATGTTGTGTTCGGGTTTGTGTCGAGAGGGGCAAGGGTGGTTCGATTTAGGTGGCCTATGGTCGTGAAACTTGTGGTTGGCTGGTGATTTCAACTGTATCGAGGAGAACAATTAGGGAAAGGCTGGGTTTGGCTAATGATTTCAACTATACAGGTGGCGATAAAGAGGATTGGGGTTAGGGTTTGGACAAGAGGTTGACAGTGGGGCAACGACTAACGATGACATCAACAGGTGACGATTGGTGGCGGCTAAAGGTGGCGACATCTATGGATGAAGGGTTAGGTTTTTTAGGTTTTTTGTTTGAAAGGGGTGAAAAAATAAAGTTTCAAAAGTTTATGGGTGGTCAAAATTAGAATTAACATTTTTTATTAACAAAGGTTAACGGTCACTTGGGTGACCAAAACAGTAACGATCGAAAAATAAGTGGTCATTTTAATCTTTTTTTTCAAACCAAGTGACCAAAACAGAACACGCCCCAAATAAAATGGACCACTGGTGTAAATTACCCATAAATTAACTCTCATTATTACACATTCTTTCAATTTGTTCTTATTTTAATTAGGCCAAATATTAAATTATTTTTAATTAAAATATGACCAAACTGAAAGCATTTGTCAAAAATAATAGCTAAATTTATTGATTTTTTTAAATTAAGACTAGATTGACTCAATGTGTAAATATAAAAGACTAAATGTGTTGTTTTACGATTTTTCTTAATTGACACGTCACCCTTTTAACCCTTTTAATGGCAGTTAACGATTCAGTGACCATTTTGTAACAAAAATTAAAGTTCACTGTAACTTTTGAAAGTTTAGTAACTGAAATGAACCATTTATAATAGTTTAATGATCATTTGTGAATTTATCCAAAATGTTATTACCGTTATAATAATGAACATTTCTTGCTGAGAATTGTTGAACGTTCGATTAGTGGTAGAATCAAGAATCAAGATTAAGAGGTTAAAGTCTAATTAACCATAAGAATGATAAATTTCAAATAAATTAAAAATTAAGGGTTCAAAAGGTACAAAAAGTACAAGAAGATTAAGCAGCTTTGTACTCGGTTTTTCTGGAAAGGCAAAGATATTCCAGCAAGGGGAGCTCGTGTTAGTTGGAAGATGATTTGCACTCCAAAGGCTGAGGGTGGTTTGGGAATTAAAAACTTAAATACCTGGAATCATGCTTGTATTATACATCTATTGAAAAGCTTGCTTGCTAATGAGAGTATTCTATGGGCTGCCTGGGTGAGGGAGTAAGTCTTTAAGGGGATTGACTTTTGGTATCTAGACAGCAAGCCTTATTTTAGCTGGTGTTTGCGCAAATTGCTTAAAGTTAGAGATGTGGCTCAACCTCTTTTTGCTAACAATGCTGGAGATACAATTCAGGTGAAGGATATTTGGGAAGCTATTCGTGCTAGGCAAGACAAAGTTAGTTGGCAAAAATTTGTTTGGTTTCCCTTGCATGTCCCTAGGCACTCGGTTATTTTATGGATGGCTTTGCTTGATAGGCTTCCTACAAAGGATAGATTGCTCAGCATGGGCGTGTTGGTAGAGGGCATTTGTTTGAATTGCGGTATTGCACAGGAGAGTCGGAACCATCTATTTTTTGAGTGCCATTTTTTCAAAGGCATTTGGAAAGAAGTGTTAAACCTTTGTGCTTTAGCTCAGGATCCTCTAAGCTAGGGGAGGAACTTGCTTGGGCAGTTGCAAACTTACGAGGCAAATCTTTGATTGTTTTTATTTTGAAATTAGCTTGGGGGGCTTATACTTACTTTGTTTGGGAGGAACGTAATTGTAGAGTGTATAGAGGCGATTTTAGAAGTGCGGATCTTATTTTGGATTGCATTAGGAAGGTTGTTAGTATTAGAGTTCAAAACAGGAGAGTGCGTGTTGAATCTGTAAATAGTGGTTTGTGTGTAGCTTGGGGAATTCCCATTGGGATGGACGCCCAAACTTAGCCTTTTTTTTTTTGTAATTCCTTTAGTCTTTTTTTTTGTAATTCGTTTTGTCTGGATAATAAACATAACATTTATCCAAAAAAAATACTTTATTCGTCCTAATAAAATTGTCACTTTTGTATTTTAAAATTATCTCACTTAAATTGTCACTTTAAAAAACTCAACTATTTTTATAAGACAAATTTATTTTTTTTAGTTTTTCAATAAAAATAAAAGTTAATTTGTTAAGGGTAAACTTGTCATTTAAATTGTATTTTACACTACATATTTTTTTTCTTAAAACTCCATAAAAAGTCAACAAGTGACAAAATAAGTTGTACAGAGAGAAGTATACTTTTTAATAAAAAAGATAAACTACTTTGATGATCACCCAACTATCGAGCCTGTCTTATTTTGACCACCCAATTAAAAAAATAGGAAATTTGACCACCGAATTATTTAACTGGTCATATTTTAACCATCAACTATTAAAATCTAACGAAAAGATAACATGGCAGTCAAAAAAATTTTGTATAACACATTTGATCTCTGTTAGTTATCTATTATATCAATTTAGTCCTAATTTTAATTTAATTAAATAAAATTAATTAACCAATCAGATGACGACACTTGTTATGACTCGATTTAATGAATTTATTTTATTTTTAATTTATTTTATTGTCAAACGAAAACACGTGTAATCTGATTGGGTAAAAAATTAATTAAATGAAAATTTTAAGCATCGAGAACCTGCAACCTGTGGGTTGAATTCTCACTCCTCCACCCCTAGTCCAAGCCTTCAATTAGTTTAAATTTACTTTGTTTATTTAAATCTGGAAACTAATGGGCGAATCAATTTCAAATAACTTGCCACAATTACAATCTATCGTTCTCACTTGGAAATAATCTGAGAAAACAAATCAACAAGCAAAACCAGCTGAACAAATCCATCAAGGGAACTGTTTAATCCACGAATCGGATAAACACAGAGAAAAAGTCACCGCAAAATCCCGTCCTTAACAATACTGAAACTCCCTTTCCCGGACATCATCGCGTTCCCTAAATCACCCAATCGCACATCGCCACACGTAACCACCACCCTACTCCGATCATTCACCGCCGCGTTCTTCAAACTCCCCAACCGAAATACCCCTCGGCGGCCGTCGATCTCACAAACCACCAATTCCCCAGGCTGTTCGGGGTTGTATAGGTATAAAACACCATGCGTTGAAATTATTTTTATGGAGCTTAAACTTAAACATACACGTTCCCCTGTCAGCTTGTCCACCAACTCTTTTGGCACCACCCCGATTTCCTTTGAGAACTCAAACGGTTCGCCCTTTAGTTCCCAGATTTAAATAAACAACGTTAGCAAATCTAAGATAGTTGAAGGGCTTGGCCTAGCGGAAGAGGTGTGAAAATTCAACTTATAGATTCTGGGTTTGATGCTTAGTAGTCTCATTTAGTTAATTTTTCACTCAATTGGGTAACATGTGTTGCCGTTTGATTGGGTAAAAAATATTAAATAAAATAAATTAAAATAGAGTAAATTTATTCAATCGAGTCATCACATGTGTCATTATTCGATTGATTGATTAATTTTATTTAATTAAATTAAAATTAAAAGCAAATTAATTTAATAAGTAATTGATAGGGATCAAATGTGTAATTATATAATTTTTTTAACTGCCACGCTACTTTTCCTTTAAATTTTATATGCCGGTGGTCAAAATATGACCAGTTAAATAGTTCGGTGATCAAATTTTCTATTTTTTTAATTAAATGATCAAAATATGACATACTCAATAGATAGGTGGTCACCCAGATAATTTACCCAAAAAAAATCCACAACCCCAAACTAAACTATTCCTCCGTCCTGCCTCCGATCCTGAGGAGTGGTAAAGTGAAAGTGGCTATATTGATCGGAATTGCCTCATTCTTTTGCTTCTATTTTTTTCTCCGAGTTGCCACTGCTCACTTATCTGAACTTGCTTCATTATCCCCGTTAAATTTTAACGATCAGTGGTTAAAATATGACCAATTAAATAATTTGATGATCAAATGGGTGATCAAAATAGGACAGATTCAATAGTTGAGTGGTCACCCATATAGTTTACCTTAAAAAAATATATCTACAACCCCAAACTAAACTATTCCTCCGTCCCTGCCTCCGATCCCTAGGAGGGGTAAAGTGAAAGTGGCTATATTGATTGGATCAGAAATGAACTTAGCTCTTGGATATGAGACTTTAATTACAACAACAAGATATGAAATAACTGTTGATATATCTCAAGTGTTTAATGAAAAACAATATCCACCCATTCCTATAGGCTATAGATGAAAAACAATATCAACAAGTAAGAAATATGAGATTATGAACTTTACAAAAATTTATCATTCAAACTTTAGAATAGATTCATAGATTCGGAGATAAAACGGGAAGCACAATGACAAAATTGAAGTAAGAAATAAAGAAAATCAAAATCTTTTCTCGTCTTATGCTTATATCATTCAAGAGATTAAAAGAAATTGAACGGCTGAAATAAAAGTTTGAGGGAAGATGGTGAACTGGGGATTTAGCGTCTGGTGGTAACTGGTAAGTAATTAAACCACACTCCTATATTGAACTATTTCTTTTTTATTAATATATATTATTATATATAAAATAAATGAATATTTTTTTGGTATGAGATGGACCATGATGTAGGTTGACCTAGGCCATATTCCCACATATTTAATCTATGAAATTAGTAAAACAAATAACCATGGTCTACAACTCCCAAGGACAAAAGAGTCCACAAAACAAATATTTTCACTGTAATATCGAGATTGACAAACTTTATCAATGTGAATGCACATTAAAAAAAAAGAAGCAACCCAACGCTTTTAGAGATATTATTATAAGGAAAAAACTTTGATACACAGGCAATGTAAACTTTAGTTTGCACGTGCTTTTTAGTTTTAGGAATTAGGGTTTTAGTTTAAGGTTTAGGAGTTTAGGTTGTAGGGTTTAGAATTTAAGGTTAGTGTTTAAAATTTAGTGTATAGAGTTTAAGGTTTAGGGTTTAGTTTTTTAGGGTTAGGGTTAGAAATTTGGAATTTGGGTTTTTATAATGTAAATACACAGGCTTGTGTAAAATTAATTTTACATAGCATATGTATCAAAATTTTACCCTTATTATAAAGGCATAATATTAAAAGAATTGCCTCTAACGTTTGATTAAATAGTTATTTTAACTTCTATTTTTTTAATCAATTTAATTTCTAACGTTTTATTTTGGGTCAAAATGGTCCCGCGAATGAAAATTATTAGTCAACTGACAGTAAACAACTTGAAATGACGTTACAAACCTACATGGCAATGCACGTTGCGATAGCAGTGTCATATAGACAAATATGTTGACTTTACATAATGACACATCAGTCAAAAAATATTTTTATAAAATATAAAATATTTTTTCTTATGACGCGTCATTCTGTCAAGTCATTTCAAATTGTTTATTATCAGTTGACTAACAATTTTCATCCGCAGATGGGTCATTTTGACCGAAAATAAAATATTATGGGTTAAATTGAATAAAAAAGAATATGGATTAAAATGACTATTCAATCAAACGTTAAAGACATTTTTTTAACTTTATGCCTACCGTAAACACTTATCAAACATATAACATACGTACACAGTGGACTGTTAGAAGCAATTCTAATAAATGAATAGGCTTTAAGCACAAAGAATGCCCAATTGAAACCAAAAGAAGAACATTACTTTGGAAATATTTGAGCTTTCTGTTCTTCAAGTGGGCAACTGTACCCAAGATTCCTTGAGAGAAATGTTAATTTTAATGGCGTTGGTTTTCTCACTAAGAATAAAAACCATTTTTTGTAACAAACAACGAATTGGTCTAGTAGAAGGGGTATTAAATTTTTTTAAAAGGGTTAGATGTACGAATACTAACGTTATGAATGAAATAAATTAAATTGAATTAAATGCGTCGACCCATAATAAATTTGTACAGTACTTAATTTAAATTAAGGCTTAAACCAAAAAACAGCCCTCAAACTATGTCTTTTTTCTGCTTTTGGCCTTTAAACTATGATTTGGGCAAAATAGGCCCTTAAACTATCATTTTGGTCATTTTAAGTCCCTAAACTATGATTTGGGCAAAATAAGCCCTTAAACTATTATTCTTGGTCACTTTAAGTACATGGTTACAAAAATATTATTTTATAGGCTTTTCTAACATATATAAATATTTATGTTCTTTTAAAATTTTAAAATATCATATATCAAAATAAGCCCCTAAACTCTTATTTCTGGTCATTTTAAGTCCGATAGTTATTTAAGTCAAAAAAAAATATTTCAACTAATAAGATGTTGACACATCACAAAGATTTTTTGACCAATTGATAGTTTTGGGTAGAGTGTTCAAAAAATATCCGACCCGACCCGATTACCCGAACATAAATAACCGGGAATTTTTTTTTATCCGGGTCGGGTACCCGGCCCGTCATTTCCTGGGTCGGGCCCGGGTCACAAATTAAAAATTTTCGGGTACCCGATTACAACCGGGTAACCGGATATATTTAAAATTAATATTTTTGTATATTCAATATACATATTTTATATTAAACTAATAAAAAAATCTTAAATTTTTTATATTTTTATATTTAATAAATACATATTTTTATATTAAACTAATAAAATATATATTAAAAAATATTTTTTTTATATCAGGGTACCCAACTACCCGAATTTTCGGGTACCCGCAAAACCCGGGTCGGGACACGGGCCGCATTTTTTACTACCCGAAGATCCGGGTACCCGGTACTTTAGGTACTTGAATACCCGGATTTGAACACCCCTAGTTTTGGGACTAAAAAGAAGAAAAATAGCATAGTTTAGGTGCTTATTTTGACCAAAAAATAGTTTAGAGACTTAAAGTAACAAAAAAGATAGTTTAAGAGCCTATTTTGCCCAAAAATAATAGTCTAAGGATCTATTTTGCCCAAATTATAGTTTAAGAGCCAAAAGTAAAAAAAAAAAAAAAATTGAGAGCTATTTTTTTAATTTAAACCTTAAATTAATCGGCTAATAAATTAGATATCAATTATTAAAAAAAAAAAAAGCCCCTCCATGCTCAAAGCCCAAAACCCAAAGCAGCCGACTTGAGGCGCAAGAAAGTTTGTTGAGCAAAATAAGCATCATACTGACTATTACTGAGACCATGTCTGCGTATATTGTTATTTATTTAGAGACATGGAGAAAGAGAAATATATATAAAAAGAAGGCTGCGGCATATATTATGTGAGTTGGCCATGGAAGACACAAATGCTAGAATATACGGTAAGGAATCTTCACTTATACGACATAGTTTCTATGAATTTAGGGCTCGAGTAGCATTGTTTTTTTATTTTAAAAGTGCGTTTTACTGTCCAAAGTTGCTCTTTTTAAAAAAAATGAAAGCATCCCCAAACTTGTTTTTGAAAATTTTAAATTAATTTTCTTATACTTTTTGAAAAATTAAATCCAGACATTTAGAATTTTTAAGTAAATCCCCTTTAAATTCTGTTATCAAGTTCCATTCTTAAATTGGTTTTTTTTACCTTTTAGGTTTTCAAGGTTTTGTCATGTCTAATTCGGACTGACCTGCGTCGCACACTTGATTTTGGTAAGTGAGTCTCTCGGTTAAATTTTTTTGCATACACAAGGCCTCGAACTTAAGACTTGTTTAAACAATACCAAATTATTTACTATTGGACTAACCCGTTGATAGTGGTGAATCTATTTTGAGTGCTCAAAGACTCACTTTTTCAACTCTACCCACGTCTCATTGACAATTTAAAAATTGAATGGAATCAAATCTGATTCGAACAAGATGGAGTATTTATGATAATTAATAGTAACGTGAATCATTTATTCAAAATGCGAAACTTAAATAGAAACGTAAAAGCAATGAGGGGTGGCTCGCCAAATTCTTGGGAAATTAGAAGATCCAGCTGGCTACGGCTGCTATGTAAAAAGCCAAATCCAACCCAAGAGTGACGGTGGCTCGTTGATGGAAGTGTCAAACTTTGACTTGGCCTAAAAGGTTGTTTCATGGTTTGTCTTCTCTCCCACGTTCTTGGTGTTATTTCTTTAGGGTAAACTACAACCAATGACACTTAACTATGGGTATAATAACAAACAAGTCACTTTTCTTTAAAAAGTTACAAAAAAGTCACTATATTAACATATTGTTACAAACATGTCACTCTACATACAAACAAGCAACTCAATTAACATATTGTTACAAGCATGTCACTCAATTAATACAAAGAGGAGTGGCTGCTTGTAACAATATGTTAATTGAGTGACCCTCTTGTAATAATATGTTAATTGAGTGACATTTTTATAATTATAAGTTAATTGAGTGACATGTTTGTAACTATTAAAAGAAAAGTGATCTGTTTTTTACTAAACCTATAGTTAAGTGACATTGGTTGTATTTTATCCATTTCTTTATTTGTTTTGAAAATAACACGGACCGAACTTAGGGATGATAAAAGAAGAGAAAATCAATAAGAACTATTTCGTTCCGATTTTGATACTAGTATTATTTTGAAAATCATACTAAAACACGAATAGATTACATATTATGTGGATTAGAACTTGAATCTGAATATTCAAGATTAGGGGTGAGTTAAACTCATCTCGACTCGAAAATTTTTAAGTAAAATTTAAATTATAAAATATGATTCATCAACTCAACTAACTCAAATTTTTTTTACTCGACTTAACTCGATCATTATTCAAGGGGTGTTCAAACTCACCATTTCAGACATATACAACTAAAACAAGTTGTTTTCGGCAAGCTCTCTGATAGATATCACGCAAATTAAGAGTGTCAAATTTTATAGTATATATGGCATGTTGGGATGAACAATTAATGCAAAAGGTCAAGAGGGGTGAATTGGCAATTAAAATTTTGGTGGAAGTAAATTGCAAAAGCAATAAAAGATGATACAAGCTACTTAGAGTGGTTCAACCTTTTCAATAAGGTTTACATCCACTACTTTACCTATCCACACCAAGGATTTCTTAAATCCACTAGATTTGCTTTCCTTTTGAGGCTCAATGAGATAATCTTACAACTCACTTAAGCTTTATACCCAAAACTTTATGAACACTCACAAAGACAAAAAAGTTTACACAATTAAGATTCACTCAACCCCAACACTTGAATAAAAAAATTACGATTTGATATCACTCAAGTGGGTTTATAAGATTTGACAATAATAGGCTCAAAGATGTTGGATGTGTGCTTGAATGCTTTAGACTTGATGAATAGTTGTTGAAGAAATTTTGGAGACTTGATTTTATACCTCCTTATTGATTTCTAGCCGTTTGGGTAGTTGAGACATTGATTATAGCCATTGGGCTGCATTTTTCTCGCAATAAATGTTGTCTAACAACATTGGGTACCGATACACGAAGACTCGTATCGGTACCTGCCATAAGAAGAAAAAGTAGTTGCAACAAAGGGGTATCGGTACGCGATTAGTCGTATCGATACAGAGTGAAAATCTTACAAAGGGTATCGGTACATTCCGTACCGTATCGATATTAATTTTTCTCACTAGAATCTTTGGAAGTTTTGATAAAAAAGTCGTATCAATACGCCTTTGAGAGTATCGGTACGCATAACCATTTTTCAAAACTTATTGTTCCAATAACTTAAAGCGAAGATCGGATAATAAATACAAAGATTTGAAAAATCTTTAACCCCGTATCAGTATACTATAAGCAGTACTTATACTCCATAGCAATTTGGTTTCAAGTTTCAAAAGGGCGTATCGATGCGCGCATAGCCGTATCGGTACCCTATAGCCTTTAAGCATAAATTAGTTTTCCAGTAGCGAAAATTGTACCGATACGTCATAGGCCGTATCGGTACTCCTGTACCAAATTGGCTATTTTGAGTACCAAAATACTTAAAAAATATTTGAGGTTTAAGGTTTTGACTTAGAAAATATTTTAAGTTAGAATGCCTGTTAATTTAGTGAGTAAATTGAGTACTTTAAAAATTTATCCCTTTTTACAAAATAGTCATTATTATATAAAAATCAAATATAGGTTTTACATGACCCATTAGGCAATTAGGTTTGTTTTGATCTCCCAATATTTTTTTAAACTATTTATTTGGTATAGTAATAAATATGAGGTTAAATTTTAGGGTGAATTATTTATTTGGCATCTCATATATTTTTGTGTTTCTGTTTTGGTCATTATTTTTTTTGTAAAATTATACCAACGATACATTTTTTATTTTGGTCATTGACGGTTAAGTTTAACAGTTGATTTAACAAAAATGGTGACATAACATGGTAAAATAACAGTTTTATTATTTAAAATTTATATATTCTATCAATTTGGTCCTAATTTAAAATTATTTTATAAATCTACAGTATTTAAAAATCCATCCATTTATTTTTATATTAGATAATTATAATTAAATTTTATACAATATGTAAACGTAAAACAGTGTTATGTCGAACACAATTTCAATGAGTTTTTTTTAGACTAGACCAAATCAAACTTTCATGTATACAATATCACAAAAGCAAAATTCATGAATCATATTACACACTTGAACAATCATTTATTCTTATAAGAATACGGCCACATGACACATTTGATGTGTATCCCTATAAAAATATGGCCTAAGTACATTTTTGGTCCTCAAAGATTTCAAAAAGGTCATTTTAGTCTTTTTTTATCTTTTAACCCTCAAACTTCTATTTTTTTGTCAAATTAAACCAACTAACAAAAAAATAATGAACTCATTATATTGAAGTAAATCATTTTGATTTTTTGTTAATGATGACATCAATTATTTTATCCTTTTGTGTAAACTAAAAATATTTAGAAAATAAAAAATTAAATAATGTATAAAAACGTATTTAAATCATTAAAATTATAAAAATCAGAAGAAAAAGAAACATGAAAAACTGTAAATATATATATAATTATTAAAGACCTTGCATTTTCCGTTAATTTGACCCAAAAAAAGTTCGAGGGCCGAAAAGGATGCAAAAGGTTTAAAAACTAAAATGATTTTTTTGAAAATTTTGAGGACCAAAATACCTAAAAATGTATTATATTCATTCACATTTGATGTGTTTTTTTTTATTTTAAAGGTTTAAATAATATTTTGACCCATTGACTTTTCAATCGTAATGCAATAATCTCAACATATTTTTTTTGTTAAAGAGTATTCACATGACACTATATGAACATAGGATGTGATATAGAATATATATTAATTTTAAAAATTTTAAGAAAGTTCATAAAAAATTAAATCCAAAAATTAAAAAATCAAAAAAATCTCAAATTTTAAAAATATTATAAAGTTAGTCAATTATTTTCTTAACCTTTTAAAATTTTTGTGATTCTTAAGTTTTTCATATTTAACATACATTATGTGTCATTTGACTTGTGAAAAATTTATAATTGAAAATTTTAGGAGTAAAATTGAACTAAAAAATCTTTTGATACCAAAATAATAATAATATATAACTTCAAAAATTAAAATATTATTAATGGCATAAAATAAAAGTTGGATTCCGTACTTTTGGACCGCTTATTATTGCAGAAAGAATATTCGTTGTTTTTAAGAGAGAATATGAAAAATAAAATGCTTAGCGGCAAAGGATAACATGGGGTTTTCAGCTATTTTTGTGGAGAGCATGAAAAGAAAGACGTAAAGTATGTTTATTAATTGCCGACTTTAGTAACCCTAAAGCATGTTCTATTTTGAAAAAGGCATGTGTAAAATGCCAACTTTGACCTAAAATAACATTCAGCAATTAACAGCCTGTCCTTTTATATATACACAAATGCTAATGTTCATATCTCCTTTTAAAAAAATGAAAAAAATAATCTACATATTTTAATTTGTCAGAATTCAGTTCTCCTAAAAAATTAATAAATTAATTTAATCAAGTAAAACTGTTAAATTTTACCAGCAAAATATTGATATAAATTAGATTTAATTCCGAGATTGATGGATCCAACGGACAGAGATGTTTCAAAGAGAATTAACCTAGACGGCGCAATTAAGGATCCAGTGAAGACAATTTAATTATCTTAATATAAATTCCAAAAATATATTCGTCGCTTGCTCCACACGTCATTTGAAAAATAAAAAGCGTACTTCTAAAGACCTGGAACCATCGTTCGACAACGCCACGAGCCTCGCGTTTCTCATCTACCATTGTGGCTGCATTCTTTGATTTTTCATTACGTAACCGTTTTTTGCTCTCTGCTTTTCCTCCAGATTTCTTGGCTGTCGCAGGCTAAACGAGTCAAAAAGTAACAGATCTAAGGAAGCACGACGAAGATGAGGAGCTTCAACTTCTTCGGGAGATTATCGAGAGCTTTTAATGATTATCCTTCGCTTTCTAAGATCATCGTCGTCTCTTTTATAAGGTGAACTTCTCTCTTCATTCGCTGCTTCTTTTTATTTTTCTTTTTGATATTTTTGTCATGGTTATAGAAATGTTTGATTTGCTTTGTTTCTATGAACTTGTTAAAAGATTGGCTGAGTGCTTGTCTGTGTTTCTATTTTAGTTGTCATTACAGATTTAGTAATATTGATTTGTAGTTCATGCTTCGTACTGTTATATTTATATTTAGTAGATTTTCTGTGAATTTACATTAGTTTTTTTATGGATCTGATGATTTATGAATGTTATGAGATTTTGTGCTAAAAATGGAGTAAAACTTTGGAGTTTTGAAATGGTCTGTCGAAACTATGGAAACAGAGCAACTCTCTTTGGAGTATAGGAAGGGAAGTGTCATGCTAGGAAAATTAATACTATGCACCGGCCATAGAATGGAAAACGGATCTAAAACCTTGATTTATTTTCTTTTCCTGTCTTGTTTGAATGTATTTGTAAAGTTTAGGAGCTTGAGTTCATAATTTATTAATTTGTCAATTAGTTCAAAACCAACTGTGTTTTACTTAGCCTTGCTTGGGGTGGGAGCAAAGAATAGATGCTTCAACCAGCTTCTAGAGTCGCCAGAAGCATTAACGGGGAAGCTAAAGGGAATTAATGAATTATAGGAATGAGGTTAATGCATAAAGAACATTACGCCACTCTCTAAATCGAAGTCTTTCTGGAAATTCTGAAATGTTTTCTTAAACCGAAATTGTGTTGTTGTCTTGCTGCACATTGCTGATGTTTTTCTTTGGCATGTATGGCTGTCTAGCTAGGTTGCTGTTTTTGCTTGATGATGTCATTTGAAACTGATAGTCATTTAACGCAACGTATTAAAAAAAAATGTATTTTGAAAATTGAAACTCTCCTTCAGCTAAGCCTATTACTTCATTTGTGCAGTGGTGGGAGCCTTATAGCTTATGCTGAGGCAAACACATACAGTGGCAGTCGGGGCCATATTGCTCATGCTGATGCAACCGCATCTGATGGTGGCCATGCTTTATCTGAAGTAGTTCCCAAAAAAAAGAAAGTGGTGCTGCTCGGAACTGGGTGGGCAGGAATGAGTTTCTTGAAGAGTCTGATTAACCCTACTTACGAGGTGGAAGTTGTCTCTCCTCGTAATTTCTTTGTGTTTACCCCATTGCTACCAAGTGTTACATGTGGTAAAGTAGAAGCCCGCAGCATTGCTGAGCCAATTCGCAACATCATCAGAAAGGTAATATGGATTGTCTATGAAGATATAGATATACTGTAGAATTCAGAAAAACCAGTTCTAGATGGATGCTGATGATGGTTTGCCTGTTTCATGTTTGGGCAGAAAAATGTTGACATCAGTTTCTCTGAAGCTGAATGTGTCAAGATAGATCCCCAAAATAAGAAAATTTACTGTCGTGCTACTATAGATAGCCATTCAAAGGGGGAAGAAGAGTTTGCAGTAGAATATGACTACCTTATTATAGCTGTGGGAGCTCAGGTTAACACCTTTAATACTCCTGGTGTCATGGAAAATTGCCATTTCTTAAAGGTAACCTCTGTTTCCATACTTCGTTCAGGATTGGGGTATATGGTGATAGGAGCCATTTCCATCTTATACCATTATGTTTGCTTTCTTTTTCTTTCATTTTAAGCAATGTGATTCTTTGTGCAGGAAATTGACGATGCTCAGAAGATTCGTAAGAATGTTATTGAGTCATTTGAGAAGGCATGCTTACCAAGTTTAAGTGACGAGGAGAGAAAGAAAATCCTTCACTTTGTGATTGTTGGCGGTGGCCCTACAGGTGTAGAATTTGCTGCAGAACTTCATGACTTCGTCAACGAGGATGTGGTCAAACTATATCCAAAGGTCAAAGACTTGGTGAAAATAACACTTCTTGAGGCTACAGATCATATATTGAACATGTAAGAATGTGAAGTCCAAGTTCTTAAAATATGCACCAGTACTTTGTTTTCTCATCATCATTGTTAGCCTGATAAGCGATAACTGGTATCACTCAGAAGCTTTAATACTCCATTTTTTTATCATATCAACGTCAAATGAATTTAAAAGTTATTTTAGAAAACTTTCTGGATTCGTACATTCAAGGTATGTTAAGGTCTTTATTTCACAATCTGAAGTTTTCTGAAGCTTGTAATGCATTCTTATTTTCAGGTTTGACAAAAGAATCACAAATTTTGCTGAAAGCAAATTTGGAAGAGAGGGCATTGATGTGAAATTGGGGTCAATGGTCACAGGAATAAATGAAAATGAAATTTCCACAAAAACCAGAGGTAATGGCAAAACAACTTCTACACCATATGGAATGGTTCTCTGGTCAACTGGCATCGGGCCTCGTCCTCTCATAAAGGAGTTTATGAAGCAAATTGGTCAGGTAATTTTTACATTTGGACCTATGAATTCACCTCATTGAATTCTTTCCATCCTCCATTAACTGTGTTTTCAATGTCATTCATACAAGTTTGTTTTCACTCTTCTAAATATACTCACTGAGCCACTATTGATTCTGTTGTAAAAGGGTAATAGGCGTGCTCTAGCAACCGATGAATGGCTGCGAGTTGAGGGAACCGATAACGTTTATGCACTCGGCGACTGTGCAACTATTAACCAGCGGAAAGTCATGGTACCTATTTGTAAAATTCTTCTATTCTTTTATGATTTTCGACTATGGCTGGTATTTATTTTTCTTTCTTTCTATTCTATTCTATTCTAAATTCCTGTAATATATAGGAAGATATAGCAGAAATATTTAAAAAGGCAGACAAGGACAACTCAGGAACACTTACAGTTAAAGAACTTCAAGAAACCCTTGATGATATTTGTGAAAGATACCCTCAAGTGGAGCTGTATCTTAAGAACAAGCAGAAGCGTAACATTGTTGATCTTGTGAAAGAAGCCAAAGGGGACGCTGCAAAAGAATCCAAGGAGATCAATATTGAAGAATTTAAAGCAGCTCTCTCTGAAGTCGATTCTCAGATGAAGAATCTTCCTGCAACAGCACAGGTAATTATTCTACTTCGTTTATTGCACGGTTGGACTAAAATAATGTGTTTCGATGACAATACACGTTAGCCATCTATAAATGTTTCAGGTTGCTAATCAGCAAGGTGCGTATCTTGCCAAGTGCTTCAACCGTATGGAAGAGTGCGAAAAGAATCCCGAAGGTCCCCCTAGGTTCAGGGGAACAGGTCGCCATCGATTCCGTCCCTTCAGGTACATATTGAACTTGTATCCCGTCTAGATACTTAGGGGGGGGGGATGCTATCAATTAAACATCTCAAATGTGATTGCATTAGTCCAAGGAAAACTATGCATTGCCATAAACACTGGTGATGCTGTTACAGGTACAGGCACTTGGGACAATTTGCTCCTTTGGGAGGGGAGCAAACAGCTGCACAACTTCCCGGTGATTGGGTCTCTATTGGACACAGTTCGCAGTGGCTCTGGTATTCCGTCTACGCAAGGTACGAATTAGTTTCTTACATCAAGCTTCTTCCTTCCAAATTCAACATGAACTTCAGACTTTCTTCCAAATTCAAGCTCTGGTATCTCAAATGTATTCTCTTTCTTTAAACTCAGCAAGCAAGTTAGTTGGCGCACAAGGGCATTGGTGGTCTCGGACTGGTTGAGGCGTTTTATTTTCGGAAGGGATACCAGTGGCATTTAAGAGGTTACTTTCAAAGCAGAATTGCAACTTATTAAAACATTACAAGGCCTACAGTTTGATTGAATGCTGTAGAAAAATTTTGGTTTTCCCCTTCCCCTTGTTAGAATTCATTCATTTGATAATAATTGCCTCCTTGCAACAGAGCTTTCGTGATTTTCGGAAGAATTTTGTTATCAGCAAGTTTTAAGCTGTTTTTTTTTTCTGAACTTTAATTAGTCTATATACATCTAAGGATGTGTTTGTTTCATGTGATCGGTTTTACGAAAAATACTATCCTCTTTTATTATTCCCTTTTTATTAATTTTGTTATCGGCTTTTTTAGTTTTTATTAATTAAACAAAAAAATACGTGGTATTGTGATTTTCGTTGTATTTATTGATAATTTTATGGTAAAATTTCAATGCACAGATCGTATATTTTTTTTTACAAAAATATGTATATTTACACTATAAAACTTAAATTTTAAATTCGCAACCTTAAAGCTAAATCATAAACTTTAAATTTTATACCCTAAATTATAAACACTAACTTTAAATTTTAAATCTTAAAATCTAAACTACTAAACTTTAAACGTAGCTAAACTCTTAGCCTCTAAAACTAAAAAAAACTTGTGTGAACTAAAATTTACACAACCTGCCAAAGTTTTTCCTAATTTTATTTACTTAAAAGCGAGATAATCCATGGAATCACTTATATTTCAAATTAGTTTTAATATTCAGCTCATTTAGAAGTTTATATAACCACCAAATTTTATATGATATATTAATAGTAGTTTTATGGATGCTTATTCTATGTACAGGCAGTATAATTTTTTCACAAGCAGACTTTTAATGTCGTTTTGTATCCTATTTAGAGATCCTAAATTCTAAATCGTAAATATAACTTTTAGACCTTAAACTTCTAAATAAGACGCATGACAATTTTAGAAGTTCTCTTTATAAAAAAATCGTTAATAATTTTCCTGTGAAAAAAAATTATTATCATGCACGAAATAATTTCTCAAATTTTGATAAGTTTTCATCCCAATGATATAAGAGAATATTGAAAAAGTACTTGGTTCAAATTGTGAGCATGCAATTCACCTCCTCTTGTAATTGTATAAGAAATTAGTCTAAACTTAATTCCAATTACCAACTAATAAAGTAAATAAAAAATGTAAGCCCAAGTGTAAGTGGGGTCTTCACTTTGATTTAATAATAATCCGAGCTGCTACATATTAGTATACCATCAGGCAAAAAAAATGTCTAACGAGAAAATATATTAAGATGGCAAAGTATACAACAACAAATCAATATGTCCGAGTTTGGTCTAACGCTCTAGTTTTAGTTAGTAGTTCGAAAGGGCATGGGTTCGAATACCATTCTTGACAGATATTTTTTTGTATAATAGTTCCCTAAGTCAACAATCATTTCTTGTAGAAATTAAAAGCTTTTACAAATACCTTAATTTTAGGGTTTAAGGTCTCAATTTAGGGTATAGGATTTAAGGGTTTAGGTTTAGTAGTTTAAAAATCAAGGACTGTGAATAGAATTTAGGGTTTAGAGTTAAAATTTAGGGTTTATACGTTAAAACTTAAATTCTCAACATATTATACTAAAACTTAAACCCTAAATCCTAACCCTTAAATTTTGACCATTGCCCCTAAATTCTAGCATTTTTTATTTTGGTCATCAAACTAACAAGAAAACCCTAAAACTTATGCACTCTATCAATTAAATCTTAATTTGAAATAACTCAAGAAATATTTAGCAAAACCCTAAAATTCTCATTCTCTTTATTCTTCCTCTGCAATAAGATTATACTTTAAAGAGGAAAAAAGAGAAGAAAATCCTCAAATTTCCCATTCAGTTTGACCCATGTCCCACGGGTGAGACTGCTAATAGATGATGAGACTTGGGCGTCGTTCGGTTCCAATATCGCCAGTAGGCAATTGTGAGACAATTATTATCAAATGGGACACTATCAGTTGGCGAGGATGTTGGTTTCGAGGATATTGTCAACATATATAATACCAGTGGTGCAATATTTACTTTTTCAGGACAAAGCAACATTTAATCCCTAAACTTAACTTTTTCTCTGTCCACATTATTCCCAGAATTACTTATTTGAGTCGGGCATTTCAAGTTTGTGTGGAAAAAAAAACGTGGCAACCAGACCACATTATTATTAGCAACAAAAGAACTCATCAACTGTCCATCATCGATGCCTAGAAACGACATAGCATCGAATTATTGAATATGTATATGCATTGAAACACTCCTACGAAGTTTGAGATATGTTTAGTGTGCCACACCCCCATGAAGAACAGTTTTAATTCCCCTTAGGGTGGCGACAAAATCACATTATCTACAATGCAGACAGTAACAACTAGCTGAGTTTTGAGCTTAAGTCTCCAATTACATAAAATGCAGCTTCGCTTTTCTTTTTCTTTTTTTACAACAAATGATTTTGGAATTTTCTCAATCATTCTTCCAAGACAACACCCTTAGCGTTACATGAAATGATTCGAGGAGGTATAAGCATAGGATGATTATATAAAACTTCAAACATACGACAAGGCAACTGACCAACAATTGCCGCTTTAAGCTGAGTCTACTTCAACCTGCTGTCGAGCAAGATATCTTTCCCTTCTCTCTTTCTGCATGACGTAAATTTACGGTCATAAGTAATTCATATCATGGAAGTAAAACATCTATAAGAATAATCTCCATCAGATGATTACAAGAAAACTTACCCATTCATCTATCACAAGTCCTTCCCCGATGAGCCTCGGACCAGCATCCTCCGGAGGCTTTTTGCGTGCCTCAACTGCGGCATCAGCATCAGCTAATTGGCGCTTCAGTTTTTCCAGAGCCTTCACATATATATTTAGACTAATTAGTTTGCTTGGTTTCGATAATTTGGTATGCACGACAAGTATCAAGTGTTGACATGCAAGCATGAATACAGGCAGTCAGGCACATATTATCTGATAGCTTAAGATAGGAAGATGGTAGCAATACTTACAGGACAAGGGCGCTTGGGATCTAGGAAAACAACCCGTAATATTTGCTCCATTGCAACTTGATCCTTTTGCTCATCAAACTACAAATGATAGGCACCAAAGATTAATTACATGATTTACAAAAAGATTGGTTAGGCAGAAGAGCAATCAATAATGTAGATGGTGAAAGAATATTCCAATTGTGCATGAAAGGCAGCCGGACAACCAAAAAAAATTATTGAAAAAACCATGCTCTATCAAAATGGGCCCAATATCAGCTTTTCAATAGATTCTTTCCGATTAGGCATATGTTGCCTTCAAAAGTCGATTTACAGCAACAACAGGATATCTCGATCACAAAATTGCAAAGGAAACAAATAAAAAAAAAAATCTTCCATAAAGCATAGTAGTTTCTTTTTATGTTACAGGCAGAAGGTACAAATCCCATAAAGAGGAATATTTGGATAGAGAAGTTTTGTTCTATAGTGACATTTTATGCTTCAAATTATAAAGCTCTGGAAATACAAGAATCCAAATCAAACTATAGAACTGCTTATCTGTATTGTCATGCCCATAAAGTTATTTGCAGGGTAATTGTAAACCCTATTAACCACAAAGTAAATATTATATGCATCAATAGAATATTATTATATTCACGATTCATCATAAGCTCATTAGCATCTAAATATGGTAAAACTGTAAAGTCTTGTTATTCTTTGTCATCAAGATAAAAAATGGAAAACATGTGGATCTTCTGAAAACACAGTTACACAGGAGAAGCTCAACTCACCAGCTCGGGAACATAGTCCATCGGACCCTTCACCTTGAGACTCATAATTTTAAACTTAACCCTGCTCTTCTGTTCCATTGGCTTTTCATTATTTTCAGGTTGCTCCACAAACTTAAAGACTAGTAAATCCATTCAAACCAGGAAGAGAAAATCATAAGAAATCTTCAGAAAACATTATGAACAGTAACATACATACTTGTACACACACAGAGAGAGAAGAGTGTAAAGAAGCATTTACCCGTTGCAATGATGCTCTCGCCAGGGGCAAGAATAGCACCCGGTGGGCGCATGAAACAACTCTTCGGTGCAGTGGTTTGAAACTAAACCAACAGAAACAAAAGGGTTCATCACAATCATTACAAATCAAAGCAATAATATAGCAAACATGAACAACAAGAAAGACCAAAAAAAGCTAAGCAAAAATGGAATTTTTCCGAAGGTTCAAGGTTTTACCTTGAAAGCCGTATATGACTTGCTAGTGTTTTTTATCCTCACCGCGCTCCTTGTTTGTTTGCCAGGTTCATCTTGGGAAAACAAAACAAACAATTAAGAACAAGATAATTGAAAACTAAAATTAATTATTTCCAATACCTGGAAATCTTTATACAAATCCTTCTGAAACAAATCAAAACGCAAAATTCCTGAATTAAGTCAAATTATTTCACATACTTAGCAGCAAAAATTTAAAGAAGAAAATTACAAAATTTAGTTTGCTTATATCAGCCACTTTAATAAAAAAATATTGATTCGCAGAAATCTCTACTCTTAAACTCTTCTCTCTTTTTAATTTACTGTCAATATCCAGAAATAAGCATCAAACAAAAGGAAAATTTAGAATCTGAAAATACTGCAAAGAAGAGTACATACATGGAAAATAGAGCTTATTAGCCGGATCAAGCTTCAGCCGGCGACGAGTCGGTAAAAGCGACTTGGCGACGGAGGAAACTGAGTTAGCGGAGCCGTGATGGTTGGATCCTTCGACGTGAGGTTGACTTTGAGTATGCAGCTGCGAAGCCGAGGAAGAAGACGACGTCATACCGTTCCCGGTCTGTCTAAACGGCAGCTTGAAAAACCCCCAAACTTTGCCATCGGACGGTGACTTCTGGTCGGTTTCTATCGCCATCCTCCTCTCTCAGAACAATCACGAGCTAACGTACGGCACCGTTTTTACGTTTCGAAAGCTCAAAAAGAAGCTTAAACTGGTTTGGTACTCGAATCGAGAAACTCGTGACAAAGGAAAACAGACAGAGAGAGGAGAGAGGAAGAGCGCGTCGGATTTCACACTTGGATTGTACTGTATTTGACTTTTGATAATTTAAAGTCCGTTTTACCCTTTAAACCAAAGAGGACGATCAATCAAGCTTTCCAAACGGCACCGTTTCTTTGACTTAACAATTTTTTACTACTTTTAAAAAAATTTGGTCAAACTTTACTAAAGGGCCTCTGTATCATATTTTTTTTCTGAATTTAGTCCCTAAATGTATTTTCAGTTAAGATATCAACTTTTATTTGCTAATTTTGTCAAATAATTTGACAATTTTTTTTCTGAACACATGGTTATTTGGCATATATACCTTGAATTTTTTTATACATTGGTTAAATATAATATATTTCACTTTTTTAATGTATGAAAATACATATTTCAAAGAAATAGAGATTAGAACTGGTTAGATTAAAGAAAAGAGATTAGATCTGTCAAAAAATATATACTACAGGGATTGTTTTAGAATTTGACCATAATTTGTTGGGGTTAATTTGAAATATCGTTGTTTTTTAGTTAATTTTCACCCGCTGTGTTTTTGCAAACTGCCGCGGGAAAAAATGTCAACGTCAACGACGACATTCAGGGCAAAATGAGAAATTAAAAAAAAAAACTTTTAGTTAGAGTTGTTGACAAAAAGAGAAGATTAGTTTTTTTATAAACAAAAATATTCGGTCTATCACTTTATTATATTATAAAATCATCTTCTTAATTTAATTTATTTTATTTATAATTTTAAATTTTAAATTTTAAATATTTATTTTTTAATATTATAATGTGATTACATGGTAATAAATGTTTTTAACTTTAATTTTAATTCTTTAAAAATATATGCATATTGTCACGGGGCTAGACTTCTGAACCAACCCAACGTGCGGCCTTAGTCGATTCCTTAAGACAAACGACTAAGTAAGCCTGAATCCTCGATCCGAAAGATCGAATACTCCCAAGTCGCAGAAACACAAGATCGTTCCAAGAGGAACCGAACAAAAGAGAAAGGCAACAAGAACAAGAGAAAGAACGCTCACGAACGCGAAGAACACTGCAGAGTGTTTTTAGAGTAAATGCCAAGTGTATTACTCAAATGATGGATTGAATTGAATGAGATTACAATGAGGAGAGAGCCTCTATTTATAGTTGAACTCCCCTACATCCAACGGCTCAGTTTAAATTACATCGACGGTCGAGATTGATCTTATCTTATCTTATCTGATCAAATCTCAAATTCAAATCTCTAATTATCACAAACATTATCTACACATTATATTCAAATAAATGGATAATGCTTTGACCAATTTACCCTCCTGAATCCTCCATGGATTTGGCTAAGTCTTGTGGGCTTGCGGGCTTTCTAGCATTCTCTAAGTGTCGGGCCAAGTGTGATGGTCTTGGCAAGCCCGTTCCACCGCGCAAACTCTCTTTGGCTGATTCTTGCGCCAATGCCTCGGTCCCAAAGGTTTGGTCCACGCCTTTCTCCAAGTGCTGGGCCACATTTGGCAAGCCCGTGGCATTGCGCACAACCTCCCTATTTGTTGCTCGCGCTAATGTCTTGATCCAAAAAGTTTGGTCCGTGACAATCTCCCCCACTTGACTTAGCGACGCCCTCATCGCTGCACTCGAACGATCCTGGGCAGGGTCAACTTGATTACTCGTCGATGCCTCGGCTCCGTGCAATTCCCCCATATGAACTGCTCGCCTCGACTCAAACTGTCGTTGAACATCGAGTGCTAACACGCCTCTTGATACATCTCCCTTGTAGGAGCACTCTCCCACAAACTTTGATTTACCTCGACTCAGACCCACTTGGTCCTGCGGCAAAGACTTGGAAGTTGTCACAACATTGAATACAAATCGAACTCAGATTCGCCGACAACTCGCTTGCCCTTTGAACTCTAAAAGGTCTCTTCCAATCTCTTCTTTTCCCCAAGATCAAGACTAGGTCTCACTTGACCTACGCTCATCAACAACGGCAAATCAAAACCAAAAACACTAGGAATGTGTTTGAGATGTACCTTTTCCTCGGTCACATTTACTCTAAAATGGGTCAGCCCTTCTTTCTCTTTGAAGTCTGGCCCTCTCGCATTGAACCTTCTTCATCGAAGTTCTTTGCATGCATCGGCACTTTCGCCACAAAGTCCGTTGCGTTACTCTCGATCGGCACTTCTTCCCCAAGTCCGTTGCATCGGGTTGCACCCGCCCTTCTGACTTGAAGTTTGGTGCTCTCTTGTATCGATCCTTCTTCCTTGAAGTTCGGTGCTTTCTCTTGCGTCGACACTTCCTACCTGAAGTTCGTCGCTCGTTTCCCACCTTACCCATTGGTGGTTTTTCCACGGGCCTCATGTCGCTATCTGACTCGGGCAACTCTTGCCCCACTAAAGTAGTCCCTCCAACAGTAGCCTCCAAAGCGATGTCTCCTTGTCTTGGAGCATCCTCGGCAAGCTGAATGCGGTCAGCGTCTTGGTTCCTTTACCCTTGTCTCATTTGCGAGGGCACAACGCAACGTTGTTTGCGATCCAAAAACACAGACGACGCCAAGACAAGGAACGATAAGAGCATCTATACGGTCAAGGAAGCTTAGTCCCAAAACAAAATCAAAGTCATCTAAATTGATTACCTTGATGTCTTCCTTGCCCTTCCATTCACCAATCTGCAGCTCCACCTTCCGTGCCGTCCCAACAATTGGAACTTCTTTAGCATTCACAGTCTTGATCTTTCCGGTTGAACCCACAACTCTAAGACCAAGTTTGTCGGCAGCCTTCTTGGACATGAATAGATCGGTTGCTCCGGTGTCCACTAGAGCACTCCTCGATCGTCCCGTAATGTTGATGTCGACAAACATCAACCCTTTCTGCTTGCGTACTCTCGCCTTAGCAGAACTCAGTATCATCGAGACCAAAGTTTCGCAGCCTCGCTCTGTTCGGGCTCGTCCACCCCCTTGGATGGCTTGACTCGATGTGGGCATACTCGCAACTTGTGTGGCCCCTTACATTGGTAGCACTTTAGTTACTTCTCTACCCTCGGCTTGATTGCTTTGACACTCGCAATCGCACCAAGTCTCGTCACTTCCTCGTCCGACTCTTCGGACTCATCGCCTTTGACAGCATTAAGACGATCATTCTTGGGGCAATCTTTCATCATGTGCTTTCCTCCGCAGACACAGCACACAAGACCTTCCCCATCTTTGACTCCCCCACCATAGCCCTTGCCTCGGGGCTTGAGAGTCTCTGCCATCTCGAACTCGGCTATGGATTCAGCTGCGGCCATAGCCTTGGAGAGTTCCTCGACTCCCATCCTTTTCAGCTCCATTCTGGCCCATCGCTTAAGCCCGTTCTTGAAGATAAAGAGGCCTTCGGCTTCAGCGATGTCCGTGATTTGGAGTTTGAGTTCCGTGAACCGTCTGACATATTCCAGGATGGAACCTTCATGCTTGAGTTCGTGCAGCTTCTCCCGAGCCTCCTGTTGGGCGTTCTTTGGGTAGAACTGCTCCTTGAACTCAGCTTGAAACTCTTCCCAAGTCCCGATGGGAATATCCTTGCTCTTCTCCTCAGAGCATCTGCGTCGCCACCATAAAAGTGCAACGTCAGTTAAGTAAACAGAAGCAATGTTTACCTTGTCCGCATCATCCTTGATGCCTGTAGCACGAAAGTATTGTTCCATGCTCCACACAAAGTTCTCCACGTCCTGGGCCGATCTAGCTCCGCTAAACTCCTTCGGCTTTGGCACGTCCAATTTTGGTCTGAATGTTGTCGTGTTTAACATATCAGTCACGACAGCCTTGTAAACTTGAAGCTCTCCCTTGAGCTCCTTGATTTCCTCCATCATCTCCGCCTTCAAAGCCTTTAGCTCGGCTTCGAGTGCATCACTCCGTCTATCCGCACTGTCGGCACAATGGTCAAGGTCTCGAACGTTGTTCTTTAGATCCTGCACGTTGCTTTCGAGCTCCTCTCCCGAAGAGTCCAGCTCGTCAAGACGTACTCTGACAACGTCAATCTCCTCTCGGGAATCCTTCATGGATCCTTCGAGCTTTCCCAACCTTTCTTCCAGCGTAGGCACAGTGTTGCTCGGACTGTCTCGCTTTCCATCGTCAGCCTGGGCCTCAACACCCTTTTGTGCTGCAACATTCCCTCCTTTCTTTGCCATCTCCAATCAGTGTTTGTGCTCGAACACTCGCTCTGATACCAACTGTCACAGGGCTAGACTTTTGAACCAACCCAACGTGCGACCTTAGTCGATTCCTTAAGACAAACGACTAAGTAAGCCTGAATCCTCGATCCGAAAGATCGAATACTCCCAAGTCGCAGAAACACAAGATCGTTCCAAGAGGAACCGAACAAAAGAGAAAGGCAACAAGAACAAGAGAAAGAACGCTCAAGAACGCGAAGAACACTACAAAGTGTTTTTAGAGTAAATGCCAAGTGTATTACTCAAATGATGGATTGAATTGAATGAGATTACAATGAGGAGGGAGCCTCTATTTATAGTTGAACTCCCCTACATCCAACGGCTCAGTTTAAATTACATCGACGATCGAGATTGATCTTATCTTATCTTATATGATCAAATCTCAAATTCAAATATCTAATTATCACAAACATTATCTACACATTATATTCAAATAAATGGATAATGCTTTGACCAATTTACCCTCCTGAATCCTCCATGGATTTGGCTAAGTCTTGTGGGCTTGCGGGCTTTCTAGCATTCTCTAAGTGTCGGGCCAAGTGTGATGGTCTTGGCAAGCCCGTTCCACCGCGCAAACTCTCTTTGGCTGATTCTTGCGCCAATGCCTCGGTCCCAAAGGTTTGGTCCACGCCTTTCTCCAAGTGCTGGGCCACATTTGGCAAGCCCGTGGCATTGCGCACAACCTCCCTTTTTGTTGCTCGCGCTAATGTCTCGATCCAAAAAGTTTGGTCCGTGACAATCATGCAGATAAATTAGTCGTATCTAATTTTTTATAAATAATATCATTGTCTTTTCTAGTAAAACTATTTAATGAATTTTCAAATATTTTTTTTGAACAACACTTTACAATCTAGAGAAACGGGAAAGAGAAAAATACTTCTATTAAGTATTGAAGTCAGACAAAAAAATAAAATCAACGAAAAAATTAATTATTTACTCTAATATTTGTTGCCTGAATTTTCGAATATCTAATTTTAAATCAACACGTAATTGACAATGAGATTAGTTTTGATTACCGACTATTTCATTTTCTGATTAATAAATGTTTTATTTTTGAAAAAAAAAATCCGGAGAGTAAAAACCAATGTTTTTTTTCCCAATGTATCATGTCGAGCCTCTCTCACCCCCAATGTTTTTTTCCCCATGATTTTGTGTTTCTGGTTTGCACCGGTGCTTATGCTATGGAACTTTGTAAAACATTCAAGTATCAATAATATATCATGTGCACTCTTTTCTTCTTATGTTAATCGGGGTTGAACTCTTATTTTTGAACTTGATCATGAGAGAATTTTTAATAAGGCGCGTTTTTTTTTTCAAAAAAAAAATTGTTAATTGTATCACATGGCTCTAGATTATGATTATTATTTTGAATTAGTCTTTAAACTTTTAAATATTCTAATTTCATCTCTAAATTAAGATCATCAATCTAAACAGATCCTTAAACTTTTGAACGTTTTAGTTTTATGTCATATCATATTATTACATAATACATATCAGTGTTTGCATATAATTAACAATTTTTATAACAGTTTTATTAACATGAGATATGATTAACATATATTGATAATTTTGATATAAAATTAAAATGTTCAAAACTTTGGGTACCAATTTAGAATGAGAGTCATAATTTGATAATGATATTGGAACTTTCAAAAGTTTAGAGACCAATTTATAATGAAAGTGACAGTTTGGGGATTTATGATGTAATTAAATTTTTTATTGTTAAATCTTTTATTTATGGAAGGGAATTCATGCAAACTTTTATTTTCGTTGATTTTAAGAGTACTCAATTCAGCGATAAGTGTTGTTTTGTGATTTTTTTTAATAAAACAGACATGAAGAGAATATTGGTGTGATCACATGTAGTATATGTTTATACTTTTTTTAACTCTGTGACAACATACATACACTTTGTACATACATATGCTCGAACATAAGCTTTCAAGGATGAATATTATAGTCTTTTCTACTAAAATCACTCGTTGAGTTTCGATTTTTTTTAATTAGAGGGATTAATAATAATCATATGTGCGTTTGAAAGTTATTAAGGATGTAATAATGGAATTGATTAGTGGGAATGACACGGAAATTCAATTCTAAGCATTGATTGGGGTGGTCGTCTTAAGTCTTAAGCAACTACACCATACCAAATATAATAAAAAAAAACATAAAGAAAAAAATGATTATCATAAATCGGATCAGATTAAGGTAGGTCAATTTAGGGTCAAATCATATTTGGCTTTTTTTTAATTTGAAAGTAGACTTGATTTTATTTGAATTGAAATAGGGAGGGAAAATATTTAAACCCTAATCATAAACTCTAAATTTAATTGTTTTAGTGTAGAGACATGAATAAAAACACTGAAAAAAGACAGAAAATTTTTATTCAAAATTTAAATTAAATAATGCAAAAATAGTTATTTTTTTTACCATAATTGATCTCATTTGCTTTGAAGTAGTTATCTGAGTGCAAACTAAAACAATCAATTTTACGTTTCAATAGAAGTGATTGTAGTTTCAAACAAGCACCAAGATTCAACAAGTTACTCTAAGGCGCATGGGAGGCTCCTCCCCCGAGTACTCAAATTCAACGTGGACGCTTCAATATTGGGCAGCTTTGGCCTTGGTGGTATTCTTCGAGATCACTTGGGCAACACTTTGGTAAAGTTCTCTAAGGCGATTGGTTTGACGGATTCAACTGATGCTGAATTGATCGCTATTCATGAAGCCTGCTCTATTTTTTTTAGCTTCGAACTTGAACACGATCTGTCCTCTGATTATCGAATTCGACAGTCTGATCGCGATTAACTGGATTAATAATCCTTGTCAGATCCCTGCAGTTTTTGCTGAGTTGGTGTCGTCTTGCAGGGCCTTCCTTTTTAAAGGGCAATGAAAAATTAATTTCGCATTTAGGGAACTCAATTGCTCTGCTCATGTCCTTGCTCAACAAGGGGTAAATAGGTTAGATGATATGGTGTGGGTCTGTGAGTGATGCGTGTTTTGAAGCTATGGTAGTTTTTATTTTTTGTTGCTGTTATTGTATTTGGACTGGAGGTGATAGTTTGGAGTTTGGTTGTAATGGTCGCATGAGATGTTTTTAATCTTTTGATCAATAAATTCGAGCACTTTTTTTTCTCTATTTAGATTTAGAGGGAGTTTTTAACGGGACCCTTTAACTTTTAAAAAAAGATTCAACAAGTTCCTAAGGATTGTTTCAAAAAAAAATAACCCTAACGAGAAGGATAAAAAAATTATATTATTTTCTTTCTTATTGTTTTACCATGATTCGATTGAGGATTTATTTTGACATCTTTTATGAATCTTCCATGAAATAGTTTATTTTCCTAGGGTTGTAGTTTATGTAACTAGTGAACATCCATCGTCACGTGTCGAGGAGTCACGACTTGTAAACGTATATTGCGGGTGAACGATGACAACCCGCTCTAGCGAATCCCATATAGGCAAACAAGTAGAAGCAACTTAAGATGGACAAGCCAACTGCGAACGTACCTAGACGAACAATGTTTGACGACCACGTGTTGGCACACGTGATCGCTATCGATGACAAAGCAAACTAATGACGTCAAATCATAGGCAATCCAATCACGATATCACAATTTATTGTGACACTTGTCTGGGTAGTATAAAAGAATGCCTACAACAAGAAAAACTTACGATTTTCCACTATGTGACATTACGACCCTCATAAAAGAAGTTATACTCAAATTCAGACTCATAACCATCGTTGAACCATCGTCAATCTACGACCCTTTTTTACTTTACCAATCAACAATACTAATTGATAATCAATTCTATTTCCATTGATTTTTATTTTTGATAGATTATTGATTTTTTATTCATTTTTGCGTGTAATTGACAATAATTTGACAAAATATTGTTCTCATAAAGCTTAAATAAATCCAAAGACGATTTTTCTGGTCGGATCAACTATTTATTTTTATGGGACTGCAGCTGTTATTGTTGGTGGAGATAATTCGAATACGACAATAGATCAGACCTTTGCTTCAAATCATATAATTTATTCAATTTGTCTAAGGTGATTTCTAACAAGATTAAATAGTGCTTACTTGAAATTGTCATCATCATTATTTTCTTTCTAAAAAATATACATTTAATAGGATGTGCAATATTATATTTTTTATTTTTTATTTATTTTCGATGTGAAATTATTATCTTCATCTCTCTAAAATATAATATTTTTTTCATTCTATCTTATGACGTCATCGCTACGGTTCACTTTACCTATCTCATTAAAAAGTTCGTAAAATGTTATTCGTACTCGAATAGGATTATAGAATAAAAGTACTCAGACTTTACTTGATAGAGTGAAAAGAAGATTGAAAGAATAGAAAATTAGAAGGATAAAAAAAAGTAAAAAGATGAAAGAATAAATTTTTCGCGTGTTTAGTAGAAATGATGGAAAAATTAAAAGAGAATATAATTTTCTTTTCTTTCATTGCTCGATAGAGCTAAATCATTATACTCGGCGAATTCGCAATGAACCAGGGAACAAACCAAAGTGTCAAACTGGGAATTCAGATTCATCCCATTGAAGAACTGCAGAATCTATATCTTGTTCTCTCTTCAGTTTATCTTTCACAAACCAATCACATACCTTTCCAGCATTCAGTTCTTCAATTGAACATCCTTCTTGTTCCGATATCACTCTCAGTAGATTTAAAGATGATATCTGCAAACACATCCCAATTAACTAAATTTTCAGACTTAAATAACACGAATAATAGATTCGAATTTCGATATCAGCATGGAAAATTAAAGATGGGGTTCACCGTTAATCGACATAGGAACCTTTCATGACTGCTTAAACCAGATATTTCGACCAAACCAGCTTCTTCTGGAGAAAGGAAACTCCTCCTGTCTGTGTTCTTCTCCACTTCACCACCTTGGATATTATTACTACATCCTCTTATTACAAGTTTTCTTGTAGTAAAGAACTTCTTGTTGGCTGGTTTTTGAAGATTCCTAGGATTGGACAGCAATGGTGTTTGGTAAAGGGTTGCACAAGGTAAGTGTAAGATCATGCTTTCTTTCTGGTTATGATTTTTGAATCACAACAAGAAAATCAATCAGGCTAATGTTATGGAGTTTTATGTGGTAGAGATGGAGATGGAGATGTTGAGAAGCATGGCTCTATCCAAGCAAAATAGATCAATTGTTGGTGTATGGGTTTAAAAAAATGGGTTGGGCTCAAACTTGGCCCATGGTGTTGTTTTGTTTACTTTCTTTATAAGAGAATGGATAAGCAAACCATGTATGTATGTATGTATCATACTTGTCATGCATGAGGTGTAATATTAATCATGTGACACATTTTTAACTAGGTCAAATGTCTGGTTCATTATTGCTAATTCAACCACTAAAAATCCCAAAAAGAAAAAGAGTAAACAACATTTATCATTAAACTATTTTCGTTTTTTTAATTTTGGTCACCAAATAATTATTTTAGATGAATTTGTCACGGTTATGTTTTATTTTTTTATTTTAATCACTAATATTGTTTTTTTCCTATTTTGAACACTAATATGTTACTTTTTTTTATTTTGATCACCAAACTATTCTTTTGTCTGTGTGAGTTCTTTTTATTGGTGACTACCCAAAATAAGAAGAAAAAAATGTAATGTTAGTGATTATTTTATCAAAAATAATAATTTTGAGATTAAAATAATAAAAAAACGAGAATAGTTTAATGACCACGATGTTGTTTACCCAAAGAAAAACAAAGATAAGCAAAATATTTGTATTTCCTTGTGAACATGTAGGAAATATTACAACTTGCACTAATGTAGGAAATATTACAACTTGCACTAGACAGTGGAGGATAAGTTAGTTAAGACCCCAACAACTCAAGTGCATGACGGTCCTGAGAGACTCTTCAGTCTGCTTCAGCCGGTCGTTGTTGGAAGCAGCCCTGAAAATGAAAGCCCCATCGCCGCCGGTGTTGGCTGCATTAGGGAAACATCTTGCTTGCTTGGAGGAACAAGAAGAAGCAGTTGAAGATGAAGTAGAGGAGGAAGAATCTTTGAGAGACATTAGCTTGCATTCAGACATGGAAGCTCGCTTTAGATTTGCAAACGGAAAAAGATTGTTTTCTCAGAGTTTTTAAAAGTATTTGCAGGCAGATCAAGTGCAGATATATATAGAAAGTGCGACAAGTTCTGCGAATGGATAACGCGTCTAAAGAGGGCTTTTTTTATTACAAGGGACAGACAATGACTAAGATTCGAGATAAGTGGATAAGGACAAACTGATGGGCTGCTTTCGATCATTGGAAGTTTCTCATGTGGGATTTGTTTGATTTCGATTAGTATAAGATTAGTTTTTCCCGGCTGAAAATGTTGCTAAGCCCAAAACAGAACAAGACACTATAATCTCCATTTTAGCCCGGTTTCAATTGCCCATCTCCACAACACCCAGCCCAGACGACAGCAGCCCAAAATGAAAGGACCATCCAAAACCATAATCCATTTACAATATAAAATTAAAGAAAATGAAATTAAGGTAATGCTTACATGAAATGAAATTAAGAAATGTGTTAAATTAAGTCGTACAGCATATATCTCTCAGTTGAAAACTTTAATTGTTGAAATTAAACCTTATCTTGAAATTTATTAAGGGAACCATTTTTTATATGCTATTTATTCATTTAATAAATAAGGAGCACGTATAAATTAATGAACCCTAGTCCCCAAAACTGAGGACAATAGAATTGGTATAGCAATGCAGGCTAGGATGTGCAAAACATCTTTCTTTTTCGAAATTAACTTAATCAATTGATACAATTTATATATATTTTAAAAAAAATGATATTTATTAAAATTTTAACTGTAATCTCTGATGTAAAAAGAACCAAACATTTTTTTGTTATCTTTATTTTTATATTCAATTTAAGATTCATATTTGGATTAATACGATCTATTTTAATAATATCAATTCCAAAATTTAAAACAAATTATTTTGATACGAGGAGTCCATGTTTGTAAAAGTGTAGCCATGCATTCAAATTATGCCAAAAAGAAGAAGAAAGAAAAGAAAGGGGCAGGACAGCTAATATGAAGCCAGAAAATAAGGAGCGATACTCTCAGTCGAACAAAAATTTTATGCTTTTTTTTAGATAAATGCTTAAAATTTTATTATTCAACGAAACAACAAAAGTTGTTACAAATCACCTATTATGCAGTTGGGGCTATCCAAAGGAATTCTCCAAGTTACGCAAAACAAGCTATTTACATAGTCAACTTGTATAATTTTATGCTGTAATCTAATGCTTATAGAATCTCTAATACAATTTAATAAATTGTCTTTACATTGAAATTTTATGTTATAACATTAAAAATTAAATTTTATACTTTAGATGCTAAATTTTAATCCTAAACTATAACTCTATATCTCATCTCTGAATTTTAAACTTAATTTTTTAATATTAAAATATATATAAGGACACAAAAAAACAGATGATTTATATTCCTCTCAGTCCAGACAATGTTAAGCAAAAATTAATCATGATTAAAGAGATTCTAGATGGATAAACTTGAGATTTATTAAAAGCCAAATGTTAATAATAATAATAATAACAAAGAAAAGGGTAGATTTAAGATATTGGTTGGGGGGGCTAAGATTTGGGGACACGTTGCCATATTACTAAGCAGAGGACGGTACCGAATCCTTTTGACTTAGCTAATTAGCTATCTCTCTCTATTTATACGTGTCCGTCCCCATACGGACTTTGCTGCACCATTTCTGTCTGCAACATTTTCAAAGCTTAGCAAAAAAGAGGAAGAAAAAAAACATGGGTAGAGCTCCTTGCTGTGATAAAACCGTGCTCAAGAAAGGGCCATGGACACCGGAAGAGGATCAGAAATTGATTGATTACATTCAAAAACATGGTTATGGGAATTGGAGGACACTCCCAAAGAATGCCGGTAAAACACATGACACTGTGCTTTTGTTATTATGGATGAATTGTTGTACTTTATGTTAATGGGTTTCTGAAAATTTTAATGTCTGTTTTAGGGTTGCAAAGATGCGGGAAGAGTTGTCGTCTCCGATGGACTAATTACTTGAGGCCGGATATCAAGAGAGGAAGGTTTTCTTTTGAAGAAGAAGAGGTTATAATTCAGCTGCATAGTATATTAGGCAACAAGTAAGTTCTCAGTCCGGTCGGATTAAACGGGAAACAAAGCTCTCTTTTAGACATTGGATTTTTTTACTTTGGTTACGTGTGACTTTGTGTTTTTTTAGGTGGTCTGCTATTGCTGCTCGGTTGCCGGGAAGAACGGATAACGAAATAAAAAACTATTGGAACACTCACATTAGAAAGATTCTGCTTAGGATGGGGATCGATCCGGTGACTCATCGTCCTCGGCTGGATCTTCTCGATCTCTCGTCGATCTTAAGCTCGTCTCTTTACAACCAATCTCAAATCCAAAACCAAAACCAGACTTTCCTTCTTCAAAATGTGGACGAATACCAGCCATTACTGCAATCTACTGAAAACGTGTTGTATTCCATCTTCTAACGAAACACAGCTCGTGAACCCTAACGTGGACCAGCAGTTTCAATCAAATATCAGTGGATTGAGTGACTACCAAGGCAATGCCATGCCTTCAAATTTGACGGAAGATTACGTGCCGCTACCGTCAAATTGTAACTATTACGGCTCTGGTCATCAAACCGTCGTGGACCCTTCATTCGTGTCGGTTTTATCGACGCCTTCGTCGAGCCCGACCCAATTGAAACCGAGCTCGACGTACATCAACGGTTGCAGCAATACCAAAGACGAAACAGAAAGCTATGGTAGCAACATTTTGAAGTTTGAAATCCCAGATATTCTTGATGTTAATGATTTCATATAACTCCAACAATGAGATTTGATACGTAAAAAATTTTAAACTACTAATTAATTCTAAGTAAGATTACTGTATTATGATGATGATGCTGGCTTTGTTCAACAGGTTTATGCTTAATAGTTGCTTAGTGCTTACAAATACGGATTAAAGATTATTTAAAATAAACACATCTCTTTTAATGGACTTTGGAATAATTTACTAATTGTATTTTTTTTTGTTTAACCACAGATATTCGACTCATTAATCTGGATCAAATTTTGCATAGGCATAATGAGTCTCTCCCAAATTTCTACCCAACTTTCTCCTTTTTCATCGTTATGATTCAAACTTTTAGTTAAGGGACGTATTGACTCATCTTATCTCACTAGACTGAATTGTAAATATATTTTTAATAACATTTTTAACATTTCATATTTAATAAATATAAAAGCAACATGATATCAGACCGAATAACATTGGGGGTTCAAAGATCCCGACGGAAAGTCAGTTCCAGCTGGATTGCCGGCCATGACTACATCGGACATGTATAGATGCAAAAAAAATGCAAGAGCAGCTGTTTTTATTAAGTGATTCAGCATGGGAGATTACAGTAATGGAACGGGTTTGACCTAAAGAGAAGAAGGAAAAAAGGGCAGCAGAGAGCTTGGTTTATTGAATAACATGGCATGGTTCTCGTGCTTGTTCAGTCTCAAACCAAGAACTTAACGTCTAATGACGTTAAGCTTTGTAGGGACACGTGGATTCAGCCATGCAAGAGTGGGTCCCAAAGTAATGGTGTTTGACTTGATCCCTTTCAGCCTTACGGGTTGACCGGGTAACCATTTCCGCCGGGCCTTTTATCCGGTGTAAGCGTGACGTCATTTATACGTCACTGTTTGGATTTCGTTTTGGGTTCAAAACTCGAAGGCATTTTTCTTTTGTTGTCTTCTTGTTTTTTAAAATTTTGTTATGATTTATTTATATCGATTTATGTTGCACACATAATTTTAGTAAATAAATTTTTTAATAAAAAATTATGTATACTTAAAATTTTTATATTTAAACGATATTAAACTCTTTATTACTTAGACTAATTATGTTTAAGAAGGCATATCTCTGTCAATCTCGTCAGTGTGTATGATATGTCAATCAGCGTAGAAATTTGTAAGGTATGAAGGCAGGGTTTGTTTGACAATGAGGCGCCGACCAAAGAGCCACAGAAAATGACATTTTCTATCTCTCCACCGTTCTTCCAATTTACTTTAGATTATTATGAATGTAATGATATTAATAAGAAAAAGGGTTTTGTTTTATTTGTGTGCTTCAATTACAGAAGCAAACATATGTTTATATCTGAATGTTTGGGGGTTTAAGGCTTTGCTGTAACCTCAACTGATGATTGCTTCAAGCTTTATTTTATTGGAGGATTGAATAAAATAAGTTAACAATTATATCAACAAATGTTCTATGCAATAACAAGACACGTTATACTCTTAAAAAGAGAATTAAGATTTAAGTTTTAAAAATAATTTTATTAGGAGAAAAAATTACGAGTTCAAACATGAACAGTAAATAAAAAGTAAGTTATTACTTGTGTCGACCTTTTCACTAGTATCTATGTGTGAACTACAAGTCAGCCACTTTCGTGTCATTATCAGTTGAATCGCTATTTGTGGTTTGGTGTGAATTCAATTAAGAGTAAATTACATTACATACCACTCAACTATAGTCGTTAATTCGAAAATATTATCAAACTTTAAAAATGTTCAAAACTAACACTGAACTTTAGTTTGTGACTCTTAAATATCACTACGCCGTTAACTCTTAACACCCATGTTAAGTCAAAACGATATTGTTTTGGTGGAGGAAAAATATATAAAATCATGTGCTTGGAGGAGTTTGAACCCAAAATCTTTAAATATAAAAACTAAACCTTAACCACTAAACCAACTTGAAATTATATAATGTTTTACCACAAATATTATATATCTCAAACTACTTGAGATTAATTCAAATTATTTTATGAAATAAATAACACTATAAATAATATTAATAAATAAAAAAAATATTATATATATATTAATATATATAAATAAAAGTGTATGTTTTTATTTTTATATATATTTATAATAAAAATATTCATAAAAATAATATATTTATTTTATAAATAATATATAAAAACTCTAAACCCTCAACCATAAACTACAAAGCCCAAACCTCAAACCATAAATCTTATGGTTTGAGATTTATGTTAATATATTTATATTATAAATAATATATAAAAAACTATAAAATAATATATTTTTATTATTATATATGTAAATAATATATTTTATATTATTTATAGTATTATTTTTTTTTATAAAATAATTTGGTTGAACCAAATAGAAAAGTTTATATAATTTAAATAAAAATATATTATTTTTTCACATGACACTTGTCGATTAGATAGGGTTAATAAATGATTATGGTCTTTATAGATGGGTTAATAACTTATAAATCCTCCGAATGCACCAATATTTTAAAAAAAGTAATACTAAATTACATCAATTTCATAATTTTTCTTCTAAATCACTTGTATATCCTTGTTAACACTAAATTACTTCAATTGAAATTATTAATTAATTTAATACATAAATTGATATACATTTTTTAAATATAAAGGGTGACCCAAGTGTAACTTTACCCATAATTGAGTGACTCAAGTGTAACTTTTCATAATTAGGTGACCCGAATGTAACCTCACCCATAATTGAGTGACCTAAATGTAATTTTTAATAATTTGGTGACCTAAATATAACCTTGCCTATAATTGAGTTACCTCCATTGTTGTTTACCCAATCTTTAAATAAAACAATCGATTTACATACAAATCTTTTACCACTTCACATGTGATCGTTTGTTGATTAAAATTATATATATTTTTATAAAATTTTATAAAAATCAAGATGAATGGGCGCCTTTGAAAATCTTGGGTTTAATTGAATGTTAATCCAAACGTAATCTGTTAGCTCAAAACCCCAAGATTATCCAATTCGAACATAACCTTTTTAAAGCCCTTCTGACGGGCAAGAAAAATACTCATCTGAAGCGCAAAATCTTCAGCTGCAGAAGCAAACGAAGCAAAGAAAGAATCGACCACTCCATCGACGATGGCACCTGACCAGTCGCGTGCAATGACATTTTACAGATTATAGGATGGCCCAAATTTAATCCTCTCAAAGACCATGAAATAAGGCAGAGATTGTAACGCTGATCTTTATTTGTTTTTATTTGTATTTAGGGGTGAGTAAAAGTCAGATCAAACCGATTAGATCATATCAACAAGTAATTGGTTTAGTGAGGTGAGATACTAAATTTTTAACGTAAGGTTAGAGGTTAAATCCTGATATTGTGAATGAAGTAAATTAGATTGAGAAAATTGTCTCATAATAAATAAATTAAAAATATATGGTTATAAAAAACGGATTAAATCAACTGAAATGACAATTCAATTAAATTGGTTCGGTTTTTAAATTTGTATCGACTTGAAAAGTTGGTTTGGTTTTCGTTCCGAAATCTAAAACTAAATTAATCAACTTTAAAAAATAAAAAAAAAACTTTAATACACAGGCAGTGTAAACTTTAGTTTGCACGTGCCTTTTAGTTTTAGAGGTTAGAGTTTTAGTTTAGGGTTTAAGATTTAGGGGTTTAGTTTGTAGGGTTTAGAATTTAAGATTAGTGTTTAGAATTTAGTGTATATGGTTTAAAGTTTAGGGTTTAGTTTTTTAAGGTTAGGAATTTAGAATTTGAGTTTTTATAGTGTAAATACACAGGCTTGTGTAAAATTAATTTTACACAGCTTGTGTATCAAAGTTTTACCCTTAAAAAATAACTATTAAATTTATATATTTTAAAATATTAAATTTGAACCCATATCCAAATATATTATCTAAAGCCAATTCCAGCACACTTAAATAATTATTCAAATCCCTATGAGACTTGCGAAAAAAAATATCTCTAGAAGATTTGAATAAGACAATTTATTTGTAAGCTATATTTGTATCGGGCAAATGTGTTTGTTTAAAAAAATATTATTTTAAACTAGCATTAGAAGCTCAAAAAAATCCAAATTCAAACCCAAATAAAAATAAACCTAAACTCAGATTATACAAATTAAAATCTAAATACTAAATATAGTTTAAGAAAAATAATAATTTGAACCTGTAAAAATTTGTGTAACAATCTAATTTGTTTTGGCATGTTTATGAAACAGTATTAATTATAAAAGGATGACCTTTCCTCGTTAAAATCAGTGGGTCACGACCCCTCAAAATTTTATATTTAAACTTTTAAATTTTTTAATTTAGCCAATTCAAGAATTTTAGATTTTTTTATACATTTCAAAAAAATTAAATAATTTTAATAAGACCCCTCCTAAAATTTTTAGAAGTCTTGATAAGTGTAAATATTTTTAGAAAATTTTAGTAAAACCACTACATTTTTATGAAAATTTTAAATTAAACCCTTCAAAATATTCGACAAAATTAATTTAAACTTTCAAAACTTTTAAAACTTTTAAATAGGCCCCCTTAAGTTAAGATCCGCCCGAACTTTTATGTAATTTCTATTAAAAAATTTTCTACATGAAAATTCGATTAACAATTAACCGACCGACTATTTTCCGAGTTAGACCCTCTCGATGAGCATTGAACCCATGACTCCCCATATTTCTGGAGTGTAAGTAATTATCAATTTCTCATTCATTTAGTTTGAACCTGATTGAGGTCAGAGTTTTCAAAATGTTTGTTGCATATAATGACTCCAGATATCATGGGGAGATTAGGGCCGTCAGTACTTAGATGGTTAGTGCGTACCAGAGATTTAAATTACGGTTGTGGTATTGTTTTCAATTGTATTGTCGTAAGTGCAAATATAACTGATATTATTGCGGACATAATAGTTTCGAACACAGTTGATGCGATTGCGTACTATTTAAATCCTTGCACTGCAGAACAGTACATGGAAACGATAGAGGCATGCTCAGATATCTAATTCAACCACAAATAACCATGGAAGAAGCAGCAGACGTAACCAATGACATGAACTGAAAACGAATTTTGAGTTTAAAAATTGGTTCACGTTCTTGACTTTGTTTTGTATGTATATTAATAAAATGGTTTATGAATTTGGGAATAGGTTCAAGTGTTCTGGAGATCTTTAGCCAGCAGATTTGACCACAAAAGATTCAACCTTTCGACCCCTCAGAAGAGTTAACCGGTTCAGCTACAGAGGCTCCAAGATATTTTGTCCTTTCCAGAATCTTTGGAGTTTGCCTTTTAGACCTTTCCCAAGCTTTCCGATAAAAAAAAGGCAACTGCGTGAAGCCCACACCAAAACTGGAACCAAAAACTACATCTTCTCTAACCTCAGGCCCATTGAGCCACCCGAAGATCTCTTCTTTCTTCTTCATCCTCTGCCGCCGCCGGGTTTTACCCGTCACATAAGAAAAAGAATGAAGCTTTGGACATTTTAAAATGTACCCGAGTTTTGTTTGTTGATCAAAAGGGAATTGTCCATGAGAACATGCATTCAGGAACTTCGTTTTCTTCTGTTGTTCACAGCCTTCGTACGTTAACCTCTTCAAATCTCCCTCTTCTACCTTCTTTCTCTTTGTCGCCATGTCCAGGTTCATCACTTGTCCCTTTTGAGCTGTTTTGCTTCAATTTATGGAAACTTTTCTGGGTTTTTGTTTTCTGGGTTTTGGGGTTTTAATTTCTCTTTCTCTATGTGCTTTAGTTTAAAGAACTAAGATGCCCTGTTCTGCTGTTGTTTTTGGTGCATAAGATGTAACGATTTCCTTAATTTAATGATTGCACAATGAATTGTTATGTTAGAGGTTCGGAATTGTTAGAAATTCCAACAACTTAGGAGGTAGAAAAGTAGAATTCGTGCTGTTATGTTTTGTGAATTTGACAATTGGGTTTTGAGTGCTTACCTTTCTTTGTAAGAAATTTAGAATAACCTGTAAGATTTATAGAATTTGAATGGTTAATGATGAGATAATTGTTGGAATACAGATTTTTGACATTTGCAAATGTTAGTAAAGCTGCACAATCTACTACTTCAAACCAGACTAGGACTCATTCAGATTGTAGGAAGCATGGAACAGTTGTTGCTATCGGATTGCGCCTGGTACAATATAGAGTGTACTCGAATTATAGTTTCATCATTGGAGGAAAGCCTCCATTGTTATTGCAGAGTGCCAAGGATGGGTTGTGTCGAGGTTATTGTGCCAGGAACCATTCCTTTCTCTCTGCCAGTAGTGCCGTGACGATGACTCAGAATGCCCAAGTTGCTTGGAAAAGGCTCGCTCATAAATGTTCCGGTGGTCGTACATTCCCCCGCATAAGCAGGATTGCTCAAGCAGTCAGCTTAGCATTGTCCCGCTCACATCTGATAGTTCCTGGTGTTCTTGGCTTGGCGTATGGACGAGTGGCACTGGCGCAGAGAACTTTAGAGCCAGAGTATTACCCATTGAATTCATTCTCCATGCGAGCGCAAAACGGGCATGCTCTTGTTTCCTCTTTACTACTTTCAGTGCTTGAAGGTGTTATATTGCTGGTGAGGGCTTTGTATCTTACAGTTTTGTTCTCTCCTAGTATAGTAATGGCACCATTTTCCGATTCTTGTGGTCCTCAATTCAGGAAAAAGTGGCTTGAGGTTGTGCATCGCACACTTGAAATGGCCGGTCCTGCATTCATAAAGTGGGGTCAATGGGCAGCAACGCGACCAGATCTCTTCCCTAGAGACCTTTGCATCAAGCTTTCAGAACTTCATAGTAAAGCTCCAGAACATAGCTTTGCCTACACAAAGAAAACCATTGAAAGTGCATTTGGCCGTAAGCTCTCTGATGTTTTTGAGCATTTTGAAGAGGAACCTGTGGCATCTGGAAGTATAGCTCAGGTGCACCGGGCTACTTTGAGATTTCGCTATCCCGGTCAGCAGGTCAAGCCCATGGTAGTTGCAGTAAAGGTTAGACATCCCGGTGTTGGTGAATCAATTAGGAGAGATTTTATGATTATCAACTCAGTGGCAAAGTTATCAAGGTTCATTCCAACTCTGAACTGGTTAAGATTGGACGAGAGTGTCCAGCAGTTTGGTGTTTTCATGATGTCTCAAGTTGATCTTGCGAGGGAAGCGGCCCATTTGAACCGCTTTATATACAATTTCCGGAGGTGGAGGGATGTTTCTTTTCCTAAGCCCGTGTATCCGCTTGTGCATCCCGCTGTTTTAGTGGAAACTTACGAGCAAGGGGAAAGTGTCACATATTATGTTGATGACCTTCAAGGACATGACCGGATTAAGGCTGCACTTGCTCATATTGGAACTCATGCACTTTTGAAGATGCTTCTGGTAACCACTTCTAATTGGTTTGCTGGTTCTCATAGCATTCGTATGTGATACTAATTGTTGATTCTTATATATATATATATATATATTTATTTTTTTTCTTTCAGGTGGACAACTTTATTCATGCAGACATGCATCCAGGCAATATCCTTGTCCGGGTGCCTCAGAAAAAGGCTTCTCGAAAACGGTTCTTGAAATCAAAGCCACATGTCATCTTCCTTGACGTAGGCATGACTGCTGAACTTTCTAACGGTGACCGTCTAAACTTATTGGAATTTTTTAAGGCTGTTGCCCTTAGAGACGGACGGACTGCAGCAGAGTGTACGCTCAGACTGTCGCAACAACAAAACTGTCCGAACCCTAAGGCTTTTATTGAGGTGATGAATATAGATTTTACTCAAACTGTCCTAAAACCCTATTTTAGGACAGTGAGGAGTTAGGAAAATGCCTTCTTGTTATATTTTCTCCTTATGTGCCCATTTAGTCTACACAATTGCTTTCCGAACAAGCTCTTTGTTTGTGTGTGAGTATAAAATATGTTCTTTTGCTTAGTTTTTTAATACCTTGTTTCGACAGGAAGTAGAAGAAGCCTTCACTTTTTGGGGTACTCCAGAGGGTGATCTAGTCCATCCGGCTGAATGCATGCAGCAACTCCTCGAGAAAGTAAGGCGACATAGAGTCAATATCGATGGCAATGTATGCACTGTGATGGTCACTACATTGGTTCTCGAGGTAACATTTTTTCCTCATTTTACGTGCATCAGAACTTTCATGTCCATCCTTTAACCCCCCATTCGGATGGAGTATATCTGTCCGACTAGTAGAGTCAAAGTTAAGAATAGGGATGTATCCGATCTCAGGATAGTTTCATGATTGCCCTATGATTGACTTGCTGAAAAGCCTTCAGCAAATGGAAATAAACCTAGTCCATATAATCATCAATTCCGTTTTGGATAATTGATGCAATTTATCACCACATTTCTGTACTTGTTTAAACATGTAGGGTTGGCAAAGGAAACTCGATCCAGGATATAACATAATGCAAACGCTACAGACATTACTACTTAAAGCTGACTGGGCAAAATCTCTTTCCTACACTATTGATGGGCTGATGGCTCCATGAAGAACATTATCCTACATATGGTTTGTCGAATGCATCCTCTCGAGAGATCATGTTTCCGTTTCTAGAAAACAATTTCGATAGAGCCCTAGAATATTCTGGTCCTGAAACGTGTCATTTTTGTTACTTAAAGCTGAAATTCGATCTTTCTGTAATTAACTGTCACTTCACAATTCATTTTTGTTCTATCTTATCCCCCCATGGATTACAGGTGAAAACTGTAAAAATGGAGGGGGCAACACAAGAGGGAAATAAAGTGTGAAAAAAAAACTATTCTTTGAAATCTTTGCTGAAGTAGGGGATAAATTTGTAAAGAACAGTAAACAATATATACAAAGATTAAGCACTTCTGCAGTTATGAGAGAGCAGCTTTCTTCATTGACAAGAAAGAGTTGAATCCATTAGAAGGCATTCTTCTTACCAATGAGCCACAGCCAGTCCAATGCTACCCCTGAAAATATTCCGCCCAGTAAAAACAGTACTAGTAAATTACCCAATGCATTTTGCTCAGGTCCCTGCAAAAAAAAAAAAAAACTTTTCATTAGAAACTACTAATAATACCAAGATTTCTAGCAAATGTCATGCTACAAATGACTTTGCTGACACTAGCCTTGTAGCCTTTAGGCGCTGCAGTCATGACACAGACGGTGGGGTGACCATTTGTTAAACCCAGGAACAATACGAGCAATATCATCCACCCTTGATCGCCGTACTTGGCGGTGAAGTAGAAAGCAGGGATCAGTAAGAAACGAGAAAGTATGGCAATCATAAGGCCTTTTCGGGACTCTATCTTCAAGAATTTCACAAGGGGGAGATATCTTGATATACATTGTAAGCTGCTATCAACACAAGTGGATACCTGAAAAATATACCAACCATTAGGTATTCATCAGTTTACATACCTAATGTTACCAGTGTTTTCGTATAAGAACTTACCATGTACCCAACTGATGTTCACCGGTGTTTTCGTATAAGAATCCAGGGAAAATCGACAGCGTCAAGACGTATATCAGGTAAAGGTCAAGCACGTAGTCTATGTTTTGCAAGAATAATTGCTTGTTGCTTAGCCTCTCAACCTGACTAGCATTGTCTTCATGCTGTAAAAATGAATCTTTTGTTTGGATCCCAGCTGCTACAAGATCAGCTTTCACAGTTTTTGCTCCTTCTGAGGCCGCCTTCGAGCGGAAGTACTTCACTATTGGCAATTTAGGGAAGTAATATGTATACAACAGGAGACAAAGGAACTCGAAAAATGTAGAAATAGCTAGAAACAACACTGCAGAAAAGAAAGAAAGAAAGAAAGAAAGAAAGAAAGCATCAATGAACACAAAATCCTTCATTTTGTTTACAGTTTAGCATACATATAGAAGTCCTTCCAAAAGGAAAAGCCACATACTTGTCCCTTTCCGAAGACCGTTGTCGGACTTATCGAAGGCTGCTTTTGTGATAAGCCTCAAAGCAGAGGTCACAGCACCAGATGCAGCCAAACCAGCAAAAAAAGACTGAATAACAAAACCAGCTATGAACAATTAAATCAAGTACCAAAAACCTTGGGATAAAAGTGAGAAGTTTACATAAAAGTAAAAAAATACAACCTGGATAAATTCAGGGAGCATGAAAGATAAATCACTAACAATTCCACCTTGAACACAGGCATCTGCAACTCCAAAACAAGCAACAAACGAACATATACCGATTCCTCCTCTCCCTGATGTGGCCAAATCCAACTATCAAAGACAAAATAAAAGTTATTTTCAACCAGCAGGATAACCAAGTGGATGCAATATGCAAACGTAGTAAACCTTACCACTATAAGCATGAGAGTACTTGCAAAGAAAAGAGAGTAGCCAAATATGTTCCTTCGTCTTGTATTGATCTTCGATTCGTTGTATGCCAATATCGCCATTGTTACGAACGTGCAAAGGGTTGGTAAACGAGAGTAAGAACCCTAGAAGGATGGTAGTTCTTCCAATTCAAAGGAAAATATATTTAGACCAACTGATCTTAGAAACCCAAATTTCTAGCTTGTGAACTTGAACAAATTATTCAGGAAAAAAACCCCAGAAATTTATAGCTTCTTACTTACCGGGAACACACTGTAGTAATAATCTCCGATTGTGAGCATGCTATTCCAAGAAACAAGAGACCCGAATCCCAGAATCCAACAAACTATTATGGCACTAACCTTTCCCTGATTAATTTTAAGGGTAAAATTAGTGAATAATGCAGGTAATTAAATCAAGAAGAATCTTAAACTCCATTGATACTACCAATGAACAAGAAGAAAAACACAAATCTGATGAAGCCTTGAAGGCGAATCTCCTCCATCAACAATAGTCATGTTTTGCTTTCTGTATAATGTGGAAAGTGAATTACTGCAATTCTGCAACAAGTTTCTGCAATAATGGAAATATATAGGAGTACTATATTTCAAGCTATTTGAGTCCATTTAAAGTAGTGATTTAGAGTTTCTGTTTGAGTCACTTTTGGATTTTAAAAGTTAGAAGTACTAAAATACTGAATATTAAGATTATTTTTATTTATCTTTAATTAACTAATTTGATTATTTTGTGAATTTGTTTTTAATTTTATTTTTTCAATTTTACACTTGTGTTAGGATAATTTTTAATTAAATTTGAATTAACATATACTAAGTTGTAATCGCTTTTAGATTATTTAAAAAAACTAAATTTGAACTATATACTCCAATTTTTTTTACAACAAATATTACTTTTTTTCACAATTTAATCTTTTTAATTTTGTATTTTATTTAATTTGATCCTCCAACTACAACTCTTTTCATTGAAGTAGGGGGTCTCTTTCCCCACCTTCCTTACAAATTCTTTCTCCCCATCAATTTCTTTGACTCATTTATACTTTCATTAACACTTTGTCCTCGAGATTCCTTCTTTTAAAAAAGAGTGTTATAAATATATAATATATATTTAATTTATTAAATAACATTACAAATCTTACTAACACATGTGAGAAAGAATATAAAGAAATGAGTATACTTATCCTCTATGGTTATAAAGAATCGTTTAAATTGAAACCAATCATTATCATATCATTATAAATAATTACAATTAAATTTGAATAAAAACTCAAACAAATATATTTGATTCAACTCTCTTTAATTTCATAAACTCGATTCAACTCGAATAAATTCAAATAAAATTCAAATAATAAAATAATACTCAACTACCCTAATAATTCAAATTTTTTTTCACTCGATTCAATACTCATCTTCAAACTTAAAAAATGAATTTATAAAATGCATGGATGGCATTAGGGATGGCCATGGATCGTGTTTTTGGCCGATCCGCACCCGACCCGAAAATTTAACACCTCTATCCAAACCCGTCCCGATATTTTATGATGTTCCACCCGACCTGAACCCGAATTCTAGAGTAAAAACTCGAACATGACCCGACATAAATAAAATTATCATTTTTCATTATTATTCAATAAACAAATAGCTAATTGAAAAAATACAAACAAAGAGGGATCATTATAATAATTATTCTATTTTTATTAGACTAAATAGGGAGATAACTGAAATATATATATAAAGAGAGAGACATTATAGCAATTATACCTAAATATTTAAAATAAAATTAAACTATTATTGTGGGTCGGGCGGGTGAGGTATTTTTTACCTTAAACCAAAACTCAGCCTTATCTTAAAAAAAGTAGACTTGAACTCAACCCGAACTTTTCATTAAAAAATTTGACTATATAAGATCGAGTCGGAATCCATTGGGTATGGGTTAAATAGTCATCCCTAGACGGCATAATGATCAAATATTAAGAGGGATAAGACTCTGTCAAGTTTTTAAATTAAAAATTAAGAAGGATAAAGACTTTATTTAACTAATATTTAAACTAAAACAGAGATAGTAGTTGTACTATTTTCTTCAATTTATTCGCACTAACTTTATTTGATTTTGATGGATCTTCTACGATCGGAGACTCCATTTGAAGATTCCAATGAGAATAAGTCTTTTGGGTCGGGTATCAATATATCTCCGTTTAGGCTTCATTCAACGACGAACAATTGAAATTGGGGAATAAGAGACTGAAACATTCAACGCTTGATTCATGAAATTTGAAATATTTTCATGTTAATATGACATCAGATTTTCATTCAAAATGGCTAAACAAGTTCAATAGAAATTTTGATACTCATCAGCTGTCGTTGCCAATAACCAACGATGACTGGTGTGGTAGTCGGTTTGTGACTAACGGTGGTCGAAATGTAGACGGCTAGAGAGAAAAAAATAGGAAAAAAAAATAAAAGATATTTTAAAAGGGATGAAAATCATCTGTTCCTTAATTATATTTTTTTGGTACCCTACTTTAAAAAAATGAGTTTAGGGCTTAAGATTTAGAATTTAAAGTTAAGGTCAAAAACAATAAAAATTGAAAACTCCACTAAAAAAAACTAAAACAACAAAAGTAACTAAAACAATAAAAAATCAATAATTAAAAAAGGTGTAAACTACGATATAGGTCACTCAATTATGAGTAAAGTTATATTTAGGTCAACCCAATTATTAAAAGTTATATTTGCGTCACTCAATTATGGGTAAGTTACATTCGGGTCACTCAATTATGGGTAAGGTCACATTCGGGTCACCGAATTATTTACACTAGGGTCACTCAATTATGGGTAAGGTTACATTTGGTCACCCTTCAAATTTAAAATATATATATCAATTTATGTATTAGATTAATTAATGATTTCAAATGAAGTACCCTAGTGTTAACAAAGGTATACAAGTGATTTGGAAGAAAAAATGATGAAATTGATGTATTTTTTTTTAAATATGAAGGGTGACCCAAATGTAACTTTACACATAATTGAGTGACCCAAATGTAACCTTTAATAATTTGGTGACCCAAACGTAACCTTACCCATAATTGAGTGACCTCCGTTGTAGTTTACCCTTAAAAAATAATTAAAACAATAAAAATTCAATAATTAAAATGAAAAGTTTGAAAACTCCACTAACCAAATACGAGTGAGAAAAAATTGAGCGGTAAAAAAATATAAATATAAACAAATAGATATTTATCAATGTAAAAAGAATACCATATCAATAGACATTGATTGATGGGCATAGAATTGTGATAAGAACCAGACCACAGAACAAAGCCAAGGCATCCATGGTTAGAATACTTCCCTTCATGATCGATCTCCTTTCAATGAACCTTGAATAATAAAAGAGGACACAATAACAACCATCCAGTTGACCTAGTGAGACGAGACATCAGGCAATGTTAAAAAATTTGAATTTTAACGATACGAATAAAGAAAATTAAGTTGAGAGAATTGTATTTATATCAAATTTCTATAAAATTCGATTCAAATTACTTGAATACATGTGATTAAGCCTAAATAAAAAAAGAGGACACAACAGCCCTAAGCTTCCTGGGCCAAACCTTTACGACCTTCCACACCAAAACTACTGGGTTTGGACCATCTATAGTCTAGTCTTTTTCATCTGAGTATCAATAAGGGTTTGCTCCAAGTTTACGTAAGGGTCAATTTTCATTTATGGTATTTAGGTTTGATTTTAGGGTTTAATTTGTTATTTAAACTTCTTTTTGTCTATTTAGGTATTTGAACTTAAATTTAATTATACAAGTTATTCCAAAGTGTAACTCTGTTAAAATTTTAAGGGTTAACATTCAAATTGATATTTGAACTTCATTTCTTTATTCAAATTAGTACTTATGATTTGTTTAATAGATTTTGTCCAAAAAAAAAAGTTTAAGTACCAATTTTAGTGAAGAAGATAAGTTCGGGTATCAATAAGATAAATTCATGTACTAATTTGAATCTATACAATGAAACATAAGAGAAAAGACATTACAATCAAATTGCGGATTTGTTGGGGGTTGAAATCAAATTATAAACGATACACTGGTAACTGATTAGATATTATTTTTTGTTTAACTATCGGTATTCGATTCATTGGTCGAATTCGGATCGAATTTTGCAGAGACTCATTATAGAGACTCTATTAACCCAATTTTTTCCATTTACAACATCAAAATTTGAACTCCTAACCTTGTTTAAGGTAACTAACTAGATTTGATAACAAATTAAGGATGCTTAAAGCAATTTTAGTTTAATGGCCAAGAACAAAAGACAAAACTCATGAACAAAGATGAAGATAAACCTCTACGATCCATATTAAAATAACCAAATGGATTTTTTTATTTGAAGTTTTTGGAATCAACTAACCAAATACAAAATTACACACACATATATATATATATTTGCAGCAATGACGTTTTCTAAATTAACGGTTCACGCAAATAGAGATTAATTAAATGGACTATAATGGTTTTCACGCCCAAGCTGATAATGATGTTGTTAGGTCAGCTCCTAATCTTACTAATAAATTAAATATTTTATTAATATATATCTAAAGACTTTGACAATAATATTTCTTTAATCAATTATTAGTTGATTTAACGAGATAAATTATTAAAATTCTTAGATAAAATTAAAGGTAAAAACATAATTTAGCCTCAAAATGTGATATATATAATTAGGGAAAATATTATATATACTGGTAGTGGAAACGAAAAGCTTCCATGAGCATCTTAGTTTTAGTGTTTAGAGACTCAATTTATGATTTAGGGTTTAGGTGTTTGAGTGTAAGGGTTTAGAATTTAGGGTTTATGGTTAGAATTTAGGGTTTAGAGGTTAGGATTTAGTTGTTAGGGTAATATGGTTAGGGATTTAGGTTTTAACCTATAAATCCTAAATATTAATCATAAACCCTAAATTCTAACCATACCCCCTAAATTTGAAATCCGTACACTAAAACCCCTAAACCCCAGTATTAAGTGTAGAATATTCAATAAAAATTATAATTTATATCCAATACATTGATGTACAAATGCCTTAGTTTTGGAGTTTGGGGACTCAATTTAGGGTGCAGGGTTTAAGAGTTTAGGTATAGGGGTTTAGAATTTAGGGGCTAGGGTTAGGATTTAGTGTTTAGAGGTTAAGGTTTAAGTTTTAGAGTAATATGTTGAGGATTTAAGTTTTAACCTATAAACCCTAAACCCTAATTCTAAACCTTAAATTCCATTCACAATCACTAAATTCTAAACTATTAAACCTAAACCCCTAAACCCTACCCCTAAGTTGAGTCCCTAAACTATGAAACTAAGGCGCTTATTAGTTTTCACCGCCAATGCGTCAAATAATTATCCTAAAAACTATGCTAATGTTACATAAATAAATTTAAAAGTTTTACTTTTTAAATATTAGATTATTATAATTTTTACAGTGTTTCGCTCTTCTTAATATTCCATTAAACTATTTTTCTGTTAAAATAAAATATTGATAAATTTAATTTTTAACATGTACAATAACGATATAAAAATGGAAAGTTTAAATTAAATTTAAAAGTTTATTGCAGTAGGCATCCCTATACTATATTCAAATTTTAAAGCGTTCATCAAGTTTTAAATTGGAAAATTGATATAAATATTACACTCAAGTTTTTCCCCCAAAATATGATACAACCCATTTTATTTCAAAAAAATATAGCACTTTTTTACAGTGAAAGTGAAGATGATACAAGAACAGCCCGTCTATGAACAGTAAAATGATTTTTAGAATAAAAAATTAAAGTCGATTTTAGTAGGTATCGACTATGAACAGCAAATAATGAAATCGGATTCTTTTGATTCCGTCTTCAAATAATTTTCAGGGTGTGGAGTGTCGTCCACGTGGCATGCATCCATGCGTGTCACTGTTGAAAGATGGAAGGAGCACCTACCGTCTTTAGCATAAATGGGTAGAGGGTGCAGCTTTGCATGCATGGGGTGCAGTCGGGAGTGGGTAGTGGGCAGTGGGATATAGGGTTGCATGCATGTAAGGGGTGTAAGGTGGTGTAGGGATATAAGTTTAGGGAATGAAAAATGGTAGGGTGTTAGTAAGTTGGGATTGTAAATTTATTTTAAATTGTGTAGGGGTAGAGTAAAATTTTGGGTTACAAACTTATTAATGTTATTAAAAGAGTGGTAGGAGTAGGTAAGGGAAAAAATTATGATTTTTTGTGTTACGTTAAAGGTAAGTAAGTTGTTAGAGGAAAATTTGTGTAAAAATTTGAGTAAAGAAGGAGAAGAAGTAGAAGAAAATTGTGGGAAAAACATTGTAAGTAGTTCGAAATTTTAATTTTTTAGTTTTAGTTTATGTAATGCATTTTATTTTGTATTGATGTAAGTTAATTTTGTTTATAATTTTTACATTATCCATCTAACATTTTAAGTTGTTTAAAATTTAAAATTTATGCTAGATGTATGAATAGTGTTCAAGTAGATAAAAAATCGTAATAATATAATACAATTAGTATTTTGATAAATTAGTATAATTTTATAAAGTATATTCAAATATATATTCGAAATAATTAGTCAATTTTTATAGTATATGGTAATTAAAGAAAAATAATTGTATCCCGAGTAGTATGTTTTAAAATTATTGTTATTTATTGGTTAACATTAGGATTAGTGACATTAATTAAAATTTTAGTATTTTTATTTTGATTTGTGTATTCTAATTGAAAATATATATTGTTTTGAACATGCGAAGAAAATAGGTAAGAACAGATTTATGACGATTGTCCATTACAATGGTCAAATGGTGGAAAAAGATGTCGAGATTGTATTTGAATCTAAAAGCACTACGAAGATGAGATTTGAAAAGAAAATCACGCTTTGAGAAATGAAGAAGAAGATATCTGGGAAAATTGGAGCTGAGATTCATGGTTTACGGTACCAGAGGATGACATGTCACAATCCAATCAGATATTCTGCAATCAATCTCCAAGATAATACTGATGTTGGAATAACGATTGCAGAGAATGAATATATGGATATTCGAAATATCGAGTTGTTTGCTGAGGTGCGTGATGTTCCAGACCCATCTAGAAACATAGTTGGAAAATCTGCTCAAATGAGTTTCGATAATGAGATTAATATGTCCGGAGGCAATTTTGTCGCAATGTTGGCAAGTGGGACATCGAGTGCATTCATCCAGTTGAGCCTTTAATATATGCAACATCATACGGGCTGACTGTTGATCCGACTGTTGATGCTAGTGTGAAAAACCTACGAGATCGATGGGGAGAAACATTTAAAGATTTCAGATTAGACGAAGATATTGGGGATTTTGATTTGTTCCCTGATGACTTTGGTGATGCCCCTGATTTTAGTGTTGGAGAATTAGTTTCGACCGGGGATTGTGTTCGTCACATTGGTAAGAATAGTTACGAACAGTTCAAAAACTAATACCTTCGCAGTGAGATTTTAAGCATGGGTAACTATCATTTTTTCAAACTCCATTATATATGCATATATGTTGAAACTATTTTTAAACCAGGTAGAAATAGCTTGCCGATTAATTTTTGAAGTTAGGGATTTTCGTTTAAATTCAATTTTTAAAAGCCTAGAGTTGCCAACGGTCACTTTGGGTAGACTGGACACCATAAAAACAACCAAAGATTCGTTTTTTTTAATTTGGGTTTAGAAGTCAGTTACATGTGGGGAAGGATTAGCACCCCCACAAACGCCCGATATCGGTACCTTTAATTTTGCGTGACATTTTGGCATTTTGAATAACAACTTGAATTTAATTTAATCAATAATTATTAATTGGATTTATATTCCGAATGTAAATATTCCTCAAATAAAGAAATATATTTTTGATTCGAATATGAGATTAGAAACACCCTTGTATGCTCAAGGCACCTCTATTCATATTCCAAAAATATATTTCGAATATAAAAGGTTTTATAGGCATGATTTATTATTGTCTTGTTCATTTTAAGAACTAATCTAAAAAGGCTCTAATTAAAATTAGTGTATAACTTATTTCTATGAATATTATTTAATTTAAAGACTTACATGAGATAACACCCAATTGCTAGAGCACCATCCATATTTAAACCCAAAAATTATAAATAATATCCCTAGTTTAATTAATTACACTAATTGTTAAAGTTCAAATCCAATTTAAAGATCTAATTAATTAACTATATTATTTTCCAATATCTAAGGTTTTAATGAATACTAAGTATTCTACTTAAAAGCCAATGTTGGACAACACCCCCATTGCAATGAGACATCACCTAAATTTAGAACTTCAAAGCTTCCCACTTAATATTCATCAAATTGCTACAATTATCCTTCCTAATTGAATTATTAAATCCTAATTGATCCTAAAACTAGGCTTTAAACAATTAACAATTAAATCTAAGTGAATTAAATTGTCTAACAATTAATATTATATACTTAATTTAAAATATGCAACAATCACATAATTTAAAGGCAATTAAATTAAATAAAACAATTAAATTAAAGGACAAAATTGAAACAATTGTAACTTTAATATGACTTTTATTGAAAATTGGGATCAAATTGCATTACAACACAAAGTTTAAAATGACCAAAAACACAATTACCCTAAACTTTTAAAAACACGCGGGTCAGACCCGACAAGTTTCAAAAAAGCGCGGATCTGACCCTAAACTTGATGCCAAAACGTCGCCATTTTGACTGACCTATAAATCCCTTAAACTGAGCTGACTCGTTTATTTACACCGAGCCATTCTCTCTATCCTATCTCCTCTCAATTTCTCTCTGCATCTAACACAATCCAACTCAGAAACAAAAAGGGAAAATTGATCAAAACCCGTGATTTTGGATGAATGTTCATCCTTGTTCTTCAAGAACAGGATAAACTTCATCTTTTTCAGCCTAACTCCGTAATTTTCGGCAGCCACTCGCCAGAACCCTAATTTCTTGAAAAATCTATTTTCCGAGCCCAAATTACATAAAACTACCAGATCCGATAGGATCCCCACCTTCCTCGACCTAAGATCTACCTTTTCGGCTCATTTTTAACTCCAATCAGTCCTAAAACCACTCCAGTGATGAGAGAAGCTAAGTTTATGGCCTCATTTCCTTTTAGTTTCATCATTGTTTTTTTTATTTTAATTAGATCTAATGTATTTTTCTTGTTTTCTTGCAGGAAAATGAAAGAGGGAGAAAGATATACATTTCAACGTTGTTCACGGTGTCTCTGACGGCGTTCGATCGTCTTCTCTGGCGGTTCCCCTATTTCTCGGCGTCTCTTCAGCTTCTTGCAAGACTTTCTCTCTCTATTTTTTAATTTATCAATTAATGGCTGAAATGATTACACAATAATTGAAGCACTAATTCTCCATCTTCCTTTATATAGGCCGAGTGCAGTTTGACATCACGCTGACGTCACAACCAGTTAGCCGTTGACAGCTGGGACTGAAGAAAACCAAACTTTGTGTCTCCTCATTTAGGCGAATCTGATGCTACCACGTGTATTAAATTGGGTAGGAAATTGAGTTTAACCAGAATTTTGTGTTTGTTTGGGCTATGTTAGGTGGACTTTGGATTGTAATATAGACATTAAGTGATTTGTTTGTACTGATATTTATTTTTTGGGGATTTATTATTTAATATGGCAACATTTATTTATTTATTTATTGAGAGAAATTATTATAGGTATATATACGAATATACCAGAGTAAAATCCGGGTATTGCAAAATCCATTTATGTATTTTAATTTTTCTCAAAACTAACAACATATATTATGACACAAGATATCTACTACTGTGGCTAGATTTTAAGGTGAAGATGGACATTTTAATGAAGTACGACGAGTGCGTTTGGAGTTGGGCAAACAGTATCGATAGGGAAAGATAGGCCTAATCGTATGATGAAGATGGTAGACGATATAGGCAAATGACAACCAACCTTGTGGAGTGCATAAACAGAGTACTAAAAGGATCATGTTATCTCCCAATAGCAAGATTGGTTAAAGAGACATACTATAGGTTGGCTAAAGTTTAGACCGTCAAGGGGATGCAAATCGAGTCCTTAATAAATATGGGGTAAAGTTGGGCTCTCAATAAAATGCAAAATAATGTGAAGAATGCAACGTTGATGAATGTTCACGAGTTTGACCGAATGAAACAAACTTTTGATATTGTTGGTTCCAAACACAACAAAACAGGCCACTCAAATGTATTTTGAGTCGATTTTAGACGTAGGTGGTGTGACTGTGGCACGTTCCAGGCATGGCGAAATTCATGTGCTCATACAGTTGCAGCATGCATGGCTATAGGGGTTGACCCGTACACCTATGTTGATGAATGCTTCAATCTCCACATGATGGTAAATATTTATAGAAGTGAGTTCCCACCAACCGCGAATTCAATGTATTGGCCATCAGTAGAGCATGAAAAATGATTACTGAATCCTAGACTCCGTAAAACTCTAACTGGCTGACCTAGATCGACTCGCATTTATACCAGTATGGATCTTCATCATAGAGAAAGAGAACAACAAAAGAGATGTACCATATGTAGGGCTGAAGGACATTCGAGATCAAACTGTCCAAATGAACCATGATACGTGGCTATGCCTCAGTGATTTTTGTTTGTATTCCAAAATATTCTACTTTTCATCAGTATCTATAATTTTATATTTTTACTATTATAATATTGCTTAATTCTGATTTAACAATTAAGGACCAAATTGTTAAGTATTCAAAGTTCAAGGACTAATATATAAATTTCTAAAAGTTTCAAGGACCAATAAAATTTTGCATTTTATTAGTAGGAAATATTTTTGATTTCATGTTCATCACAAAACTTGAACTTAAAAAAACGACGACTGAATCGGAGTTCAATTGAAACAGCTATGAGATAGTGACCAAAACAAAATTCAATAATTTAGGTAAGGTTTTGAAACCTATGGGAAAGGTTTCGAAACCTTTGTCCTATTTCACCAAATATGAAATTTTAATCCATTTTAACCCCTAATTTTCACTTTTATTATTAGGTAACTTAATTACATAGTCATAAGCATGAACATGAACATTTAAGCCATTTCTAATTTTTAAATTTTATCATTAAGTTACTTCATTACTAATTAATGAATTCAAACAGTCGAATTTGAAAAGCGATCCACTAATTACTAAAGATAATTAGATTAGGAAAATAATAAAAACAATGGAAAATAAAAATAATAAAATTCAAACTCAAATGTATTACACAAAAGACAAAAAAAATATTTCTTATGTAATTTCTGCCCATGACGAGGTGTGGTCGAATAATAATGTCGCGGCGCTCGTCGATCACGTTGTGGCATCTATAGTGCCTCGGGATCCTCTTTAGTGTTGCTCACTCCTCAGTCACCGAGGTCATAAGAGGCTGTGTTGTGAACAAATCCATGTAACCGTTCTGTCTTCCCATAATCTCTGGTAAATTCAAAAATTTTTGCATTTCCTAAAAATCCATGTTCTCACCAAAGTTCGAGTAAATGGGTGACTGTGGCGGATAAAACTCGGGTCTTTATAGACCAACATCATCAAACCCTTGATTATCTAAGGAGCACGGGCCCACTTTTGGTTGTATACATATAGGAGGTGGTTCCTTTTTCCATATAGTTGTCGGCATTACCGTGCTCATATCTACCTACTATGTGGTTGGCCAACCTCCGAATTTTCTACTCCAAACGTTTCTACTCCTAGATGATTCACCTTCACCACCATATTTTTTCTTATACCTCTAGTATTCTTCCCGTCCTTCGAGAGTAGTTAAGTACGGCTTTTCATTACTACGATAGTAGATCATGTACTTTGAATTCTCAAAATCAAAATCATCAGCTTGTATTGGATTGCGATATGTCAACGATGAAGCTATATCGTTCCACATATTAAGGTACTTGACATGTGTGACTTCCCAATCCACATCTGGCCTGTCGCGCCCATCATAGTCGTGAAGAAAGTAATGATTGACTGGAATATGCAGAATGGGCTGGTGGAAGCCAAATTGCCTCAACAACGTATCTTCAAAGTGGAACTCTACAGTAGCAAAGTGGATCAGTGGTGTAACACTACACCATAAAGCAGAATCCTTCATCGAATAATATGGTACAAACATGTGATCATCATTGTACGACATCCAAATAAACTGCAAAAAAATATAATTATTATAATAATACATCTAACTAAAATGTAAATAATATATTTAAGCAAATAAACTTTTCATTCAGATGTCTGATCTTCATAATACGAATCAATCTGAGATCTACATACTCTGATGTTGTTGTACGCGAATCTTATGTAAGCTTTTTCCTCGTACCATCTGCATATAAATCACAATAATATTTTAAAAACAAGTAAATTTAATTTAAACATTAAACTCAAAATCAAGATATTTGCCTTGCAACAAGAGGAAACTGTATCTGTGTTTGAGTAATCGATGTAAAAAAGGGAAGTCGCTGCCAAGCCCACGCTTGCAATAACAGTAGACATCCACCAATACCCCTTACCTTATGGCCATTTTCTAGTATAGCGCCCTAGCACAACTCATGATACAAGAACGTTAATATAGTCGATCCCCGACTATATTAATTACCAACTTCCCAAGGAGTATCCAAAAAACGTAGATACCGTATATGGACCATATTGGCAGATTTATCCGGCATCAGTATCCCTCCAATCAGCTGCAGAATATATGCTCGACTTGCTTTATAAATCTCATCAACCGTACTATATTGATTGAGTCCAAATTCACTTTGCAACCAAGTCAATTTGACACGAGACTCTTTCACATTAGTTTCACATGGCATCTTTCCAAGGTACCTTTGGCAAATTTATTTAGTTGAAATAGGAGTATGCTAAATCAATGGCTTTGCATTTACCAGGACCCCGATAAGAAAAACCATGTCTACTTCGTGCATTCTACACACGAGCATAGGGGATGTATTTGTTTCTGATCTCCAACGCTCAATTAGAGCGGTAATCAACCCGAGAACCAACTTGTACCCACGAAGGAATATCGCATGATAAAATCCCGCCATAAGCAAGAAATGAATGATTCTATCGTTTGGGGAATTTTTTGCCATGCTCCAATGATGTTTAAATGTATCCTCCATATCCTGTAATTAATGTATTATAAGATAAACAAAATACATAAGTGACTAATTTTGTAATAAATAAATTATTAAAAAATTTGTACCGTCTCATCAACCCTAAGACTAGTAATGTGTCGTTCCTGTAAATGCAACAGAAGAGCTTGCTCAGCTATCCTACATGACAAGTAAGAAAATATTAGTAACACGAGACTAAATCTACTACGTTAAAAAATAATAATCATAATCAAATAAAAAATAACCCGGGACAATTCTTTACTCAATTTTCACACAAAAATTATTCTTTTTCTTCTTCTTTACTCATTTTTCACACAAAATTTCTTCTACAAATTCTTTCACCTTCAACCACCTATTTAACACAAAAATATTCAAAACATCGAACATTAAACTTCTTAATCATCATCAACACTAAGTTAAAAAATATAAATAGAGTTTTTGTACTAAATTAAAAATAATAATATTAAACTACAACATACAATTAAAAAAATTAAAATTAAAGTTATTAATATTACTAAATTAAAAAATTAAATACACGTCTAGTATACTTATAATATTTCTTCAAATCTTCTTCTTCTTCTTTACTCTATCTTCTTCTCAAAAAAATTCTTCAACAATATTTCTCACCTTCAACCTCTTATTTAACACACCAAAATTAAATCTCAACCATTCAACCCACCAACCCACCCTCCAATCATAAAACCCACCCATCCCAAAAGTTTTTTTCCCGAGTTGCTGCCACACCAAAATTAAATCTCTGCCACCCTTGCATGCATGGCACAACTGCCCTTGCCACCCCACTGCATCGTCCTGGCATAAATGCTGAAGACGGAGGGAGGACCTTCCGCCTATGAACAGTGTCAGGATACTGCATGCGCGCCAAGTGGACGACACTCCACACCCTGAAAACTATTTGAAGACGGAACCATAAGAATTCGGCTTCATTATTTACTGTTCATAGTCGACACCTACTAAAATCAACTTCAATTTTTGTATTCTAAAAATCATTTTACTGTTCATAGACAGGCTGTTCTTGTATCATCTTTACTTTGACTGTAAAAAGTGCTATATTTTTTGAATTAAAATGGGTTGTACCATATTTTGAGAAAAAAAACTTGAGTGCAATATTTATGTCAATTCTCTTTTTAAATTGGTAATCAAATTTTAAAATAGTTTAATTAAGGCCTCAAAACTATTAATATCATTCCAATCACGTCTTCCAATCGGTCAAGTAATATGTTTGAGTACTAAATGACATCTCTCATTTGACATGGAGTACATTGAATATGCATGTCAAAATTTAGATACACATATACATATTATATGGACAACTTGAATCTAACATATAGAGAGGGGCGAAACTTAGCGGGGACTGATGGGTGCCCCACCCTCCTAAAGTTTGAAAATTCATCATTTGACCTTTTAAATTTTTAAAAAATATAATTAGACCCCTTCAAATATTTAAACATTTTTAATTATTTCTTTTTAATTTTTCATTAATATGTATTTATATATTAAAGAAACACAATAAAAAATTACTGTCGAAATTTTATATCATATATAAATAGCTATTCAAACCACTGCATATATAAAAGAATTAAGTCATTAAAATTTAATAGGATTATTTTTTTAACAGTTCATATCTAAATTATAAGTGTAGTAGGTTCACAATGTTTAAAAATTAGTCTACATACTTTAAATATGCATTGTGACATATTTAAATTAGCATCTAAAACTTAAACTAATGGCTAGAACTATCTAACTGAAATGATATTGAAAATTTTAAATTTAGAGATGATTTTAAAATCTAAATCATAATTTGAGGATGTTCAATAAAATTGACTTTAAATAGAAATAACAATAATTAAGTGTACGGCATATTTTTAATATCCCATAGAGCTATTTCCTTATGTGGTGATTGGTTTTGCCTTGTTTATGAGATGAGATACACGATTGAGCAGTGAAGAAAGCGAGTGAAAATAGCATTGACTCGGGGACAAACAGGAAGAGACTGATGGCCACGTTGCTGGATACAATCAGAAAGTGACATTTGGGCCCCACCCCCTGGACCCACATCAATTTGCAGTAGTAGTAGTAGCCTTGACCGCTTCCCCTACATTTTCCAGTTCCAGCCGTTCCTATTCTAACTCCCACTTTTTGAAAAAAAATCCAAGACTTGCTACTGCTGCTGCTGCTGTCTTCCTCAATTTATTTATAACTGGTAAGTTTGATACCTCCTATATATGTAATAACTTCGTTGGATTCTCGAAAAAAAGAAACCTTCTTTGATGCGTTGTGAGAATTTTATTTTGATAATCTGTTTGTTCTGATCCATCCTTGATCGGCAGTGGTACTTGAAGAGAGAATCATGGGTTTGATGTTATTTTCCTCTTTTATACTGTGTTCCTTGATTTAAGTCACCTGACTCTTTTGCTATTTGCCTTGGGAAAAGTAAATATTTTGGCGATCGATCATCAGTCTCTGTTTTAGACAATAAAGTGCTTGATTTTATAGCTTTCCGGCGGAGTCCCGCCTTGTCTTGGGGGCCAGCCAGAACTGTCTTGTCTGACTGTCATCATGGTTGGGAAAAATGGTAGTTTCCTAATGATAGAATTTCACCATAATTTTTCTTAAAATCCCTTTCGCATCCCAGGGGCGGCCAACCACCGTCCACTCTGAATCTGGAAAATAATTTTAGTTGGCTTGAATGATTACATCAAACGAAGATCAAGGGTCCTGATTCGTCTGTCATATATGATTTCCCACAGCCATTTCTAGTTCATTAAGGGCTTTACAGACGCAGACATTCTTCAACGGAGAATCCAACACAATAAAGAAAGGAAAAAAAAAATACTACAAAACTTTCTCTCTCTCTCTCAAAGTCTTTACCTTTTTCTTTTAACCGCTTTTCCCCCTTACAGCAGCAGGTAACTACTAACTACTAGGAGCCGTCAACATGTCATCGCATCACCTCTCTGAGCTAGACTCCACCACCGATTCCGTCGCGTCTTCTCCACGCTCCGAACACCACGCTCCGAACGATGCCCATACACGTGTACGCTTCATGTGCAGTTTCGGCGGCAAGATCCTGCCTCGCCCGCATGATAATCAGCTCCGTTACGTCGGTGGCGATACTCGAATCGTCGCCGTCCATCGCTCTACCTCCTTCGCAACCCTCATCACCAAGCTCTCCAAACTCTCAGGCAACCCGATAAATCACACAGAAAAGAAAAAAAATTGTTTGAATTTTTTTTTAATGATATCGGTTTTAATCTGATCTTGCTTTGTTTTTGTGATCAGGGATTGCAAACCTGAGTGTTAAGTATCAGCTTCCAAACGAGGATCTTGATGCGTTGATCACGGTGACCACCGACGAAGATCTCGAGAACATGATGGAAGAATATGAGCGGTTAGCACAGAATCAGAACCCTCGGCTAGCTCGACTGCGGCTTTTTCTATTCTCCAATAGCGATGATCTCTCACGAACCAGTAGCATCAGCTCACTTTTGGACGGCTCGGTTAATCGCGAGCACTGGTTCTTAGACGCGCTCAACAGTGGAGCCAATGCCTCCAGGCTCGAACGCGGCCGTTCCGAGGCTTCCTCGATCTTGTCGGAGGTACCCGATTATTTATTCGGGTTGGATAACTCTGATGAGGTCCAACATCGTGGCCCGAAATTAGGTACACGTCAGCTCTTGCATGATAATGTCTCGGCTTCGGACCCGGGTTCTCCTGCCCCGGTTGTTTCTTCATCACCCTATGATTCCACCTCATCAGCTCCGGTTGCACCTTCAATGCCGGATTTCCCACCCGTTAAGACTAAACCCGATAACCCCGAACCGGGATTTGAGCCAAAGCAGAATCAAACGGAGAGTTTCGTGGAGCAACCTGTTCCGCAGCCAACGGCATATTCGGGTAATCCTCCTCCGTGGCATTATGTTCCGGATCCACGTTATCCTGCTCCTCCAGTACAGCAAATACCTGTTTATTATGTTCCGGGTCCTGTTCAACCCGGAAATCCTCAGGTTCAACCTGTTCAAATCCGGCCACAGTTTGTCCAGCAATATCCAATTTCAACGGGTCAAATACCCGTTGGGTATCATCAGCCAGTTCCCGGCGTGGGACAAGCATACAGGCCGGTTACGCCGGTGGATCCTTATGAGACGGCATTAAGAGTGGGTCCTGATGGGGTGAAGCAACCTATATATTATGGAGTTAGAAATGCGGGTCCAGTTCCAGTTTACCCAGGAATGGTGGTGCCGGGTGGGGAGGAACAGGGCAGAAGTGGGCCGGATAGACCACAGGGTCGGGTCACTAAGTAAGTGGTTATATATCTAGGGCAATAATTGATGATTATCACCATGAATTGGGTGTTGAACGTTGGGTTTTCATTAGCTGCTGTTTGGCTTTTCTTTTTTGTGTGCTTAAAACTGTGGATGGGGGTTTCGGTTATTGAAACAAACTGTATAAAAAAACACAAGCTTTTCTCTATAAAAATATATGGATTAGATATTCCAGTATTTGTTCGTGCAGGTTCAATGTTGTTTTACTTACGTCTTGAATGTTCATCTTCTAGACAAAATATACATATTATATGAACATATAAAACATTTTTCTTCTGTTTAAGCTCAAGATTAACCAATCAACTAGTTTTGCCAGTATTTGATAATGATGCTGCAATATTATTGCTAGTTTGCTACAAGATATACATGCAAGGAAATTAAGACCAATGCCAATAGTCCAATACCCCTAATTTAGTTACAATCATGTCCAATAGGAAAATGCTCTACAAATAAAAGACAGACCAAGAGATTATTAGCCTCCATAGATGTTTTCTTTCATCAAAAACTTGTGCCAAACATCATTTCAGGGATTACCCTGGTACTGGAACCTCGCCAGCTGAGAACTGGTCGCAGAAACTCCACGTTCTGCGTTAATAGCCTCGGAATTATAAGCTTTTTATGATACTTGTTCAGTGAATGACTGCTCCGATATGCTTTGAATTACCCCAAATGTTTCCGGATTTGATAAAAGCAGCTGGATTGCACCAGAGGTTTCTACATTTGATGCTTTTAGAGCATCTGCTGGTGGGAGAACAATTTCGGACGACCTCTTCGGTTTGGTTTCAACAAGGGGCATTTGAAAAGATTCACTTTCCGGCATTAAATTGTGTTTCGAACGTCTGCTCAAGTGAGTATGCCAATAATTTTTAATCTCATTGTCAGTTCTTCCAGGCAACCTTGATGCAATCACTGACCATCTGCAAAATTTACCACGAAACCAAACAACATTTATCTTGCATTACATGAAACTGATCAACTACCAGTCTACCCTTACAAGTCTTCAGCACGTACCGATTTCCCAACTTTTGATGCAAATCAAGTATGGTTTCCACTTCTTCCCCAGTGAAATCCCCATGCTTGAGTCCAGGCCTTAGATAATTCATCCAACGAAGTCTGCAACTCTTCCCGGACCTATGCAATCCTACAAATCAAACAAGACACTATAGAAGACTGAATAAAAGTGTGAATTAGTAATATAAGCCAGAAGCTATTAATTACCTGCTGGTTTGGCCACGTGTGACCAATTCCAGATGCCATATGTGGTAATATAAGCTACTAATTTTCGATCTTCGTCGGGACTCCATGTTCCTTTCTTCAGAGTTCTCTTTTCCTCAGACTTTGCATCTCTGCAATAAGCGAATGAAGCAGCTTTCTAGCTTAATGCCATAATCAAAAAGCTCGATAGAAAGATTTGGTTCAGATTAACTTTTATGATTCTGTGGAAAAACTTGTTTCAATGTCCCCATTTTTTCCCAATAAAATGGCTATGACATAGCAAATTCAACTGCTCTTATGTAATGCCGCTGATGTCTTGTGCCTTAGGTCATCACTAAGCTGCGTTTCCCACATGTAAAGTTTCTTTTGGAAGAAGATTACAATTACAATCACATTCACATAATAAATCCGAGTAATTATAATCAGAATCAATTATTATTATACTTGATCAACTAATAATCGAAATATATCCGAAACCGAATCAGAATAAAGCAGTGGCTTTAAGATCATCCCCATGGCCAGCAAAGTCCGTTCCTCCTTTTGTCGAGGTCACCAAATTCCTGGCTTTGCATGCATGCCCAAATCTGGTGTATTACTCTTACCCAGGCTTGGCCCAGCCTCCCTTTCATGTCCAAATCTGATTCATTGTTTTCTATGTGATACCAAGATCCACTGAACAGGCTCACGTTTTATTAATTACATTGAATTTCACCATCCAACAAATAATTTCTTGTAAAGAAGAAACATAACATTTTTGTATAACTACCGATATTTAAATTATTAATTTATTAATTCAAATCAGGTATTGCATAGTTTTATTATGCTTGTTCTATTCACAATATTAGGACTCTTTGACTTTACTTAATGGGAGGGTGACTACAATATAGTATATGTTCATAGATATTCTTAACCTAATAATTATCATCTACTTTTTTACTAGGATCATTTGTTGAGTTTAAAAAATAATATATTTAAAAATTATAAAATAGCTAAAATAAAGATTAAAATAACAAAATTATATTAACATCAACATCAATATTAAAGGGAAAACGGGAATAAAGAGGATGGTGATCATAACATTTAAAAAATACAAAACATTGCTAAAATTGTATGACAATATAAACCCTAGCCATCTTCCTCTTTTCTAAACTTAGTTTTTTTAATATTTTTGTATCGTCTTTCTTTTCCTTTTAATTTTTGTTTAATCGTCGAAGGCACTAATTTTAATGTTGGTTGTCGACCGTCGGTGTTTATTATTTTTCTTGTTTTTTCATATTTATGTCCCTTGTTTTTCTTTTTTTTTTTGAATTTTTTTCAGTTTTGAATAAGAATATTTGTTCTTGTGACACGCTTTTCTCTGCTCTTGTGGCACGTTCCTTATGGCTTTTGGTATGTTTTAACATACTTTTGCGGTCGTTTTGGTGCTCGCACAAAGACCCTCGCGACTTTTATTTTCTGATTGGTTCGTCGGTTTTCAAGTATAGTCAGATCCCCTCTTTGGTAAAAGGTTGTTTGCCGATATAATCAGAATTGTGTAGCAAAGTAGCTTGCCAGATAGTTTTTTAATATTGGACGTCATTCTCAAGGGAATATTTCGTTTTTATTTGTATCTGAGTTTACATTTTTTGTTTGTTTTATGTATAAGTTTTTTGGTAACTATTGTCCCAAATTTTCTCTTTATGCTTGGATTTGTTGTAATTATGATTTCTTCTATTATTTTTATTAATAAAATCCAGTTGCTATTGTTCATAAAATATACAGAACATTGAAAATACGTGTTTATTGTTTTGATATTTTGGTGCAATTTTAAAATTATATTTATCCATTAATTTCTAATATTTTAATATAATAAACTTATTATATAAAAAATTATTTAAACCCGGGCATCCGAGAGAAATAGGTACTCACTCTTGACAATATATATTTGTGAAATACATTATCTTTTTTTACTATTTTCCCCATTTTAACCTTTCTAGTTTAATTCTATACCTCACTTTAGTCCATCGGTATTAAACGTTGCATAAAAGTTTACAAAAAATTCCTAAAAAATCTTAAGGCATAAAGAAAATTCTCCAAAAATCTCAAAATTTTAATAGTTTATTTTTAAAATTACTTTTTAAAAAATGTAATTATGTTTAATTTCTTTTTGAAAAAAAATCAAAATTGATTAAATCATTAAAAAACAAAAATCCTTAAAATTTATAAAAAATAAAAATTTATTAAAAACCAATTTTTGTTGTAAATGAAGTAACGAAGAACAATGACAAGAGAAAAATAGGGGATAAAGAGAAAGATTTGTATTTATTCTCAATATTAAAGTGTGTATAATGTCTTCTTCAAGCCATCTATTTATAGACATAACTCATAAGAAATACATAATATATGAAACTCTAATTAATGAATATAAAATTACTAATGATAAAGTAAATCAAACTTTAAAAAAAATAATTTTTTTTAAAAACTCCCTATTTTTCCAAATATTTTTTTCAAAAGAATCAAAAGAAACCTATTAATTCTTTTTCTAGCGATCTCGACTTTAAAAAAATTTAAATTTCAAAAAGGTCACTACTCCAACGACCACATAAAGATGTAAAATTCAAAAGATAATTATATCTAGAATTTAATATTCTTGTCCTACATGAAAAACAAGCATGCTACTTACCTCCACAAAGCAACTGAATATTTGTGCAAAATAGATCTTCAAGCCAAAGATGTAAGCATCTGCATTTGTATTAGCTTATAGGGAAAATATATTTTGAGTTTAATTAATGAAATTTTTTCGAAGGTTGATTCATCAACTCTTTGAAAAATAAAAAGCAATTATTGTTTTTTTATGTGCGCCCTTCAATGTCTTTTTGTCCTCGTTTGATAAAGTTGTTTCAGCAGCTGCATTTTAAGAATCAATGTATTATTCTTTGACAATATATCAATAATCTTGTAGATCGAGTAAAGCTTTCATTTAAATATTTTAATAGTTATAATTTATGTTTATTTATTTTAAGATTTATAGTTAGGAACGTTAATTTTTCTTGAATTCGACGGATCTCGACCCGCCCCTCCCCCAATAAGGGTGGATTAAAAAAAAATAGAGTCAAATCGGGTCGGGTTTAAAATTTAGAAGCTTCGGGGTTGGGCAAGGTTGAATTTAGAGAAAAGACTATGATCGGACCCGACTCGAATATTTTTAATTATATTATATATGTTTCAATATATTTACAAAAATACCACATTATATATATATATTGTTTAGGTTTTCATTTTCACTTATTTTTTCTTTCTCGGTCGTCTAATACTTTTCTTTCCCCTCTCAAATCTGAAATCTTCCCTCTCAAATATGAAATGTTTGAATGTTTTTTTTTTTAGTTTATTGTTTCGTCACTCACATGTTCTGTTTTGGGAGTTTTTTTTTTGTTCCTTTTTCTTTTGTTCAAAGAAAAGACTAAACTTTTAAATAGATTGTCTTTGGTTCCATTTCCATTTTCTCTTAACTTTTCTTTCGTCTTCTTTTTGTGGTTTACATTTTTGTGTAATTTATTGAAATATTTTAAATTGGTTTTCAGATTTACTTTTTTGTTTGCATATTGGTTTTCAGATTTGAGTTTCTACTTTTTTTTTAGTTGTTGGTAAAACGATTCAGATGGCAGAAAGGAGGAGAAAGGGGTTAAGTAATTTTTTAATTATTTTATTTTAATGCTTATTTTAATCCATCATTAGTTTTGATTTAAAAAATAGGGGTTCGCTATCTATTTAGCAATCGAAGTTTATTTTAATTTTTTAACATCTTTTATTTTTACTCGAATCGGGCGGATACGGATATACATATTCAACACCGGGGTGGGTTCGGGGTGGGTGTACCATTACAATCACCCGGGTCGGGGACGGGTTTTGATATTCATTTTTCGATTCAGGGTCGGGGAGATCAAAAATTCGCCCTTTCCCGTTGCCATCCCTATTTATAGTTGAGTCATATTTGTTATTCTTCTGTGATGTGAACTCAAATCAAAACTCAAATAGAATTATTATGTTTTACAATAAATTGTGTGAATTAAAAAAAAAGAAAATCAAGACTACAATACTTTACAGCAATAACATCTGTTATGATCTCAACCGTAATAAACATAAGGCGATCGAAAATGTTTCTATGACCATAATTTAAATCCATGTGCTTCACTCAACAAAATACATATCTTACATTATCTATTTATAGGCCTCAATGTCGGTTTAGCATTACATAATCTACGAGCAAGTACATTTACTGGTTGGTCGAGCTGTTCATCTTTGTTCTTTCGTATTCTCTTAGGTTATAGATTCTAGACCTACTAAAAACATTATCTTTTTTTCTCTTAGAGTCTCCCTTTTCCTCTTTTTTAGATAAGATAATATAAGATTTAATATTTGTCAAAAAATGCATTAAACTACATTATCTAATTATTATAAGCATATATGATTAACCACTTTAATTATTGCTCAACCAACTAATGCAAGTTTAAGTTTTACTTTCTAAACTCTTTCCCAATGAGAAGAGCCGATGAACATATTATTTATTACGTTAAAAGGTACAGACAGAGGAAAGACATGCACCTGAGAAACTGACATACACGATTTAATAAAGACTTTATTCACGTGATAAACGAGTAGGGTCCTCGAATTCACGGCAACTGAAATTCCATAAACAGCTGAACACCGGGAACCGGAAATGTTTTAACAAACCAAAGCCTAAACCCTGGCACTTAAACTGGAAGTGTCGCTGCTCGGAATTTGAAGCCTTGCGTATTTGGATATGATTGCTACAAGCTTTTTTACATCCTCTGTTGTGTGCACTGCAGTCAAAGTCACTCGTAACCAAATCTTAGTTTGAGAAGCTGTACACACATATAAGAACGGTATAAGAAGTAGAAAAGACAAAAGAGAGAAGAAGTTATCAACTGGCTGGCTTTTTGGGTCTTGTAAGGATCTCCAATAATAATGCACACAATCTGAGTTGTGACTGGGATTCCAGTTAGAGCTTGGAACTCTTGCATCCGTTTTCGGATTTCGATTCTACGCCATGATTCTTTCCTTGCCACCACCACCGATGCTGCAATATTGCGCATCATAATCATATAAAAGTTGAACGATACGGTTATATATGTACGTATATGATATGTGTAATGTATATGTACATGTATATGTATAGAAGAATTAAGTATTAACTTACCATATGCGGCGGCTGCTAAGGGAACCGGTGCAGCTGTTGAAAACGCGTAAGAACGGCCCATGATTTGAATGAGTTGCTTCCAGGTTTTGCTGTTTCACGGATCACAGATTAGCCTATCAACAAATTCATATGAAATGACGAAATTTAATCGGTTTCAATTACCTGCATGCTATGAAGCCTCCAACACAAGATGCTGCCTTACTCAGAGTGCCTACGCATATGTCTACATTGTTTTCGCAGTCGAATTCCTCGCGACTCCGCCACCGTTTTTGCCCCAAACAAATGATCCATGAGCCTGAAACATGAATTAATCTCATTTTATTATATAAATTTCATAAAGAATTGAACATTCAGGAAGAAGTTACATCATCAAGGGCCAACAAAAATCCATGCTTCTTGCGAAGCTGAGCCAGCTGAACCATGGGTGCAAAGTCTCCATCCATACTGAACAAGCTATCTGTCACTACCACTTTTCTCTTCATTTTACAGTTTGATCTGTGAAAATTTAACCAAAAAGCAAATCATTGTCTGGTAGCAATACAAAGGAAAGGAAAATTTGTGAAATCGTACAGGAGAGCATCCAGGTGAGACATGTCATTGTGTTTATACACAAAGCGTTTGACTCCTCTAACTCGTTGAGCAATTGTAAGGCCGTCGATAATGGAGGCATGGTTAAACTGATCGGAAAATATGGCCGTCTTCTCTTCCTTTTCCGACCCTGCGGACAGCAGCGTTGTTACACTTCCAATTGCAGATAGGAGGGACATATTGGCTGCGTACCCTGAACTGAAAACAAGACAGGCCTGTACCATATATATAATTCATGTTATATCAAACAATTCACGGTATTCTATAAAGTAATACATATACATATATACCTCTTTCTTCTTTAACTTTGCCAGGATGGATTCAAGTGCCATGTGGTAATTGGTATGTCCGCAGATCAGTGGGGAGCCCCTGGGACCTGTTCCTTGTTCCATTGCTGCCTGTATTTCATAAATCATATATTTCAACATATTTATTTGTATTTTCGCGTGGGTTATTTGATTTGATGATATTTAGAATGAGTACCTTGGCAGTAGCTTTTGCAATGGTGGGATGCCTACTCAAACCCAAGAAATCATTCCCAGCAAATAAAGTAAGCTTCTTGAACTGCTGCTGCTCGTTTGAACTTAGCTTTTCAAGTTCGTCTCTTTCATTTTTGGTGGTAAAATCAACTCCTGCATAAGAATCATATGTACATTTATATAGACACATGCATATATGATCGAATAATATTAGATTTTATCACACTTATAGTACGAGTGTACGTACCATTCAACAATTGTTGGAAGAAAGATTGTGGCATTGAAATTTGAGCAGCCAGTCGGTCCCATGGCTGGATTCCTTCGAAAGTTTGATATTCATCTTGTTCGAATTTCGTTGGAGCTTCATCTTTGTCTTCATATTGTTGTCCTGAGCTTGACAAGTTCATAGGTTTTATTGGCATAAATATTTTTTCAGACTCAAGAGTTTTGACTGCTTCTTCAACCCAGAAGCCCCATGAGCTCGTTTTCCCCATTAATTCCATTCCTACAGAAAAAAAGGAAAAAAAAAAAAGGAAAATAGAGGATTTAATAATGAGTTGGAGTACTCGGCTTCTGTTTGTCTCATCACAGTTCACTTACACCTCTATATATAGTGGAATTCCCCTACCAAAAAATATACACCTTAATATTCAAAAATAAAAAAATGTTTATATTTATTTAACACATCTAGTGGGAGAATTTTATAACATATAGTACTTGCATGGTTGGTTGCTTGTTCCTTAATCAACGATTAACGTGGTTAAGCATGTATTATTATAATAATTAAATTGTCGTAACCATTTTTTAATTAGCTCGATGTTGAATTTTTGAAAAATGTAGTTTTGAGAATCGTTCTGTTTCTTTAGAATCGAATTTTTTAGTTTGGTTAGAACATCCCATAACGTCAAAAATTATACATTGTTAATTACGTGTTAAATTGAAATCACGTAATATATTCGGTTTCTTGAAAGAATATTCTTTTATCAAGAATAACTAACAAGATCGCACTCCAACAATTTGAAGACTTACTCATTAATCAGGGATAAACCGAAGGAATATCAGGTGTAGTCATACTCCTAATATTTTATTTAGTTATTTTCTTTATATTTTATATTAATAATCTTATTTTGTATTTCTAAAATTTTACAATTTTACCAAATAAATTTCTAATGTAACTTATAAAAATTCACCTGACATAAAATCTTGCATTTTCTTTATCGCAAATCATCTTAAAACAAGAATATGTCCTTGTTCTAAGAAGACAAAACCATTTAATTATTACCGCAATACATAGATAAAAATCCATATTCAAACATGCCACATGAGACTCCAAGCACATGAATATTGAAACAACTCCAAGCACATGTATGTGGATATATATAATTAAAGAAAGTTAATACAGTAGCTTAGCATGCACACTCCGCTTAGCATACACACGTATTTAGGTGATCATTTGACTAGTTTACCTTAATAATAATAAAGAAAATTTTTTGATACACAAGACGTATAAACTTTAGTTTATATGTGCCTTTTAATTTTAGGTGTTAGGGTTTTAGTTTAGGCTTTAAAGTTTAGGGGTTTAGGTTGTAGGTTTAAAATTTAAGGTTAGTGTTTAGTTTTTTAGGGTTAGGATTAGAAATTTAAGATTTATGTTTTATAGTGTAAATATACAGGCTTGTGTAAAATTAGTTTTGTACAGCTTGTGTATCAAAGTTTTACCCTAATAATAATAGGATAAAATTTTGATACGCAAACTGTGTAAAACTAATTTTACACAAGTCCGCATATTTACACTATAAAACTTAAATTTATAACTTTAACCTAAAAAACTAAACTCTAAATCTTAAATCTTATACCATAAATTCTAAACACTAATCTTAAATTCTAAATCGTACAAACTAAACCCCTAAATTTTAAATCCTAAACTAAAACTCTAAACTTTAAAACTAAAAGATACGTGTAAATAGAACGTATTGAGATTAGGCCACGTATTGGCATTCCACAATAGTAATTGAAATGGGTTTACACACGAAAAAAAAAGACTGAATAAAATTATACAAGAACTCCAGGATTTTGGGCTAACGATTGGCTAATCTTTGTTTTCTCATATTCTCTTAGGTCATGGGTTTTAGACCTATTAAGAGTACTATCATTTCTTCTCTTGAAGTCTATCTTTCCCTTCCCTCTAAGTAGAATTAGGATTAAATTTAAAATTCGTCAAAAATTAACGCTTTATCCCGTTTGACCAATTAATATTTAGTTTTTTATATAATATTATCTTACATAGTTATTTGAGATGGGAATTACTATATTTATATTAGGTGAATATGTGTGAACAATTTTGCATATTAATATAACTACTAAAGTTCTAGGCAGTGGCGGAACTTAGAATAAAAATTTAAGAGGGTCAACTTAAATTTTTTTAAAAAAATGGAGGATTAAATGAAAATTTTTTAAAAAAATTGAGGGTTTATATAAAATTTTTAACAATTTTGAGAGATTTAACAAAAAAATTTTGAGATGAAATTTAATTAAAAATATTCAATATTTTGAAGCTTAATATGATTTTTTAAAAATTTTGAGGGGCCAAATTAAAAATTTCAAAAGTTTTAAGGATAAAATTTTAAAATTTGAATTTCTCAAAATTTTAAGGGGGCGTGGCCTCTACCGGTCCCTTAAAGCATCCGCCCCTAGTGTTCGGTATAAGTATTATTTTTTTTCTTATTTTTTAGCACATGAGTAAGTAATAAATCAATTTCATTTGATAATTTTAGTTCTAATGCGACTTGAATTGAACAAAGAAAAAGAATAGATATTGGTTATTTTGAAGAGGTACTATTTTTATTTTGTACTTCAAAATTTTATTCATCTTTCTAAATTCAAGTTTAGTTTTGTACTAATTATATTTTATGTTATAAAAAATATTTAAAACTTATATAATATTTAAGAATTTTCTTATGCCAGTAATTAACCAAACGTGGCTCTAAAATTATACCTAAAAAATTACAAACTTGGATTAACAGAAATGAAAGTGCAATTACCTGTCACCAAAGCAATGTTTTATATTCAAATTTGTTAAATGTGTTTTATTTTTCAAATTTGAGAATGTTAAATAGGAAAATTCTACAACGTTCGACGAACACTGCTGAGCACCACTAACGATGAACACCGTTAAACACAATTAAATTAATTTATAAAGATTAAAAATCTCAAGGACTCAACATATAATTATAAATTATTTAAAATAAAATTTCAATTAAATTATTTTCCATATATATTATATTTTAATTTTTTTAAATAATTGGATCACCTTAGTCAATTTAAAAAATAAAAAACTCTAAACCCAAAACTCAAAACCTAAAACCCTAAACTATAAACTCTAAATTAAAACATTGGATTTAGAGTTTAAGGTTTATAGTTTAAGGTGTATGGTTTTGAGTTTATGGTTTTGAGTTTAGGGTTTTGAGTTTGGGGTTTATGGTTTGGGTTTATACTTTAGGATTTAGGGTTTAGGGTTTAAGGTTTATGATTTAGGGTTTTGAGTTTATGGTTTAGGGTGTATGGTGTATGGTTTATTGTTTTTTATTTTTTAAATTGACTAAGGTTGGTATTTAATTCAATTATTTAAAAAATATAAAAAATATAATATCTATAAAAAATAATTTAATTGAAATTTTATTTTAAATAATTTATAATTAAACATTGAGTCCTTTAGATTTTAATATTTATAAATTAATTTAATGATGTTCAGCGGTGTTCAACGTGAGTGGTGTTCAGCGGTGTTCGTCGAGCGTGGTAGACTCATCCTGTTAAATATGACATTTTGAGGAGATAATTAACGTTGGAAATTATAATAATATTGGGAGTTAAGTTAATTAAATTTGTATTTTGCATTATATATAAAAATATTATATATTTAAATATTTTGCATGTTAATAACAACTTATTATAAATTAGAGAAAAAAATTGTAAAAGAAATATAAATAAATAATAAAGTATAAAGAGAAATAAAGAATGTAATTCATTATTATATTCTAATTTATTCTCTTAATATTCTAGTGTAATTACATGTAGTATATCTTCTTTAGAGGTGTGTAAATTAAACCGTAATTATTAACTGATATAATATTTATATTTTACAAGTTAATTAAATAAACCGTTAAGGCTAAACGATTTATTAAAACTAAACCACTAAAAATTATGGTTAATGGTTAAATCTCATATGTAACGTATCTTTTGATAGAAAAAAAGAAAAAAAAAACCAGTTTCTTTTGATAAGAAAAAAGGAAAAGAAAATAAAACCCCAGTTTCCTAGCTGTGGCACAAACGTGGATAACTTGGTCTTTTCGTATTTCATCAATTGCCAGCTGTTAAAATAGAATAATTCTTTGGGTAAACTACATTATTAGTCACTGGACTTAAAGTAGTTTATATATTTGGTCACTAAACTTTAAAATATTTAAATTTTAGCACTAAAATTTAGTTTTTGTATCGATGTGTGCACTGGATCATTAAATTGTTAACAATCAAATGATATGGCAGTTAGTGTTGATTTGGAAGCAAAAATAATAATTTTTATTTCATCTCATCACCTTCATCAAAATTAGGGGTTTCACTCATTTTTAGTCGTTGTCGGAAGCCACCTTTCATCGACGTCTTTTGCAGCCACCCTTGAGGAACTCAATTCATTGTCTTCTATCACTTTATAGGTTTAGATTTTCCTATAACCTCTTTAAAACTCACGAAATTAAACATAAAAATCTATCATTTTTGAGGTTTGGGGCATTCTATGATTTAAGGTTTTTGGGATGTTTGTTTGAAAATTTGAATAGTGAGAAACATTTTTTTGATATGACAAACAACATACCTCTGAATTAGTCTTACTAGAAAGAAGTTTTCAGTGGAGATCAGAGTATTAAGATGTCGAACCCTTCGAAAATCATCATTGATTTTGAGTGAATTTTGTGAAAAACTAGTCCAAAAAAGAAAAAAAAATTATTGAAATGCAAACATTTGATACCGATCTTGTTGCGAATGGCAAGCAATGACATAAGTCGATTGATCGACAGTGACAGTTGAAGGGGTTGGCAATTTTCTGCAGAAAAACAAGGAAGAAACAACTACACCATCACACTGTTAACGATAATACCTTAATTTAACCGAAAATTAAAGTTTAATAGTTAAATTAAAGCATTTTTAAAAGTTAGTGACAAAATCGCTACAAATACTAATGTTTAGTGACTAAGGCATTTACCCTTTATTTAATGAAAAACCCAATAAGGAGTTTCGGGGAAAACCCAAAGTCTGAGTTGACTCAGATGAACACAAATGGTCAACAGATTCTCTTATGATTCACGCTAGGGGTGATAACGAGAGCCTGGCCAGGCTCGGTTCGGCTAGAAAACAGTGTTATTAGGCTCGGTTCGGGCTTGAGGTTCGGCGAGCTCGAAATTTTAGGCTCGAGCTCGGCTCGGAAACAATACTATTGGGCTCGGCTCGGGCTCGAAGCTCGTCAGGCTTAGCTCGGGCTCGTCAGGCTCGGCTCGACTCGAATTGGACAATTTTGCTATAATTTTTTATATAAAATATAGGGCCTCGTTATAAACCCCTTTTAAAACCAACACCGAAACGAAATTCAATATCGAGAAAGGGGAAAAGAGTGCCCAATTTATTTTAATTAATTTATTTTTAGTGAATTTTCCTCTAATTTATTTTATTGCTTTTCTTTTGCTAAAGAGATTACTTTTAGTGTATATGTAGCATATATATATAATATAATTATTCCGAGCCTATTCACGAGCTTTTCAAGCCGAGCTTGGGTCGGCTCAGCTTGGCTTGTTAAGGTCTCGAGCCGAGCTTTGACCGAGGCGAGCCCGAGTAGCTCGCCGGTCAGGCTCATTATAACCCCTAATTCACGCCATTCGAATTAGTCCAAACCCATAGCAGAAGTTTACGTTGATACGACAAAATGTTTTAACGATATTGATTAAAACTATAAAAATGATACAATGGAAAAAAATGTATTTTAAATTTTTATATTGAAATGTGTTTTAATTGTAATTTTTTTAGTATTTTAGTGTGATCTCATAGTAATATCTGATATGTTTTTTGTAGTCCTAAATACAACTCACATAAATATTATAAATAAAATTATTTAAACTCGAATTAACTAAGGGGGACGTACAACCTTTTACTATTGGAGCCACTCTTTAAATTTTTTTAATTGGAATATTTAGCTAATACAACGATTGGAATCATTATATAAGTATGAGATTATGATCAAAATCAATTAATATAACTTGAGTATTTAATTTTATAAATTAATTAAACTAAGTGGTTAGTATGTGTGTGTTTTTTAAATATAGAAAGACCTAATAACTTCAATCAAGCTGGTGCGACATTATCGCTAATGACATTCCTAATGTGAAATGAAGAATGTTAAATTTGTCTATTTAAAACTTATATTTCAGTCCTAAAATCATTACTTTATTTTTTCGAAGACATTAAAACATGTTTTATGAGAATTTGTGTCATTTTGCATTGAATTGAAGGAGAATGAGTACATATTTTGTGAGTGATGAGATGAGAAAGAAAATAAAATTTAGAACCGTCGTCGATGGTGAGATATGCTTGTATATAACTTTGTACCTACTCTATTTCCACCAGCTTCGCCCCATCCGCGTTCGCTAACATACATAATAAACATATTTAAAAAGTATTTAAATAATAATAATTTTTATAATACTTAACTCACATTTATTGTTGTTTAAAAAAACAGCATTCACACAGTCCTGATTTCTCGATTCTTACCTATTTAAAAGGTCGCAACAACTTATTATTATTATTTAAAATAATGACAATTGAAATGATGTATCATGTGTGGTAGAAGTCCGAAAGGACGATATTTTATCTTTTTTCATAAAAAAAATTATAATCATTCAACTGTTACTTATAAATATATTAAATGAATTGGATTGAGGATGAGTATAATAAGGAATAGACGAGTCTTATAACTCATGTGAGTTGTGGGACAGAGATGATTCTAATCTTGAGGGTCGCCGGTCAAAATATATTTGAATTTTATATTTACACCGTATAAAGAGATGAGAATAAAAATAAAATTTCTTGACAAAAATAAATTTGGAGAACACCCATTCATCCGCGCTTGCTCCGGCCAACTAACATCCTATGTCACATTCAGTGCTTCTATTGTGAAAAACATTTTTTGTCTGATTTTTCTTTTTAGTGTTTTGCAGTAGTCAACATTTGAGAAACCGAGTGATTGTGACATGTTTAAGAAGTTTCCTAAGTTCTTCACTTGGTTTTCTATTGGTTCTTAAAGTCTGAATCGTGTTCCTATTTCGTTTACAATCACAAAGACTACCCTTCGAACTCTTCTTCTCTGAATCCCTAACCATTTTCCATTTCTTAATCTCTGGGTTTCTCAGGAGACTATCACATGGAAACTCATAACAAAAGCCCAGTTTTTGTCTCTTTGGTTCCATTCATTTTTCTGCTGTTTTCTTTAGCTCAGTTTTGCTATGCTGCTAATGATACACTCAGGCAAGGCGAAACATTCAAAAATGGCGACACCTTGATATCTGAGAATAATGATTTTGAACTGGGATTTTTCAGTCCGGGAAACTCCAATATTACATATCTGGGGATATGGTACAAGTTTGATTCCAAAGCAGTTGTTTGGGTTGCCAATAGAGACAGGCCAATACCAGATAGAAATGGAGTTTTGAGGATCGAAGTCGACGGAAATTTAGTCGTCCGGGACGGAAGTAACAGTTCAGTATGGTCATCGAATGTTTCTGGTTCATCAAACAACACTGCAGCAAAACTGCGGAATAATGGAAATTTTGTGCTGTCGAGAGATGATCGTATTGGTGTATCAACAAAGAGGCGAGTACCGTGCTTACAGATCGTGGAAATCACCGGATGATCCTTCACCGGGAAACTACAGCTTGGGAGTTGATCCTAATGAAGGACAGCAGATAGTAATATGGGATAATAACAAGAGGATGTGGAGAAGTGGGCAGTGGAATCAGTAGTATTTTACAGGAATCCCCTCTATGAGAAATTATGCTAGTTCCCTCGATGGTTTCAACATTTCGCAGCCCGTCGAAAATGGAACCATGTATATTACGTCCACTGCATCATCGACAAATTTGATTCCATTTCAGATAAGCTGGGAGGGTAAGGAAAAGCAGTCAAGGTGGAATGTTAGTACAAAGCAATGGGACTATGTGCATTCAGAGCCTGACCCTGCTAACGAATGCGAGCGTTATAACTTTTGTGGGAATTATTCAACCTGTGACCAATTCGATTCTCGAAAGTGCATTTGTTTAGAAGGGTTTAGACCAAAGTCTCAATCTCAGTGGGATGCAAACAACTGGTCCGGTGGGTGTGTACGTAAGATCGAACTGCAGTGCCCGAGCACTGATGATGGTACAGAAGTAGAAAAAGTTAAACCAGATGGATTTAAGAAAACCAAGTGCACAAAGTTACCCGATTTAGTGAACTTGTTTTCACCTGCGGAGGACTTAGACACTTGTAGAAGACACTGCTTGGAAAATTGTTCATGCACCGCTTATGCGTTTATTCTTGGGATTCGATGCATGATATGGACAGGGGACTTGGTTGATATGCAGCATTTTCATCAGGGTAAAAGCCTAGAGTTCTTCTACCGCCTCCATCATTCCAAATTAGGTAAGCTATGGTTCATTAGAAGCTTTGAACAAATTTCTTTAGATTGCAGTAACTATATTAGCTATGTGGTCATAATTCTAGGAATAGAAATCTGCAATCATGTTAACCAAATTGATTGAGACCATACACTCATTTTAACATTGATTCTGCTGTATTTATTAGGTGCCTATATATGAAGCAAATTTGAATCTTCTACAGGATCTTTAAACAATGGACATATAAGACAGCTAGTACAACGTATACTAACAACTTTCGTTTGTCACTTCGCATGTAGATCACGGGAGGAAGATTTCCAATCTTGTAATAGTTATAGTTTCTCTGGTGGTGGCGGGCTGCTTGGCGGCATCCCTATGGCTCCTATGGAGATACAAGAGGAAACTAAAAGGTGAGATTTTTTCTCCTTCAAGTGAAAATAAGATTTGAAATGAAAAAGAGGGTATTTATTTTTCAGGGCTGTCTGCAGTTTCATCAAAGCTTTGTTGCAAGGATGATGATGTAGCGGTTTTCGATGTGTCCAAGAACAAAAGCAAAGATTTCTCGACAGATCTTTCGGGACCTACTGATATCCTTATAGATGGGAATCAAGTCAACGGGCCAGAACTACAAAATTTTGATTTCAGTTGTATTGCTACTGCAACAAAGAACTTTTGCCAAGAAAACAGGCTCGGGCAGGGAGGTTTGGCGCGGTTTACAAGGTGAGTTCCATTGGTTTAGTTACAAAACTTTAATATTTTACAATGTTATTGCATTGAATCAAAGGTAATAACAGTTTCGGTTTATGTTTTATCACTAGGGAGAGCTTCCTGGAGGCAAACAAATAGCAGTAAAGAGGCTTTCAGGGCAGTCTGGCCAAGGCTTAGAGGAGTTCAGAACTGAGATTATATTGATTGCCAAACTGCAGCATAGAAATCTTGTTAGACTATTGGGCTGCTCCATTCAAAGGGAAGAAAAGCTGCTGATTTATGAGTACATGCCGAATAAAAGTTTAGACAACCTTCTTTTCGGTATGTTCCTTGTTATCATTTTAGTGTTCTTTCTAGTTGTAGCTGTTTGATTGTGCTAGCAGTTGGAACCTGATAAAATTTTGTTGCAGATGAGGCCAAGAAAGCAAAGCTAGACTGGAGAACCCGTCTCAGCATCATAAAAGGCATTGCGAGAGGACTTCTTTATCTCCATCGAGATTCAAGGCACAGAATTATCCATAGACTTAAAGGCCAGGAACATTTTGTTGGATGCAGAAATGAATCCAAAGATTTCAGACTTCGGTATGGCCAGAATGTTCGGGGGTAACCAAAATGAAGCAAATACAGTTCGAGTAGTCGGAACATAGTAAGCAATCACTATGCATGTTAAAACAGAACGCTCAACTCGCAAACAATGTCAATAGCTTTCGACAGATCTAATCGTTTCTTTCCTTTACATGTGCAGTGGATATATGTCTCCTGAATATGCAATGGAAGGCCTGTTTTCGGTGAAATCCGATGTTCACAGCTTCGGGGTACTATTGTTGGAGATTGTTAGTGGCCAAAGGAACAATAGCTTTCGCTCATTTGACCACACTAGTCTTCTCACATATGTAAGTACTAAGTAAAAAAAATGCATCATTTGATCTTGTCTGCTGCTGAAGCTGAAATATGTACTAATTAAGCGGATTTGATTTGGAACTGGTTTCAGGCATGGAGTCTTTGGAGTGAAGATAAAGTAATGGATTTGGTGGATCCTTGCATTCGGGACACATGCTTGCCGAATGAAGTGCTGAAATGCATACAGATAGGGATGCTGTGCGTGCAAGATTCGCCTGCGCATAGACCGAAAATGGCGGCCGTGGTGGTGTTTCTCGAGAGCGAAACTGCGACGCTCCCGATGCCCACGAAACCAACTTATACTTCCCTGAGGACTGCCGTAGAACAGGAATATGTTCTGTATGGTGAAGAAATGGAGTCTTCAAATTTTGTCACGGTCACAACTGTAGTTGGAAGATAGACTGTTTTGTTCATAAGAATTACGTGAAATATGTATAATGAGTATATTTTACATCATTTGGATTTTTCTGAGTACTTCATTCAGAAAAAGATATTTATATCCCACTTCGATATTTAACATATATTTGAACATGAATTTACAAATATCAAATATGATACTTTATAAAATAAACAAAGAAACCAATAAGCTTTTGTGTCATTTTACTTTATATAGACAAGTTTTGATTTGAGATACATTTGGATTGAGTTGAGGGGCTGAAAAGCACAAATAGGCCGAGAATGTTGCCATGCTCTAGCAACCGAAGATACTTATTATACTTATTATAAAAAGTTGAGGATTAAATATGTTATTATACAAATTTTATTAACTGTCACGTCATCAGTTGTTTATTTTTTAACGGAGTTAGACCGATTTGTTAGTCGTGATTAGTTGGAGACTTATTTGTAACTTCTCATTGTCAGAGGACTAACAAAGAATTTGGTCATAGTTGGGGGACCATTTATGTAGTTTACCCTTAGGTTCAATACATGTTTTATCCCGTTCACTATAATAAAATTGTCATTTTAGTCATTTTGTTATTTTTTTTGTCAATTTACTCATACTTTTATTCTATTATCATGTTATGAAGGAGAGCTCACGAACTTTAAAGATAATATTATTAAAAGGAAGAATCACGAATTTTGAACATGAACCATTAGATGGACATTACCTATAAAAATACTATTACCATGTTAACCTTTTATATTTTTCATTAGAAAATGCATAACAAGTTGCCCCTGAAGTAAATGTTAAAAAATTAATAAAAAAACTTCAGATGAAATAATAAAAATGCAAAAATTCCTAAAAATTATAAAATTATCGAGGAATTCTTAAAAGTCTAAAAAATTCAAAAATTATGTTTTGATATAATTATGCTTAAATTATTTTAAAAAATTAATAAAACCATTAAAATGTAAAAAAAGAGAAATTTATAATAAAAATTTGCAGCCTTCTTATTTTAATTTTTTTATGGATTTTACAAATTTATGCTTTTTTTAAAGTAATCATAACAACATTATAAAAATTTAATTTGGAAAATATTTTAAAGCTTTGAGATCTTTTAGAATTTTGTGATTTTTTAGGATTTTTTTATTTTATTGAATTTTTTCTTTTTAAAACAAATTACTTTTTTTGTTTATTTTTCATTACACATTATAGCATATTATTAGACCACGTTAACTTTTTTCAATCGAAATACTTAGGACTAATATTATCTTAATTAGATGATATTGAATATAAACACTAAACTCTAAATAAATATTAAGTTGATACTTATTACATGAATTATCTTAATTAGCAGCATTCTTGGGTTATTGAGTAGTTGACATGTTTGCGGCCGCGAATTAATTAGCTTTGATATCAAAGCACGCCCACGCAGCATTCAGGCCAGTACTAAGAGAAATTATATTATAGGTTTGTCCCGTTAAGCAATAAAAATTAATTTTTAATAATATTTTTTTATAAATAAAGATTTACATAGAAAAATATTTTTTAAAATTAACTTATAGTAAATATTAATAAAAATTTACTTGTAAAATGATAATATAAAAAAGTATTAAAATAGACAATTTTTATTAATTAAAATCATCAATAATATAACAGTACGAACATATAACATAATTTCTCGTATTGAACCGTTTGTGGGAGTGATTCTAATATTGATTTATCGGTAACATGGACCACTGCTATTAATAAAATTATATTTTATTTTTTTAACATGCACCTATTTTATTTTTTTTTTATGAAAATCAGTTTTTTTTTCTTCTTCTTTTTATAGTTTTACGTTCTTTGCCAAAAACAAGACTTGCTTTGTGTCTTGTCTTGCCACAGACTTAGCAACTTATTAGATTGTTAGAATTTTAATTTTTTTTAGATTTTTTGAAGTTGCCAGATCAACTTCTCAAAAAAAATTCTTATTTCTTCTGTTTAAGCAAATTACGATAGTCGGACCAAAATTCTAACAACTTTTCGATCAACAAACATTTTTAAGTATTTCTCACATTTTAATCCCTTTAGCAAGGATGTTAGACACCGTTTCCCATATAAATGCATTTGGTACATTATAAACTTGTCCATTGGTCATCTGGAATTTCAACCACTCTCTAACAATATATTTCTTCATTCTAACATCACCAACTTTATACTTCGTCTCTAAAGTATCTCAAATAGATAAATCAAAGATATTTTTTTAACTTGTAACCTCTGACAGTCCTATTGTCTTTCTCAAATTTAAATTTTTATAGCGCCGATGTCGGTATCTTTGACATTGTCGATGATAGGAGGATTGAACAAAACATACTTAATATTTAGCTACTCAAAGGATATCACCATTCTTTGTGACCAACGATGATCTAGACAGAGATAGAGTTAAAAAAATTATTTAAGAGGTATTATTTTTTTCATTTATAAATAAAGAGCGTCAACTATTTATAAATATATATCATTTATTTATTTTTAATATATATAAATTATATAAAAAAATTCCTATAGAATCATCGGGTATCATCTGACCACCCATATTATTAGGTGGTTCCGCCACCGCATCGAGGAGCTCAAAGTATAAAACGATCGAGGAAAGATTTTTCACGGCAACAATCATGTTTAAGAACAATGTTACAATCGGTTTTAAATTGCAAGAAATGAACAATGCTGCAAAATAGTCAATTAACAATGACAATAAAAGTAGTCGTAGAAAAATAAGAATTAATAACTAATTCAAAATATTACTTATTTGCATTACCATCATTATCTTACTTTTGTATTTAAGAAATCTAAGACGATCTCTTTATCATATAACACTTCAAGCCAATATCATCAAGTTGAAAGCAACTCCTCAAAGAAAATAAATGGCTGCTATATAATTGCGGCTCATTTCATCAGTAGTGTTGTTGAAAGTGAGATGAAAACTTTTTGGCGGTCTTTAAAGGAGATCAGAGTATTAACACATAAAATCTTTTGATAGATTTTCATCGATTTTGAATAAAATTCGTGAAAAATTAATATGAGGAGAAAGGAGAAGAAAAAGGAGCGAAATACGAACATTTTAGTATTGATCTTGCAACAAATGTTGATCGATGATAGGTAAGGGTTGGCTGACAGCGACGATCAAAATATTCAGTGACAAAATAAAATTAACTGAAAGTTCAGTGGTACAAACAATACAAATACTTAAAGTTTAATAGTATTAATTTAATTCACATTATTATAAATGAACTTTTATTCTAATTAATCTTTGAAGTGAATTAACTGAATTTTGACATCATAATTAGCATGAAGTCCCTCGGAGGTAGGGGTGAGCGTTCGATCGAGTCGAGTCAAAATTATTCGAGTTGACGCATCATATTTTACAACTCAAACTTTATTTGAAATTTTTTCGATTCGATTCGAGTTTATAAAATTCGAGTCGAGTTCCTATATAAATTTAATTTTAATTATTTATCATGTTATAGTATAGTTTGATTCTAATTTAAACGACTTTCTCTAATTATAAAAGATATGCATTTATATTTCATCATATTTTTTTTCATATGTGGCATATATTTCTTCATATTTTTTATATTGGTATATACATATAAGTAAAAATTGAGGAACTTGACTCGAACTTAAAAATCAATCCACTAATTATTAAAATTTTCGAGTTATTCGAATTTCCATTTTACAACTCAAATTTTATTTGAAATTATTTCGAGTCGAGTTTATGTAATTTTGAGTCAAGTTTTTTTCCCTCAAGTCGAGTCGAAAATTTCGATTTTTCGAGTCGAGTCGAGTCGAATTTTGCTCACTCAACTCGGAGGTGATTAGATTACTAGTTTTGATTTGAATTATTACAATTAAAGATGGCCACACGTTGAATTGTACATTTATGTAAGCTTGTCGATTTTTGTCTCTTTTGACAAAATATAACAAGTATCTTAATTATTTTTTTAAAAAAAATCTTAATGCTAATCATACGCGGAAAGCGGCTCTAGGGGAAGGAATAAGGTGTTCTTATTGGGTCTAAATCCATGACATAAGAAAATTGAAAAAATAAAGATGAGCAGCTTGGTCAACCGGCCAAATGTGCTTTGCTCAAGTATCTTATTTATTTTACTTTAGGGTAATTTTAAAGGGTAAAATTTTGATATACACACTGTGTAAAATTAATTTTACAACAGCTTGCATATTTACACTATAAAACCCAAATCCTAAATTCCTAACCTTAACCCTAAAATAATAAACCTTAAACCCTGTAGCCTAAATTCTAAACACTAACCTTAAATTCTAAACCTTACAACCTAAACACCTAAACTTTAAATCCTAAACTAAAATCTTAACCCCTAAAACTAAAAGTACGTGTAAACTAAAATTTACATAGCCAGTGTATCAAAGTTTTTTTTTTTCAATTTTAAAGTTTATCATTTTACTTTCTTCTTACTCTTATTTTAATACTAAACTTTTAAAAAATAATTTTATCACTGAATTTCTGAATTTCTCATGTTTTGATAATTTGAGCCTTAAATCGGACACAAAAGGTTGATGTGGCAGATAGTGTGCTGACATGAATTGCTTTTGTTGATGTGACAGCCACATGACGTTCATATTTTTTTTAATATGTCTTCTTCTCCATAGATAAAACTATTACAATTTTATCCATATGTCATGTCGGCATCAAAATCATCATTCTCTATTTTTTTTGATCACTCAAAGACACCGATGAACTGCCTTATCATCCCCTTCCACTCTATCCGTTTAAATTTTTCAATAATCTCTACAAAACTCATGAAAATCAACCTAAAAACAAAATTCACAAAATCTCAAGTCACACCATTCTATAAATTTCCACTGTTCGATCAGTGTAGAATCAAGCTATAAATCTCTTACATCTCGACATTTGATTCTATCCGTCCATTATGATAGGCAAAACAGTTGACAGCAAAACTCACCCACGGCTGTCAATTTCAAGGTGGTCCAAGTTTTCCTAGCCAAAGGATTTTTTGGTGCTTCAATATCCTATGCATCAGCGTGAGCCAAAGCCAATAGGTTCGGTGCAAATGTTATGAGCAATTATGGCTCTTTGGGGTGGAACGGTTAGAGTTTACCATTTTCACTACTTTAAGGATCACATAACGGACATGACAAGCAAACCGACAAGAAAATTTCCAGGGAAAACAAAAAATCATCTTTTTATTTCATCGATTTTGAAAAGAAAACGCAAAAAAGTTTTTTATAGGACTTTAAATGAGACGTGAAATATGGCGAGCTGTTCGAGTCCGACACGGCCAAAGATTAGTCGACACTTGACTAGATTGGTTCGAATTAAGCTCGAACTCGATTCAAATTCTTAACGAGACGAATCAAGCTCAGATTTCTCAGGCTCGCAAAAAATTACTCGAGCTCAAACTCGACTCAAAATCTTAACAAGCCGAGTCAAACTCAGCACTACTCGAGCTCGACTTTGCTCGTTTACACCCCTATTTGTCACAGCAATGCTTGAGATTGTACAGCGTTCATGAGGGATCCACTTATTAATGAGATCCCCAACTACTCCAACTAATTATTACTATATCTTCCTTCTGAAATCTGAACACCTTAATCATAAACCAAACTAGTGATGGATCCTGTTAAATGGCTTGTCAGAATACTGTTTCTTTTGTTTTTTTCTCATCTCTCTATAGCTGCTGATACTATTACAATAGATCACTTCATCAGAGACAATGGTGAAATCGTGGTCTCTAGTGGCAAGGTTTTCGCGCTCGGGTTTTTCATCCCCGGTAGTTCCAGGAATCGATATGTTGGCATCTGGTATTTCCAGGTTCCGGAGCAGACTGTTGTTTGGGTGGCTAACAGAGACAATCCCATTAAAGATAGCTCGGGGAATCTTAGGATCGATGGTCGAGGAAATCTTGCCTTGTTCCATGGAAACCAAACACTTCCTCTCTGGTCTTCAAACATCTCCATCACAGGCACTAGGAACACAATTGCTCAAATTCTAGATTCGGGAAATCTTGTTTTGCTTCAGAATGATACCAGAAGGACAGTGCTGTGGCAGAGTTTTGATTATCCTACAAACACTATGCTCCCGTTTATGAAACTCGGGTTGAATTTCAGAACCGGTTTGAATCGAATCATTACGTCTTGGAAGTCACCAGATGATCCGGGGATTGGAAACTGTTCCTACAGGATCAACCCGAGCGGGTTTCCTCAGCTGTATTTGTACAAAGGTTCGGCTCCTTGGTGGCGGACCGGATCATGGACTGGACGAAGATGGAGTGGTGTACCTGAAATGACAAGCAACTACATATTTAATGTTTCTTTTGTCAACTCTGCTGATGAAGTGTCGATCATGTATGGGGTGACGAACTCCTCCTTCATTACAAGAATGGTCACGAATGAAACAGGGATTCAACAAAGATTCACATGGAACCCGGAAGCGCAACATTGGATCAAGTTCTGGTCCGCCCCAAATGACCAGTGTGATTTTTACGGGCATTGTGGGCCGAATGGTTACTGCAACCCTGTTCACTCGGATGTTTTCGAGTGCACATGTTTCCCAGGATTCGTACCCAAGTCATCCCAAGAATGGTATCTAAGAGACGGAGGACGAGGATGCGTGAAGAAACCTGGTAACTCCACATGCCGAAAAGGAGAAGGGTTCGTCAAGGTGGAACATGCCAAGGTGCCAGACACATCGGCTGCACATGTAGACATGAGTATCGGATTGAAACAATGCAAGGTCAAGTGTTTGAGAAATTGTTCTTGCGTGGCTTATGCTAGTGCATACGCCGAGAGCAACGGAGGGATTGGATGCTTGACTTGGCACGGGGACTTGGTTGATGCAAGAACTTATACAAATGCGGGACAAGATCTATACATACGGGTGGATGCCAATGACTTAGGTACCTGTCCTACACCTTAAATTGGTCCAAATCAGTTAGCATAGTAAGGCCAGGCTTGTTATATATACTAAAAACTAATCGTCTCGCCATCTTGTTAGCTCGGTATACAACGAAAGGCCCGTTTCACAAGAAGGGAGTGCTTGCGATTACCATAGTTTCTGCAGTTGTACTGTTTCTCATTCTTCTGGCATTGTTGCATTGCTTGGTAAGAAGGTTTAGAAGAGGTAAATTAAGATATTTGCAACTAAATTTACGGCTTTGTTGGGATTGATTTGTTGTCAGAAACTTACAGTATTTGTTCATGACACTATGAAGCAATATATTATATATATCTAGCGAGGTTGAATCATAGAGATTGTCACACCATTTGCAGAGACAGTTCCTTCACCACTTGATATCTCGTTTTTCTTCACCAAAAACGCAGGAGGTTTCGGCAACTGAAGAGTCATTTCGTTACTCAACATAAAAACAGCTGCAGACATCACTGGTCGATCTGTTGCATGTTCTTGAACGCACATTAGCCCAATTTGAATGCATTTCAAAATTTCATCGGCAGGATATGAATCTCCTAAGGCCGAATCAACCGCTTGCGTGGCTTTGCCTTCTTTCCATAACTCCCAAACCTGGAACAAAGTTGTCGAAAATTACCATTTGAAGGAAAATTTTGACTTAACTCTTGAAGAGTTGGGCTCAAGATTTGGTTACTTACATGTCCAACTAGATTCAAAGACGGACTATCGGGAACATATCTGTTGTTACTCTTTCCAGTGATGATCTCTAACATTAGGATTCCGAAGCTATAAACATCCGATTTCGTTGAGAAATGCCCATGCATTGCATACTCCGGCGACATATAACCACTAAAATCATACAACAAAAATAAAGAGTAAAAACTTGTTTGAAACCTGTGGAAGTTGTTGTCTCCAAACGTTTTAGAAGAAATACTTACTATGTTCCAACTACACGTTTAGTATCGCCCTCAATTTGGTCTCCTCCGAATATTCTGGCCATGTCAAAATCTGAAATTTTCGGATTCATTGTAGCGTCTAGTAGTACATTGCTTGCTTTCAAATCTCTGTGAATGACTCTTAACCTGGAATCCTGATGAAGATACAACATTCCTCGTGCAATCCCACAAATAATTCTAAACGCTTTTTCCAGTCCAATACTGATCTTTTTGATTCATCTAGATTCGAAGACAAATACTTGGGGTTAAGTACTCAGCCTTCAAAAGTGATATTTCTAATAGTATATGCGAAATAAAGTCGTACCAAAAATGAAAGAGTCTAAGCTTTTATTTGGTAAGAATTCATAGATTAACATCTTCTCTTCACCCTCAATGCAACATCCCAGCATTCGTACGAGATTCCTGTGCTGAAGTTTTGCGATTAGCAGAATTTCATTCTTAAACTCTTCTACTCCCTGCCCTGAGTGCTTTGATAGTCTTTTCACTGCTATTTCTTTTCCATTGAAGAGTACACCCTGCAATTACAAAGATTTTTCCTTTAATGAAAGGACCAGTAGGAATTCTACGTATATAAATAGTTGTTAAGAGAAAAGCTACCTTGTAAACAGGGCCAAATCCGCCTTGTCCAAGTTTGTTATCGGAAGAGAAATTATTAGTGGCAGCAGCTACGGTGCTTAAATCAAAGAATGACAAATCTCCATTTCTTCTGCCCTCATCAATATCCTTTCCACCTAAAGACTCTTCGAATGTGGTAAAACTAGAGATATTTTTGCTTCTTCTTGTTCTTGGTGCTGTCAGTACATGATATGATGATTAAGCCAATTGTTAATCTCTATGTGGTCAATTTATTTACAAAATGAGAAAAAAAGAGAAGTTTAACAGATGAAAACAGTAGCAAAATTGCTGTACGTACCTCTTCGCCGCCTTCGTACGAGGCAACACAACAAGGCGACAAGAATAAGAAACACCAGAGCAGAGGAAACTATGATAACCGCAAGCACCCCCTTCTTTCGAAGTAGACCTTTTTTTGTATACCGAGCTAACAAAATGGAAGAAACAAATTAGCTAAAACAAGTGTGGCAGAAATGATGAAGAGATTTTGGCAATATTTTACAGTTTATTTATAGCTGCAACTTGCATATAGATCAGAGACAAATTCAGCTAAAAGTAGATGTTGGATGCAAATTATAGAATTGAATGTAGGGCACGTACCTAACTCATTAGCATCCACTCGTATGTATAGATCTTGCCCCGTATTGGTAAATGTCCTAGCATCCACCAAATCTCCGTGCCATGTCAAGCAGCCGGTCCCTTTGTCGATCTCAGAGTATGCACTAGCATAAGCCATGCATGAACAATTTCTCAAGCACATTTCCATGCATTGCTTCAATCCTATACTCATGTCTACAAGTGCCGCCGAAGTGTCCGGCACCTTCGCATGTGACACCTTGACAAACCCTTCTCCATTTCCACAAGCGGAGATGTCGTGTTTCCTCACGCATCCTCCTGATCCATCTTTTATAAGCCATGCTTCCGGTGATTTCGGTTCGAATCCTGGGAAACATGTACACTCGAAACCATCTGGGATATCAGGGTTGCAGTAACTATTTGGTCCACAGTGCCAGTAAAAATCACACTGTTCCTTTGGAACCGAATAAGAAACAATCCAGCGTTGTGATTCATTGTTCCATCCTAATCCTTGTACGATTCCTGTTTCATTCAATACGGTTTTTGATGTGATAAAGCCATTTTTCACATTGAAGGAGAACGATACTTCCTCATCAGTGTTGACAAAAGAAATATTAAATATGACATTTGCTGCCATTTCGGGTATACCACTCCATCTTTGTCCGGTCCATGGCCCGCTTCGCCACCAAGGAGCCGAACCCTTCTAGACAAACATTTGAGGAAACAAGTCCGGGATCATCCTTAAGGAATAGTTTCCAAATCCTGGATCGTCTGAGGACTTCCAAGACGTATATACTCGGTTCAAACCAGTTCTGACACTCAACCCAAGTTTCATAAATGAAAGCATAGTATTTGTAGGATAATAAAAACTTTGCCACAGTACTGCTTTCCTGGTATCATTCTGAAACAAAACAAGATTTCCCGAGTCTAAAATTTGAGCAAAAGAATTGCTAGTACCTGCGATCGAGATGTTAGTAGACCAGACAGGGAGTGTTTGGTTTCCCTGGAATAAGGCAAGATTTCCTCGTCCATCGATTCTGAGAATCCCCGAGTTATCTTTAATGGGATTGTCTCTGTTGGCCACCCAAACAACTGTCTTCTCCGGAATCTGACGATACCAGATGCCAACGTATCGGTTCCCGGAACTTCCAGGGCTGAAAAACCCGAGTGCAAAAATCTTGCCACTAGAGACTACGACTTCATCGTTGTCATTGATGGGGTGATGTTGCGTTATGGTGTCTGCAGAAAAGGAGAAGTGAGAAAGACAGAAGATAAGGAGTAATCCGAGAAGCCCTTTAACAGGACTCATCACTAGTTCAATCTATGATTATAGTTGATAGCAGGATTAATAAAAGTCTGTGTTTTCGAGTTTAATTAATACGAAAATTCTCTGTTCAAAAAAATATACATATGAAAATTCTAGTATGCAATTGTGCTACAAGTCAAAATTGGCAGCTGCCGGCAGAGGATACCGTCCGTAAAATTTTTAAAAGTTAGATACCGATAAAATTATATTTTAATTCTTTAAAAGTATATAGTTTTGGTTAAGTAATTACCAGATAATTGATAACGAATAACAGATTATATTAATATTAGTTGATAGTATTAATTTGTTTAATTAATTGATTGTATAAAAGAGTTTAGTAAAATTCAATTAACGAGGCAAGTTCTAGATGTTACATGAATTTCCTACTCCTCCGGAGACGGTTCTGACTATACCACACGATGATTGTTTGCTACACAATGATCATTGACTGTAACATTAGCCTTCTCTCTTTTCCAATAAAAAAATAAGTTATTTATGTTGTTTGCGTATATATGAGTTAATTGCATTAGACATGCCTAAACTATGACATCATTTTAAATTAATTTTAAAACTTTAAAATATTTTAATTTTATCCTCAAATTATGACTTGATTTTAATTTAAGTCTCTATGTGGATAGAATTGTTAGTAAAACTATTAAATGTCATGGCATTTTCGATGAAATATTCAAATTTTCAAACATTGTCTTGTTTACTTCTCGACTTTGTCCCATTTCTAATATAATTATATAACTATATAAACTTCCATTCGTTGGAGTTCACTGCTATCATCAAGTGAATGCTCAGCAACTTCAATGTCTTTCCATTCTCCATGAAGTAGATCATAAAGATGATCAAATTAAATGTGGTTTCGTCTTAATCTTTATTCTATAAGTGGCTTCGTCTCTGTCTAGCGAGCTTGAATCATGGTGACAGTCACACCATTTACAGAGTTAGTTTCTTCACTAGTCGATATCTTGTCGCCTGTGTTGATTTTCTTCGATATAAATGCAGGATGTTTCGGCAACGGAAGAGTCGTTTCGTTACTCAACATAAAAAAAACCGTAGACATCGTTGGTCTATGAGTTGCATGTTCTTGCACGCATAACAGCCCAATTTGAATGCATTTCAGAAATTCTTCCTCAGAATACGAATCACCTAATGCAGATTCAACTATTTCTAAGGCTTTGTGTTCTTTCCATAGCTCCCAAACCTGAAACGAACGTTGTTGGAAATCATCATTTGGCTGGAAAATTTTGATTCTAATACCTGACGGAGTTGTGCTCAAAATCTGGTTACTTACATGTCGGACCAGACTCAAAGACGGAGTATCGGGAAAGTAACTGCTGTTCTTTTTGCCGGTGATGATCTCTAACAGCAGGACTCCGAAGCTGTAAACATCGGATTTCATTGAGAAGTGTCCGCGCATTGCATACTCTGGCGACATATAACCGCTACTATCAGACAATAAAAAGGAAATGGTTAGGAAGTTGTTTGGAGTCTGTAGCGGAAGTTTTCTCCAAACTTTTTAAATGGAATGCTTACTATGTTCCGACAACACCTTTAGTATCACCTTCAATTTGATCTCCTCCAAATATTCTGGCCATGCCAAAATCTGAAATTTTCAGATTCATTGTGGCATCTAGTAGTACATTGCTTGCTTTCAAATCTCTGTGAATAACTCTTAACCTGGAATCCTGGTGAAGATACAGCATTCCTCGAGCAATCCCACAAATAATTTCTAAACGCTTTTTCCAATCCAATACTGATCTTTTTGATTCATCTGGACTCAAAGACAACTATTCAAAGGAATCATGCATAACTTAAAACTGTATTAATATCTGGTTTAAGTACTTATCCACTTATCTTTCAGAAGTGATGTTTCTGATAGTATATGCGAAAGAAAGTCGTACCAAAAATGATAGAGTCTAAGCTTTTATTTGGTAGGAATTCATAGATTAACATCTTCTCTTCACCCTCAACGAAACATCCCAGCATTCGTACGAGATTCCTGTGCTGAAGTTTAGCAATTAGCACTATTTCATTCTTAAACTCTTCTACTCCTTGCCCCGAGTGCTTTGATAGTCTTTCCACTGCTATTTCTTTTTCATTTAAGAGCACACCCTGCAAATATGGAGAGATGTCCTTTTAAGAATGGGCTAGTAGGAGTTTTATGGCACACTAGTATGTATATAAATAAGTTGTTAAAAGTGAAAAGCTACCTTGTAAACAGGGCCAAAGCCACCTTGTCCAAGTTTGTTATCAGAAGAGAAATTATTAGTGGCAGCGGCTATGGTGCTCAAATCAAAGTATGGAAAATCTCCATTTCTTCTGCTCTCATCAATATCCTTTTCCCCTAAAGGGTCTCCGAATGTGGTTAAGCTAAACAAATTTTTGCTGTTTCTTGCTCTTGCTGCTGTTAGTACTCAAACACAATGACATGATTAAGTACAGCAGAAGAAACACTACAGCAGAAAAAAGTAGAAAACGAAGTGGTACGTACCTCTTCTTTGTTTTCTTCCAAAGCAATGAAAGAAGGAGAAACACTACAGCAGAAGAAACTAGATAACCGCAAGCACTCGCTTCGTTCGAATTAGACCTTCCTTTCTGTACCAAGCTATCCAGATGTACATATGATGTGATTGCCAATGGAAGAAACAATTAATGATGAAACTAATTTTCCAATCCAGCTATAAATTTACATTTAACTAAACCAAGCGTGGCAGAAATGATAAAAGAGAACTTGGCAATGTTTACAGTTCTACACAATTTCCTGGACAATTTTATATAAGAGTTTTCAATCTGAAACAAATGCAGCCAACTGATTTGAACCTGTTTTCACAGTTACAGCTGCAATTTGCATGTAGATATTGGTAGCAAAAAGAGAATTGAATGTAGGACACCTACCTAAGTAATTAGAATCCACTCGTACGTATAGATCTTGTCCCCTTTGTGTATAGATCCTCGCATCCAGTAAATCTCCGTCCCATGTCAAGCAGCCAATCCCTCTGTTGATATCGGAGTATGCACTAGCATAAGCCATGCATGAACAATTTCTTAAGCACTTTTCCTTGCATTGCTTCAATCCCATACTCATGTCTACGTGTGCCGCCAAAGTGTCTGGCACCTTCACATGTGTAAACTTGATGAACCCTTCTCCATTTCCACACATGGAGATACTACGCTTCCTCACGCATCCTCCTGCCCCATCTCTTATAAACCATGCTTCGGGTGATTTGGGTTCGAATCCTGAGAAACATGAACACTCGAAATCATCTGCAAGTTATGGGTTACAGTAACCATTTGGTCCACAATGCCCGTAAAAATCACACTGTTCCTTTGGATGCGAATAAAAGACAGTCCAACGTTGATCTTCATGGTTCCATATTAATCATTCTAAAATTCCAGTTTCATTGATTACACCTCTTGTTATGATGGAGGCATTTTTCACACTAGTATTGTACGATACTTCATCATTAGTTGACCAAATAATCATTAATTACGTAGTTCTTTGTCATTTCAGGTATACCACTCCATCTTTGCCTTGTCTAACCCCTAAACTCGACCCAGAAAAATAGGTCGAATCTAGGAAGTCACGTTTGAAAACTTAACCCTCAAGAAAACCAAATTTAAAATTATACTTTATTTTAAAAATAATATATATATAACTATAATTTAATAAATATCTCATAATAATAAAATACAAATATTATAATTAATATTCGAATATTTAAATAAAATCTCTAAAATAAAATCACAGTCAAAAATAATCCCAAAACATAATTAGTCTCAATGTATGAAACTACATCAATGTCTCAAAATAATAATCTGAATGATTAAAAATAATTTCGTACTGAATAATAAAATAACCAGATAAAATGTGAGATCCTCCAAGTACCACGTCGCCTAAAGTCCAAAGATATTTGTAAGAGAAAACTATGGGGAGTAAGCTAAAGAGCTCTAAAGTCCAAAGATATCTGTAAGAGAAAACTATGGGGAGTAAGCTAAAGAGCTTAGTGTGTCTCTAAAGTGCAAGGGAAACTATAATCATAAAACATAGTAATATTTTCTTAAAATTCTTTAAAACATAAAACTAATTGTACAATATCACAAGTGAAATGGAATGCACCCTACTACGTCCGCCGAAGATGAGAAAGGTTCTCATAACCTCTATGTCCGCCAATCCGAAGTTGACCGAAGTGGAATTCAACCCGAAGGGTGAAATCGCTGAACTTCCTCCGTACAAATCCCAACCCATGCTCATACATGTATGATGTTTAAAACTCAACTTTCATAAAAAAAAGTTTCATAAATCCGATATTCCATAAACGTACTTCATAAATTCATAAATCCATAAATTTTGGTTCTGTAAATTTCGATGTTTCGTAAATTTAATATTTCATAAATCATAATTAAAAACACATTCTAAAATCGTATGCAAATGATGTCAACCATACAAGCCATAATGCAGATCATAATCAAGTAAGACATAAAACCATATAAAAATCATTTATTTACAGCACCGTAAGAAAACACACATTAGCCGAAGCAAACTCAACCTACGGAATGACAAGTCTCTCATAATCAAAAGTACGAAGTCCAGCTGTCTTGGTACATATGGGAATAATCCTACGATAATACTATTACTATTATCACTATGATTAAGGAATTATTCCTAAATACTTATTCAACGGAATTTAATGATACAAGAATACTTATATGATTCAAATAGTTGATATTCAAATCAACCGAGAACATAATTGAATTGAGCGGTGCCAGAGACTCGCCGAAGTTTGATCGAATTAAATAAGTAAATAAATAAAAGAAAAAAGAAAGAAAGAAAAAAGACGTGTTTCGAATATAAATAGAGAGAGGGAGGGGGAAGACCGGCGCAGGCGAATGAAACAAAATTTGCAGGAAAAATAGGGTAAATTTGGTTATATATAACCAAATCTTTGAATAAATTACAAGATAAGTTATTGTTCTTTTTTAGGGTTCACAAAATAGGTTTCTAATATTAATTCTTTATAAAAAGGTCATTAAATTTGTTTAAAATTTAATTAATTCTCAAATTTTTTAATTAGGGTTTCTTTTTGAAAATTTTCAATTTCTAGGATTTTGAATTTAGTGATTTTAAAATTAAATTTTTGAATTGGGGGTATTTTTAAAATGTTACCCCCTGTCCAAGGGCCGCTTCTCCACCATGGACTTGAACCCTTGTACAGAACCATTTGGAGAAACCCGTTCGAGATCCTTAAGGAATAGTTCCCAAATCCTGGATCATCTGGAGACTTCCAAGCCGTTAGTATTCGGTTCAGACCGGTTCTGAAACTCGATCCAAGTTTCATAGATAGATGCCAAGTATTTGTAGGATGGTCAAAACTCTGCCACGGTACCACCTTTCTGGTATCATTCTGAAGCAAAACAAGATTTCCCGAATCTAAAATTCGAGCAATGGAGTTCCTAGAGCCTCTGATGGAGATGTTAGTAGATCAGATAGGAACTGTTTGGTTTCTCTTGAACAGGGCAAGATTTCCTAGACCGTTGATTCTGAGGATCCCTCAGTTATCTTTAATGGGATTGTCTCTGTTGGCCACCCAAACAACTACCTTCTCCGGAATCCGATGATACCAAATGCCAACATATCGGTTCCGGGAGTTCCCAGGGTTGAAAAATCCTAGTGCAAAAATCTTTCCACTAGAGATTATCATTCCATGATTGTTATCTTCGATGAAGTGATGTTGCGTTATGATGTCTGCAGACAAGGAGAAGCGAGAAAGAAAGAAAATGAGGTGTCCCATGAGAAGCCATTGAACAGGATTCATCAGTGGCGTGGCTGAATGGAGAGCGGTCTGCCCCTACAGGCTACAGCCTGTGATGAGTAGAGTAGATTATTCAGAACTTGGGAAGATGGTCAAGGTAGCTAAGCCACAACCTTTTCTTTCCAATTAGTCAAATTCTATCTCTTTCAAAATCTTCCAACTTCGAAAATGTAAGTTTGGCCTGTGGAGTCAAGTCAATTGCAGAAAGTAGTACGCAATTGATCCTGTTTTCCACTTGCGTATTAATCTCGTTTCATAAACCTTCCAAGAAGAACAAATGCTATAATTCCTCAACTGCCGACTATGCTTAACTTTACCTCGAAGTTTCGTATTAACAAGCTCCCTAACCTGCTTAATAACCAGATCAGCAGAGCTTTCAGAATGCTGGAAAATTCTTCTGTTTCTTTCTCGCCACACCAAGTAAATGCTGTTCCAAGCTAACTTCAACACCATCGCCGGGAGTGATTTTCCTTTCAAGCTAATCAGATCTGGTCGTTCTCTGTTTTTCTTTTTGATATTAAGTCATTAAAGTGTTTTTTGTTATGATTCAAATTATTTGGTTTCGGTTTGATTTTAGTGATTAATCTTGAGAGGTTCCTGAAACACTACTAGAGGAAATACTTGCGAAAATGGGTGCACCACCAAAGACTGATGCTCCTCTCCCACAACCCGATGAGCCTGCTGAGGCCGATCGTGTTCTCTTCGGCTTTCCTGCTAGATTTCGAGTGACGGCTGCACGGTTAAAACAAACCGGAATTTTCTACAGCACTGCTTCCCTAAAAGCTCGAGAAGGGACTATAACTATAGTATTTTGAAGTATTACATAACATTTTACTACAATTCTATTAATTGGAAACTTTTGCAGCCTAACTTCAATCACTAATTCATCATGTCATGGTCTGAGAAAAAAAAGAAGCAGCGATGACTTAAGTTTGTCCATGAATCATGAAGCAGCATATTATGTATCTAGCGAGCTTGAATCATAGTGACAGTCACACCATTTACAGAGTTCGTTCCTTCACTACCGCCTTCGTTAATTTTCTGCACTAAAACCGCAGGATGTTTCAGCAACGGGAGCGTCGTTTCGTTACTCAACATAAAAACAACTGCGGTCATCATTGGTCGATCTGTTGCTTGTTCTTGAACGCACAATAGCCCAATTTGGATGCATTTCAGAATTTCATTGGCAGGACATGAATCATCTAATGCCGAATCAACTGCGTGCTTGGCTTTGCCTTCTTTCCATAACTCCCAGACCTGAAATAACTTTGTTAAAAATCACCATTTGAAAGATTGATTTAATTCTTGACAGAGTTGGGCTCAATATCTGGTTACTTACATGTCCAACTAGATTCAAAGACGGACTATTGGGAACATATCTGTTCTTTTTTCCGGTGATGATCTCTAACAGCAGGACGCCAAAGCTATAAACATCGTGTCCTTGCATTGCATACTCTGGCGACATGTAACCACTAGAAACATAAAGACAAAGGAAGTGGTTAGAACTTGTTCAAAACCTTTAAGGAAGTTGTCTACAAATTTTTATACGAAATGCTTACTATGTTCCAACTACACGTTTAGTATGTCCTTCGATTTGATCTCCTCCGAATATTCTGGCCATGCCAAAATCTGAAATTTTGGGATTCATCGTTGCATCCAATAAGACACTGCTCGCTTTCAGATCTCTATGAATGACTCTTAACCTGGAATCTTGGTGAAGATACAACATTCCTCGAGCAATCCCACATATAATTTCGAAACGCTTTTTCCAATCCAATAATGATCTTTTTGATTCATCTGTATCCAAAATCAGTTTTCAATAGGATTAATCATTCCATAACTTTAAAAATGTAGTATTTGGCATAAGTATTCAACAATTCAAAAGAAGACATACCGAAAATGATTGTGTCTAGGCTTTTATTTGGTAAGAACTCATAGATTAACATCTTCTCTTCACCCTCAACGCAACATCCCAGCATTCTTACCAGATTCCTGTGCTGAAGTTTTGCAATAAGCACAATTTCATTCTTAAACTCTTCTACTCCCTGCCCTGAGTGCTTTGATAGTCTTTTTACAGCTATTTCTTTACAATTTAAGAGAACATCCTGCAAACACAAACAAATTTACTTTACGAAAATTTCCGATTTCGGCATGGCCAGAATATTTGGAGGAGACCAAATCGAAGGCGACACTAAACGTGTAGTCGGAACATAGTAAGTATCCCATATGCAAAGTTTGCATACAACTTCTGCTTGAGGTTTTAAACAAGTTCTAACTATTTCCTTTTCTTATGTTCGATTTTAGTGGTTACATGTCACCGGAGTATACAATGGATGGTCACTTCTCAACGAAATCCGATGTTTATAGCTTCGGAGTTCTGCTTTTAGAGATCATCACTGGCAAAAAGAATAGCACTTACTTTCCTGATAATCCCTCATCAAATCCTCGTCGGACATGTGAGTAACGAAATTTAAAGAACAATCTCCCAACAATTAAATCAAATTTCTGCATTCGAATGATTCGAACAACATTGTTTCAGGTTTGGGATTTATGGGAAGAAGACAAAGCCATTGAAACAGTTGACTCAGCATTAGGTGATTCATATTCTGCTGATGAGTTTTTGAAATGTGTTCAAATTGGGCTGTTGTGCGTGCAAGAACATGCAACAGATAGACCGACGATGTCCACAGTTGTGTTCATGTTGAGCAACGAAACGACTCTTCCGTTGCCGAAACAACCGGCATTTATAGCGAAAACTCAGAAAGGCAACGAGATATCAACTAGTGAAGGAACTGGATCTGTAAATGATGTGACTATCACCATGGTTCAAGCTCGCTAGAACTATAACTATATCTGGTTTATATATATATATACAGACTAGATATGAAGTTGATGTACTTTTGGCTCAATGTATATTGGAAATTACATATGTAATTAACTCTTGCAAAATTATTATCCTATAAAATAACTTGGAAAATAAACAACATATTTAAGTAGGGTAATTATTTCATAAATTGGAGGTGGAGTTTGAGAGTTTCCACAAGCGCCCTAGTTTTAGGGTTTAGGGTCTTAGTTTAGGGTGTAGGGTTGAGGTGTTTAGGTGTAGGGGATTAGAATTTAGAGATAATAGTTAAAATTTAGGGTTATAATTCAGGGTTTATAAGTTAAAACTTAAATTCTAACTATATTACCCTAAAAACTAAACCTCAACCTCTAAACCCTAAATTCTAACCCTAAACCTTACTTTCTAACCACTATCCCTAAATTATAAACCCCTAAACTAAAACTCTCAACTCTAAAACTAAGACGCTTGTGGAAAATCTTAATTTCCACCGCCAGTGTATTGAATATAAATCCATTCAGGTATGCAAAAATAAATCATATCACCAAGAAATCTTAATCATTGATTTAAACCTTAGCCAATTTTACAAGAAAATGCATACAAATGTGTTTTCTTAAAAAAATAAAAAATAATAATTTTCTTATGGTGTCCGTATAGAGAAGTAATCAGTATTTTTTTATTACTCACAATTTAAACGAGACTCGAATAATTCGGAACTTTTAGTAATTAATGAATTGTTTTTTAAGTTCGGGTTAAGTACCTTTACCATGTTTGATATATGTATACCATATGAAAAAAATATGAAAAAATATATATGTATATTGTATATAATTATAGAAAGTCGTTTAAATTAAAACAGATAGTACCATAACAATATAAATATTTACAATTAAATTCAAACAGAAACTAAACAACTTGACTCGACTCGACTACTTATTAATTCGTAAACTCAACTCGACACGAAAAATATACTTTAATTCCTGAATTTTAAAGCGCTATCGAACCGATGGTTGAAGCTACAATATGTCTAGCGAGCCTGAACGATGGTGAGTGTCGCACCATTAACGGAGTTGGTTCCTTTACTACTCGATCTCTCATCCCCTTGGTGAACTTTCTTCTCGATAAATGCAGGTTGCTTCGGGGACGGAAGAGTCCTTTTGTTACTTAACATAGAAACCACCGTCGACATCGTCGGTCGATGTGTTGCATGTTCTTGAACGCACAATAGCCCGATTTGAATGCATTTCAAAATTTCATCCGCAGAATATGAATCACCTAATGCCGAGTCAACAACTTCCATGGCTTTGCCTTCTTTCCATAACTCCCAAACCTGAAACAACGTTTTTTGGACAACCATTTGAATGGAAAATTTTGATTTATTGGTTCACACTTGGCAGAATAGTACTAAAAATTTGGTTACTTACATGTCCGACCAGATTCAAAGACGGACTGTTAGGAAAGTAACAGCTATTCTTTTTGCCGGTAATGATCTCTAATAACAGGACTCCAAAGCTGAAAACATCGGATTTCATTGAGAAGTGCCCGTGCATTGCATACTCCGGCGACATGTAACCGCTGAAAAACAGACCAACAGAAAGGAAATGGTAAGAACTTGTTTGAAACCTGTGGCAGAAGTTGCCTATACGCTTTGCATTTGCAGTGCTTACTATGTTCCAACTACGCGTTTAGTATCGCCTTCTGTTTCATCTCCTCCGAATATTCTGGCCAGGCCAAAATCTGAAATTTTGGGAGTCATTGTAGAATCTAGTAAGACATTGCTCGCTTTCAAATCTCTATGAATGACTCTTAACCTTGAATCTTGATGAAGATACAATATTCCTCGAGCAATGCCACAGATAATTTCGAAACGCTTTTTCCAATCCAGCAATGATCTTTTTGATTCATCTGTCACCAAAACCAGTTTTCAAAACGATTAATCAGTGCATAACTTAAAAATGTAGTATCTGGCATGAGTATGCACCAATTCAAAAGAAGACATACCGAAAATGATAGAGTCTAAGCTTTTATTTGGTAAGAACTCATAGATTAACATCTTCTCTTCACCCTCAATGCAACATCCCAGCATTCGTACGAGATTCCTGTGCTGAAGTTTAGCAATTAGCAGAATTTCATTCTTAAACTCCTCTACTCCCTGCCCTGAGTGCTTTGATAGTCTTTTCACTGCTATTTCTTTACCATTTAAGAGCACACCCTGCAGATACGAAGAAATGTCCTTTAAATAATGGACTAGTGGGGGTTTTATGGCACACCATTATGTATATAAATAGTTGTCAAGAGAAAGGCTACCTTGTAAACAGGGCCAAATCCGCCTTGTCCGAGTTTGTTATCAGAAGAGAAATTATCAGTGGCAACGGCTATGGTGCTCAAATGAAAGAATGGTAAATCTCCATTTCTTCTGCTCTCATCAATCTCCTTTTCACCTAAAGGGTCTCCGAATGTGGTAGAGCTAAACATATATTTGATGTTTCTTGTTCTTGCTGCTGTCAGGACTAAAACAATATACTAATTACTAAAAATGTGAATCAATAAGATGTCTAACAAACAAAAACCAAAGAACGAAAAGTTTTTTGTACCTCTTCTTCGTCTTCTTACGAGGCAATGAAAGAAGGCAACAAGAATGAGAAACGCCATAGCAGAAGAAACTATGACAAACACAAGCACTCCTTTGTTTTCTGGTAGACTTTTCTTTGTGTACCGAGCTAAAAAGATGGAGATATGATGAGTGTTTATACAGTAAATTTTACACTAACAACTGCATCAAACACGAACCTTTAACACTAGGGTCCTATATTTACACTGCCATAGACATTAATTGCATTAAAATTTGATTTGGACCCTAAACAACTCTGAGACAAGTTCAGCTAACTGATTTGGACCTGTTTTGGCAGTCTACAGTTAGTAAACGACCGAGTCAAGTACAACTTTGTTTCTCAGGAAGTATGTTAATAGCTGCAACTTGTGTATTCGACACGTACCTAACTCGTTTTTATCCACTCGTATGTATAGATCTTGTCCCGTATTGGTATATGTTCTTGCATCCAACAAATCTCCATGCCATGTCAAGCAGCCAATCCCTCTGTCGATCTCAGAGTATGCACTAGCATAGGCCAGGCATGAACAATTTCTCAAGCACTTTTCCTTGCATTGCTTCAACCGCATAGTCATGTCTACGTGTGCCCTCGAAGTGTCTGGTACCTTTACATGTTGAAACTTGACGAACCCTTCTCCATTTCCACACAGGGAGATACTACGCTTCCTCACGCATCCCCCTGTGCCATCTCTTATAGACCACGCTTCCGGTGACTTGGGTTCGAATCCGGGGAAACATGTACACTCGAAACGACCTGCGAGATAAGGGTTACAATAACCATTAGGCCCACAATACCCGTAAAAATCACACGATTCCTTTGGAGTCGAAGAAAAAGGAATCCAGCTTTGCTCTTCATTGTTCCATGTTAATCTTTGTAGAATTCCTGTCTCGTTCGTCACTGTTCTTGATATCAAGGAGGCGTTTCTTACATCGGACGAGAATGATACTTCATCACTAGTGTAGACAAAAGAATAATTAAATAGGAAGTTCTTCGTCGTCATTTCGGGTATACCACTCCAGCTACGCCCGGTCCATGTCCCGCTTCGCCACAAAGGAGCCGAACCCTTGTACAAAAATAATTGAGGAAACCCGGCCGGGTTCATCTCGAAGGAATAGCCTCCAACCCCTGGATCATCCGGGGACTTCCAAGACGTATACACACGGTTCAGACCAGTTCTAACATTCAACCCAAGGCTCTGTAAGGAAAGCCAAGTATTTGTAGGATAATCAAAACTCTGCCACAGTACTGCCTTTCTTGCTTCATTCTGAACCAAAACAAGGTTTCCCGAATCTAAAATTGTAGCAATGGAATTCCTAGTGCCTGCCATGGACATGTTAGTAGACCAGACAGGAAATGTTTGGTTTCCCCGGAACAAGGCAAGATTTCCTCGACCATCGATTCTGAGAATCCCCGAGTTATCTTTAATGGGATTGTCTCTGTTGGCCACCCAAACAATTGTCTTCTCCGGAATCTGATGATACCAGATGCCAACATATCGATTCGTGGAGCTGCCGGGGCTGAAAAATCCTAGTGCAAAAATCTTGCCACCGGAAACTATGTATTCGTCGTTATCTTTTATGAATTGATCTCGTGTTATGGTGTCGGCAGAAAAGGAGCAGCGAGAAAGAAAGAAAACGAGCAGTATTCTGAGCTGCAATTTAACAGGATTCATGACTGGTAACAATGGTGGTGTTTCGGAGGATGGATATATTTATTTGGTGGAGAGAGAGCGGTTGGAGTCATTAATAAGTGGATCCCCTAATGAAGTACTTGCTGGGGCCTGGGGGTTGACGATTAATATGACAAATTTTTTAGGCATGCGAAGTCCAATTTTTTTTTTTTGTCTACGTTTGGTAGATTATTAATTTTCCTCATTTTTAATAATAATAATAATTAATTTCATTCAGTGGTATGTTTTTGCTGCTCATATAACTTGCTTTGGATAAAGAAAACGATAAATTTTATTTATTTTAAAGATATCTTAATTTTTTTACATATTTTTATATTTTAAAGATATCTTAATTTTTTACATATTTTTACTTATATTTCTATATGAAAGTCAAAATTTATACTAATTATTCTTAATGTTTATGATAAATTATTTTAAATTTATATAATAATTATTCTACCCCTTATATTAATACTTAAGTAAACAAATGAGTTGCACATATTTATTAAATAAATTGTGTGATTTATATTATTAGACGATCTATTTTTATGATTAAAATATATACTTATAGTCAATTTTTTTGACTGAGTTGGTTTTTTGAGTTAATCAAATATCCAATCAGTTGAAAATTTAAAATATCAATTTTTATAAATTATTCAAAACATTCTAAAGATAATTTTATCATTTAAATTTATTATATATAATACATTTTAAAATAATTAAATTAAACTTGACCCAGCTTCTTTTTATTCTTTCTTTGTTAAAGTTGGTACGGTTGTCGGTGATTCATTTAACCACTTACTCTAGAGATAATCTTTAAAAACATATCATCATGTATCCATGGGTTAATCAAAGGTTGACATTTTAACATTAATTTAAAATGTAATAATTAATTTGTAGGTGCAAGTTGTGTGTATGATTATTTTTCAACACATGTGGTTAGGCTAATACCCATTATGCTAAACACCAATCTAGGACAGTTAACCACAGCTTACGACATTTTGGTTAGCATGTTTCGTTTAAGTAATCTTAATAATATTTAGTATTTATTCATATGGAGGTTGTACCTACTTAGAATAAAAAATTGGAGACGTGTTGTATAATGTAATTTACTTGGGAACTCAAAAAACTTGTGGAGGGATTATATCTTTAACTTATCCAGATAAATATTTTTTTATTTTGTGTGTACCGTTCTAATTAGTTAAAGTGTATGCGTTACATCTTAGAAAGAGATAAAGATATTAATTTTATGTCGAAAAGAAAAAGAGATGTTTTAGAGTATAAAAGCGATGACGTTATATATCATATCAGACATGTTTGAGAAGAATGTAATACTATCATACATGTCTGAGAAGAGTGTAATGATCCTGTGACAAGTGATATTAAAATAATATTTTAATTATTCTCGTAACGATACGACTTTCGAGTTAACAATTTGAGTCTTCGGTACGAGTTATGGGCAGGGACAAAGCTAAAGGGAGGGTGGGAGGGGCAATTGCCTCCAACTTTGAATGATTTAATTATTTTTAGGCCATTGATAGTTTTAAAAACCTTAGTAATTAAGCCTTTGCCCCTCCCAAAAAATTTTGGTTTATTATTTTTAAGACCCTTTAAGTTAAAATTAATAAAATTAAGCAATGACTCCTCATTTTTCTAGTTTAATCACTTTTTAAGACCCTTCAATTTTAAAATTAGTGAAATTAAACTTTAAATTTCTTATTTTTTATGATTTAATTACTTTTTAAAACTCTAAAAATTAATTAATTTACCTCCTCATAGTTCAATTATGGCTTCGTCCCTAGTTATGGGTAATCATAGTGTGGATATTTAAGCTTGGGGTTAGGAGTATTGGGCTCTATAATTCTTTTGGACTTGACCCGACAGAGGATGATGGGGTACCTTTTTATAAAGCCTTGAACTTTGAGGACCTTTGGATAATTAAACCCTTTTTTCCTCAAATAGATTTATCTCTTTCATTTCTCTTTCGTCTTTTCATCCCTTTCTCCCTCCAACTGAAAAATTAGAGAAAAAAATATTAAACAACCTACAAACAAACATTGGCTCTTTCTTTGGATAACAAGTAATTTGTTTTTATCTTCATTTTTTATTTTGTGGTCACGCTGACCACTGCCATTAATTTATATTGTTTTCTTGATTTTTGTAGCATCCTTATTATTTATTAGAAAACTATATTTTAAGAACGATAAGATTGAAATTTTATGAGTTTTAGGGTTAATTAAACTCTGGATACATTTTAACTTAAAATTTATTTTGATTTAGATCGTTTGTGTTAATTAAATTATGGATACATTTTAATTTAAAATTTATTTTAATTTAGATTGTTTGTGTTAATTAAACTCTGGATACATTTTAATTTTGATGTAATTTTATTTTGTAATAATTAATTCTAAGGTAAATTACAAAAATCTTCAATAAAGCCTGCTCTTTGACTTATTTTTTTTTGAAAAGTGAAATTTTATTGGATTGAATAAAAGCAACAATATTGGCCTAATTAAAAAAATCTCTCTAACACTTGAATAGAGAAAAAAGAGTGAACAATATTATTTTGCCCACTACAACAAGCATTCTCATCATCCAGGATTCCACAACCCGAACCTATGGCAAATTTTACAACAGAAAACAAATAACCCTGGGTATTTCACCCTTGCGCAGAATCAATTTTAACATTGTCTGACGGTCTAAGGAGGATCAAAAACAACTAAATCAGATGCTCTATCAATCCCTTTTTTTGCCAATCCATCAGCCAATGTATTGCACTCTCTAGGAACATACTGGATACTCCAATCGAAACCTTTGTTGCTAGGGGTGAGCGTTCGATGGAATCGAGTCAAAAAATTTCAAGTTATTAGAGTTGACGCGTCATATTTTACAACTCAAATTTTATTTGAATTTTTTTCGATTCGAGTCGAGTTTAAGAAATTCGAGTCGAGTTTTCGAGTTCCTATAAAAATTTAATTGTAATTGTTTATCATATTATAGTACAATTTGATTTCAATTTAAATCACTTTCTCTAATCATATAAGATATGCATATATATATATATATATATATTTCTTCATGTTTTTTTTCATATGTTGCAATATTTCTTCATATTTTTATATATCGGTATATATATATAATAAAAAATTGAGAGACTCGTCTCAAACTTAAAAATAAATCTATTAATTACTAAAAATTTTGAGTTATTCAAGTTTCTATTTTACAACTTAAACTTTATTTGAAACTTTTTTGAGTCGAGTAGACTTTATGAAATTTCGAGTCGAGTCAAGACGAGTCAATTATTTTCGCCTCGAGTCGAGTTATTTAATTTTTTCGAGTCGAGTTTTGCTTACCCTATTTATTGCTGCTTAAGCACTGAGGTTAAAATTGATATGAAATTTACCGGGGAGAGATGGGGTCTCAGAATTCGATCTATAATCATTTTGCTATCACACTCAAACACTGCTTTATACCTGTCACACCATTTTGACATATCAAACAGATTCATTGCTTCTAATAGAGCCATAATCTCCGCAGAAGAAACATCAGATATGCCAGCAAACTTTGAGAAATATAGTAGTCTTCGACGACTCATCTCGTAGCACACCCCGATACCTGCCACTCCAAAACTACTTTCGACAGCTCTATCGGTGTTGAACTTCAGAACACCTTTTCTCGGTGCCACCCGGCAACTCAGTTTCTGGATTTTAAGGCTGGGATGAATAGAAATGAAATTGTTAGCACAACGAACAAGGTCAGTGATAGAAAACTTTTCTTTGGGCCACTTTGCTTTGCACCACCAGCTTAGTCTCAATAAACACAAATCAAATAAATGACTCGTATTTAGCTTGGAGCCCTTAAAAATAACACCATTTCTGCAACTTTAGATTGTCCAAATAAAACTGAAAAATCTTAAAGTTCATACCTGATCATCAATCTTGGATTTTGGTATTGAATGCCATTGAAGGAGCAACTCATGCAAGTTGGAAGGAACAACAAGGCAGACTTGCCACAATTCTCACCATCTAGTCCACATTTTCCAAATTGCATAACAGTGGGGAAGGCTTGCCACAATTCCCACCATCGAGCATGAATTTGATTGCTGGGGAAGGCACCCTCTTTTTGATAGCTCTAATCTGATTGGGATTCTGCCATGGATTACTTTCCACATAACGATTCCACATTTGGTGGAGCGAGACCCCTCCAATCTTGCTTCCAAACTTCGTTTTTGACACCGCAATCATTAGAGTGAATTTTACAAAAAAGACTTGACCTTGTACATCCCGCTTGGATCAGCTTTCCATCTTAGAGAATCAGACATATGGGAATTTATGCGACTGCTATTAATAAGGCTTGAGAAAGCCTCCCAAACATTCCTCTCCCAGTCGAACAATGTCCTGCGAAGCTCAATTTTCCAGCACCACTTCCCATTTTCAATAGACCCAAAATCAGCTATTATACCATACTTTTTTATGGCCAAGGCGAAAATTCTGGAAAATAGTTCTTTTAAAGCATTGTTCTCGAGCCAAACATCAGACCAAAATTGGATGCGTTTACCATCACCAACCTTAAAACAAATGTTTGCTGAGAAGGTGGATTCGCGATTAGAGAGTTCAGAGGAAATGCTCCTCCAAATCCACGACTTGTTTGAGGAAGATAGATTTTCATGCAATAAAGCAATCGATTTAGGTTCATATATAGCCGCCACTGTTTTACGCCATAAACTGTTAGGCTCAGATCCATAACGTCATAGCCATTTGCATCGTAAGGCTGTGTTCTTAGTCTTAAAGTCATTTCATTGGAAATTAGGGAGCAATAATGATATGTTTTCTCGGACAAAAGGCGAATTGAGATTTCCCAATTACATCATTCGAGACTCGGCTCAGACGTGCAGCGAGCACTTTAGCTAGTAATTTGTAGACACATCCAACAAGACTAATAGGACGATAGTCCTCAGGTTTGGGAGTGGTGGAAAGAAGACAATGCCATGGAAGTTGTTGATTCGACATTAGGTGATTCGTATTCTCCTGATGAAATTTTGAAATGCATTCAAATTGGGCTGTTGTGCGTCCAAGAACATGCAACACAAAGGCCAACGATGTCTGCAGTTGTTTCTATGTTGAGTAAGGTCTTAACGAGAAGAAAGGTCTTAACGGCTACGATATATGGAATAGTGAATGAGTTAACTCTGTAAATGCTGTGTCAATCACTAAGATGTAGCCAAAATAACGTGACCCATCCTTTTCTCTAATAAAATACATATTTCGTGTAATTGAGCAAGTTCCATAGCTTCATCAAGTGTTCCCGGTTTGTGTATAAGCACGAAATGCTTAGTATCATCTCACAATCTAGAAACAAAACAATGAACCAAGAAAGGAGGAGACAAATACATGGTTCGGGTGGTGATGGCCTCAAATTAAGCACGATGTTGATACGCAACCACCGATGTTGTTTGCCGAAGTTTAGCCAACAATCCCTCAGGTTCTTCGAGTTTGTGAGAACGAAACAGTGGCGTCCACAAACGAACCCCAACTGCCCAATTGTGGTCAAGTGTACCATTTTTGTGGATGGTTAATGAAAGCACCAATGATATGAATTAAGATGAAATGATGAAGGAAACGTGTTGATTAAATGCCAAATAGAAAGGAAGACAGAATTACAGAAGAAAGAGATGAGAAGGAAAACACAAATAGCATCAGAATTTTCTTAACTCCCCTTACTGGTGCCCCTTGATATATATTCTTTATTCTGGTATTCTGTTACTCCTTAGTGTTGACGTGGATGGAGCTCATATTTTGCAGGAACTTTCTTGATCTGGAAGTGGCTCCAAATTATAGGTGGCTGGCCCAAATCTGCGGAAAGACCAATTAAACACATGAGGCGATGACGGTTCAATTTTTTCATTTTATCTTTTTTCTTCTTTCGTTATCCTTCCCGATTTGTAAATTCATAAGCAGAGCTAGCAGTTTAATACTATTGCTAAGAATGATCATTCAGGGTAGGTTTAGAAAAAGAAAACAAACAATTTTGAAATATAACCTGCCCACCATATCAATGCAAGCTTTACTTAATATTTTGATGGATCTTCGACACCCCAGAACACAACTGCTCCCTCCTGGAATTAAATATATCGTTCTTCTGAGACACCCCATAACCAGTCATGAATTCTGTTAAATGGCTTATCAGAATACTCCTTATTCTCTTTCTTTCCCACTTCTCCTTTTCAGCTGACATAATAACACTAGATCACTTGATCCAAGATAGCAACGATGATGTCATTGTGTCTGGTGGAAAGATTTTTGCACTGGGATTTTTCAGTCCTGGTATTTCCACAAATCGATATGTTGGCATCTGGTATTACCAGATTCCGGAGAAGACGGTTATTTGGGTAGCCAACAGATACAATCCCATTACCGATACCTCGGGGATTCTCAGAATCAATGGTCGAGGAAATCTTGCCTTGTTCCAGGGAAACCAAACACTTCCTGTTTGGACTACAGACATCTCCACCAAAGCCGCTTGGAATACTTTTGCTCAAATTTTAGATTCAGGGAATTTTGTTTTGCTTCAGAATGATACAGGAAATGAGGTAGTGTGGCAGAGTTTTGGTTATCCTACAAATACCTGGATTTCATCCTTGAAGATTGGGTTCAATTTAAGAACCGGTCTGAACCAATCATTCACGTGTTGGAAGTCTCCAGATGACCCAGGGGTCGGAAACTATTCCTTCAGGATGAACCCAGGTGTGTCTCCACAAATGGTTTTGTACAAGGGTTCGATTCCTGTGTGGCAAAGCGGCTCATGGACTGGAAAATATGGAGTGGTATACCTGAAATCGCACAGAACATCCTATTTAATGATTCTTTTGTCGACACTGATGATGAATTATCATTCTCATCCGACGCGTTAAATGCCTCCCTCATAACAAGATATGTAACGAATGAAACTGGAATTACACAGAGAATACTATGGAACAAAGCATCGCAAAGTTGGATTGCTTCTTATTCGGCTCCAATAGAACAGTGTGATTTTTACGGACATTGTGGTCCAAATGGTTACTGTAATCCTTATCCAGGAAATTTCAAGTGCACGTGTTTCCCAGGATTCGAACCCAAATCACCCCAAACATGGCTTATAAGAGATGGGACAGGAGGATGCGTGAGGAAGAGGGGTATATCCATGTGTGGTAATGGAGAAGGGTTTGTCAAGTTTCCACATGCGAAGGTGCCGGACACTTCGGGGGTACCGGCATTTGTAGACATGAGTATAGGATTGAAGCAATGCCAGGAAAAGTGCTTGAGAAATTGTTCATGCATGGCCTATTGTCACGGGGCCATTACCCTCTTCCTAAAAGACATGTCTGATAGGATGTGCAACGCCACCGTATTTATATCCCAAGACTTCCCTTTTCCTTTCCGATGTGGGATTAATAATTCCGCCTCTTCTCAGGCGTGACATTCTCCCCCACTCAACCTCGTGACGCGCTCGTCACGAGCTTCCGCTCTCGTGATGGGTCACCTTGTCACAGTTGTCCACCCTGCCTATCCCACTCATGGGCGCTCGGCGTGAAATTGGCCAGTCAAGGGGTCGCTCTGATACCACTTGTCACGGGGTCATTACCCTCTTCCCAAAAGACATGTCTGATAGGATGTGCAGAGCCACCGTATTTATATCCCAAAACCTCCCTTTCCTTTCCGATGTGGGATTAATGACCCCGCTTCTTCTCAGGCGTGACACTATGCTAGTGTAAACTCTGATACCAATGGAGGGGTTGGCTGCTTGACATGGCACGAAGATTTGGTTGATGTGAGGGCATATACCAAGATGGGACAAGATCTATACATACGAGTCGATAAAAGCGAGTTAGGTACATATCAAATATGCAAGTCCAAATCAGTTAGCTGTAATTGGAGAGTTCATATTTTAAGTCTTTAAACTAAATATGAATAATTAAAACATTTAATAGTTAATTAAATTTGTTAAATGAACTCATAATGTGTATCCATTTTCATAGCACGACATATAAAGAAAGGTTTACTTCAAAAAAGGGAGTGCTAGCAATTGTCATAGTTTCCTCTGCTTTACTGTTGCTCGTTCTTGTCACCTTCTTGTTTTGCTGGGTACAAAGGCAAAGAAGAGGTACGTACAACACCACTCAATAATGAACTGATTCACGTTCTAATCATTGCAAAATAAGATATTGGCTACTAAATTGGCTTAATAATGATATTGTGTAGGAGTACTGACTGCAGAAAGAACGAGAAAAGGCAAAAATATCTTTGCCGATAACACATTCGACGACTCTTTAGGTGAAATGGTGATTGAAGACAGCACAAGAAATGGGGATTTACCATAATTTGATTTGAGCACCATAGCTGCTGCCACTAATGGTTTCTCTTCAGATAATAAACTCGGACAAGGTGGCTTTGGTCCTGTTTACAAGGTTGCTTTTCTCTTTACAACTTGATAGCAAGTTAATTCAACACACCTTTTGTACTTAGTTCGATTAATTTTTTGAATTGAACCCTACTAAAAACATGACTTCTTGTTGAATTTTATCAGGAATACAAAATGGAGTGCCGAAACCCAACAACAAGCAAAAATCTGGCAAAATGAGAATGAAGAGCAAATTTAAGGGCTAGAGACTAAATTCAAAGGAGTTGGGGCTGCTGCAAGGAACGGTCAAAAGCTGAAGGGTTCAAAGATTTTGTTCAAATCTGTTTTTAGTGTGTGGTTGTGCTTGATTGTTACCTCAATTTTAGGAAAAATTTATGGCACTTAGTTACTTGAGAACTAGTATAAATAGAGGTGTGTGGGTTATTAGAAACACATCATTTTCCATATTCTCTTTGTATCAGTTTGCATGCTTTGTAAAGCAATCTGCCATTAGTTTAGCATTCAATTTCTAAAAATTGTTTTCGTACATCATTCTTCTTCTTCACCTTTACATCAAATTTCACGATTTTCATATATTATTTGAGTATGATTAGTTTCATGCTCAACTAATCTTCTCTTAGCCTAAGGCCCGGTAAAACATACCGATCGAGAAATCGTGAGAAACAAATCTGCACTAAAACCTTCCAACACGATATTCATTTTCTCTCAAATTTTGGGACAGTACAAATTCGTCTTTTGAAGTTTGTAATCGAAAGGATCCGTTGGTAATGCATAATTGAGAGGTGATGATCGAATTTAAACGACCTACGCAGTTGAGGTAGTTGATTCGAGTTGGGCTTTTCTAGAGCGTAAGGCTGCCGAGATCTAAGTTGTGTGGCTTATGCGCGACTTGATGATTGGTAAGGGTTGGTTTGCAGGTTGTACCGAGATCAACTACATGAGGAGGAGTTGGCAATTAAGGCGTCCTTGATTACCATAACCAGCTTATCGAAAGAAAGGAAAGACACGGTTTCAAGGATCGATTCAAGTTCGGAGTACACCGAGTCTAAGGCTAAGAACTTAAATATTCAGTTGTCTAATTTACTTTTTTTTTTAGTTCAATTTGCCGCAAGACGTGGAAACGACCATCGCCAAGACATTAAATCTGGTCACACAAAAGCGATATTAGAAATTTCAATCCTTGTGGATCGACCCTGCTTATTCATACTATTGTTTTATTTTAGATCGCAGGAAATTATATTTGGTGGATTGACACGCCATCACAACTATTTGCACATACGTCGACATGCGATAGAACCCCTACTATTCCATCCATAGGAGTAAATTTCTTTGTGTTTGCTGGGTGTTCTCTTAAATGGAAATGAAATAGCAGTGAAAAGACTATCAAAGCAGTCAGGGCAGGGAGTACAGGAGTTTAAGAATGAAATTCTGTTAATTGCAAAACTTCAGCATAGAAATCTCGTAAGGATGTTGGGATGTTGCATTGAGGGTGAAGAGAAGATGTTAATCTATGAGTTCTTACCAAATAATAGCTTAGACTCTATCGTTTTCGGTATGTCTTCTTTTGAATTGTTGAATACTTACGCGAAATACAACATTTTTAAGTTATGCAACGATTAGTCCTTTTGATAACTTAGTTTGGAAAAAGCTTTTCGAAATTATATGTGGTATTGCGCGAGGAATGTTGCATCTTCACCAAGATTCCAGGTTAAGAGTCATTCATAGAGATCTGAAAGCAAGCAATGTATTATTAGATGCCACAATGGATCTCAAAATTTCAGATTTTGGCATGGTCAGAATATTCTGAGGAGATCAAATCGAAGGTGAAACTAAACGTGTAGTTGGAACATAGTAAGCATTTCATTTACAAATTTTGTAGACAACTTACGCTAAATAATTTGAACAAGTTGTAACCTCTTCCTTCTGTTGTATGTTTCTAGTGGTTACATGTCGCCAGAGTATGCAATGCATGGACATTTCTCAATGAAATCCGATGTTTATAGCTTTGGAGTCCTGCTGTTAGAGATCATCACTGGAACAAAGATTAGCAGTTATTTTCCTGATAGTCCGTCTTTGAATCTCATTGGGCATGTAAGTAAACAAATTTTTTGAACAATTTTATCAACTGTGACCAATTAAATCAAAATCTTCTATTCAAATTATTATCCAAACAACATTGTTTCAGGTTTGGGAGTTGTGGGAAGAAGAGAAAGCCATGGAAGTTGTTGATTCGACATTAGGTGATTCATGTTCTACTGATGAAATTTTGAAATGCATTCAAATTGCGCTGTTGTGCGTCCAAGAACATGCAATACAAAGACCAACGATGTCTACAGTTGTTTCTATGTTGAGTAATGGAATAGTGATGGAGCTAACTCTTTAAATGCTGTGTCGATCATTACGATTTAAGCTCATTGATATATAATATGTGTTTCATAGCCAAACTTCAACCATCGTTATTTCTGTTTCCTATATTACCAAAACTTGTATTACAAGTTGGTGTACCTTTGCGTTTCTTCTATGTGGTCTTGCGTCTTTGCGAACCAACCTCGTGCCGCTATTTCCCTTCGTTGGCCGCCGGTTGAGAGAATCAAAATCGAAAACCTTTCGGTTTCCCTTGTGCCACCGCGAGCTCCGCCGCTGATCTTCTTCTCCGTTCGAGTTGAGTAAGTGTGGGTAAGCCTTGATTTTATGCTTTTGTGGTTGTGGTAGTCGGCGTTGTCGAGCCATTGAATATCCTTGTCGTCATGCGTTGTTGCCTCCGCCGCCTCGTTGTTGCCGTCGCCGCCTCATTATTGCCGCCGCCGCCTCGGTTCCTTTGTGAAGCTGCTATAGTTGGGGTTTGGAAGCCCTAGCAGCCTCGTGAGTTACCCTTGAGTTGGGTTGTGTTAGTGGGCTGTTCTGGTTGGGTGTTGTGGGTTACACTTGTTGGGCTGTGTGAGAGAGTGAGAGGGAGAGAGCCCAAGGTGACGGCCAAATGAATGGCCATGAGTTAGACAGACCTATTGAGTCAGCCGAACCGGACCGGACCAGCAAGCGATTCGGCCTAAAGACTAAACCGGTCGGTCAAACCGACCTGACTCATTGATCGACTCGACCCGTTGACCGACCTGACTCGTTGACCAATGATGACATCAACGTTGACCTATGGTGATGTTAGCCTTGACTGGACCGGTTATGTCAGTGTTGATATTAACTGGTCAAATTCAATCAACTTTGACTTGACATTTTTCGATGTCCTGAGTCCGAATTTGCAGTATGTTTTGTCTAATTCAAACCTGAAATGCTAGTTTTACTAATTGCAATTTATTTTGTACTTAATAAATTTTGAAAATTTGAGAATGAGGTTTGATATTGTTTAATTATGTGTTTCAGACGACATCGATTTTGAGGACGACGTTTTACCTCCTTCTCCTCTTGTTCAGCCTGCTCTTGCATCTTATGCGAGAACTGCATGTGAGTTGTTTCCTTATAAAATCTAAGTTAGGTGGTATAGTGTTAATCATATTAGAATTCTAAATTAATTTAGAACTTTACTCTGTAGGTTCTAACTTAGCTAGAGCTAGTTTAGACCATGAGAGGCGTCATCACCGATGTTAGAGCTTTGGCTGCTAGATGTGTGTTCTCTTTCCGTGCTATATATTCTGTGAAATGTTTTACAACTTGCATGACCACTTTTCTGTGTTGTGATTACAATGTATTTTGTGATATCACGCATACTGTGTCAGACTGTATTTTAATGAATTTATCGAAATTTCAGAACTGTGATCCTCGTATTCAGTACGATACAACTGTGATGAGAAGGTGTTTTTCAAATATTATATTTTCATGCATATGATGGATTTGTACGGAGGAAGAAGTGGTTTGACCACACTGTGATTGGAGAAATAAGGGTGAGGAGTTCAGGGGAACTACCTTCACTATGACCGGTTGGCTTTGCCACCACTGTGATTGGAATTAGTAGTTGGGTATTGTGACTTATTCTTAGTACATCTCATGCACTGTGTTTTAATATGATTTATTTTTCCTTGAGATATTTTTGTGAAACTGAGATTGTGATTGCCTGCACTTTAGAGACATTCTGGGCTTAATAGCTCACTCCCCTATAGTTTGTCTTTCAGATACTTGGCTCTAGACGACTTGGTACTCAGAGGACCTCTTGCGTTTTCAGATTTATTGTTTCTTCAGTACAAACTTGTTTATTTTCAAATTATTATTATTATTATTACTTTTTATCAAGTTTGAATATAATTGAGATTAGAGACTGTTTTGGGATTTGAGGATGTTTTCAGCATGCATGCATTTATTTTCAATTTGGATATTTTATTATTTTATTGGTATACAACATTAAGATGGTTTTTAATATATTTTTGAAGTATCTTTTTATAGAAGAGTTTCATACTTATGATTAGTTTATTGAGAAAAAAGTTACGAATATAACTTCTTAAATTTCCTTTTAGACTGGGTTTAGGGGTTACAACACTTAAGAAGAAGGCAGTGCTCGCAGTGATCATAATTTCTTCTGCTGTAGTGTCTCATTCTTGTGGCCCTTTTGCGTTGCTTAGTAAGAAGGCAAAGAAGAGGTACGTCCCAGAATTTTTTTCTACGGCTTTTATTCGTTAAACCTCTTATTGATTCACACTTTGATCCTTTCAAAATAAGATACCACATCTATCATGTTATTGTCTTTTGCTTTACCACATTCGGAGATCCTTTAGGAGAAATGGAGATTGATGAGATCACAAGAAATGGAGATCTTCCATTCTTTGATTTGAGCACCATAGCAGCTGCTACTAATAATTTCTCTTCCAATAACAAACACGGACAATGCAGGTTTGGCCCTCTTTACAAGGTAATCTTTCTCTTAACAACTACTATATATATATATATATATATATATATATATATATATGTCGATGTGCCATAAAACTCCCACTAGTCCATTGAGGAAATTTCTCTGTATATGCAGGGTGTGCTCTTAAATGGAAAGAAATGGCAGTGAAAAGACTATCAAATTTCTTCAGGCCAGGGAGTGCAGCAGTTTAAGAATGAAACTGTGCTAATTGCAAAACTTCAGCACAGGAATCTCGTAAGGACGCTGGGATGTTGCATTGAGGGTGACGACTGACGAGAAGATGTTAATCTGATGATGAGGTATCGTTCTCATCCAATGTAAGAAATGCCTCCTTCATATCAAGAACAGCTTTCGTACCAAAACTGATAGAGTCTAAGTTTTTATTTGGAAAAAAACTCATAGATTAACATCTCTTTACACTCAACGCAACATCCCAGTATTCGTACGAGATTCCTGTGCTGAAGTTTTGCAATTAGCACTATTTCATTCTTAAACTCTTGAAGTCCCTGACCCGAGTGATTTGATAGTCTTTTACTGCTATTTCTTTTCCATTTAAGAGCAGACCCTGCAGATATAAAGGAATGTCCTTTAAATAATGGACTAGTGGGAGTTTTATGGAACACCCTGCAGAGAAAGACTACCTTGTAAACAGGGCCATAGCCACCTTGTCCAAGTTTGTTATAAGAAGAAAATTATTAGTGGCAACGGCTATGGTGTGCTCCAATGAAAAAAATATAGTAAATCTCCATTTCTTCTGCTCTTTCTCCTTTACACACTATCATGATTAAGCAATTTAGTTGCAAATTACCTTATTTGGCAAAAAACTTTGATATACAAACTTTGATATACAAGCCTTTTAATTTTAGGGTTTAAGGGTTTAGGTTAGGATTTAGAGTTTAAAGTTTTAGGTTATATGGTGTAAAACTTAAGATTTAAGATTAAAATTTATAGCTTAAGGTTTAAGTATTAGGGCGTTAGGGTTATGAATTTAGGTTTTAGATTTTATACCTTAAATATAAAAAATTGTGTAATTTTTTTTACACAACTTATGTATCAAAATATCATTTAATTTATCTTCATAAAATTTGTCTTTACTTTAAGTTTGAAGCAACGGCAAAATGGGCTTCCCACACAATGGGAATCATAAACCCATCGACTAAGATACAAGACTACATAAACATAAAATTAATTGAAAGGATTGCGTAAACTAAAATTTATACAAACATACATAGGAGGATATATCTTTATGCATGGTAGGTCACTTGATCAACTATTAAAAAATAGCGTAAACTACATTGACAATCAACTAAATTTTTAATATGCTTTCACTTTGATCACTCAAATCGAAATTTTTTTAATACTATCACTAATTTTTTTTTAACTTGCTATCATTATGACCATTGTTGTTAATTCCGTTAAGAAATAATGACGTGACATGTTAAAAAAATTTCCCAAAAAAACCCTAATTTTCCAAATTTACAACTATTGTCAAGGCTAATATTTTTATTAACAAAACAGTCATCGATCAATCTCAATGGTGAAAAAGATTCACTTTGCCAAAAGTTTAATATAATTTAGTTTCAAGTTTATATGTTGGTTAACATTGATGAATCGGAACTAAAAATCTCAAATGAAATTAAAAATTAACTTTTCGATCTTCCATTCTTAACCATTAGATCAGCTTCAAAATTATATTAACCTTTTAGCCAAACGAATCCTTCCCACCCACCATTGGGATTGATCGGTGACATCCCCATTCATCAAAATTTTGGCCATGGTGTTGTTGTAAATTTGAAAAATTATGGTTCTTTTTTGGAAAAAGACTTTAACGTGTCTCACCAACATTTTTTAACTGCGGTGACCATAATGAAATCGAATTAAAAGTTTATTGACAGTAATGAAAGTTTTTTTATTTTAGTGACCAAAGTGAAAGCGCCTAAAAGTACAATGACTACAAGTGTAGTTTACCCTAAAAAATTAAGTATTTTTTGTTTAAATGAAAAATCAGCCCTTCAATTATTATTATTATTATTATTATTTGCTTTGAGTTCCTACAATATTTTTGGTCAAAACGAGTATCCAAACTATCATTCTATAATTATTTTAAGTATATTGTTAGTTTATTAATAAATCTTGGTTAAATACATTGACAATATTAAATAATTTAACTAAAATTTTAATTTAAAATTTTCAAAATAATTACAATCCAATTTAAATAAAATTAAAAACTAGTAAAATATTTTTTAGTTTTCAAATAAACACGTTTACTTCTAAAATATTTTTTTAAATTGTGCTAATCATCTTTGTTTGGAAAAGCTTTTTTGGTTCAAACCATTTCTAAACCTAAATTCTTTTTTTGATTCTTTTTGTTTCCGATAAGTTGTAATCGATTTAAGTATTTGATACCTAAAATAATTTTGATTTTGTAATCTTTTTGAAAAAATTCTTAAAATTCCAAACCGGTTTTGAAATATAAAACTTATGATTGCTTGCACAACAATTGTCACTTTCAATACTTAATTTCACTTCTACTCCCTAATCATAATTACACCGGTGTACGGTAGTTATAACCTCTCAAACATATTTACACAATATAAATTTGTTCTTCAATGTCAATATGTCTCTGACTATAAACCATGTTTACTTGCACAATAATTATCTCTTATCAATATATTATTACACCGAAATAAATTGACTCTAAATTATTACACTGGCTGGTGAACTACTAAGATTGAATTTCTAAATCCGCCCCTATAAACATGTGTATCAAAGTATTTTTCTAATAAATAATGAACAAAACTTTGATACACAGGTTGCGTAAACTAAAAAAATACTTTGATAAACAAGCTTGTGTAGTTTACACAAGCCTTTCAATTTTAGGGTTTAAGGATTTAGGCTAAAGTTTAGGGTGTAGAATTTAGGATTTATAATTAGAATTTAGAGTTTAAGGTTTAGGATTTAGGGTTTGGGTTTTAGGGTGTTAGAGTTAGGAATTTAGGTTTTAGATTTTTTAGTTTAAATGTGAATGTTTGTGTAATTTTTTTACACAACTTGTGTATCAAAATATAACTCCTAAACTAAATATGCAAGCTTAATGTTAGTGTAAATATGCAAGTTTGTGTAAAATTTATTTTACACAACCTGTATATTAGAAGTTTACCTACAAATAAGTAGGGTTATATTTTGATACACAAATTGTGTAAATTTTTTTACACAACTCTTCATATTTAAGCTATAAAAATCTAAAACTTAAATTCCTAACCTTAACACCCTAAAACCTATACATAAACCCTAAACTTTAAATTCTAACTATAAACATTCAATTTTACACCCTAAACATAAACTTTTAAATTCTAACCCACAACTTAAATCTTTAAACCCACTTGTATAAATTAAAATTTAAACAAGCTAAAATATTTTCTAGATAAGCATTAAGAAAAGAAATAGGGGCGGCTAAAAGAGGCTCCACAACATAGCAGTGGGGAGGTGGTAGGTGAGGGTCACAATTGAAGAAAACATATTTTACAAATGTTACCCATCGGTTATACCTAACCTCTCAGTTTGACCAAATAAAAACATGGGAAAAATACACAAATGGTTATTAAACTATGTTGAAATAGTCTTTTAAGTCACTAATTTTTTAAAGTTGTAAAATGGTCATTAAACTTTCGATTTGATTGTAAAATAGTCTGTGCTATTGATAAATTTTGATAAGTTTAAGGATAATTTTATTACATTTTAATAAGTTTAAATAACCATTTTATAACATTTTAAAGAATTAACGGCAATCTCATAACCAAATAAAAAAAATAATGATTTTTTTTGTAACTTTCGAAAGTGTAATTTCTAAAAAATTTATAATGATTTTTTCGGAAAGGATACAAGTCAACAAAATTAAAATAAGATTCCGAATTCTGCTGAGTATGAAAAATATAAGAAAAGTTTTTAATTGCTATTCCAATAGCTTTCTAATGTGTCAAAATCGGATGGTAAGGGCAACAAGTAGCCTACAAGCAAACATTGTCATGGCTGACATGCACACTCTTGACAAATTGAATTTACCATGGACAACTATTCCTTTTTTAAATGTCCTTGAAACAGATACTATTGTTTGAAGTTAATACCGACGTTTGATGAAGAGAAGTTTGAGCTAAAATTAGAAAATTAATCAATTAAATTCGTTAATTTAATTATTAGATAAATATAAGATTATAACAACGAATTGAGATGAATTTTTAAAAAATGAAAAATGTGCTAAACAAAACTTTTTAAGTTTAGAGGATTGGAAATAAAACTTGTAAAGACTCTTATACTTAATTGGAAAAAGGTTCTCCAAATAACTTAAATTTAAATAACTCAAATATGATTTTGAAGTAAAATATGTTCTCATAATTTGAGTAATTATTTTCCTTCAAACAAATGAGATTAATATATGTGCTTAAAGCATCATTTAAATTTAATATATCCGAGTGGTAAGCAGCTTGGTATCGCTTAAGCGGGTCTCGAGTTTGAGGCCTTATGTATGCAGAAAATTTCCGCTGAGAGACTCACCCACCAGAACTAAGTGTGCGATGCGAGTTGGTTTGGATTAATCAGGGTAAAAATTTGGAACCGAGAGGACAACAAAAAAAATATTAATAAAATTATACTAAAAAGAATTTCATCAATAAAAATTAAGGAAAATACTTTGATACACAAGCATTTCAATTTTAGGGTTTAAGGTTTTAGGTTAGGGATTAGGGGTTTAATATGTAGGTTAGGTTAAAATTTAGAGCTTAGGGTTTAGGGTTCAAGGTTTAGGTTTTATGGTGTTAGGGCTAAGGATATCAAATATTGATAACCAATAAATCATTCAAACAAATATTAAATATTGATAATTAATTATATGTCATTATGCTTGTTTAAATAAATAAACAATTATTATTTATCGGTTGATTTTACCACACGTTTTTGTAAAATTAACTAGTCAAATCAATTAATACAATCCACTATTAACTATTAATTAATGTAATCCGCTATTTGTTAATTGTGAAATAGAACTACTATCTCGATTGGTGGTCTTCATTTAACGAATTTAAAATTACATAATTTACAGCCTTTACAACAGAAGGAAGTTGGATGTCGAAGACTTGTTAAATTTATTAAAGGGATTAACTACATAATAAGTGCTCAAATTATGCTTTTTTATAATAGGTGCTTAAAGTATTTTTTGGTTAAAATAGGTGCTTAAAATTTTATTTTGGCTGAAATAGGTGCCTAAACTTTCATTTTTGGTTGAAATAGATGCCCAAGTAGATGCCAAAATTGACTTTAAAATAAGCCAAAAATAAAAGATTAGTCACCTATTTCAGCTAAAAAATAGTTTAGGCACCTATTTCAGGTACAATGAAAGTTTATGCACCTATTTCAACTAAAAAAAATACTTCAGGCACCTATTACAAAAAAACATAGTTGAGCACTTATTTATAGTTTAGCCTTATTGAAGTTTAAAAGTCATGCATGGCCAATGGTGATGATTGATCTGTACACATCAGGTGATATAGTGGGCAAAATAAAATTTCTATGATGAAGTACTAAAGACTTCCACTATGTTTGATTAACAACGGGAAAGAAGATTGTATATTTTTTGACGTATTAATCCAACTGCTCCTTTCTTCTAAGACACAAGAACCAGTCATGAATTCTGTTAAATGGATTAGCAGAATACTCCTTATTTTCTTTCTTTCCCACTTCTCCAATTCAGCCGACACTATAACACCAGATCACTTCATCCAAGATAACAATGATGAAGTCATTGTGTCTGGTGGGAACATATTTGCACTGGGATTTTTCAGCCCCGGCAGTTCCAGGAATAGATATGTTGGCATCTGGTATTACCAGATTCCGGTGAAGACGGTTGTTTGGGTGGCCAACAGAGACAACCCCATTAACGATACCTCGGGGATTCTCAGAATCGATGGCCGAGGAAATCTTGCCTTGTTCCAGCAGAACCAAACAGTTCCTGTCTGGTCTACAAACTTTTCCACCGCAGGCACTAGGACTTCTGTTGCTCAAATTTTAGATTCCGGAAATCTTGTTTTGCTTCAGAATGATACCGGAAGGGCGGTACTGTGGCAGAGTTTTGATTATCCTACAAATACTAGGCTTTCATTTTTGAAGACTGGGTTCAATTTGAGAACTGGCCTGAACCAATCATACACGTCTTGGAAATCTCCAGATGACCCAGGGGTTGGAAACTATACCGTAAGGATGAACCCGGGCGTGTCTCCACAAATGGTTTTGTACAAGGGTTCGGTTCCTTTGTGGCGAAGCGGGACATGGACAGGGAAAATTTGGAGTGGTATACCTGAAATGGCACAGAACTTCCTATTTAATGATTCTTTTGTCAACACGGATGACGAAGTATCGTTCTCATCCGACACGATAAACGCCTCCCTCATAGCAAGATACGTAATGAATGAAACCGGAGTTACACAAAGAATATTATGGAACAATGCATCAACGTTGGATTATTTCTTTCACCACTTCGAATGAACAGTGTGACTTTTACGGGCATTGTGGACCAAATGGTTACTGTAACCCTTATCTAGGTGATTTTGAGTGCACATGTTTCCCAGGATTCGAACCCAAATCACCCCAAACATGGCTTATAAGGGATGGGTCAGAAGGTTGCGTGAGGAAGAGTGGTATCTCCATGTGTGGAAATGGAGAAGGGTTCGTCAAGTTTCCACATGCGAAGGTGCCAGACACTTTGGCGGTACCGGCATTTGTAGACATGAGTATAGGATTGAAGCAATGCCAGGAAAAGTGCTTGAGAAATTGTTCATGCATGGCTTATGCTAGTGCAAACTCTGATACCAACGGAGGGGTTGGCTGCTTGACATGGCACGGAGATTTGGTGGATGCGAGGGCATATACCATTACGGGGCAAGATCTATATATACGAGTGGATAAAAACGAGTTAGGTATGTATCATATATGCAAATTGGACCTATAAGTATGCTTTCACGAAAAACAAAGGCTTGATCTTGTACTAAACCGTAGGTCCAAATCAGTTAGCTGTAATTGCAGAGCATATATATTACCTACCTAGAAACTCGTAACGTATGTCCATTTTGTTTACATGAACTCATAATTGAAACGTTTAATAGATAACTAAATTTGCTTACACGAAGTGATAATGTATGTCCATTTTGATAGCACGGTATACGAAGAAAGGTCTACCTCAAAAGAAGGGAGTGCTTGTTGTCATAGTTTCCTCTGCTTTAGTGTTTCTCATTCTTCTCACCTTCTTGCGTTGCTGGGTACAAAGGCAAAGAAGAGGTACGTACAGCCATACTCACTAACGAACTTATTCACGTTTTAATCATTTGCAAAGAAGATATTTGCAACTAAATTGACTTAATAATAATATTGTGTAGGAGTACTGACGGCAGAAAGATCGAGAAAAGGCATAAATATCATTAGATTTACCAAATTTGAAGACTCTTTAGGTGAAAAGGAGATTGACGAGAGCACAGTAAATGGAGATTTACCAAACTTTGATTTGAGCACCATAGCTGCAGCCACTGATAATTTCTCTTCAGATAACAAACTTGGACAAGGTGGCTTTGGCCCTGTTTACAAGGTTGCTTTTCTCTTAACAACTATTTACTCATATGTCGACATGCGATAGAACCCCTACTCTTCCATTCATTAGAGTAATTTTCTTTCTGTTTGCAGGGTGTTCTCTTAAATGGAAATGAAATAGCAGTGAAAAGACTATCAAAGCACTCAGGGCAGGGAGTAGAGGAGTTTAAGAATGAAATTGTGCTAATTGCTAAACTTCAGCACAGGAATCTCGTAAGAATGCTGGGATGTTGCATTGAAGGTGAAGAGAAGATGTTAATCTATGAGTTCTTACCAAATAAAAGCCTAGACACGATCATTTTTGGTATGTCTTCGTTTGAATTGCTGAATACTCATGCCAAATGCTACAGTTTTATGTTATGAAATGATTAATCCTTTTGAAACTGATTTTGGATTTAGATGAATCAAAAAGATCACTGTTGGACTGGAAGAAGTGTTTCGAAATTATAGCTGGTATTGCTCGAGGAATGTTGTATCTTCACCAAGATTCCAGGTTAAGAGTCATTCATAGAGATCTGAAAGCGAGCAATATATTATTAGATTCCACAATGAATCCGAAAATTTCAGATTTTGGCATGGCCAGAATATTCGGAGGAGATCAAATTGAAGGCGATACTAAACATGTAGTTGGAACTAGTAAGCATTTCATATTCAAAATTTGTATACAACTTCCGCTAAAGGCTTCGAGCAAGTTCTAACCACTTTCTTTCTCTTGTATGTGTCTAGCGGTTACGTGTCGCCGGAGTATGCAATGCATGGACACTTCTCAGTGAAATCCGATGTTTATAGCTTTGGCATCCTGCTGTTAGAGATCATCACTGGAAAAAAGAGTAGCAGTTATTTTCCTGATAGTCCATCTTTGAATCTGGTCCGGCATGTAAGTAACCAAGATTTTAGATCAGTTCTATCAAGTGTGATCAATTAAATCAAAATCTCCCATTCAAATTATTATCCAAACAACATCGTCTCAGGTTCGGGAGTTGTGGAAAGAAGGCAAAGCCATGGAAGTTGTTGATTCGACATTAGGTGATTCGTATTCTCCTGATGAAATGTTGAAATGCATTCAAATCGGGCTGTTGTGCGTCCAAGATCATGAAACACATAGACCAACGATGTCTACAGTTGTTTCTATGTTGAGTAATGAAGCAACTCTTCCGTCTCCGGAACAACCTGCATTTATAGAGAATAAGAGTCATAGAGGCGACGAGATATCTGGAAATGCCGTGCCGATCACTGTGATTCAAGCTCGCTAGTCATAGTGGCTTCTGCAATTTCTGAAAATGGTAAGTTTCCAGGAGAGTAAATTGTCACTTTTCCTTCGGCTTTGATCACAAACAAAGGCATCAAATCAAATTACTGATACAACCATGAGAAAAAAAAGAAGCCATAAACTAATAGCTCCGACACTAGAACTACTAGTTGGGTTCTAAAAAATAAAATTGATATCACTATTTATGCCTTATCATTAAAAAATTAGTTTTAAGATTTAGGATTAGAATTTAAGGTTAGGGTTTAGAGTATTGAACATAATGCGTATTTTTTAAGATTTAAAATTTAGAGTTACAATTTAAAATTTAATTTTTTAGTGTTAGAGCACTAAAAAAATACAAAAAGGGACAGAAATTTTTTGTCAGTCCATAAAAAAGGTTTCTTAACAAACCGAGAGAGTTTAAATACAAAGAAAAGCTTGATAAAGAATCATTACAACAATCATCCTTTAAATAAACTTGATTCAATCTTATTGACTGACTTGTAATAAAGTATATAATCAAATCTAATATCTCCGGTCATCAGTACCTATCACTTGACGTGGACAAAATCAATTATTCCAACATTTTTATATACTATAATTTTGAAATATTGGCCCTTCCTTTAAATGGGAAGCCAATTTGTTGACGGCGACTTGTTTCCATCTTCTTCATTCTTTATTTCAGAATGATTTTTATTGTAATAAAACTTCTTTAAAATACGTAAAAATTTATTTTATATAAAAATAGATATAGTGAAATGATTTATAAGATTAATTTCTAAGAGAAATTTTAAAGATCGATTTATTTTCAAACAACTTCCAAAGTTTGTGTTTATAGTTGTAGCCATCACTTTCAAAGAAAATGTATCGAAATAAAAGTATTAGTATTAAACTGACCGAAAAAGAAAGAGAATATAATGACTAAAGTGAAAATTTAGTTATAATACATAAAATAAAATAAAAATATACAATGATTTTTTCAAAGAGGATACAAGTCAACAAAATTAAATTAAGATTCCGAATTCTGCTGAGTATGAAAAATATAAGAAAAAGATTTTAATTGATTGCTTTCTAATGTGTCAAAATCGGATGGTAAGAGCAACAAGTACCCTACAAGCAAACATTGTCATGGCTGACATGCCCACTCTTGGCCATTGAAATATCCCATGGAGAACGGTTCCTTTTTTAAATGCCCTTGATAAAGATACGATCGTTGAAGTTAATATCATATAAATTTGTCTACATTTAACAAATTTATAATTTTTGTATACCGATTGTTATTCTTGATGACATTGCTGTTATTATAATATTTCAGAGGTTGTAAATTTAAGTATGTTGTTAACATTCGGTGTGATCTTATGGTAGATATAATTATTTTTTTTATACTTTTGATAATACATATACACCTTGCAGACAAATTGCTTAAATATAAATCTCCTAAGAATAACAACATTCTATTTTTCACAAGAACAATTCAGAGGGTTCAAATTTAATTGTGTTTAAAATGTACAATATCTTTTTATTAAGGATAATTATTTGATACACTAACAGTAGAAAACTTTCATGAATGCCTTAATTTTAGGGTTTAGAGACTTAATTTTAGCGTGTCTCCACAAATGGTTTTGTACAAGGGTTCGGTTCCTGTGTGGCGAAGTGGCACATGGACCGGGAAAATATGGAGTGGTATACCTGAAATGGCACAGAACTTCCTGTTTAATGATTCTTTTGTCAACACTGATGATGAATTATCTTTCTCGTCCGACGCTTTAAATGCCTCCCTCATAACAAGATATATCACGAATGAAACTGGAGTTACACAGAGAATTTTATGGAACAATGCATCGCAAAGTTGGATTATTTCTTATACGGCTCCAATTGAACAGTGTGACATTTACGGGCATTGCGGACCAAACGGTTACTGTAACCCTTATCTAGGTGATTTCGAGTGCACATGTTTCCCAGGATTCGAACCCAAATCACCCCAAACATGGCTTGTAAGGGATGGGTCAGGAGGTTGCGTGAGGAAGAGTGGTATCTCCATGTGTGGAAATGGAGAAGGGTTCGTCAAGTTTCCACGCGCAAAGGTGCCAGACACCTCGGGGGTACCGGCATTTGTAAACATGAATATAGGATTGAAGCAATGCGAGGAAGAGTGTTTGAGAAATTGTTCGTGCATGGCTTATGCTAGTGCAAACTCCGATACCAACGGAGGGGTAGGCTGCTTGACATGGAACGGAGATTTGTTGGATGCAAGGGCATACACCGAGACGGGACAAGATCTATACATACGAGTCGATAAACATGAGTTAGGTATGTGTCATATACGCACCAGCTATAAATTATACACTAACTACGAATCCTTAAAAACAGATACTCCGTATAAATGCTAACCATATCTCCATCTTGATAGCTCGGCATACAAAGAAAGATCTACTTCAGAAGACGGGAGTGCTTGCGGTTATCATAGTTTCTTCCGCTATAGTGTTTCTCATTCTTGCTGCCTTCTTGAGTTGCTTGGTACTAAGGCAAAGAAGAGGTACGTACAACAACTTTTCTCCACGTTTTAATCACAGCGAAATAAGATATATTGCAACAAAATTGGTTACAGATCATGTAAGTAAAGATTAACAATTGGCTTAATCATGATAACTGTGTTCGACTGACAGAAGCAAGAACAAGAAAAAACAAAAATATCTTGTGCTCTATCACAAGGTCACCATCCTTGTATTTCGAGGACTCTTTAGGAGAAAACGAGACTGATGAGAGCGGAAGAAATGGAGATTTACCATTCTTTGATTTGAGCACCATAGCCGCTGCCACTAATAATTTCTCTTCAGAAAACAAACTTGGACAAGGTGGCTTTGGCCCTGTTTACAAGGTAGTTTTCTCTTAGCAAGTATTTATGTACATAGAACTCCTACTGGACCATTCATTAAAGGAAATTCCTTCGTATTTGCAGGGTGTGCTCTTAAATGGAAAAGAAATAGCAGTGAAAAGACTATCAAAGCACTCAGGGCAGGGAGTAGAGGAGTTTAAGAATGAAATTGTGCTAATTGCAAAACTTCAGCACAGGAATCTCGTACGAATGCTGGGATGTTGCATTGAGGGTGAAGAGAAAGATGTTAATCTATGAATTCCTACCAAATAAAAGCTTAGACTCTATCGTTTTTGGTATGTCTTCTTTTGAATTGGTGCATACTCATGCCAAATACTACATTTTTAAGTTATGCGATGATTCTTCCGTTTGAAAATTGATTTTGTATACAGATGAATCAAAAAGATCATTGCTGGATTGGAAAAAGCGTTTCGAAATTATATGCGGGATTGCTCGAGGAATGTTGTATCTTCACGAAGATTCTAGGTTAAGAGTGATTCATAGAGATCTGAAAGCGAGCAATATCTTATTGGATGAAACGATGAATCCCAAAATTTCAGATTTCGGCATGGCCAGAATATTCAGAGGAGATCAAATTAAAGGTGATACGAAACGTGTAGTTGGAACATAGTAAGCATCTCGTATACAATTTGTAGACAACTTTCGCTAAAGTTTTCGGACAAGTTCAAACTAATTTCGATGTATGTTTCTAGCGGTTACATGTCGCCAGAGTATGCAATGCAAGGACACTTCTCAACGAAATCCGATGTTTATAGCTTTGGCATCCTGCTGTTAGAGATCATCACTGGAAAAAAGATTAGCAGCTATTTTCCTGATGATATGTCTTTGAATCTGGTTGGACATGTAAGTAACCAAGTTTTTAGAACAATTCCATCAAGTGTTTTCAATTAAATCAAAATCTTCCATTCAAATTATTATCCAAACAACATTGTTTCAGGTTTGGGAGTTGTGGAAAGAAGGCAAAGCCATGGAAGTTGTTGATTCGACATTAGGTGATTCGTATTCTCCTGATGAAATGTTGAAATGCATTCAAATTGGGCTGTTGTGCGTCCAAGAACATGCAACACATAGACCAACGATGTCTGCAGTTGTTTCTATGTTGAGTAACGAAGCGACTCTCCCGTCTCCCGAACAACCTGCATTTATCGAGAAGAAAAGTCATAACGGCGATGGGATATCGAGTAGTGAAGGAGCTAAGTCTGTAAATCTTGTGTCGATCACTATGATTCAAGGTCGCTAGACATAATGTGTGCTTCATAGCTAAACTTCAACCATCTTTGTTTCTGTTTCTTATCATTACCAAAACTTGAATTACAATCGATGTACCTTTTTCTTCCTATGTATGGGAAATTACATCATGCACACAGAATCTCTTTTTCTCGGAGGTTTGAAATTAAAAAAAAAGTATAAAGGAACGTAGTACAACCCTGTTTTAGCTTAGAAAAGATACCATGCCAACTTATTGGACCTATTTTCATTTCGTGTAAAATATTTGTACAGGTCTAAACAGAGGTGTTACTCAAGAGGGACCGGTGGGGTCACAACACAAGTTTTTAGTTGAATAATGATAAAATTATTTTTTAGTCCCCTAAAAACATATAATTTATTATTATTTTTCATAAATTTAGATATTTTTAAATAATCTCTTTACTAAATAATGTTAAATCTCGTTACTGAATTTAAATATATTTAAGTTAGTTATATATATTAGTGTTGTGACTTAAATCCCATCTTAATCTGGCCCAAATGATGAAGATATTAGATCCGCATCCAGAATTGATCCTAGGTCGGGTGCAAGGACTTGTTAGGGTTGTAAATGAATTGAGCTTGAACGAATAAGACTATGTTTGTTATTTGCGTTCGTTTGTTTGTTTTTAAAGGTGTTCATGTTTAGTTTGTGTTCGTTTAAATTTTTAATATTGTGCTCGTGTTCGTTTATTCATTGATGAAGGTGTTCGTGTTCGTGTTCGTTTGTTTAAGTGTTCGTGAACATGTTCGTTTAAGTGTCACGAACGTGTTTTTTAAAGTGTTCGCGAACGTGTTTGTTTAAGTGTTCGCGAACGTGTCCGGTTATATATTAAAAAATGTTAATTAAATTAACAATAAATAAATAAAACAAAAACAACAAAATAAAGCTTACATTTCAACGTGAACTTATATAACATCCTTAACAACAACAAAAAACAATATTTAGATACATCCACTAGCATTTTCATCTTATAAACGTGCTTATAAACGATCATGTAAACGAGCCTATAAACAAGCCTATAAATGAGCCTATAAACGAGCTTGTTCGTGAACATAAACGAACCGAACACATCTTTGTTCGTGTTCGTTCGTTTATTAAACGAACATAAAAATTTTATCTGTACAAATTTATTTAGCTTAATAGACGCATATAAACGAACGTTATACTAACTGTTCACGAACGGTTCGTCGAACGCTCTGTTCATTTACACCCTACTTGTTGCACATATTGAATATATACATGACTAACTTTTAAAAAAATAGAAATCGATTAAAAGTGGAAAACACAATTTAAGTATTAAGTCAAAAGTTGGCTAGTCACGTGAACTTATTTTTCTTGTATTATTTCAACATTAGCAAAAGTTCTCTTCTTTTTCGTGATATTTTTCCTTTAGAGTAAATTTTGTTGTCTCGTTTTATTATGAAATTATATTTACGGTCATTATCCTTACCATATATTATAACAAATATATTTAGGCCTAAATGAAAAATAAATGACTAAAGTATAATTTTTTTGAATTTAAGTGCTTAAAGTTTTTTTTATAAAAATAAGTGTCCAATGTTTCAACCGTTATAATTTTAGGTGCCTAAAGTTTACACTATTATAATTTTAGGTTCTTGACCGTTAAAGGGTGTTAAAAATTTGTTAACCAATCAATGTTTGACACGTGACGTGTTTATTTTTTTCAAAATTAAAAACTTAAAACAAATTTTTTATAGAAGCATTTAATTTTTCATAAAATCCCAAAATTTTGTAAATTTTATAAAACAGTCCCCCCAAATCTCTAAAATTTCCCAAACCCAAACCCCCCAAATCGCAATCGTTTTCGCCGCCGATCACCGCCCTTGAGCATACCCCTTTGATCGCCGGACCAAGGCGGTCATTTCCCCCAACACGATATCGTCAAAAACACCGAACGGTGTGCAGCCAAACATCAAACGCTAAATTGACGACACGTGTCATCATCCGATTGGATAAATTTATTATTATTTTTATTTTAATTTATCTAATATTTAATATATTTATTTTCCTCCAATCAAGTGGTGGCACATGTCACCACCTGCTTAAATAAAAAATTAAAGAGATAGAAGAGTGCTTTGCGTGGGTTGAACCTAGGATCTCCAGGGTAAAAACCCAATACATTACTACCACTGGTCAACCTAAAGATCCCAAGTTCAACCCACGCTAAGCACAATTCTATCTCTTTAATTTTATTTAAAATAAGAATAAATTAATTAAATATTAAATAAATTAAATTAAAAATAAGAATAAATTCATCCAATCGGGTGATGACACGTGTCGTCATCCGATTGGTTGATTAATTTTATTTATTTAAATCAAGATTAAGATCAAATTGAGATAATATGTAACTAGCAGAGACAAAATATACAATTATACAAATTTTCTTTAACTGTCATGTGACCTCTCTATAAGATTTTAACGATTGATGGTCAATATAGGACCAATTAAATAGTTCGATGGTTAGATTTTCAGTTTTTTTAGTTGGTTGGTCAAATAGGATGAACCGAATAGTTGGGTGGTCACCCAGGCAAGGGTGTGCAAAAAAATTCGATCCGAACTATCAGATCCATTTATTCGGTGATCCGTTCCGAAAATGCTGATATTCGATCCGTTTTTTAATTTTCAGATATTCGAAAAAAATCAAATAATGGAATCAAATACGGGTCACCTAAAATCTAGTTTCGAATTATCCGAAAATCCGAAGAAAAAAAAAACATTGGGCTTTTAGCCCTTTAGCCAACCCTAGTCTGACCGAGTGAAGCCTCACCAAATTCCCAAATCTCATCATCCACAGCCTGCGATAGTTATAGCTCTCTTCACTCTTCTATGGGTCACTCAAAACCTGTAAAATAAAAGTTGGTCATTTTTTCTTCCATAGATTTAGATCATCCTGATTATAAATAAAACAACCTAAATTTTTGTTTGAGTTACAAAATTAAATAACATAAAAGAAAAAGGTGAAAAGAGATAAGCTAACCTCATAAGCTTTTGAGATTTGTGTGAATTTGGTCTCAACGTCCTTATTGTTATTTGAGTTTTTATCAAGGTGCCACTTCATGGCAAGCTTTATGTAAGCTTTCTTTAGATCTTTACTTTTTACATTCTTGTAAACTTACAGAATTTGATAATAATTAACATCCATCTTTTTATTCTTTTATTTTTTATTTTTTTTTCGCATATCTTCTTTGTTCGTTGTTTAGTTTTGCCTAAAAAAAAATTGAAAGAACTTTTGATCACATATAAGAAAGAATCGATGTTTGAAGGAGTTTAGTGTTGATTTTGAGGGGGAAAAGAAGATATGTCTATAAGGCAAATGAAAATGTTGAGAAGGGCGTGAGAGTTTCCAAGTAGCTAGTAGCTACACGATTTCTAAAGCAAACAAAACTTATCCCCGTTCGGATACATATAGTTGGATATCAGAAAAATTCAGTTTCATCGGAGTTGAAAAATAGTTCAATTGACAAAAATAGGATTTCTAAGGACTTAATCATAAAATAAAGATTAGATATTCGAAATTGAGCAAAAGAAGCAAAATTTAGCATTTTCATGAAAAATAAGATTAGATGTTGAAATAGGATTCAACATATAATTTCTTGTCCTCGTAATGGGAAAGCCGAGAGGAAACATAGACACGTAGTGGAAATGGGTTTAACCCTCTTTACACAAGCTTCCTTACCTTTTAAATTATAGAGTCATGCTTTCGCAAAGGCAAAGGTACATCAACTTTAATTAATGTTTTGGTAATAATAAGAAACAGAAACAACGATGGTTGAAGTTTGGCTGTGAAGCACATATTATATGTCTAGCGAGCTTGAATCATAGTGATCGACACAGTGTTTACAGAGCTAGTTCCTTCACTACTCGATATCTCGTCGCCTTTATGTCTTTTATTCTCGATAAATGCAGGTTGTTCTGGAGACGGAAGAGTTGCTTCGTTACTCAACATAGAAACAACAGTAGACATCGTTGGTCTGTGTGTTGTATGTTCTTGGACGCACAACAGCCCAATTTGAATGCATTTCAACATTTCATCAGGAGAATACGAATCACCTAATGTAGAATCAACAACTTCCATGGCTTTGCCTTCTTTCCACAACTCCCAAACCTGAAACAATGTTGTTTGGATAATAATTTGGATGGAAGATTTTCATTTAATTGATCACACTTGGTAGAACTGATCTAAAAACATGGTTACTTACATGCCCGACCAGATTCAAAGACGGACTATCAGGAAAATAACTACTGATCTTTCTTCCAGTGATGATTTCTAACAGCAGGATGCCAAAGCTATAAACATCGGATTTCACTGAGAAGTGTCCTTGCATTGCATACTCTGGCGACATGTAACCGCTAGACACATACAAGAGAAAGGAAGTGGTTAGAACTTGTTCGAAACCTTTAGCGGAGGTTGTATACAAATTTTGAATATGAAATGCTTACTATGTTCCAACTACACGTTTAGTATCTCCTTCGATTTGATCTCCTCCGAATATTCTGGCCATGCCAAAATCTGAAATTTTCGGATTCATTGTGGCATCTAATAATATATTGCTTGCTTTCAGATCTCTATGAATGACTCTTAACCTGGAATCTTGGTGAAGATACAACATTCCTCGAGCAATCCCGCATATAATATCGAAACGCTTTTTCCAATCCAACAATGATCTTTTTGATTCATCTAAATCCAAAATCAGTTTCAAAAGGATTAATCATTTCATAACATAAAACTGTAGCATTTGGCATGAGTATTCAGCAATTCAAACGAAGACATACCAAAAATGATCGTGTCTAGGCTTTTATTTGGTAAGAACTCATAGATTAACATCTTCTCTTCACCTTCAATGCAACATCCCAGCATTCTTACGAGATTCCTGTGCTGAAGTTTAGCAATTAGCACAATTTCATTCTTAAACTCCTCTACTCCCTGCCCTGAGTGCTTTGATAGTCTTTTCACTGCTATTTCATTTCCATTTAAGAGAACACCCTGCAAACAGAAAGAAAATTACTCTAATGAATGGAATAGTAGGGGTTCTATCGCATGTCGACATATGAGTAAATAGTTGTTAAGAGAAAAGCAACCTTGTAAACAGGGCCAAAGCCACCTTGTCCAAGTTTGTTATCTGAAGAGAAATTATCAGTGGCTGCAGCTATGGTGCTCAAATCAAAGTATGGTAAATCTCCATTTCCTGTGCTCTCGTGAATCTCTTTTTCGCCCAAAGAGTCTTCGAATGTGGTTAAGCTAATGATACTTTTGCCTTTTCTCGATCTTTCTGCTGTCAGTACTACACAATATCATTATTAGGCCAATGATGAAAACGTGAATGAGTTCATTATTGAGTTTTGCTGTACGTACCTCTTCTTTGCCTTTTTAACAAGCAACGCAAGATGGTGACAAGAATGAGAAACGCTAAAGCAGAGGAAACTATGACAACTGCAAGCACTCCCTTGTTTTGAAGTATACCTTTCTTTGTATACCGTGCTATCAAAATGGACATACATTATCAGTTTAATGAGATATAAATTCGGCAATTACAGCTAACTGATTTGAACCTGTTTTGGCACTACGGTTTAGTACAAGGCCAAGTTAAATTCATCTTTGTTTATCATGAAAGTATATTTATAGCTTCAACTTGCATATATGATACGTACCTAAATCGTTTTTATCCACTCGTATGTACAGATCTTGTCCCGTAACGGTATATGCCCTCACATCCACCAAATCTCCGTGCCATGTCAAGCAGCCAACGCCTCCGTTGGTATCAGAGTTTGCACTAGCATATGCCATGCATGAACAATTTCTCAAACACTCTTCCTCGCATTGCTTCAATCCTATATTCATGTCTACAAATGCCGGTACCCCCGATGTGTCTGGCACCTTTGCGTGTGGAAACTTGATGAACCCTTCTCCATTTCCACACATGGAGATACCACTCTTCCTCACGCAACCTCCTGACCCATCCCTTATAAGCCATGTTTGGGGTGATTTGGGTTCGAATCCTGGGAAACATGTGCACTCGAAATCACCTAGATAAGGGTTACAGTAACCGTTTGGTCCACAATGCCCGTAAATGTCACACTGTTCTATTGGAGCCGTATAAGAAATAATCCAACTTTGCGATGCATTGTTCCATAAAATTCTCTGTGTAACTCCAGTTTCATTCGTGACATATCTTGTTATGTTGGAGGCATTTATCGTGTCGGACGAAAAAGATAATTCATCATCAGTGTCGACAAAGGAATCATTAAACAGGAAATTCTGTGCCATTTCAGGTATACCACTCCACATTTTCCCGGTCCATGTGCCACTTCGCCACACAGGAACCGAACCCTTGTACAAAACCATTTGTGGAGACACGCCCGGGTTCATCCTGAAGGTATAGTTTCCAACCCCTGGATCATCTGGAGACTTCCAAGACGTGTATGATTGGTTCAAGCCGGTTCTGAAATTGTACCCAATTTTCATAAATGAAAGCCAAGTATTTGTAGGATAATCAAAACTCTGCCACAGTACCTCCTTTCCAGTATCATTTTGAAGCAAAACAAGATTTCCCGAATCTAAAATTTGAGCAAAAGAATTCCCAGCACCTGCAATGGAGATGTTTGTAGACCAAACAGGATGCGTTTGATTTCCCTGGAACAAGGCAAGATTTCCTCGGCCATCAATTCTGAGAATCCCTGAGGTATCGTTAATGGGGTTGTCTCTGTTCGCCACCCAAACAACCGTCTTCACCGGAATCTGGTAATACCAGATGCCAACATATCGATTACTGGAACTGCCGGGGCTGAAAAATCCCAGTGCAAATGTGTTCCCACCAGACACAATGACTTCATCATTGTTATCTTGGATGAAGTGATCTGGTGTTATATTGTCGGCTGAATTGGAGAAGTGGGAAAGAAAGAAAATAAGGAGTATTCTGATAAGCCATCTAACAGAATTCATGACTGGTTCTGAGGTGTCTGAGAATAATGGAGTAATAAACAATCTTTCATTACATTAATTAATTCATAAATTTTCTTTCCTAAATAAATTCTCTATTACACCATCTTTTTTCCCATTTTTAATAAAACAATAATTGAAGTCTTTAGTATGTCACCGTAGAAATTTTATTTTGCTAATTTTATCAACATTGGCCTTGAACATGACTTTTAAACCTCAATAAATTCCCAAAAGTTTCGACATCCAGCTTTTTTTTTATTGCCAAGACAGTAAATCAGATCAGAAACTGTTGACTAAGGCAACAACGAGGAAAGTCAAAGAAAATGACATCCCATTTCTGGGTCAAAGACAAACCAACCACCCAAACCCAATATACCAGGAGCTGAGTAAACTCGAACAAATTAACAATTACAACTAAGCAGATTCGTTCCAACTAAGCCGCACGACTAATTAACCACACTCATTATTGAAATGTGTTCACACTAATATCTTAAACCAACAAACCATGTTTAATAATATTCTTCAACCTTTAAATAAAAGATTTATATCAAATACACTGACGGTGAAAATTTTTAGTTTCTATAAAAGCCTTAATTTTAGGGTTTAGAGGCTCAGTTTATAGGTAAGGTTTAAGAGTTTAGGATTAGGGGTAATGAATAGATTTTAGGGGTTAGAGTTGGTGGTAGAGCCACATGTATGATTGAGTGGGCACAAGCCCACCCTAAACTTTTCAAAGTTTACACATTTGGCTTTATTTTTCTTAACTTTATTAATTAGTCCTTAAATTTTATGATTTATGCCTACCTAAAATTTTGAGATTTTTATAACTTGTGTCCGCCCTCAAAAATATTTTGACTTGTGCCTACCCTTAAAAAGATTCCTGGATCCACTACTGGTTGGAGTTAAGATTTAGAGGTTAGGGTTTATGTTTTAGTGTAATAAGTTGAGAATTTAGGTTTTAACCTATAAACCCTAAATTCCATTCATAATCACTAAATTTTAAACTACTAAATCTAAACTTTTAAACCCTACACCTTAAATTAAGTCTCTAAACCCTAAAATTAAGGCATTCATGAAAGCTTTCCACTATCAGTGTATCAAATAATTATCCTTAATAAAAAGATATTGTACATTTTAAACACAATTAAATTTGAACCCTCTGAATAGTTCTTGTGAAAAATAGAATGTTGTTATTCTTAGGAAATTTATATTTAAGCAATTTGTCTGGAAGGTGTATATGTATTATCAAAAGTATAAAAATAATAATAATATCTACCATAAGATCACACCGAATGTTAACAACATACTTAAATTTACAACCTCTGAAATATTATAATAACAGCAATGTCATCAAGAATAACAATCGGTATACAAAAATTATAAATTTGTTAAATGTAGACAAATTTATATGATATTAACTTCAACGATCGTATCTTTATCAAGGGCATTTAAAAAAGGAACCGTTCTCCATGGGATATTTCAATGGCCAAGAGTGGGCATGTCAGCCATGACAATGTTTGCTTGTAGGGTACTTGTTGCTCTTACCATCCGATTTTGACACATTAGAAAGCAATCAATTAAAATCTTTTTCTTATATTTTTCATACTCAGCAGAATTCGGAATCTTAATTTAATTTTGTTGACTTGTATCCTCTTTGAAAAAATCATTGTATATTTTTTTAAGAATTATTCTTTCAAAAAGTTAAAAAACAATCATTAAATTTTTGATTTGGCTACGAGATTGTCATTAATTTTTTAATTGTTATAAAATGGTCGTTTAAACTTATTAAAATTCTTAAACTTATTTATCATTAGTACAAATCATTACAATTAAATCAAAAATTTAATGACCATTTTATAACTTTCAAGTATTTAATGACCGAAAAAAATCATTTCAACATAATTTAATAATCATTTGTTTACTTTACCCACTACTATGACGTGGAGCGTAGCCTCCCCTATTTACACATAGACACATAGTGGAAATGGGTTTAACCCTCTTTACACAAGCTTCTTTACCTTTTAAATTATAGAGTCATGCTTTCGCAATTGTGCACGATGTAATTTCCCATACATAGATAGAAAGGCAAAGGTACATCAACTTTAATTCATGTTTTGGAAATAATATGTTGAGAACTCAAGTAATCAAGATTATGAACTTAATTTCTCAATCGGGATTTCACGGAAGATTACAAAGAAGAATAGATAAGAGAGAATAGAAGAGAAGATTAGAATTAGAAAAGGATAAGAAATTTCTAATAATTTTGTTCACCCTTTTCCTTCTAGTCTCTACTGCTTATATAATAGTCAAATACCATAACAAACTAACAGCACAACCCTGGAACGTCTCCCTTTCACGTGCACCCTGCCTCACCACATGTTGCTGACTCATAACATAATAAGAAACAGAAACAACGATGGTTGAAGTTTGGTTGTGAAGCACATATTATATGTCTAGCGAGCTTGAATCATAGATAATTTTCATGTGATATTACCATGTCAGCGTGCACTGCCATATAAGTTTGTTATGTCATTTCAAGCTATTTACTATCAGTTGACTGATAATTTTTACCGCAGAATGATCATTTTAACTCAAAATAACGTTGAAATTAAATTACTTCAAAAAATATGAGTCAAAATGGCTATTTAATTAAACGTTTGAGATATTTTTTAACTTTATGCCTTATAACTAATATTCCCGCTTAAGCCAGGCAATCCGTATGCAAGATATTTAAAATCATACCTGATGGATTAAGAAACTTCAATAGATCATCCGAGAACTGTCGCATTAATTTGGTCATTCCATCAACATATTTCCTTCAAGAGGAATATACGAAATCCTCACACTCCAATGTTGGTTAAACAATACCCATATGTGATGAACTATCGTTAAATTTCTCCCTCCCGAAAAACAATCATTAAGGAACAAAAAATTTAAAGTACATTTCCGATACCTTAAAAATACACTCTACTTATAGTTTTTTAACACAATCTTAAACTTTAACCTTAAACCTTAATTTTAAATAATAAACTTATTTTTTTTAATATAGAGCATAAATAAGAGCATAAAAAGGAGCATGCGATTACTATTCATCATTAAGAAACTTGATAACATCATTATTGTAGAAGTCATTTGCCCATTTTCGGTGCCACTTTCTATGCCCATACTAAAAAAAATAGGTTTTAGGTTTAGGGTTAAGGTCTAGGGTTAGGTTTTAGGGAAATATGAGTATAGTGTATTTGTACGGTTTAAGGTTTATGGTACATGATTTAAAATTAAAATTTAGAATTTATTTATTTTATTGTTAGGAATAGAAAAGAAGGAAAGGTGATTTTTATCCCATTATTGGCCCCGATCGCCATTAACAACTAAAACCCTCAAATACACCCCAAGTTCTACTTCAACTATAGAACATATCCCAATACAGTATTCAGCTAAGCCCTTGATAAGTTTTCGAAAGAGAGACAATATCAGTAAGACCGAGTCTTACTAATAAAGAAATTATTGCCGAGAAAAAAAGATAAGTCTTAGGTTTCTCATATCAAGTTTGTCCTTGACTTCGACGAATAGAAAGCCAAAGAATTAAAGTTCCCAAGACTTATACATAGGCTGTACGAATAGAAATAAATGCTTGAGAGATTAACACTCTTTAAAGTCCCCAGCAACCAACTGACCAGGGGGATCCACTTATTAATGGGACACTGTGTACCAAACTGCTCCTTCCCTGAATTAAATATATCCTTCTTCTGAACTGATACAGCCAGCAAGCCATGAATACTGTCAAATGCTTTATCAGAATACTCCTTGTTTTCTTCCTTTCTCACTCCTCCTTTTTTGTTTCTGATCTACAGCCCATACAATCATGGACGAAATTAGTTTCAAGTAATTTATTGGTTTTTTTCGAAATATAATAATAGGGTAAACAACACTATTGGTTATTAAACTATTCTATTTTTCTGTTTTGGTCACTAAATTATTATTTTTGGGAGAATCGTTACTAACGTTATGTTTTTTTTCTATTTTGGTCACCCGTCATTAAAAAACTCATAGAAAAATAATAGTTTGATTACCAAAATAAGAAAGAAACAATAAATTGGTGACCAAAACAGTAAAAATAAGTAACATTAGTGAGCAAAATAGGAAAAAAAGCATAACGTTAGTGACGGTTTTGCTAAAAAAAATAGTTTGATGACAAAAACATAAAAGTGAAAATAGTTTAGTGATCGATGATGTTGTTTACCCATAATAATAATTCCTGTTGAATTAAGATTCATTTGATTAATATAATAACATTTAAAAGCTTATAATATAATAGTTTAACTTTAATTAACTATTTATTGTTTGGTCAAGTGTCTATTCTAAAAATATGTTTCCATAATGATGCTTTTCCCCCCTACGTTACCTCCCAAACCAAAATGCAAGTTTTATAAAATTTGGGGTCGGTGGTCTCATTATCTCATTCCCCATCTAACATTTTCATCAAAAGAAGTGCAATAAAACAAGTGCAAAAATGCAATCATAAATCTCACTAAACAAATTAAAGAAAAGAAGAAAGAGTGCATGCAAAGAAGAGCATTGTAGAAGATTTGGGTTACAATAAATAATCATAGTTATGGTGTTGCAATCATGGCGATTAGGAGTATAATACAAATGCGTAAAGTGGATGAAATGTGAGGGACTTTGGTATTAACACGCTTCAAGACAAAAGTAATTGATACTGTTTTAGATCTCTTTAGAGATAATGTGATAAAGACACATGAAACCACGTGAAAACATCCTATTAACATGTTTGATTAAGCCATGGTCGTTTGGTCACTGTTATTAATGGGGTTAAATGGTACCAATATCACCTAAGAAATAACCTTTAAGTTTAAGGACATGTACATATTATTCATGTTTTTTAGTGAATTCGTGCAAGGACAAAGTTATGATCAGAATACTGTCAAATGCTTTATCAGAATACTCCTTGTTTTCTTCCTTTCTCACTCCTCCTTTTCGGCTGACACAATAACACTACATCACTTCATCCAAGATAACAACGATGAAGCTATTGTGTCCAGTGGCAAGATTTTTGCACTGGGATTTTTCAGCCCTGGCAGTTCCAGGAATCGATATGTTGGCATCTGGTATTACCAGATTCCGGTGAAGACAGTTGTTTGGGTGGCCAACCGAGACAATCCCATTAAAGATACCTCAGGGGTCCTAAGAATAGATGGTCAAGGAAATCTTGCCTTGTTCCAGAATAACCAAACAATTCCTGTCTGGTCCACAAACATCTCCATTGCAGGCACTAGGAATTCTTTTGCTCAAATTTTAGATTCGGGAAATCTTGTTTTGCTCCAGAATGATACCAGAAAGGCGGCACTGTGGCAGAGTTTTGGTTATCCTACAAACACTTGGCTTTCATTTATGAAAATTGGGTTCAATTTGAGAATTGGTCTGAACCAATCATACACGTCTTGGAAGTCTCCAGATGATCCGGATGTTGGAAACTATTCCTTGAGGATGAACCCGGGCGTGTCTCCTCAAATGGTTTTGTACAAGGGTTCGATTCCTTTGTGGCGAAGCGGTACATGGACCGGGAAAATGTGGAGTGGTGTACCTGAAATGACACAGAACTTCTTATTTCGTGATTCGTTTGTCAACACCGATGATGAAGTATCGTTCTCGTCTGATGTGAGAAATGCCTCCGTCATAGAAAGAGAAGTAATTAATGAAACTGGAGTTGTACAAAGAATAATCTGGAGCAACGAAGCGCGACGTTGGATTTCTTTAACGATTCCGAGGAACAGTGCGATTTGTACGGGCATTGTGGATCAAATGGTTACTGTAACCCTTATCTAGGTGATTTCGGGTGCACATGTTTCGCAGGATTCGAACCCAAATCACACGAAGCATGGTCTGTAAGAGATGGAACGGCAGGATGCGTGAGGATCTCCTTGTGTGGAAATGGAGAAGGGTTCATCAAGTTTCCACATGCGAAGGTGCCAGACACTTCGGGGGTGCCGGCATTTGTAGACATGAGTATAGGATTGAAGCAATGCGCGGAAAAGTGCTTGAGCAATTGTTCATGCATGGCTTATGCTACTGCAAACTCTGATACCAACGGAGGGATAGGCTGCTTGACATGGCACGGAGATTTGTTGGATGCGAGGGCATACATCGAGACGGGACAAGATCTATATATACGAGTCGATAAACATGAGTTAGGTATGTGTCATATAAGCACCAGCTATAAATTATACACTAACTACGAAACCTTAAAAACAGATACTCCATATAAATACTAACCATATCTCCATCTTGATAGCTCGGTATACAAAGAAAGATCTCCTTCAGAAGACGGGAGTGCTTGCGGTTGTCATAGTTTCTTCTGCTATAGTGTTTCTCATTCTTGCTGCCTTCTTGCGTTGCTTGCTACTAAGGCAAAGAAGAGGTACATACAACAACTTTTCTCCACGTTTTAATCACAGCGAAATAAGATATATTGCAACAAAATTGGTTACAGATCATGTAAGTAAAGATTAACAATTGGCTTAATCATGATAACTGTGTTCGACTGACAGAAGCAAGAACAAGAAAAAACAAAAATATCTTGTGCTCTATCACAAGGTCACCATCCTTGTATTTCGAGGACTCTTTAGGAGAAAACGAGACTGATGAGAGCGGAAGAAATGGAGATTTACCATTCTTTGATTTGAGCACCATAGCCGTTGCCACTAATAACTTCTCTTCAGAAAACAAACTTGGACAAGGTGGCTTTGGCCCTGTTTACAAGGTAGTTTTCTCTTAGCAAGTATTTATGTACATAGAACTCCTACTGGACCATTCATTAAAGGAAATTCCTTCGTATTTGCAGGGTGTGCTCTTAAATGGAAAAGAAATAGCAGTGAAAAGACTATCAAAGCACTCAGGGCAGGGAGTAGACGAGTTTAAGAATGAAATTGTGCTAATTGCAAAACTTCAGCACAGGAATCTCGTACGAATGCTGGGATGTTGCATTGAGGGTGAAGAGAAAGATGTTAATCTATGAATTCTTACCAAATAATAAAAGCTTAGACTCTATCGTTTTTGGTATGTCTTCTTTTGAATTGGTGCATACTCATGCCAAATACTACATTTTTAAGTTATGCGATGATTCTTCCGTTTGAAAATTGATTTTGTATACAGATGAATCAAAAAGATCATTGCTGGATTGGAAAAAGCGTTTCGAAATTATATGCGGGATTGCTCGAGGAATGTTGTATCTTCACGAAGATTCTAGGTTAAGAGTGATTCATAGAGATCCGAAAATGATTGTGTCTAGGCTTTTATTTGGTAAGAACTCATAGATTAACATCTTCTCTTCACCCTCAACGCAACATCCCAGCATTCTTACCAGATTCCTGTGCTGAAGTTTGCAATAAGCACAATTTCATTCTTAAACTCTTCTACTCCCTGCCCTGAGTGCTTTGATAGTCTTTTTACAGCTATTTCTTTACAATTTAAGAGAACATCCTGCAAACACAAACAAATTTACTTTAATGAATGGACTAGTAGGAGATCATTTGCATGTCGACATATGCATAAATAGTTGTTAAGAGAAGCAACCTTGTAAACGGGACCAAAGCCACCTTGTCCAAGTTTGTTACCTGAAGAGAAATTATCAGTGGCAGCAAATATGGTGCTCAAATCAAAGTATGGTAAATATCCATTTCCTGTGCTCTCGTGAATCTCCTTTTCACCTAAAGAGTCTTCGAATGTGGTTAAGCTAATGATATTTTTGCCTTTTCTCGATCTTTCTGTTGTCAGTACTCCTACACATTATCATTATTAAGCCAATTTAGTTGCAGATATCCTATTTGGCAATGATTAAAACGTGAATAAGTTCATTATTGAGTATTGCTGTAGGTACCTCTCCTTTGCCTTTGTACCCAGCAACGCAAGAAGGTGAGAAGAATGAGAAACGCTAAAGCAGAGGAAAATATGACAGCTGCAAAAACTCTCTTCTTTTGAAATACACCTTTCTTTGTATACCGTGCTATCAAAATGAACATACATTATCACTTCATGTAAGCAAATTTAGTTAACTATTAAACGTTTTAATGATTCATATTTAGTTTAATGAGTTTCTAAGGAGGTAAAATATAAACTCTGCAATTACAGCTAACTGATTTGGACCTGTTTTGGCAGTCTACGGATTAGTACAAGACCATGTTAAGTCTATCTTTGTTTTTTCATGAAAGTATATTTATAGCTTGAACTTGCTATGTGATACGTACCTAACTTGCTTTTATCGACTCGTATGTATAGATCTTGTCCCGTCTTGGTATATGCCCTCGCATCAACCAAATCCCCGTGCCATGTCAAGCAGCCAACCCCTCCATTGGTATCAGAGTTTGCACTAGCATAGGCCATGCATGAACAATTTCTCAAGCCCTTTTCCGCGCATTCCTTCAATCCTATACTTATGTCTACAAATGCCGGTACCCCCAAAGTGTCTGGCACCTTCGCATGTTGAAACTTGACGAACCCTTCTCCATTTCCACACATGGAGATACCACTCTTCCTCACGCATCCTCCTGACCCAAATCTTATAAGCCATGTTTGGGGTGATTTGGGTTCGAATCCTGGGAAACATGTGCACTCGAAATCACCCAGATAAGGGTTACAGTAACCATTTGGTCCACAATGCCCGTAAAAGTCACACTGTTCTGTTGGACCCGAATAAGAATTAGTCCAACTTTGCGAGGCATTGTTCCAAAAAATTCTGTGTAACTCCAGTTTCATTCGTTACAATAAATCTTGTTATGAGTTCATCATTAGTGTTGACAAAAGAATGAATCAACAGTAAGGTCTGTGCCATTTCAGGTATACCACTCCACATTTTCCCAGTCCATGTGCCGCTTCGCCACACAGGAACCGAACCCTTGTACAAAACCATTTGTGGAGACACGCCCGGGTTCATCCTGAAGGAAATGTTTCCAACCCCTGGGTCATCTGGAGACTTCCAAGACGTGTATGATTGGTTCAGACCGGTTCTCAAATTGAACCCAATCTTCATAAATCGAAGCCAAGTATTTGTAGGATGACCAAAACTCTGCCACAATACCGCCTTTCCGGTATCATTCTAAAGCCAAACAAGATTTCTCGAATCTAAAATTTGTGCAAACGACTTCCCAGCGCCTGCGATGGAGATGTTAGTAGACCAAACAGGAAGTGTTTGGTTTCCCTGGAACAAGGCAAGATTTCCTCGACCATCGATTCTGAGAATCCCTGAGGTATCTTTAATGGGATTGTCTCTGTTGCAGTTGCGTTTTCAGTAATAATAATCTTGAACAATGTCGCTACAAATTTTCTGTTTTTTAGTGTCTCGTACTAAAAAATTAAATTTATAATTAAAGTTTAAGCTTAAAATTTAAGGAATTAAAGGTAAGGTATCTTTTTAAGATTTAGAGTTTATTATTTTTGAAAAAAATTCGAATGGTAGCAGCCCTCATCAATTTACCTTTCCCATATTTCAAAACCCAATCAAATACCTCAGTCCATATGGACTTGACAAGCTTGCAAAATGCTCACCCAAAGCTGATTTTTAAATTTTAAGAATGCACATTCTGCAAACAAATGGTTTTCTGTCTCCAACTTATTACCACAAAGCATACACATCGAGTCTACTTGACAACCTCATCCCAATATCTTGTTCCTAGTTGGCAGTCTATCCAACACCACTAATCAAGAGATTAACGAATGACGAGGTATAGATGGCCCTCCTCAAACCGTTCGAAACCAAGGGACTCTCTTGGTTATGCCGAAGCAGATCCCATACCTTCCGAGCCTTGTAAACCCATGGAAATCTCCAATGAGAGTCAAATCATCCTTAAGCTTCAACTTCTTCCATCTTAGCTATGATGAGTTTTGAACTAGACATTCCAAACAAAGCAGTGCAGTCTTTCAAAGAATTTAATTTTTTAGTGTTAAAACATAAAAAAGTATCGAAAAAGAACAAATAATTTTTGTTTTTATATAACGGTCATTATCACGGTAACAAATCCATGATTTTAATATGGTGGTGGGCAGGTTGTACTTTGAAAATGTTTGTTTTTTTCTTCTAAACCTACCCTAATGGTCAGTCTTAGCCAATGTTATTAAACTGATAGCTCTCCTTAAGAATTTACAAAGTATGAAATACAATGACTAAAGAAAGAGGAAAGTCAAAAAAATGAATATTCATTTAATCGTGTTTACATCTTGTCATATAAGTATTGTATAGTCAAAGTCAAACTAACCATCCAATAACCATTTGTAGAGTCAACTCAAACAAATTATTCTTGCTGAATCGAAAAAATAATCCAAACTATATATTTTTTACGTATTTAATTTTTTCGATATTTAATATTTTATTTCATTATATTTCAAGGTTTATTTGTTAATTATAGTTAAAATTCATCATCCAATAAATGTATAATATATGACCTATTTTTTAATTTCATTTAATTTTAAAAAAACTGAAGTTTTCTCAAAAATACCTAAAATTCTATCTTTTTTCAGAAAAAAACCTCAAATCTTTAAATCTTAAAATTTATCCTTTGGTATAGTCGAATCAACCACCACCACTCACTCACTCCGTCGTCCAACCCCACTACTGATGACCCCACTCTTTTGGAGCTGCAAATCGATGAATGACGTGTCAATTGAATAATAAACGACAACACAAAATGAGTTCCACAAATGTCGAATGCATGGAAGAGATTAACGATGATTTGTTTTTATTGCTCTTGCAGCGAGAGAAAGAGATTTCATTGTTCCATAGGCGGAGCGATAATAGATTATTTGGATATTTTAGGTTATTTTTAAAAATGATAGCTTTTGAGTTTTTTTAATTAAGTTTTTGTTTTTAAAAAAATTAAAAACAAATTAAAACCTAGCCACATGTAAAACAATAACCGGTGTTTAATTCTTGTTAACGAGTTAACCTTAAAATATTAACGGAACGAAACGTCAAACACTTAAAATATAATAGAGTAAAATGATAAACACCTATTTTGACAAAAAAATTCAAACAAATATAAGAAATAAATGAAATACACCAAACAAAATACAACACAATAAATTTATATAAGATAAAATTTTAATGTGTTAATATATTATATAAGTATATATGTATGATGTATGATGTATGAATATGAAATTTCGTTTTTTTTACAAAGTATTTAAATTATATTTATAATTTTCAAACTTTAAATATAAAGATCGTACGTTTAAATGTATTTAAATATATAATTTCTATGATAATAATATTAATCAGATTAAAACTTTGTATAAAATTGTGAACTTATTAATCGAGATAATATTGAATTCAATAATGGTATCTTGTTGAAAGGAAAATTTATATTATATGAAATACTATTTTATTTCGTTATTAAAGGTGAGACTTAGTCTCTTTAGATATTTGTAATAATACATATTAATTATTATAAACCATAATTAAAAATTGAAATGTGTCCAGAGTTAGATTAATACAAACTATTTAAATCAGATACACAAAATCCCAATATTATCGTCCATTAATATCAGTGGTCAGCATGGCCTCAAAATAAAGAACAAAGAAGATCGAAACAAAGTCGTCCTATTTATTTCCTTAATAGAAATCCACTAATTAATCGGATAATTAAAAATATATATTATTTTATTTTATATAGATTCAAATCTTAATATTTATTTTGAAAATATAATTATATCACTACCGCAAAATTCACCCTCGACAAATTGGCTTGTTATCCAAAGAAAGGGTCAATGTTTTTCAAAATTATATAAAGAATTCCATGTCGGTCGTTGAACCTAGTTGCCGTGTTAATGTTTAATGTAGAATGTGTATTTTATCGGTACAAATTGGCTTGTGATACAAAGAAATGTTATCATATGTCAAAATATAAGACACAATATTTTATTTCATTCTTTATAAAAGATCGACAATGAAGAAAGGTGAGTAAATACATTTCGTAGTTAGTCAAATTATTATTTTTTATTTCTTTATATTTTTTTAGGTTATAAATTCTAGACTCACTAAGAACAATTTATTCATATTTTTGGAGTTTCTCTTTTTCTCTCTCTTAAAATTATGATTTATAAAAAAATGGTTGAAGGTGTACTCGGAGGATTTCATCCCTCGAGGAAACTTGAATTAGATGGCCGCAATATGATTTACTTTCGTTATTTATGAGGTCCCTATGACTATATATACATAGTTTATCTTCAAGTAATAGACACTGCAGACGAGATGTTAGATTTAAGGTGGGTAAAATTTGATTCGACCTAAAAGTTATATTTTTTATTCAATTCAACGCAAAGAAAACTAGAATCGGTTTGATTCAAATCGTAATTTTATAAATTTGATTTGACTCTAAAAAAATTTAAATAAAGTTTAAGTTATAAAATGAGAGTTCGAATAACTCAAAAATTTTAGTAATTAGTGGATCCGTTTTTGAGTTCAAGTCAAGTCCTTCAAATCTGCTTAATATATGTATATCACGTGTGAAAAATATGAAGATGTATAATTAGTTTACACAGACTTTTTAGTTTTAGAGGTTAGGGTTTAGTTTGGGGTTTAGAGTTTAGGCGTTTGGGTTGTAGGGTTTATAATTTAAGGTTAGTGTTTAGAATTTAGAGTTTAGGGGTTGGGGTTTAGTTTTTTAGGGTTTATGTTTAATTTTGATTTATAGTAGAAATAGACAGACTTGTATGTGTAAAATTTAAATCGTATATATATCATATGTAGATATAGAAAGTCATTTAAATAGGACTTGTAAACTCAACTAACTCGAAATATTTTACTTGTCTCGACTTGATCAACGTTCACTCCTATTTAGATTAGGGGCGGTACCTAATAAGGATTGATGGGATCAACCCTAATTTTAATAATTTTAAGTTGAAATAATGGTAAAAATATTTTTTAATCTTCTAAAAATATATAATCCATATTGTTGGTCCCCTAAATTTAAACATTTTTAAATAGTCCCCATAATAAATAGCGTTGAGTTTTGTCACTATATTAGATTGATTTTACCTTATACTATGACATTTAATAAAGTAAAATCTAACGTATATAAATGGTGACTATCAATGGTAGAACTCAACACTATTTAAAATAGTGATTGTGAGTGACATAACTTAATATTATTTAAAATGGTGATTGTTAGTGGCGAAATTCAACATTATTTAAAATAGTGATTATCAGTGGTAGAACTCAACATTATTTATTGACATAATTATTATTTTTTATTTAAGAGGACTTGTAATAAATTATAGGATAAAATACGTAGATCATTGCTGAACTTTACTCTCTAACCTATTTTGGTCACTAAAGTTTTAAAACGTTCAATTTACTCATTGAACTTTATATATTGATATTTTTTCTTCACTCCTCCGTTAACCTTTTTACAACATTATAACGTAGACTATAATATGTGAAAGTTTAATGACCTAAATAGGTCAGAGAGCAAAGTTTAATGATAATTTATATATTTTACCCATCAATTTTTATTATTTTTTATTTTACGTCATAACATTATTAGAGGATTAACGGGTCATAATATTATTAGAGAATTAACGGATGAATGATAAAAAAAGTTCAATGCATAAAATTTAGTGAATAAATTGAACGTTTTAAAACTTTAATAATTAAAATAAGTTTAAAACTGCAAACTTTAATAATGATTTATGTATTTTACCCTAAATTATATATATACATTTTTTAACAAATTTTAATTTAATACTAATCTTACTTTTTAAAAAAAATTGTGGCAATGGCCCTACTTTTTTATAGGGTGTTCGCCCTTATGATTGTTGTAGTCAATTCATTACCAAACTTTTCAGTGTATTTAAACTATATATAAAAGACTAAATATACAAAGATAAGAGTATAGTAATAGTTTAGTGATTATATAAGTAATTTATTTATTTTACTGTATCAAGTTAGTATGATTTTAGTTATCTGACGACAATTAATACTTGAATAATAAAATGTTTAAAAAACGAAAACGGTTAATACTCTCAATAATTTACCTTTAAACATTTTAATATTTTAATTATGTTGTATAGTTTTAAAATGATTTATTTGTTATTGATAAAATTAAATATATTATTTTCGTTTGTAACTTTGAAAATTTAATCTTAAGTCGAGTCTTGTTTATTTTTTTTGGTATAAAGATTAATCGAAAATTGCAAGAGTACCACCCCTACTCTAAAGAGTTGACAACATACTTCATTTATATATACTACATATGGTATTGGTACCTACCCAACTTACAAAATGACAGATTTATTGCCTGCACAAAGCAAAGGACTCTATGCCCTTTCACTGCCTTAACGTACCAACCGTAACATTTCATAGTAGGATACCTCAGTGACAGAAAACAAAACGCCATTGTTATGCATCATTCAAGCCCAGATTCCCTTGAAGAGTGGAGTAGATGCAGTGTCCCCAAAAGTTCTCACCAAATCCGAACAAGAAGGGTCTCCTTCCCCTTCAGTCTCCAGCTCCAAACCCAGTTCTTCGTCAATATCATCGGATGCCGAAATAAGTAACAGTTCGCACCCTTCGTAGTTCAAAAAGTCGGGTGGATCAGCCGGATGGTACCTGTTTTTCCCCAACTGGCCTTGCAGGTGAGCAGGGAAGGCTGCCTTGCGTTTGTTACCAAGTCCCCTGAACTCTGAATTGCTAGCTTTCGATGGGTTCTTTATTTGTATCAAGAACGAGCCTTCTCGCTCGATGTTGAGAGATTCTTGGGGCTCATTCTCTTCCTCTTCTTTTGGAAGTGGGAATTCAAGTTTGTATATCAAATGAGTGTGCATTTTGTTCTTCTTCGGGTTGTGCCTCAGCAAACGGTAAACACCTTCTCCCACTGCTCTCGCAGGAGAAATATGTCGGTGACCACTCGTTGATGTATCGTATTCCTCTGCAAAAACATCAGGTTTCAAAGCATAAGCATGTTGCATATATAAAGACAATGTTCACCGGAGGGATTTAAACAGAGCGGTCTGCAACAGCAGCGATAACCACAATCGTTATGTCGGCAACGGCATCTTTTATTAAAAAATTCATGAAGTGACCGTAATTACATATGCAACGGTTATATCCGCAATCACAATAAATATAATGCAATCAAAAACAAAGCCACAAACGCAATTTAAATCCCTACTTTCCGTGTAAGCAAAACGCATACCTCCTTTTAGGGCATCTTTCACATGTTCTATCTTTGTAGTCACTAACTCAACGAAACCCCATAAAGATTGGGACTTCTTGCTTGGATCCGGAAGTTTCTTCCTCCCCATGACAATGAACCGTAGCAATGGCTCCTCCTCGATATTTACTTTCTGCAAATTGAATATAAAGCTTTGGAGTAAACTAGCAATGTTTAAGCAAATGATGTACCTTCTCTTTATCTCACCTGGCTCCCCTGTCCGCCTTCAGTTTGATTCGTGGCGGAGCCAGTTTGAGGTTCTTCATCTGAATCTGATTTGGCACCCTCCTTGCCAGAGTGAGGGTCTTGCTTCTCTTCGACTGCTCTCTCACCGGACTCCGGTCGCAATACGATGAACAACCGCTGCACATCGTCCACGCTGTGAACTTCCTCCTTGTTCACTTTCGGCCTATAAAAGAAGAATATTTCCCCTTTCTCCTGGATTTCGCCACAGGACAAATCAAATTAGCTATTATATGAAGGAAATAAATGTGGGAAGAAAACGATTATGGTAAAAGAAAAGACCTGAATCTCAACTTGGGCGTCATCTCTGGTCTTGTGTTCTTGGCCTTGTCCCATGTTTTTCTCTCTGTTGTTTCCTTGGTAACTTTGGCAATGAGCAGAATGTTTTAAGTCGGCAGTTACAGCTAGTTGTTTCTGTTGTGTCCTCCGAATCTGCTAGAATTAGAGATAGAATTGAAGTACTATAATCTTTCAGGATTTGGGTTCGAGTTGCTGGAAACTTCCCACTTAGCCACGTTTCACTGTGGCAAGACAGAACATCCATGATGCAGGCACCACTTCTCAGTAGGCTGCCACGTTTCCTTGTATAGCCGTTTCACAAACCTAAACAATTGCAATCGGTGCCATAGGAGGGGTAAAACCAAGGCGAATCTGGGGTGGCAGATAAAACTGTTGGATCCCACATAGGGTCCTTGCTAGAAATATTTTACTAATGTAAAGGACACCTCCCATGAAATATCTCGAGAATAGTGCCACTTTATATCGATGAGAAAATTACGTTACACATCTTTAAATTATTACTCTTTAAACTTTTTAAATTTCGCTTGTTTCATATTGATCTTCAACTTCTAAATATTTTTGTTTTTATCTTTAAATTATGATTATCATTTTAAATTGATTTAAAAAAATTTAAATCTCTTTTATCATTTATTATATATATTATTACATAATACACATCAATATTTACATGACAATTAATAACTTTATAACGTTTTTATTAATATATGATGATTAGCATATACTAATAATTTTACGATGAAATTAAAATATTCAAGAGTGTGGAGATTAATTTAGAGTGAAAATTATAGTTTAGGGATAAAATTAAAAAAATTAGAAAAATTGAAAATAAATTTAAATTGGAGTCATAATTTGATGATAAAATTAAAATATTTAAACATTTCAAAAATAAATTTAAAATAAAAGTTATAATTTGAAGATGTGTATTGCAGATAACTCTTTTTACATTTAACATATTTGTCTCACATAGTGTAATTGCACTATAATTTTAAGATAGAAATAACAAAAAGAATAAAAATATGATATAATTTAAAATACTTTTCTTGATATGAATGTATATTACAACAATGTAATTTAGGGTCGAGCTTCTTACACAATGGAATAGAAAAGGGAAAACTTCATTGCAAGGGGATCATTTCTGACAGGTCAGACAAGGCTTGATAAAACAATAGCCCGAAATTGAAAGAATCTGTAATAAAACAGGTTCTTTGGAAGGCTATTATAACTTATAAGTAAGGCATCTAAACGAACCGAACGAACACGAATTAGGGCATGTTCATGTTCGTTTGTTTAATTTTAACCGAACAAATAAACGAACACGAGCAACTAGATGAACATAATTTCTTGTTCGTGTTTTTTTGTTAAAATAATAAACGAACACAAACGAACATTAAGTATTGTTTAATTTTTTTCTTAAGAAGTATGAAATCTCGTACATTGAGTATTTGTTTATTTATTTCTTTTTCTTTTTATTTTATATTTGTAATATATGTGTTTAAAATTTTTAAATATAATAATTTTGTTATGAAAAATAATAAATATAAATGGACATATGTGAATAAATTTAAACGAACGGATTACCGAACGTTCACGAACGTAAATGAACGAACAAGCTCTTTATTCATGTTCGTTCATTTAATTAAACGAACATAAAATCTTGTTCATGTTCGTTAGTTTAATAAATAAACGAATTTCTGCCGAATGTTTCACGAACGGTTCGCTGCACGTTTGGTTCGTTTACGGCCCTACTTATAAGCCATATGATTTGATTCGTTAAGGGGGTACAAAGATTAGATTCAAAGGAACGAAAAGAAAAAAGAAACCAAACTTGGAGTAGAAGACAACTATTGTTTGAGTTTTCCTTTGATTTGCCAAAACAAGAAAAAAGAAAAGTATTTTTATTAAAGTGATACATCATAAACTCACTGGGACAAGCATGTTTTAGTAACATCAGCAATGATGCCTAGATCCATGCTTTCCCTTTTTGTATTCCATTTCTTGTTTCTGTTCTTGTCAGGGTTCGATCTAAATTTTATTAAAAAAATCTAATTTGGGGTTTTTTAAGTTCGTTTGAAAATTATTTATCTAATTATATATAATGAGTCGTAGTGTGACAGTTATTTATCTTATTTTAACTTTATAATATTAAAAATTTATTTTTTATTACAAAAATAAAATATATTTCATGATCAGTCATGAGCCTCTTAAATAATAAAGAAACCCTAAAAGCAAGAACACAAGGTGGACCACCCTCTGACCTGCACTACCACATTCCAAAATAATTAATGATGTTTAAACAAACTGAAAAGCTTGCCTTCAGCAACAAGAATTCTAAAATCAATCTTTTATTTTCTCAATGGGTGCCCTGTACAGATATAATCAACAGGAACAAAAAGGACGCTTTAATCTTCTAAATTCAGCTAATACCATCAGAACAAACAATAATAAAATAAAAATCCAAAGTATAAAATGAGTAATTTCATGTCGATTTTCGCTGAATTTAGCACTTGTTCCCGCTGCTTAATAAGTAAAACATTGATTATTTAAAGAACCAATGAAAAAAGAACCTGTGGTTATCTTTACTTTAAACTATCAAAGGTTTTTCTTGCTATCATTCACTTTGTAGAAGCTGTCCCAGCAGCTGTGTGTTTGTGTCTCTCGACCATATTTGGACCTCCACTTTTCCATTTCCTTCTTTGTTTTCTTTACCTTTTAGGTTTTCCACTATATCTTTACGTTTCTCTCCACTTTCTGAGCTCAAGTTATATATGTCCCGGAGCTGGTGATTTGTACAACTCCTTCTAGCATTATTAACTGCATTCATTTTTACCTCAATGTTCCACCAAAAGTTGGCATCCAAAAATCAGCTGTGGTCTCATTGGCAACAGGGAATGTGCTTGATATTGGCACCAGACATAGCCCCCGGCTTCTTAGATCTTGTTTTGGCTCATCTGGATCTTCTGTTCTTTTTTCATATATCTCTCGTTGTATGGAAGCTGCTGCTTGTTTCATATATGGAGTACTTAGAACCTGTAATTGTCAAATATTAAACAATATATGTATATGTTAGGGTTTTAGAAATAAAGAAGAAGAAGAAGAAGAAGGTAGTGGAACATACATTGACCTGATCATGGAGCAACTTGATGTACTCAATTGCTTCGTGGAGAACAGATGCGGTATCGGTCTGAGAAAGAAAAAAGGTAAGGTAGATATTACCACAAAGGCCAGCCTAAAAGTAAAGGTTTTCAATTATTTACACTTTGAAATGTAAAAGAAAAAAAAATCCAAAAATTCACCTTTCCAAAAGGTGAAACCAATTGCTGGAGCGCAGTGATTCGATCCCCTAGCTTCTCTTTCCGAACCTGATCATAAAAGTTGCTTTAACTTGCAGAAAAAAAGTGGTCAAATTTATATGGAGTAGTATAGTTACCTTAAAAGTTGGTAATGGAGATGGTGTTTCAAGCTTTGGCCTCTTGAATGCAGGCTCACTGCTTCCTTTGTTCATCGCCGACCCCGAGTTTCGAACATCTTCGGAATTAATCTATAATACAATCCAATAACATGAAATAAATAACTCTAAATTGCCAAATGATCAAGACATGAACATGACGACTTGAAGTACTTTAATGTCTGATTTACCTTTGTCGCGGGGCTGAGGCAATTATGCTTCTCGTCGAATGCTTGTTGTACAAGAAATTGTGATTTCGGCGGGGGTAAAAGGACGGTTTTAATTCCGGCGGCAGAGGCGTCCCAAAAGGGTGTGTTGTTGGAGAACTGCCAGGTACTCGGTTGCTGCTTCGGCAACCTTGTGAAAGGTGATAATTCATTAGCGTTTGCCCCATAATTGGATGTCGCAGACGACATAAAGTCGATTGATGACGGAGTTTGAGGATCGAAATCGGATTCAAACAAACTTTGTAACAGTGTTGATGGGTACTCATACGATGCCAAAGCCATTGGAAACCCTGTTGATAAGGCCAAACACGTCGGTACACTATTACCGGAACCTGTCATCAAATTCAAACTCGGTTGCTCCGATGGAAAATCTTGATCGATAGGTTCGAAAGCAGTAATGGAAGAATCTTTCCCAAGGCTTGAATAGCTGTTTGGACTCCAATTCTTAAGGATTTGAGAAGAAACCATGCCTGTTTCTTGCCGATAACTCAACCTTGAATCAATATCTTCTTGAAGAATGTTACTCCGACTGCAGCAAGCAAGTATATATATATATATATAAGCGCAGAGAATTTTAGTATAATAATTAAGTGCTTAATTTGATTGATCATATTGACTACCTTTCCCAAACCAATGGTACCTAAAAAAAGTCTTAAAATAATATTTTTTCGAACTTGTGGTTGAAGCTTAGGAGTATTAATTTAAGGTCTCACTCACTTGTATTTGAATTAAGAACTCCAACCATAAAAAATGAATACTAAAACCAGTTAATCATTACAAAACATCATCAAACTTACAGCACAGACAAGTTCCAGTCCGAGGTTGTCGACGATGGAAAGCCAAAACCCATGATTTGTGAAGTAGAATCAATCAAAATACTGCTGCCAGTGCCACCCCTATCTGAATCAGCTTGCTGAAGCTTTCGATGATGAGGAGGATGAGCCTGTAAAACTATGGAGCCAACATCAAAAACTGGATTCTTAATTGATTCTTCATAAGGCCTTGCCTTCATATCCACCATATCAGTGCCATGTCCGAAACTTCCCGTGTCAGCAGCAACCGCCGCAGAACACGGCGGAGAACACCCTGTTAACATGGGTGCTGTGAATTTAGTCGAATTCCACAACGCTCCTCCACAGATACCGGCATGAAATTCATCTGCCATAAAATTTTCAAGTTCTATCCTTGTTTCGGGCAGAAGAGAGCTCTCTGCTTGAAGAGTTAAACGATGTGTAATTTATACATGAAACGGTTCAAGTGAACAAATTAAAGGAAATTACAAAAATTTGGTTGACATGTCAAGGGATGACTGGAAAATGACAGCATTTTTTAGTCGAATTATTTTTTAAAGTACATAAATGGTAAATTTTGTTAAAATGATATATTAAATTTTAATTTGGTTCATAAAATTATATTTTTTTTTCAAAAAAATATTATGAAATAATTCTGAAATTTATCAAAATATATTAAAAATTTATCTCTAGTGAAAATCATTTTGTAACCAAATAAGAAATTTAATAATCATGTAATATTTTTGAAAATTAAATAACTAAAATAATTATCTCAACATTTTTTAACGATTATTGGTATACTATAGTTTTTGAAGTATTATTATTAATTAATTAATTAATTAGAAAATAAATTTAACTTTGTTCCTTATTCCTACTTTTTCAATAAAAAATATTCTCTCTATCCCACTTAAAATGTCTCTTATTGACTTTTTAAATTTTGACCACAATTATTATAAATATTTTAAAAAACTAAATTTTATAAAGTATATATTTTAAAACTACTTGATTAGAAATTTTTAAAATATATTTTTTTATATTTTTATTAATGATAAATTTTAAATAATAAATAGTTAAAATTGAAAAAAGTTGACCAAAAAATTCAATAAATGACGGTTTTTATGGGATAGATGTAGTATGTAATTGTTTTGTTTTATTTGTTACTATTAAAAAAACTCCTTGTTCCTTCTGAGTAAAGGGATGTGGGAATATGATGATGAAGATGCCGTTTTATCTTACTGCCACGTCTATGTCTTGGTCCAAATCTTTTTTAAATCGGACGGTCAATATTTGGTTGAATATAATAGTGAAAAGAAAATCTTTGGATAAACCTTAAACTTATGAACCAGAGGGACTTGACGGTCCCAAAGATATGAATGTTTTGTTTTAGGCTGTCGGGATACTTTTTGGCGCGTAGCTGTCACTTTCATCAATTTGAAAATTAAGTGGAAAAAATTAATGTATTTGGTAAGTATTTGTTCTTTACCCTTAATTATTTAAAATTATTTTTATATTGAATAGATAAAATGTTTGAACTAATATTTTTAAAATTAACAATACACTTTTTTTTTATTTAAGCCCGTTAATGAATTCAAATAATGTAATTGTTAGAGTACTAACCAATATACATCATGTTTATTAAGGGTGTTCATAACCGGATATCGGATCCGATCTGATCCGATTTTTTTGGATATCCAGTTTTTCGGATCGACAATATAGTGATCCGTATCCGATTTAAAAAAAATCGGATATATGTATATTCGAATATCGGATAATCGATTATCCAAAAATATATTTTAATTTAATTATTTTATTGAATTAGAAGTTCGTATTTATGAAAATTTTGGAATTTCGAATATAACGAACAACAAATTGCTAAATAAAACAAGATTTACATCTATTAAAATTTCAATTTTTTTAATTTTCGGATATAACAAACATCAAATTGTTAAAAATAACAAAATTAATATTCTTTAAAATTTTGATTTTTGGATCTTCGGATAATCCGAAACTTAAAATTACGATTCATATCCGATCCGAAAAATTTAAAAATCAGATCGGATATCTGATCTGAAAATAAAATTTAAATCGAATATTTAAATTTTTAGATTTAATCAACAGATAATTGGATAAAATCAGTCGGATCAGATATTTTTAAATATTCCTAAGAAAGACAGATATAAAATAATAGTCGATGTGAGCCCACAGTGCAGGCGCGCGTGCAAAGAGAAACATGGGACCAGTTTTCGTTAGGATCCGCCAGCACTCAGTCAATCAAAGCAATAGGGTGGCGGCTTTTGTTCAATAGATGGATAAAATTAAAAGTTAAAAATAATATATATATATATGGTTAGGATCCACTTACACAGTGTAAAAGTTTTAAAATTTTACTTTTGGATCGTTGAATGGGAAAAATGGATGACTGTGATTAACTCTTTACTTTTTTCCCCAAGTGATAATATTCACATATTCTAATGTTAGTCTCAACCATCCGTTTTACCCATCCAACTATCCAAAAAACATGTAAAATTTAAAATTTTTTACACTATGTAACCGAATCCTATCTCATATATATATATATAATGTAAAATTTAAAAGAATTATACAATGTATAAATTATTTACTTTTTATGTTTACATATTTTTTGAAAAAAAATCATCATATATTTACTTCACTTTTAAAAAGTTGAAAATATAAGAAATAACTAAAAAAACAAATAGAGGTGAGGCAAAGTAGGCGACGATGAATATATTCAACACCCATAAGATGGCAGATTGGCACTAGTTTTCAAAATTACACATGCATAGTAGAATAAAGCGGATGATGGATAGAGGCGGAACTCAATGCTATTTATTAAAAAATTATTTGAAAATATCTAAATTTAGAAAGAGGCAATAAAAAATTATATATTTTTTAGAGGAATATAATATAATTTTACAATTACTCTAACTTAATTTCTTTTAATTTTTAAAATTTTAGATAGATCGTGACCTTGCCGGTCTCTATTGAGTATCGCCACTGATGATGGAACTAACTGTGAAACGATGATAGATTTTACAACATTTTCTGTTTGCCTTGCTTCATTGTTATTCTTTGCATCCAACACTTATTGCTATATGTTTAATTATCTCGATAACATCAATACATCAAGAACTATAACTAGAATTAACATGGGATGGACATTAGATTTATACAATAACTAGAAGTAAACAATGACGAACCAACATAAACCCTGTCTCGACCATTTTTAAAATCGGGCGTGGAAAAATAGTCTGACGATCGATCTTTTGGAAAATTAGAGTTTTCTGGCCATTTTTAATTTAATCTTGAAAATTTAGGGTTTTTCATATTAAATCGAAATTCCTTTATTCATCCTTTTAAAAAATATTTAGAGTCGCCACCGATCACTTCGATGTAGACCGAACACCAAAAAACAAACCATAGATTATGTCTTTAAAAATTGGGTTCGGGAGTCGGTTACGTGTAGGGAATGATTAGCACCCCTACGAACGCTCGTTATCGGTACCTTTAATTTTACGTGGCATTTCGAATAATAATTTGAATTTAATTTGTTCCATAATTATTAATTGAATTTAAATTCCGAATGCATATATCCTTTTATAAGGAAATTCATTTTGTTCAAATACGAGATTAAAAGCACCCCGTTAGGTGGCACCCCCATTCGTATTTAAAAATGAATTTCCAACATAAAAGGTTTTTAATGAATGATATTTTATTGTCTTGTCAATTTTAAGTTCTAATCCTAAAAGAGCTCTAATTAATTAGTTGTTTAAAACTACGAATATTAATTAATTTAATGGATTTTATGAGAAAATGCTATTTTCATGAACACCTTCCAAATATTTAAAGCCCTTAAATTAATCATATTCCTATTTAATTATTTCCTCTAATTAATTAAAGTTCTAGTCCTAATTAAGACTCTAACAATTTATTATTTAATTATAAGTTAAAATGTATATCGAATATACATCATTATGAGCAAGGCTGAGATAACACCCCATTATAAACAATGGAACACCATCCAGATTTGAACCTCAAAGATTATATTCGATATACATTTAATTAACTACAATGTATTTTTAATTTTTTAATTTTAACTAAAGACTAAATTAATATTCCAATTAAAAGAAATTGAAAACTAAAAACTGATTTTATTACTATGAGGACCTAATTGAAACTATTACAAAACAAATGCCCAATTACAAAGCCTGAAGATAACCAAATTGAAGGGAATTACAAACTGGGGGGGTTTAACTATAGGGTATAAGAACCCAATTGAAAGAATTACAGAACTTGGGGCTCAATTTAAGAGGAATGGAGACTAAATTGAATTAAAGGCAAAACCTAGGGAAACAAACAAAGATGACCCGGTTGAAAACATGCGGGTCTAATGCCTGACCCGACTCAACTTCGCAGGTTATCCAACCTGGTGCCGAAACGGCACCGTTTTGGAAAACCTATAAAACTCCCCTATCTGCCCAAAATGCCTATTTCTATATTTATTCTCTATCTCATCCCTCAAATTCTCTCTCTCTCTCTTACAAACACAATTTCCCAGAAAACAAGCCCCAAACTCGATCAAAATCTTGTGTTCATCCTCTTTTCTTCCCAAATTCAACTGAAATCCTCTATTTAATCCTCTACAAACACCTAAACTCCTAGCCCTTGTGTTTTCCAAAGATCAAACCCATCTTTTAACATGAGTTCATCATTCGTTCTTCGTTTTTCCTCCATTCAATCTTCATAAACACAAAACTTCCTACTTCTACTATTTTTTAAGATCAAACAACCCTCAATCCTCTTGTATTTCGAACCTGTTCATTATGAATTCGAATGAACTCTAAGATTCCGGCCTCAAACCGCCGCACCAAACACCCTTAGATCTAGCTCTGCCCTACTCCGGTTGCTTAACCTGTTCACCGGCCGCCGGAGGCGATGCTGGCCGTCACCGGTCATCGTCTCCGGTCATCTTTCCCTAACTCTGACCACCTCCTAACCCTCGGCCACCGTCTGGTTCCGACCGGCCGTCGTGAGGCGATTTCTAGCTGCCGTGCCGAAACTCTAAAATACCACAAAACCTTTATTTTTCCTTTATTTTTCAATCCGTAACCCTAGATCTACCCAGATCTAACAGGATCTAACCACTTCACCCGGCTAAGATCTACCCGAACCATCTATCATTTTCAACTCCGTCAACAAACCTAAAGAAACTCTCCGACGGCGGCTCTAAACACATTCCGAAGGCTTCGAATTAAGTTCACGACGTCCTTTATATTCTTTTCCTTACTGTTTTTTAGTTTTCAAAACTAAATCTTATATTTCATTTTTATTGCAGGGAAAAAAGGATATGAAGTTACCTTCCGATGACCTTTGATGTTCTCCGGCGACAATCTATTCAGCTCCTCTGGCGATCTCTCAGCTTCACAGGTAATTCTCTGACTTTTTCTCTTTCCTCAACTATTAGTGTAATAATTGAGTCATTATTACTGTCATTACTGTCGTCATTAATTCTCTTCTCTCTCTATTTATAGCAGGGATAAAGCTGACGCCGTCAAGGATCAATAATCTGTTGACAGCTAGGCTCCAACAGGGCTTGATCCGGGTGAAATGCAAGAGAGCCAATGGCGATGTGCCACGTGGCCGATTTGGGCGTGCTGAACAAGCACAAGTGTGTTTGTTTGGGCTTGTAGCTGATAATGTGTATTTGAGTGGAAATTTAATTGTGAATAGGCTAGGGAATGTAAACGGGTTTTTGTATATTTGAGTTCTGGATATTTAAACTATGTATATGGACTTTTTTTGGACTTTATGTTTGGGCAATTGTATTTATTATATTTATATTTATTTATTTAATAAGCCCGGTCAAAATTCGGGTATTACAAACCCTAACTTTACTCATGATAATTCGGATAGAAATTCATACCAAAAAATGAGATGAGAGTCTATACATATATAAATTTACGTTTATAAGACTAATTCCTTACTCTTATCATTGAATTAAGGCTTCGTTCGACTATATTCATCTAATTCTTAAATACTCATACATTTTTTATTTTTAAATTTAACATACCATTAATTGATTCGATTGAATCCGATATATTTGATAGCCATTTGTCTTTTGTTGTCGTCGAATCTCAAAATTCCACCATTACTTCAAACCCTTCCAAGTCTCACCAACTTCCCCCTCTTATTTTTTTTCTCTTTTTTTTTTCAAATAATAACCCAAATTTGCCTATATAATCATTCTCTTTAAATTAGGTCCATGTTCCCTCACTGGCCATCTCTGTCTAGATTGACTTCTATGATCTTATGGGTAGAAATTTATTTGGAAATAAAAAAGGAATTGTACCGAAACCACAAAGGTCATATAAATCATTGGTTAATGTGGATTTATGAAATTTTACCAAAAAGAATATTAGTGCTACCCACTTGGTGGGGTTGACATGGTTGATTGACTCATGTGATTTGAAACATTACTTCTTTATATTCATTTGAGGTGCCGTATATTTAAGAAATATATTTTAATATAGAAACTAAAGTTTTAACCAGTCTAATTATTTTAGGGTTTAAGGATTTAGTTTATGTTTTATGAGTTGTTTATGGTTTAAATTTAGAGTTTAGAATTTGAGATTTTAAGATTTGGGGTTTGAGGTTAGGGATTTATAATTTAAATTGTATAGTTTAAATAAAAAGGTTGTGTAATTTAAACAAAAGTCACTTAAGCTATAATCTTTGTTTGAATTGAGTATTTAAACTATTTTTTTGTTAAATTAGGTATCTAAATTATAATTCAGTAATCAATTTTAGTTCAACTGCTATCTCCGTTAAAAATCTTTAGTGAATTAAATGTTAATCTGATAAAGTCGTCATCAACTTAATTTCTTAAGAAAAACACACTCATAAGTGCCTGGAAATCTTTCTTGACCACTTAATTTCCTACGCTTCGATATGCAAATCCGACCATCTGTAATCGTGAAATCGAATTATGGTGTTCTCCATGTTCTTTTGCATTCTTTGACCGTTTTGATTGTCGGACGGGAGTCCGTTCAAGAATCAAAGACTGGATGGTTGAACAGTGGTGTGAATTGAGTTCCAGTGGGGTGATGAGTTTTGCTAACGATATATTATTTGTCAATGTCTAATTGATAAAATGATTCTTTTAAGCAGAGATAACAATTGGACTTAAAATGATTACGAAATTATAATTTAGATATTTGGTTTGACAAAAAATAAGGTAGGTAACTAACTCAAACACAGATTGTAGTTTGGGACTTATTATCCAAATAAGCCTAAAGATAAGTAATCAATGTATTTCAGGACAAAAGGTTCTCAACCAGTTTTTTTTATTATTATTTAGTCATCGCCGATTAGGGAAAGTCTAAAAAAACCCGCCTAAAATGTGGTTAAAATGCGGCTAACATAAATTTTTACAAAAAAAATGGTAAGAATTTATGTAAGACTGGATAAGAATTTCGATTCTACCGAAATTCTTAGTAAGTGGGTAAGAATTTGTGTAGCTATACAAATTCTTATATTATACCTAAATTCTTACTACTTGGGTAAGAATTTGTGTAGAATCGTCTTATTTTAGCCGCAGCGTAAGGGTGCTTCACCCTAGAACTAACCAGCAGATTAACGTTTAAACAATGAAGACAACTATAATTAAGTAACCCTTTGAGCAATTTTTTTATTGGGAAAACGCGTGTAAACAAGAGTTAGGTAATTGCTTCCCCTTTTAAAAATGCTTTTCCTGCCGAAAAGCAAACGAGTTTTGTTCAACAGCTGATATAATGTAAGATACAGACAGTTAAGGTATAATCTTTCAAATATTTATTAAAATGTAGGAGTATAAAAAAACCGCAGAATATACGCAAAGCCATAAATATATTCATATCGAACACTCGGTTCGGAATCACGGTACTGGAATTTAGAGATCCTATACATCTTTATCATTGACGTATGTAGTTGGGCCTTTTCTTGACTTCCTGAGCTGCTGGTGTCTGTCATGATGTAATATGAACCTAATCTTTGTAAAGTACTCAAGCATAGATATGAAGCAAGTTTGAGTAACATTTTTGTCAATGCAAATTCAGTCTTTGTATTTTAGACGCAAATCCTTATTGACGATTTGTTGAGTTTTCGCGACATCGAATTGGTCACTTCCGAGGATAAAATTCAAGCATCTGGTGAGACAGTGTTTCACTCATTGAGTAGCCATAACTGATATGAACAAATGATATATTGGTAATGTAAGTTTCTGGGGTTAAGCTGCGTACGTAAGAGTCAATTGCAAGCTTCAAGTTTTATTCTGTGGCAGAATGACAATGATTTGAAATGTTGGGATCCAATTTCAATATTGAAAGATTTGAGCAAATAATTTGGATTAAACCCAAGTTTGTAGACTTTATTAGGCCACGTTTTGCATTCGGTGCTTCACAATACAAGGAAAGTTAAAGGGCCTAAATATTAAGAGCCCGAATGGACAGGAAAATTTTAAATAAATTATGAGTTATAAAATAAAACTTTCAATAATTTAAAATTTTTAATAATTAATAAGTCGGTTTTTAAATTTGAGTCTCTCAATATTTATTGATATATGCATATTACATATAAAAAATATAAAGAAATATACATATATAAATCGTATATGATTATAGAAAACTGTTTAAATTAGAACAACTCAACTCAACACTTTGTTATTATGTCAATTAAAAATATCAAATCTCCCTCAACACTTATGGAGTTAGATTCATGATCAAATTGGCATAGTGTGTAAACTTTAAGAGTTAAATTTGTTATTATGTGAATTAAAACTTATGTAAAACTGATGGAAAACATTAAAGTCGTGACTGATTGTACTTAATTACTCACTTTTGAAATTATTGATTAATTTGCTTATTTTTTAGAGGATCAATTTATCCAATTTTAAAATTAAGAACTTACAAGCGGAAAGGAGAGAGATAAGACTTGTTGAGATCTACTAATTAACCAAGTAGCTAAAAATGCTCATGTTATCACATTTTGTATGGGTTTAAATTTCGACATTTATTTTAAGAATGTAATATCTCTCAACTTAATAAAAAAAAAGATAAGCTTTGCTAACCGCAACAAGGGATTGGCTATTCTAAAACTTTTGTTATCCAAGATGTCCTCGAATGGTGAAGCAGCACCCTTGACCTTGAGAACATCATAGACCAATGCAAATGCAAAACCTCGATCGGAGATTCCTTATTATGGCAGTTAACTCTGTAATGGCCTAGTACAGCTCCAGCTACTATGAGGCTAATTTTGGTGAGTATTATCAAACTCCTTATTATGATAGTAGCTATGATTATGTTTCATCACAACCCTTAGAATCTCATTCTGCCTATGCATACAACGATTACAGTTCTTTCCAATACGACTCAGCCCCATGTTGTGGTGCTTATGAACCCGAAATCGGTCGCTCGAATGTTGCCTACTCTTCATGCACTTTCAGTGAGCCTAACTATGTTAGTATGACCTAAACCCTTATGGTGACTATTATGGTACCGTAAAGACTCGGTTTATCGTGTCATATTCTGTCTCGAATTTCAATGAGCCTGAATTTTAACAGTAAGATCCGACGCCTTACAGTGTGGATATGATCAAGTTGCAATACATGACAAATCCCACGTACATCACAGGATCCGAATGATCCTAAATTTAAAGGGTGCTAGTTTGTGGGATGTGGACATTAAACCTCACTTTAGCTGGAGCATGAGGAAGATTCTGAAGTCAAGGGAGGAGGCTTTTCCTTTGCTTGTTTCTGTTGTGAATTGGCAGACGATCTCTACTTCATGGATCTGGTCCGGACTTCGCACTAGAGGTGTTGTTGTTCCTTGGTACAAGTTGATATGATTTCCTCTTCAAGTGCCGAAACACGCCATCAGTGCTTGGTTTGCTGTCTTGGGAAGGCTCTCGACTAAGGATCAGCTCTCCCTTTGAGGCATTGCTATGGATAGTCATTGTATTTTTGTGGTCAGTTTAAGACTAGGGATCATTTGTTTTTTGATTGCTCTTTCTCGAAGGAAGTTTGGAAGGGGATATTGAGGCTATGCAACTTGTTTCGCGATGTCATGCCATGGGATCAGGAGGTTGGTTGGGCAGTTTCTCTTCTTAAGGGGAAATCTTTGATTGTTTACATCTTGAAAGGTAGCTTGGAGTGCTCACATATATTTTATTTGGACTGAAAAAAATTGCAGGATCTTTCAGGGTGTTTTTCGTTCTCCTGAGACTCTCTTAGCTTTAATAAGAGAGGTGGTTCGTGTCCAATTTAGCAAGAAATGTATTGATAGATTAGACCTTGTTAATTCCCAGCTTTGTATTGCTTGGGGCTACACATGACGTTGTTGATTGTAACAGTTTTTACTACTTCTTTGAGTAATAAAATAAAAAATTATCCAAAAAAAAATCCGAATGATCAAGCCTTGAACAATATTTCTTACGGGTCGAGTCACCGTATGGGAAAGGAGTCGAAAACCCGTAGACAAGATTAAGATCTAACCTTAAAAAGAACTAAATTACTTTACGAAAAAAAAAATTCATACAGTTTGAACTGAAAACAATACCGGCAACAACCAAAAGCAAGATGGGGTCGGGTCAAAAAATAAAGCACCAGACAGTCCAATGGCAATTATATACATCATTATAGAGGCATCAAAAAGTCGTAAAGAGAAGGAAAAGTGGTTCTTGCTTATGCCATTGCCAAATGATTTTGTTTATTTAAAATGTGGCAACCCCATTAATTACATCCCTTAATTCAAAACATTATCAACCTGTTTTCATTTCTTTTTCTAACCTGTTTTTAATAATGTTTTAGATTTACATAAAAACTAGGACAAGTGATTAAGATAACGTAATTAACAAATTAAAAATTAAAGCATGGCATGTCTAACCAAACCGGCCAGGAAACCTGTCGTTCTCAAACCTCGTAATTTTCACGCCTGGCCTCGGGGTATGAAATTATTGTCTGTCTCTTATCATTGGCCGTCCTTGATGAACTGTTGTTCAAAGTTTTAGATTCCCATAACCACCCCCCTCAAAATATATTTTTTAAACACCGGTCTAAATTGTTAAAAGGGTAATTAGGTCAACATGAGCTAAAAAAATTGCCAGGCTAGAAGTGTGACATTTCTTCCTGTATTCTAGCCCTAGAAAAACAACCTTAAACTAAAAGCTTCATACACCTAAGCAGAAAACCTCAGATCTCCCTAGCTTCTGTCTCTGTCTTTACAAAGAATCCTCCCTACAATGTCTCTATCTCTGAAAACTCTGACACCCATATCTTTGTTTTGTACTCTGCTTCTTCTTCTCCCTCTCTTGACCACCTCTTCCATACACGATCTCCTTCGGAGTCAAGGCTTGCCTGTTGGTCTTTTCCCGGACAATGTCAAATCCTATAAGTTCAACGATTCCGATGGTCGCTTGGTGGTTCACCTGGAAAGCCCGTGCATGGCCAAGTTCGATGGGAGGGTGCACTTTGACCGTGTGGTGACGGCTAACCTTAGCTACGGTGGACTCGTGGGAGTCGAAGGGCTGTGCCAAGAAGAGCTGTTTGTGTGGTTTAATGTTAAAGGTATCACCGTCAATGATCCTTCTTCTGGGCTTATTTTGTTCGATATCGGCGTTGCTCATAAACAACTATCGCTCTCTCTCTTTGAAGATCCTCCTGTTTGCAAGCATCAAGGTAATGTTTGTTCTCTCGCTAGTGGTTTAGATCTTTTAAGGTTTGGTCTGTTTGCTTTGGATTGTGCTGTTAATCGTCTAAGGTGTTAAATGCAGAAGTTGTGGCGGGAAATATTGGGAGGATTAGGAAGGTGATGGGATTCCAAGTCCAGAGATGAGTGATTCATTCCAGTATTGCTTCATTTTCAAGAAAGATTTTGTTTCCCTTCGTTTTGGTGAGATGTTTGTAAAGATGGAAAATTGAAGGATGAAAATTTGGGTTGATAAACCTGTTAATGAAAAACAGAAAGAAATTTACTAGTTGTTTCTCAGTTTTCCAAGCTAAATTTTGAATTTCTAATTCTCATGCTATTGCTAAGGAGTAATTTACTGGGATGGAGTCAAAAACAAGATTTTGGGATAAGGTATAATTAATCATAAAATAAGAGGGATAAGATTCAATTAAATTGAAAATTAGAAGCGTAAATGAAGAAAAACCCCTATTGTATTTTTTAATAAAAAAAATTGGAGAATACAGCCCCAAAAATTTATTTAGATCCGTCTCTGATAACTTCCATCATTCATAATTAATTAAAATATTTTTCTTAAATCAAACAAGGGGTGGTCCAAGTGGTAAACAATTTGGTATCGCTTAAGCAGGTCTTGAATTTGAGGCGCCTTGTATATGTAAAAATCTCCGTTGAGAGACTCACCCACTAAAATCATGTATGTGATGTCGGTTGGTCTGGATTAATTCGGGTAAAGCCTTAAAGAACTAGGAGAGCAACAAAATAAATACTTTTTCCTTAATATTATCAATTTCTTACCTAACTATGAATCATTTACTACAATTTAAACGGCATGATAGAAGATTGAGGAACATAGCTACTTTAATAATTAGGAAATCTTAAAACTAAAGCAGTAGATGCCTTTGGAACGAGGAATTAGGTATGGGACCTTTTAGCCAATCTTTGGGGCTTAAAATGGATGGGAATACGCAGCGAGGATCAAATGGAACTCTCAAGATGAAACTAGAGTTAGAAAAAAGGAAAGAACTAAAATCAAAAGAATAACGAGATTAGAAACGGATATGACGACACTCGCTTTTAGAATATTAGTTTCAGATAACACGGGCTCGGATGGATTAACATCTAATTCTTTAAAGATAGTCCTCATCAATTTAGAAAGTGGAGAAGAACACCTTAACCACACTTTTTGAATCACCTGTTTTTATATAATTTTAAGGATCAAATTAATAGAATCTTAAACGTGGAGGACTAAAATGAGTTATGTTACATGTTTATGGCTACTATATTAGTACTTAATGGTAAAATTGAACAGATGTAAGAAGAGTAAGTAAATTTTTTAAATAAAAAATAGTACAAAAAATTAATTTTGTCAAATAAAGTATAAATCTTAAATTTTAAATCTAAAATAGCACATAGACGTGTGACATATTTAAACTAGAGTTATTCAAAAGTTGAGCTTAGGGGTGATAACGAGCTGAGCTGAGCCCGAGTCTGGGTAAGCTCGGCTCGAAAATAATACTAGTAGGTTCAGCTCGAGTTCAAAGCTCGTTCGAGCTCAAGCTTGAAGTGGATAGTTTGAATTCAGCTTACCTCGTGGCTCGACGTCGACTCGTTGCTTTTCTCAATTTACTTTAGTACTTTTTTTTGCTAAGCACATTGCTTTAATATATATGTAGTGTGTGTATATATATATATATATATATAAATTGAGCATGTTCACGAACTTTTTGAATTGAACTTGGGTCAACTCGACTCGATTTGTTAAGGTCTTAAGCCGAACACGAGCTCGAATCAAACTCACTCGAGCTAAGTCTTGATCGAGTCAAGCTCGTGTAAATTGCGAGCAGGTCAAGCCTTCCATCCAAATTTCAAGGCCGACCCGAAATTCGAGAGGTTTATTTATAAATATAAGACCTGAAAAATATGATTGAACAAAATATTAGGTCCGTTTAATATATGAGTTCGAGCTCCAATATTCAAGGCCCAACTTGAATCTGGCCTGACCAGGCCCACGCTAATTTAGACCAATCCCTTTCTGTTTGCACTAAAAAAACCCAGCAATAAAGAACCAAAAGCTTCTCGCGCTTTAAACCTCACTCTAAACTCTAAAGCCCTACTAGAGCTACCGGCGTCCTTAAACACCTAAAAATGTCATTTCTAACTCGCGTCCTCCGCCGCACCTTCTCCACAGCCACAGCCACAACCCCAACGCCACAGCCGGACAACGTCCGAAAGGTTGCTGCTGAACTCTACAAGGAACGCGACCTCAAGCGTCTCGTTGAAAAATTCAAAAAGTCCTGCGAAATCAGTCGCTTCCGTACACGAGGCGGCATCTATGAAGATATCGTTCGCCGCCTTGCTTCAGCTGGACGCTTCCAATGGATCGAAGAAATCCTGGAAGATCAAAAGAAATTCGATGACATTTCCAAAGAAGGCTTCGCTGCTAGATTGATCCGTTTGTACGGGAGATCAGGCATGTACGAGCAAGCTTACAAGGTGTTTGATGAAATGCCGAATAGAGGGTTGTTGTCTTTCAATGCTCTTATGGGAGCTTGCGTGAATGCCAAAAAGTTTGATAAGGTTGATGGGTTTTTCAAGGAGTTGCCGGGGGAGTTGTCAATTGAGCCAGATTTGGTTTCTTATAATACGGTTATTAAGGCTTTTTGTGAGATGGGGTCTTTGGATTCTGCTAGATTGATGCTTGAGACGATGGAGAAGAAGGGTGTGCAGCCGGATGTGATTACTTTTAACACTCTTTTATATAATTTTTTTAAGAATGGAAGGGTTGATGATGGGGAGAAGATATGGGGTAAAATGGTGGAGAAAAATGTGGAGCCTGATATTAGGAGTTATAATGCTAAGTTGCTTGGTTTTGCAACCGAAAAGAGAATGAAAGAGGCTGTTAGTTTGGTCGAAGAAATGAGGAGTAAAGGAGTTAAATTTGATGTGTTTACTTTCAATTATATGATTACAGGGTTTTTTAATGAGGGAAAATTGGAAGAAGCTAAAGAGTGGTATGGTCAAATAGGGAAAAATGGCTGCACACCAGATAAGCTGACTTTTAAGACATTAGTCCCGTTCGTTTGTGAGAAGGGTGATTTGAGTTTTGCCATCGAGCTGTGCAAGGAGATTTTTGGTAGGAAAAAATTGGTTGATGCTGCATTGTTGCAGCGAGTGGTGGATGACTTGGTCGAAGCCTCCAAGATTGAAGATGCAAAGGAACTCGTGAAGCTTGCCAAGTCAAATAGTTACCGTCGTTATAAGCTGAACATGCCCGCAGAGTAGTGCCAGCGAGTGGTGAATGACTTGGTCGGAGCCTCCAAGATTGAAGATGCAAAGGAACTTGTGAAGCTTGTGAAGTCAAATAATTACTGTCGTTATAGGTTGAATATGCCCGCAGAGTAGTGCCAGGTTTTACCAATGCTATTTTGTTTAGTCATTTTAATTAATTTGAATCTGAACGAGTATCTAAAAGCAAGTAGTTTTTTACCACTTGCAGTCAGAACTATTTTCATGTTAGTGGTGATGATGATATTGATCTTTTTTTCTTATCAATGGTTAAAATTTCTATGATATACTTTATGTTTTCTTGTTTATCATCTGCTATAACCTTTAGATTTTGGTATCAAACCTCAAAGTTACATGAATTAAATCTTGAAACTGAAACTTTGATAATCATCTATGTTATGCAGTTGGTATTTTATCTTTGCTCTGTTTTATGATCAAAAGAACTGTACGATTTTGTCATGCACCCGTTCTCTCTGCTTTTCATCTGTGCAATCTCAATATGAAATCGGAGAAACCGGAAAACAGCATTAACCCTTTCTGTGTTGTGTTACTTGAAATTGAGTGATACTTGGTTTACAAACAAAGCTTGGATCATGCTCTCAGTAACTTTGAATAATTCAGTCTAAATATTCCGACCGCCAAAAAGCTAGGCAAAAGTGTGTCGTGTTTACCGTTAAAGCTTAAATTGATTTGCTATTCCTTTTCCATCTTTTTACCTGAAACTAAGATCTTTAATTGAGCTGACAGTGACCTGAACGTGCTTCAACAAACAAACAATCAATCAAGTTTTTAATTCCGTTAATAGATAGGATTCCCTTCAGATAGCATACAGATGAACGTGTCTCTAGTAACGATGTTATCTTACATCAAAATACAATTCACCATTCTATTAGCCAAGCTTGGCAAGAACATCGTTCAAACTAGATACAGTCAGAGCATAATACTTCTCTGCTTCAGGGGTGCTCTTGATCTTGGCTGCATGGTCAAGCTGTAAGGAAAAATAAAATTCCACATCAGAAACACATGATAGTTTACCATATTAAATGATGCAAGCAATTATGCAGCGAAACCTCTAAGGAAAAACTTCGAAACTTACATTGTCAATGGCATTGAAGAGCTTCTTAGTAAGTTCCTTGAAAGTTTTCTTCTCATCTTTGGGCTTGGAATCAATGACAGTGTTGAGGTCATAGCGGAGATACTCGACCTTGAGACGGAGATCATTCATGACATAAGGCCAGGCTTTTTTGTCAATCAAGCTCTTGACACCCACAATGTCCTTGGCTGACTCCTTTGCTCACTGTGCTGCCTGTGCCGAAGTAAGTGGTTGGAGGAAGAACCTGTTTTTGTATGGCAGATCAAGGTCCCTTGGCTCATCCGAGTTGAGAGTTCCAGCTGCCGACATTTTGATTTGGTCATCGAATTACTGAATTTGAACATTCAGACAGTCTGTACAAAATGAAAAGAATCGATGACTTACGTAATCCACCGGATGGTGGGGGAGGTGGGCCAACCTTGATGCTTCTTGCATCGGCAAGCACAGCTTGAACAAAGGAGCCAGTGGCCAAACCAGCAGCAACAAGACCCAGCATGGCTCTGCGTCCGGTCTCTGGTTCAGCCGGTGCCTGATGGACTCTGACAGTGAAACCAGGCCTCCCCACAGCCACTCGGTTGTTGCTAGCAATGTTCAAGCGGGTTTGGCCACTAAGTTGAAGGCTGCCATCCAGGACAGCCTGTGAAGAGCCACGGAAACCGGCCATCGATGCCATTGCCTGTGCCGTCTCCACAACCGAAGTGCTTATTTTCTCCCAATCTGAATGAGCCAAGTGTAGATTTGATGGTGTCCTTGAGCCTATTTTTCTCAATTTCTTTTCTTTTCTTTTCTGTGATGTAGATTGGTTCCGGTTTGAGACACCTTATCTGCAATTTTCCACTTTGGATAAGTTGAATGTGGTCTGAAACAATTGTTCTTGGACATGTGGGAGTCGATTATTCTTGGCATTGGACATGTTGGATTGGGTTTCATGGTGAATTTATTAATTTGATCACTTTTAGTATTTTTTTAATATTTAAAATTTCAATTCTGACTTAAGCAGAAGCTGGTAAATCTATTTTTCTCAATTGCACACTCTCTAATTTTTAGCGGGTCATTGACGGGAAAGCACAGAGTAACTGTTTCCTTCCGTCGTTGTATGATAGAAGAAATACATTATTAGTCAGAGCACCCCGTTTTAAAGCCTTTGGAATGTAGCAAATAGATGTGAGTAAAATTTGATTCGAAAATTTTAATTTTTGACTTGATTTAAATTTTATAAATTTAGTTCGACCTGATTAAAAAAAAGGTAGATTAAATTTAAATGATAAACTATGACTCAAATAACTTGAATAACTAAAATATTTGTGTAACCTTAATTCCATTTTTCAAAATAATCTCTTCCTTTAACAATTTAGTCTTTCAACTTTGTATTTTATTCAATTTAGTCATCTAACTGTAATTTTTTATAATTTTTTCTTTCTATCAATTCATTGATTCCTTTATAGCCCCATCAATATTTTCCCCTCAAAGTTTATTCGTTAATAATAATATTATAAATATATTATTTAATTTTAGATGATATTTGATTTGTTAAATAACATTACAAATTTTACTCACACTTGTGAAAAAATATGAAGAAATATATACGTATATCATATATAGTTATAGAAAGTTATTTCAATTGGAAACAATAAGTACCAAAACATTATAAATATTTATAATTGAATCTGAACAAAAATTTGAACAATTTATCTCAACTCGAATTTCATAAACTCGACTCAACTCAAAAAGTATCAAATAAAATTTCAGTGATAAAACAAGACTCGTCAACTCAACTAACTCAAAATTTTTCGACTCGATCAAATACTCGCCCTAATTGTGAGTATTGCATGTTGTTCATTTGTTGACAAAAAGTAGGGATATTTTTGTAAATCAAGTGTTTATTGTTCCTTTAGCTATCGCCCATTGTTTTTCAATGACAGGAAGTCCCTATGAGATTGTGAAGACAAAACAAAACCAAATTGTATACCAATAAACTCTGTTCACAAGGAAGACATACCGGACAATTATTGTTTTGTTTTTTAAAGAGAAAATGGACATGCAATTATTGGGGGTCTGAAAATAAATATTTTTAAAAATTATTAACATACAAAAATAAAAAGGATTAAGTAACATTTACCCACTAATTAGTCTCTAAACTTTTCTAAACCTATATTAGCACTTGAACTTAACAATATTTTCAACTTGTCCCGTTGGTCCATATTTGTCCCAAAATTTTGATACAATTTTAGTCCTTAAAGAAATTAAAGTTTAAAGAACAAGTTAGGAGTTAGGAGAAGTTGCTAAGTTGAGGACTAATGTGGATCAAAGGGATTGAGGTGAGAAAAGTTTTCAAGTTTAAGAACTAAAATAGACAAAAAAAAAAATTCAAGGACCAAACTGAAAAAAGTTGTTAAGAGACAAAATGTTACTTTATCCCAAAATTATCAAGAAGATGAAAAAAATACATAAAAAGGGAAATATATATATATATATATATATGATTTATATTCAATACACTGACGTGTAAACTTTTAGTTTCCATGAGCGTTTTAGCTTAGGATTTAGAGATTCAATTTGGGGCTTAGGTTAAGAGGTTTAGAATTTAGTGATAATAGTTAGAATTTAAGGTTTATGATTAGAACTTAAGGTTTAGAGGTTAGGATTTAGGTTTTAGAGTAATATGATGAGGGATTTAGGTTTTAGGTTATCCCTAAATTCTTACTTCCTAAACATAATACCCATAAACCCTAACCTCTAACACTAAACCCTAAATTCTAACCACAATCTTTGAATTCTAAATCCCTAAATCCAAACTATTAGACCCTAAACTAGATATTTAACCCCTAAAATTAGGGCACTTGTTGAAATAAAAAAAAAATTGTAATTCCAAAGGGTTGTTTTGTCATTTCATTCGAGATTCTTCCATCAATTTTGTTCAAGATAACGTTCAAATAGGTGGGACTTCCCAACATTAAAAAATAAATAAAAAATAGCGTGGGCCTAGCTTTTTCATATCTTGTATATCAGTCCAAATGACATTCCTGTTGTTCCAAGCAAAACAAGCAATACATTAAACAGGATTATTGCCCAAAGCAAGAAACAGATGGAGGCACAACAAGAACACCACAACAAGTCTAGAGTTGTGAAGGTCGATTCCGTTCAATCCTGGGATTTCTATTTCAACCAAGCTACCAATCAAGGCTGCCCTGTAAGCTCCTCAATTCTTCACCTTCTCAGTTACTATTTATTTGCTCCCCTCTAAGCTTTTCAGTTCTGTTTTGGTCCCTTTAGATTGTTGTACACTTCACTGCTTCATGGTGCATGCCTTCGGTGGCCATGAACCCTTTTTTCGAAGAACTGGCCTCCACTTTCCAAGATGTTCTGTTCCTCACTGTCGATGTTGACGATGTTAAGGTAAGAATCTTAACCTGCAGGTTGAAATGGTGAAGAAGAGATGGAAATGTCCTAGAATCCTCTTTAGAAATATATGATTTTGACTTGTAGTGTTTAAAATATATGCTTAGGATAAGCATCATCCTTTGTTGATAAAGTTGGTTTAAATACTCATATTCTTTGTGGGCTCCATAGTTCAAAATGTTTCATTTCCATGTTAGGTTTCCTGGTTAGGTCATATGATATTTCTATCCTTATCCATTGTTCAATTAACAATATGATTTCGAGGCTCGTTTGCTTGTCGACTACCGTGTAATCTTCTTGATGGTTTCTTGTTTGGTATTTGAATGCTTTCTTTCTGAATGGAAACTTTAGGAGGTAGCAACGAGGATGGAGGTGAAGGCCATGCCGACGTTTCTGTTGATGAGGGAAGGTGCCGTGGTCGACAAGTTAGTCGGTGCGAATCCAGACGAGATGAAGAGAAGGGTTGATGGGTTTGTGCAGTCCATTCGTGTAAATGCTGCATAGTCTCAATGCTTGTGATCTTATAAGTCTTTGAACATGTAAAAACGTATGGTCGTGTTGTGTTGTAAAAAGGGTGTGTTTGAAGCACATGTGTTGTGTTTTGGTGTGTCTATTGCTTTTGTTGGTGTGTTCACCGTTGGAATTGTTACATTGTTCTGTCATGTTGATTTGTCCCTCAATCTTCATCCTGTTGACAACTCTAGAATCCGATGCTGCCGGACCGATCTATTGTCTTTATCGATTTGTGGTGACGGCGATGTTCCCGAAATCAATCCTCCGGTGGTTGTACTTAGCTATCAGATTATGAGACAATCGTCGATACCAAATAATTTTCATTGCTGAAAATCCCAATTAATTCATGAGAATAACAGATATTGCCTTTAACATGACAAGGATAAACTATCACCTATCTTATTTTAATTATCTGTTAAATATTTTTTAATTATAGAAAATATTAACCCTGAAACTTAAGAGATCAAAGTTCGAGTACTTTGTCTATAAGATATACGTATGTTATCAATTTATTAAAAAAATAAACATATACTACCAACAAGTAGGGGTGTTCATTATCAGATATCGGATCGGATCCGATCCGGTTTTTTTGGATATTCGGTTTTTCGAATTGACGATATAGTGATCCGTATCCGATCCGAAAAAAACCAGATAATCGATTATCCGAAAATATATTTTGATTTAATTATTTTTTTGAATTTAAAATTCGTATTTATGAAAATTTCGAATATAACAAGATTCACATCCATGAACATTTTGATTTTTTTAATTTTCGGATATAACAAGTACCAAATTGTTAAAAATAATATAATTAATATTCATAAAAATTTGAATTTATGGATTTTCGGATAAACCAAAACTTGAAATATTGTGATCCGTATCTTATTCGGAAAATTTAAAATTAGATCAGATATCCAATCCGAAAATAAAAATTGGATCGGATATCCAAATTTTCGGATCGGATCAACGGATAATTGGATTGGATCGGATCGTCAGACCGGATGTTTTTTAACACCCGTACCAACAAGTGTTTGGTGCATTGGTAAAGCACATTGCACTCCCAAGGAGAGAACACGAGTTCAAACCTTAAAGACGATATTATTGGGAGAGGCAGCCTGAACATAAACCGTAAGACGGACATGCATATTAAATGTATATATTAAAAATATATATATATACCATTATAATTTCATACCAGATACTTAAAAAAAATATTAACAATATGCCTAAATAATACATGTGGCAAAGAGAATCAAAACACATATATTTCAATCGGAAATGGGCGGGCCGAGCCAGGCCTCTGCTTTTATAGAAATCTTGTTTTTTAGACACCAAACGTTTAAGATATTTTTATTTTGGTCATTAAATTTTTAAAATTTTTATTTGAATCACTCAATTTTTATTTCGTTTTTATTTTAACCTCTCTCGTTATCTTCTGTTTAAAATACTAACGTGGTCTGTTAATTTTCTTTTTACTTAATAAAATAATATATTTTAGGTCCCACCTTTAGTTGATTAAATCACTCATGAACCATTCTTCTTCTCCTCCAAATTCCATTTTTGCTTCAGCCATGCAAAACTGTTGGTGAAATTTTAAGTACGTAAACGATCATCTCACCTACCCAGCTCTTCAACGCTTTACTTCTTAATCTAACTTAAAAAAATACTATCTCGTAGGTGATTCAACGAACAATATCTTCAAATTTAGTGGCTCAACATGGTGCTTTTCTTGAACAGTTTGAAAACATATTTCGTTATTAAATTCCATCATTACTTCCTTTTTTATCTTAAGCTAATATTAAATTTGATGTTAAACCCACAAATTTTCTCTTTCAATATGCTTTGAGTTTATTAATTTTCTCTGTAAGTGTTAAAAAACTTGGAATTTTTTTTGTCATTTTTGAAGTCTAAAAGAACAATCTTTATGCTGTTCCACTATTCTTTTCACCTCATGTTGGTTTTCATCCTAAGAATTGCATGGATTTCTCACTTATCCCCTGTTTTTTTATGCTTTTTTTTTTCACTCTCTTAGCCGGTGGTGTTCTTGTCTGGTTTGGGGCAGTAAAATAGGTTGTCTGGCATAAAGGGGTTCCTGCTGATTTTGTTGAGCCTTTGGTTCATATGGTTCCCTGTGTGAGTTTTTTTTTTTTGGGAGTTCATCATCATCTTCTTTGAAGCCGAAGGTTATAAATATTGGAGCTCTTTCCACTGTGAACTCAGTTGTTTAGGGGGCAGCAAAGCCTGTACTCGAAGCTGCCATTGATGATGTCAACTCTGACCCAACCATTCTTAATGGAATCGAATTGAAATTCATTTTGCGTGACACGAATTGCAGTGAGTTTATTGGAATCATGGAAGATATTTTTTTTCTGGTATCCTGCAATTTGAATTGATCTCCAAGTACCCTTTTATGTATCGGTCGAATGTAAAAAAATATTTAAAAATAAAATTTGGAGAAGAAAAAGAAGAAGAATTTACGTGGGATGGTTCAATCGGTTAAAACTGGAATCTAAAATATATTATTTTATTAAATAAAAAAATTAACGGGTCACATTAGTATATTTTAACAAAAAGTAACGAAAGTGATTAAAATAAAAACGAAATAAAAATTAAATAATTTTAATAAAAATTTAAAAAGTTTAATAAATAAAATTAAAATATTTTAAAAATTCTGTGATAATTTATGTACTTTATTTAAAAAGCAAAAAAAAAAAAAGCAGTTCCCAAGACAGAATACTGTTTATGTGCCACTCTTGCGGTGAGGAATGGCCTTGATCTGGTCTTTTTCTTGCGTGTGGTGCGGGCGATTAAAATTCTATTAAAAAAAGTTTGATTTTTTTATTTGATTTGACGTACAAAAATTCAATTTTATCTTGAATTTAGTTTTTAATTTTATAAATTCAATTCGAATAAAAAATTTTAAGTTAAGTTTAGGTTATAAAATAAAATTTAAATAACTCAAAATTTTTAGTTATTAATGGATCAAATTTTATGTTTAAGTCGAGTCTTTCAATTCTATTCGATATATATATATATATTACATATGGAAATATGAAGAAATATAAGTGCATTGTATAGTTACAGAAAGTAGTTTAAATTAGAACTAATTAATATCATAACATTATAAACGTTTGCAATTAAATTTGAATATCAACTTGAACAACTTGAATTGTCTCAAATTTTATAAACTTGACTTGTAAAAGTTTTGAATAAAATATAAGTTATAAAATAGAATTATTCAATTTGATTAACTTATTTTTTTATTCGGCTACATTATATGCTAACACTTGGTGATGGGCATTATGGGTATAAACGAGCCGAGTCGAGCTCTAATAGTGCTAAGCTCGATTTAGCTCGTTAATATTTCGAGTCGAGTTTGAGCTTGAGTAATTTTTAACAAGCTTGAGAAATCTGAGCTCGACCCGGCTCGTTAATAACTCGAGTCGAGTTCGAGCTTGATTCGAGCTCAATCGAGTCAAATGTTGACCGATCTTTGACCGTGTCGGACTCGAGTAGCTCGCGATCTTTCACGTATCATTTAAAGCCCTATTAGAAAAAAAAAACTTTGATACACAAGTTGTGTAAGCTCAAGCTTGTTAATTTAGGGTTTAGGGTGCTAGTTTATGTTTTAGAGGTTTAAGTTGTTGGGTTTAGAATTTAGGATTTTAGATTTTATGGTTTATGACTTATGTTTAGGCTTTATGTTTTAGGATTTTAGGGTTAGGAGTTTGGATTTTAAAATTTTAAAAATAAAAATTCAATGTATTATATTTTTTAGTAGCTCACGAGCTTTTCGAGTCTGATATCAAGTAGTCCGTCTCGGCTCGTTAAGAAATCGAGCTCGAATCAAATCTAATCAAATTAAATTTTAATCGAATTTTAACTCGAATAACTTACAATTTGTATCGTATGGTGGAATAAAAAAGAAATATTTAAAAATGGAAAAAAGGTAGAAGGGTTGACTTTCTCTGAAAATCCCTTTCCATTCCCCAACCCAAATCCAAAGAAATATATTATTCTCCACAAGCTTCCCGCCCAAAACCAACCAAATTCACTGGTTTCATATCTCTCCCTTTTATTCGATTCTCTCCTTTTTCTTCATTTCTGCAACAACCCATTATTCCACTGCCCGAGTCCTTTCTGGGGATATGATATCCCGGCAGCAACCGAACGGGGCGGAGCTGGTTTCCTTGGAAAACCCCACTGCATGGATGCTTGACGATTATGGTTTGTTAGACGACATTACTGTGCCTGGTGGCGATCTTCCTTCACTTGACTCTTCAGCTCCAATCTGGTCATCTAATTCCCTTTCTTGCTCCAATCCTCTCAGGTTCCTCTCTTCTCATTTTCTTTTTTATTGATTCCTTCTGAATTTTCGGTTGACATTCAATATCACATCAGTTGTCCAGACTTAGGTTCTCTAAAAAATGAAATTTTTATGCTTCATTTTACTGAATAAGTTAAATGCTATCAAAGTAACTGCTTTCGTATGTCTAGTTATATTTACAAGTTGGTTTAGTGTTATTTAGTTTGGATTTATGTTTTGCAATGGATTTGGACGATTGCTGCTGCCATGGCTCAGTTACTTGCCCCCTCAAGCTAGGATATTTTTTATTTCTTATTCTACTATGAACATGCTCATCAATCTTTTTTCTTGATTTCGCAGTGCTGAATTTAATGAATCGTTTGGGAATTCCGACAATCTTATCGAAACAGGCTCCCGAAAACGGTATATAGCTACTTGATGGTTAACATTTTATTGTACTTGCTTACTTTGTTTGCCTACTGCAGTTTCTGGTTTAGCTTCTTTGGTCTTCACCTTCTTATTAGTATATCTTTAAGTTTGCGCCGGTCTGAGTGTAGTTGTGCTTGAATTTGTTGCTCGGTTTCATACCAGGTTTCACTTTGTAATCTATTCAGCATTCTTATCACAGGGTGAGGTCTGGAACATGCAGTGCAGCTGGCTCCAAAGCTTGCAGGGAAAAGATGAGAAGGGATAGGTTAAATGACAGGCACGTTTCGTTATCCTGATTTCCCTCCCTCCAACCGATTTTGCCTTCTCTGATGTTTGCATTTTCGATATCTCAAGGTTCCTGGAATTGGGTTCCATCCTAGATCCTGGAAGGCCTCCCAAAGTAGACAAGGCTCTTATATTGGTTGATGCTGTTCGAATGGTTACTCACTTACGGGATGATGCCCTGAAATTGAAGGTGTCAAATGAGAGTCTTCAGGAGAAGATTAATGAGCTAAAAGTGAGCTCGTATTCATTGTTTATTTGATCCATTACTATCACTTAAGTTTCAATGTCGTGCATGCTGAGTGGAGATTTATTTTGTAGGCCGAAAAGAATGAACTTCGCAATGAGAAACAGAGGCTGAAGGCCGAGAAAGAGAATGTTGAGCGGCAAGTCAAGGCCTTGGGTTCTCATCCAGGATTCCAGTCCCATCCTCCTGCTATTCCATCTCCATTTACAACCCCAGGCCAAGTTGGTGGTGGCAAGCCGGTGCCCTATGTTGGTTATCCTGGAGTTTCCATGTGGCAGTTCTTGCCTCCTGCTGCTTTCGATACATCACAGGATCACGTTCTCCGCCCTCCAGTTGCATAAGTTGGCAGGCTGTTATCGACTTATTTCATCTCCGCTTTCGTCGGCACAAAGAAGCAATTATATTTACCATTTATCTTAGTCGTTTTTTCTTTTCGTCTGTCTTTTTACTCCTTGGGAGAGTACGAGAACTGAAAGCTATGTTGGAACTATCATTGATTGCTGGGTTTACTTGTAATTTTGTACAACAAAATTTGGGTAAATTATGTTGACAAGTATTGGAAGCAAGGTGTGCTGCTAACGGTTGGAAAAACCATCGACTTGTATTAAAAGTCAGCCCTTTATTAGGCCTTGCAACCAAATCGAACAAGTTGACCACTCGAGGAAGTGAAATGTTAAGGTATGCGGTCTTATTTCCACATCAATTTTTAGGGTAAATTACACCAATGGTCACCGAACATGTAAAATTTCCATTTGGATCACTCAACTTTTATTTTATTTTCATTTTGGTCCTTTCTATTACCTTCCATAAAAAAAAAACTGGGGTGACCTATTAGTTTTCTTTCTCTTAAATCAAATAATAAACATTGGGTCCCACCTTCAGCTTATTAAGCCATCTCACATGAACCTTTCTCTTTCTTCTCCTTCTTCTCCAAATTCCATTTTTTATACTTCTTCCCTGAAACGATTTCTGCCTCAGTTTGCAGCAAACATAATATGGTATAAAAATGTATAAATCAACTTGATTACGTTTCTACAATGTCTTAACAAATATAAGAACTGTAAAGTTACCAGTTCAAAAACTAAAGGGGAAAAAAGGTAGATTTCTAAATTGGGTTCTTCGGAAAAATGGATCAGAATGACAAAATGAGGCAATCCAATTTGTCATGGCTATTCAGTAATTTCAAACTTTGAAGTTAGTTCATAGATTAAGATCTGATATTGTCATTGCTAGAAATACTTTTCTCGAATAAGTCATGATTTTTTCAAGGACAGTGCTAAGGATCTTGTCAAAGGGTATGAGGAAAAAGATTGATAAACTTCAAAGTGATCTCCTCAAATGATAATATATAGTTAATCTGTCAGCCATAAAAAATTCCTTCACATGAAAATAAAGAAAAACACACACATAAACTATTCATTGTTAGGATGTACAAGATCAATGGAGAATTAATTGAAGGTAATATATAAGATACATAAATAAACAATATCAAGAAAGAAGGATTTCACTTTTGCATAAAAGGATGCTGCCTTGAGGAGTCCCTGGAGCTGAATGCAGCTTCAGCCTGCATAAGCAATATCCCAGCCATAGACAATTAGGATGATAACGAGGTTCTCTACACAAAACTGCAACTTGGGAGTGACAATTTATTTAAGCTTTGTTTACATGCCAACGACCAAAAGAGACATTACTTGACAAACAAGAAGCTAGACAGACCTGAACTAAGTATACTTGGTCTCTCTGGAGGAGGAAGTCAGAGCACGGGAAGTGGTCAAGGCAGGACTGAACCACAAAGAAACTCAGGTCTTCATTGAGCTGGAAGAGTTAATTAAAGTGCTAAAAAAAGCTCTCACCGCTCTGCTTTCCCTGCAACTTTCTTATCTGCAGAAAAAAATTAACACTATAATATCCAGTACAAAAAATGGAATTTGGAGAAGAAGAAGAAAAAGAAGGTTCACGTGGGATGGTCTAATCAGCTGAAAGTGAGACCCAAAGTTTATTATTTAATTGAGGAAAAGGAAAAGTAGCAGGCCACGTCTGTATTTTTTAACGGAAGGGAATAAGAAAGACTAAAATAAAAGCGAAATAAAAGTTGAGTGACCAAAATGAAAGAGCTCTAAAATTTCGATGACCATTGGTGTACTTACCCCTATTTTTATGAAATTCTCATTTTAACTCTTTTATTATTTTTTTCTGTTAATTTGACCCTTCAATTTTCATTGTATATACACAGTAGTCTCTGGACGATTTCTGTTAAAATATCAGGTGGCATAATTAGATTGTCACGTGATATTTTATTTAAAAATAAAAAAATAATTAAAATTTTAAAACTACCGATAAAAATAAAAAATATGTTTTTGAATTTATATTCTTTTTAAAAGTTAATTAAACTTTATATATTTTAAAAATAAAAAGGGCAAACTACATGGGAGACCACCGATCTTTAGGGTTGGTATCGAAATGACCACCGATCTTTTAATTTTGTCAAAATGACCACTCAACTATTGATATGGTTCCAATATAGCCACCAACCATTAAAACCTAGCGGAGAGGCTGACATGACAGTTAACAAAAACTTATATAATTACACATTTAGTTCCCGCAATTTTCACATTTAATCAATTTAGTCCTAGTTCAATTTAATAAAATAAATTAATTATTCAATTAAGTAGTGACACGTGTCAATATAAAATTTAATATATGAGTTATGTGATTGTTAATGCCATGAAAAAAGAATTAAATGTGATTTTAGGGATTCGAACATGACACACTTATGATGCATAAAACATCTAAAACCCTAATTAGGGTTCATAAAATTTTTAGGGTTTAGGGTTTATAATTTTTAAAGTCATGCACTAACAGAATCTAAAACCCTAAAGCCTAAAAATCATACACTCTATACCCTAAAAGTTTTATAAACCCTAAACCCTAAAAATATGTAAACTCTAAACCCTAACTATAGTTTTTAGGCTTTAGGGTTTAGGGTTCATAATTTTTAGGTTTTAGGGTCTATAAAAATTTTAGGGTTTATACAATTTTGGGCTAGATGTTTTTATGCATCATAAGTGTGTCATGTTCGAATCCCCTAAAACTTGTATAATTACACATTTAGTTCCCGCGATTTTCACATTTAATCAATTTAGTCATAGTTTCAATTTAATAAAATAAATTAATTATTCAATTAGGTAGTGACACGTGTCAATATAAAATTTAATATGAGTTATATGATTGTTAATGCCATGAAAAAAGAATTAAATGTGATTTTAGAGATTCAAACATGACACGCTTATGATGCATAAAACATCTAAAACCCTAATTAGGGTTTATAAAATTTTTAGGGTTTAGGGTTTATAAATTTTTAAATCATGCACTAACAGAATCTAAAACCCTAAAGCCTAAAAATCATACACTCTAGACCTTAAAAGTTTTATAAACCCTAAACCCTAAAAATATGTAAACTCTAAACCCTAACTATAGTTTTTAGGCTTTAGGGTTCATAATTTTTTAGGTTTTAGGGCCTATAAAAATTTTAGGGTTTATACAATTTTGGGCTAGATGTTTTTATGCATCATAAGTGTGTCATGTTCGAATCCCCTAAAATCACATTTAATTCTTTTTTCATGGCATTAACAATCATATAACTCATATATTAAATTTTGTATTTTATGTCATAAATATGTGTCTATCCCAGTGGTAGAAGCTTTCCCCTACACCTAAGGGATTGTGTGTTCAATTCCCCCCAATTACATTTGTGGCAATATTTTGATTTTTCTCTCCAATAAGGTGGAGGAAAATAAATTAATTTAATTAAATAACAATAGATAAAGTCCTCCAATAAGGTGGTGACATGTGTCACTACCTAATTGAACAGTTAATTTATTTTATTAAATTGTAATTAGGACTAAATTGATTAAATGTGAAAATTGCGGGGACTAAATGTGTAATTATATAAGTTTTCGTTAACTGCCACGTCAGCCTCTCCGTTAGGTTTTAACGGCTGGTGGCTATATTAGAACCATATCAATACTTGAGTGGTCATTTTGACAAAACTAAAAGATCGTTGGGCATTTCGACACCAACCCCAAAGATCGATGGTCTCCCATGTAGTTTACCCAAATAAAAAATGTCAAAAGATCTAATTTGAGTTCTATTATTAAATACTGGATTTTAAAGGTTATATATATATTGCATTTTTATGATTTTTGACATTTATATTTTTTATAAAAAATTTGAAATTTAAATAAAATCCTAAAAATGTAAAAAATCCAAAAAAATAATTTTTAAATCTATGTTATTATAATTATGCTTAATTTCTTTTTAAAAATTATAAGAACATAAAACTTTAAAAATATAAAAAGACTAAAAAAATGTTAGTTATTTTTATTAAATTCCATGTTCTTTTCATTTTTTAAAGATTTTCTACTAGAATTTTCAATGTTTCTATTTTCTTTTTAAACGTGACAAACATGACTCGGGACCAACGATGCAGCCATAATGATAGTTGAGGGACCAAACTGACCATAAAGATATTAATTAGAGTCAAAGTGAGAATTTCATTAAAGTTGAGGGGTCATTTTAACCTCAAAAATTTTACCTCTCGTTTACAAATAAATTTACAGAGGTAGTTTGAAATCCCATATAGCTCCAAGATAAGTGGTCCAAAGCGAGTGATGGAATCACCAAGCACCAGCTAAGAACTCCATCAGGGAATAGGGATATTTGGAGCAACGAGGGTCCTATATTTATATCCCACCACTCCACAATGCTTCATTGCTATTGGACCCTGCACCGTCTTTCTTTAACACCCAATCACCCATAAACATTCAACATTCCATGATTTGCATACATGGTTTCTGTCATTTTTTCCCCAGAACACCTCCTGATCATCAAGCCAAAAGGCCAACAAAAATGGCACAGAAGCTGATGCTATTTTTATACCTAAACAAGAGGGACCCAACCAGGGGTGGATTGAGGGGTGCTGGAAGGGGCAGTCGCCATAGGCGGACGTATGTACAAGTTTTAGGGTGTAAAAGGCCCCACTAATCTAGTTAAAATGTCTTTCAGACGAAAAATTATATCACAAGTCATTTCCGCCACGTCATCCATGAGACTAACAAATAAAAATCATTCATCTCATTATTTTTACATGTCATGTTTTTATCAGAATCTTCACTTGGTAAAAAACTGTTTTTAAAATTGATTTATAGTAAATATAATTGAAGATTCACTTGGAAAAATATGACATGGAAAAAATAATGAGATGAATGATTTTTATTGGTTGGTCTCATGGATGACGTGGCGGGAATGACCCATGATATAATTTCTCCTTTCAGACCCATTATAGAGTATAAAAAGTTAAAATTTTTTATAAAAAAAATATAAGAATTGATACCACTTGATTTTTTGAGATATGGGTCAACAATCAGTGTAGAGAATGCAGAGATTCATAGGGTTAAAATCAGTTTCTTTTATGTCCAAGTTGATCTTAATGCTACCATGCGTCACAAGTACACAACAATCATAAAGAAGAAGAAAATGGGGTGTTAAATTAAATCGCCTTTTTGACTTAAAATGCATAGGATTCTCCCAATATAACAAAGTACCCATCTTTGTTCAATCAACTTAATCAAACTTGGTATCATTTGTTCTTATCCAAACGTTTGCTTCTTTAATGCTTTTTGGAGATGTAATTTGTAAGGTAAAAGATATATACTCGAGTATATGCTACTAGTTGCAGTTGACTTCTATCATTGTTTATTGCTGAGAACATGGTTGTTGCTTGTCTGGCATAAAAGCTCAAGAGTTGACCTTTATAACAAAACACAGAACAAATATAATAAGTTTTTCATCATTGTTTCTCACTAATTCAAGGATTAATTGAAAAGAAATGGCTCCTCCCATCCATCTCTTAGCCTTTTTCCATTAGGCAACAGAGATGTAAATGAGTTGTCGAATTCAGAAATGGTGGATTTCGATGTGCAAACTTCCGTTGTTTTTTTAGTTTTCATGTTGTCACTTGGCATATTCCGTGCTGATAGGAATCTGAATTCCGGTTTGCAGTGTTCGGATGCTGATAATTCTACATCTGAGAGTTCATTCAAGGTCAATCTTGACAACCTTCTCGGTTTACTTACCGAAAAAGGGCCTTCGAGTAATGGATTCTTTAAAACCACCGTAGGAAGGAAATCGGGGAAGATTTATGGTCTTGTGCTATGCAGAGGGGATGTTTCTGCAGAAAACTGTGCTAATTGTACGAGAGAATCCGTTGTGGTAGCCTTGCATGACTGCTCGAAGAGCGAAAAGGTTCAAGTTTGGTTCACGTGGTGCTTCCTCCGCTATTCGAATGAGCATTTCTTAGGTGTCTGGGATCAATCTTCTGCAGCAATAGTCAACGAAACCAACTTCGATAATGCATCCGTCGTCTCAAGAGGGCTTGTCTTCATGAATGAAGTCGCATTAACGTCGCCGAAGCAGCCTTTGATGTTTCACTCTGCGGTGTTGGATGCAGGCCAATTCGGGAAGCGGTATGGCATGGCTCAGTGTACCAGAGACATTAGTAGAGCCGACTGCTGCAGGTGCTTGGATACTCAGCTAATGACATTTAGAACCACAATTGGGAATAAGAGAGGATGGGAGGTTTACGGGTCCAGTTGTAGCATGTGGTATCATGATTACCAGTTCTATTCAAACATTTCCATCACCTCAAATGACTGTAAGTCCCGATCACATTCGATCATTATTCGTTGCATAATATAAATGAAATTGAACCATTTCTGTAATTCTAAAACAGGTGATAGAAGATTGTCCTTGCATGGAGTTGCAATTGGCCTAACAATGGCAGTCATATCGTTTTTATTCGTACCATAGTCTATGCTGAGGCCAAAACTCAAAACCAAGGTCTGAACAGAAGGGTTCAGTAATACCAGATATGCATTTTGTAAAGTTCACATCACCGCCGGACTCGGCAATTTTTTTTCTGTAAACGAATTCTGTTGCAGTTTTAACCCTTTTCTTTTGGCACCGGAAGCCTGAGCTTTACAAGCATTGTAAGTGATTTTCTGGTGCTTTTTTGTTCTATGCCATTGCAGACCAGAAAATTGCAACTCATGAGTGGTGAGTCAGCTACAAAGTTCTTTATTATTGATAGCTTTCTCAGTCACTTTCAGTTTATTAATGTTTAATTTTGCTTGGATAAGTTTCCAACTCTATACTTTGTACAAATTTGATTTAGTTTATAAATCACAATCTTAGGGAGTATAAGTTGTCTGCACCAATTGTTTAATAATCAAGCTCAAAATCTATAAAAATTATCAAAGTATAAATATGTAAATTATGCACATTATCACTATCTGAAATCCCAAAAATTCTTTGCATTTGCTCCCAGACTTAGGTTGTACACCAGAAGCAAACAGCCCCCCTTTTCGGCGTTAAGCTTTTTTTTTTTTTTTTCTGGACCGACCTGCATCACATATCTATTTTTGGTAGGTGAGTCTCCCAGCATGAATTTTATGCATACACAAGACCTCGAACTTAGATGATTTAAAGTTTAAATATAGATAATTTAACATATTTATTTGTTTAAATATATATGATATAACATATATTTAATTTTAGACAATATATATTAAATAAATATATATATAAAATCAAATAGTATAATATATTGAAAACTTAGAAAATGGGTTGGACTAATATTTATTCTTAAAATTTTAAAATTAGTTGTTGTTTCATAAATTGAAAAATTTAAGTGTTGATTTTAAATTATGAACTTATTTGATATTTTGCTTAAAATTGTATAAAAAAGAAAAATCACCCTTTACTATTAGGACCACTCATTTGAATTCTAAAATTCTAATTTTAAATGATCAAACACACTTAAATTATTAATTCATTATTTTTTAATAAATTATCAAACAAATTCTTTTAGTTTGAAACGGCTTTAAATTGATATTCAATTGGTTTTAGGTTGGTTTATAATTGGGCTTATTACAAGCTTTGAATAATTCAAATTAAAATTACTCAAAAGTTTAGGCAACTTTTAGGTTGGTTTAGGTAGATTATTTGGGCTTATTATATAGCCTTTGAATAACTCAAATAAGATGGCTTAAAGTTTAGGCATTTAAGTGGCATTGTTCTATTATATAGCTTTAGATTATTTATTACTAGAATATTTAGTGGGATGAAATGCTAGATTCTATAAATAAAGTTCGAAATTTAAATCTTGACGTTGTGAATGAAATAAATTGAATTAAAAAGATCATTTATAATAGACCTTTACAATACTAAACTAAAATTAATCGAACAATAAGTCTAATACTAATTGTTATACTAAAAAATAAAAATCCAAATTACACCATCTCATCAAAACAAATATAAAAGCTCTTATCATTCTTTTTTTATCTATACATATATGTTTATTAAATTATATTATTAAATTCTAACATTCGATTTATGTAGAAGTGGTCCAAGACAAAACAACATTTGACCTCGACAACCTTTTTATTAGCTTTTTAATACAAAACTCTTTTTATAATAAAGCACTTGGAACACCTGGATGGTCAACTTATTAAATAGAATATTGCATTAATATTTTTATAATTGAATCATTAAATATAAAACATAATTGAATTAATGTATTTCATGACACGAGCAAAGGTATTCAAGTTTAATGTTACATATACAACAAAAAATTAATATTTGTAAGTATTTAAGGAGGATAAGGCTCTGAAAATGAATCCTCATGTTTGGCCAAGGGGAAAACTTCGTCGTTGGAATGATTGGTAGTAATATTAACTCTTGAGCTATAGCCTGTGGACAAATATGAGATGTCTGATCTGACGGAGCTATGCATGAAAAATGCAGGCTCCGAAGGCATCGGAAGCGTCAGCGAGTTGCTGTTCAGCATGATGACGACCGACGCCATCGTTGGCCGGTCGGCCACGTTTTCTTGAACACAAAGTAATCCGATGTGTATGCATCTCGTAATTTCAGATCTTGTAGAAATTCTCAGAGCTGAATCTATGAGATTCACTGTTGTCCCTTCCCTCCAGTTTTTCCATGACTGCAGCAATGTTCGATTTTGAAATTATTTCAATATACAACTATTATTTATATATGTACATATATATATATACTTACATAGCTCAGAAGATCTTCCATGTTATCTCTATCATTGAAACAATTGTTTCTACGACCGGTGACGATCTCCAGAATCAATACTCCGAAGCTATAGACGTCGGACTTGACGGAAAACTGTCCATGCATTGCATATTCTGGAGCCATATAACCACTACAAATGAGCAATAATAACAACTGGTTAGAATCATGCATTGCATACTACAGTTGATTATGTAGAAATGGTAGTCCTTTAGGAATTCTTACTAGGTTCCAACAATTCTACTTGTATTTCCTTGTGTTTCGTCCATAGTAAACAATCTTGCCATGCCGAAATCTGCAATTTTTGGATTCATATACGCGTCTAGCAAAACATTACTAGCTTTGAGATCACGATGAATAATTCGAAGTCGAGAATCTTCGTGAAGATAAAGGATCCCCCGAGCAATTCCTCCGATGATTTTGTACCGTGTTTCCCAATCTAATTGCTCTCTCCTTTTGGGATCTGTAGTTATAACAGTAAGATATATCAGAACTGCTTAATTTTTACAAACCAAAGATTATATGGTAAGTGAATTCAAGTATAAATGCAGCCATACCGAATATGAATCGATCGAGGCTTGCATTATGTACAAATTCATAGACAAGAAGTCTTTCAGTTCTTTGGAGGCTAAAACCAAGCAGCCTGACTAAGTTCCGGTGTTGAAGTTTGGCTACCAAGAGGACTTCATTCTTGAATTCTAGGTCTCCTTGTCCGGATTCCCTGGACAACCTTTTCACAGCTATGTCCTGTCCAGAGGAAAGCCTGCCCTGAAAACATTGAATCGAAACAAAAGTATTTACACATTAATATTCCTTGCAAGAACAGAGAACACAGTGGTGCTTTACTTCATATATATATATATGTTTAATATTTCCTTTTACCTTGTAAACAGACCCAAAGCCGCCTTGACCAAGCTTATTTTCATCCGAAAAGTTATTTGTTGCAATCCTAATGGTGCCGAAATCAAATTGCAAAGACTCTGGGTTGATAATTTCTTCGTCCACAGCTGCCACAGGAGCAAGTAATTGTTACTGAATAAATGTTGAACTAGTCAAAAACATAGCCTTAATTGGCAAGTTTTCTTACTTTCAACAATTTCCTTCCTCTTCCTAGATCTTAGAAAGAAGTAGACGCAGATGATAATTATCGCAACGCTGGCAACCGGAACTACGACGGCAATTATAATTCGAGACGTGTTATTATTATCTGTAAAAAAGAAACAAACACTTTAATTAATTTCCTGCAAGAAAATCATATACAGAACGGTTGAATATCTGAAACAAAGCATAGATGTCTTAAGGTTGGAACTCGAAGTGGTTTCATTGGTGGGTTCGTCGTAGAAACGTTGCATCTCAAACCTCACAAAACAGCTAGTCAAAATTACTTGGACACCGCGCCTTCCGTCGCAACATCCTGGGATTTCTTGCAAAGCACTCTCCAAGCAAGTGGTGCAATCTTCCGGGGACAAATCAGGAGTGCACTGCTCAAGTGCATATATTGGCTGCAAAACAGGATCTATTACATTCCCTGTTGCAAACTTGCGAAGAGAGCCACCCGATGAGGCCCTACTCATAAGGTCAACCAGCAGATTGTTTAAGGCTGCATTAAAACTGTCCGCATCCGTAACATTAAAAGGATTCCATAGGAGGGTGACGATGTTACGGTCCAGGACACCAACGATGGAACGATTCGAATAACGCAACATACAAAAATCATACCAAATCGCTGCTTCCTTCCTGTTGGGACAAACACTCGTGATCTCAGTTGTAGCATTATTGATACAACTAAGGCAAACATCAGGCTGAACATCTCCTCGACAGAGCGCAATTGCGTTAACTTGATCGGGAGTTTGGCCGACTGTGAGATTGTAGAAACCGTAATTATTTGCAGTAATAGAGGAGAAAGAAGAGAGGAGGGTGTTAAGGTTTGCCTCGTAGGTACTACCGGCGGTGAAGTTTCCTCTATCTGAACAACTTGAAGCCGTCGGATTAGAGTTTTGGGCGGAGGCGAAAACAAAGCTAAGAGCTAACAGGAGAAGCAGTGGTGATGAACCAATTGCCATGGTTTCAATCTAATAACTATGCAAAACCTGTGAAAAAGGATTCTGATTCATTAAAGTATTTATAAATGATTACGTAGACGTGTTGATCCAAAATTATAATTTGTCTAAGTTGAATAAGTTAAATAGTCAACTTTTTCGCCTTCCAATAAATTAAATTTTGTACCAGGTCTATTTGATGTGTCACTAATATGATAGCATTTGTTAACAAATATAATTTTTAATTGCAATATATATAGTTATTTTGTGTATGTATATAATAACAATATTAGTATATGATACCAAATGTAAATCTTATAATCTCTTTAAATAAACAGATTACTAATAATTGGTAAAAAGTAATGCACATTATATTTTTATCAAAAATCGGATTAAATTTTAAAAATAATATTTTTGATGGGAAAATCACAAATTTCGAATATGAAGTACACAAATTATTATCAAATATATTATCCATGATTTTTCATAAAAAATAAAATAACGATGGATATCTTATTTGTCTACCTTTAAAATTTTTAAATATATAAAAATCGACAAAATTCTATTTGTAATTTTTTTTATAACATTAGTTGATTGAGTTTAATTTGGTTAGCACTATCATAATACAATACACATAAGAATGCGAGATTGAACATGTTTAGCTATTTAATACCTTTTCATTTATGTATGAAGATGAGTCTGAGTAATGTAGACATTATAATAAAATTATATGTTCAAAAATTGCATTACATTATGAGATCTACTAATTGGCCTAGTGATTAAGAATGTTTATTTTGTCTCATCTTGTATGGAATCCCGACATGAGAACGTAATACTTCTCTATTTAACAAAAAAAACTACATTATATTCTTAATTAATATTTAAAATGATAAAAAGTAAAGAAAATAGCAGTATGTTGATTTTTGAACTAAAGTTGAACATGTCATTATCTTTTTTTAATGTACTTTATTTCTTCCAAAATTGAAGAAATCAAATTGAGAGCACCGCTGTCCAAATGTTTTTCTTTTTTACCATTTTCTAAAGCAGTATGAATACAAAGATTTCTAAACAACAACGTTAACTTAATTCAATGCGTAGAAAGTTCAAAAAGGTGGGTAAAAGAAAACATGATATCTAAATTTCTTACAATTAAGGTTTGACCTTGAAGATAAATGTCAACTCTGGAAACACTATCGAGGATATAGCTCAGTAATCGAAGCTTCATTCTGGGACAATGGGAGTTCTGCACTTTTAGATTGGTAGGATTCGGACGCCATCGAAAATGACATGTCCGAATCAATGTTGGAGTGCATGAAAAATGCTGGTTGGGAAGGCATTGGGAGGGTGACTGAAAAACTGTTGAGCATCAGAATAACAGTGGCCATGGTTGGTCTGTCGGCTACGTTTTCTTGAACACATAGTAGTCCTATGTGGATGCATCTCATCATTTCGTTCCTTGAACCGCCCCTCAGTGTCGGATCGATTAGATTCATTGCCGTGCCTTGTCTCCAATATTTCCATGCCTGCAACAAATATGGCCTCTGATGAGCTCGAGTTTAATCCAGTTGATTCGTATATTCATTTAACAGTTTCGAGTTTTCAACACCTTTCATAGTGCGTACATATATCTTTACATAATCATACTTACAGAGCTTATTAGGTCCTCCACGGTCTCCCCATTTCGGAAGCAGTTGTTTTTCTGACCACTTACGATTTCCAAAACTATCACACCAAAACTGAAAACGTCTGATTTTACCGAGAATTGGCCGTGCATCGCATATTCTGGTGCCATATATCCACTGCAAGTGAACATTCCTAATGTCATTCTCATTCGAAGAACATTTCGATTATATAGATATGCAATGTACGCGTACAACGAACAATAATCCAAGTTTCGATTCTTACTAGGTTCCCACAACTCTGCTGGTATTGCCCTGCGTTTCGTCCCGTACAACCAACCTTGCCATTCCAAAATCTGCAATTTTCGGAATCATCTCTGCATCTAACAGAACATTGCTTGCTTTAAGATCCCGGTGAATTATCCTCAGTCGAGAATCTTCGTGAAGGTAAAGGAGGCCACGAGCAATGCCTCCTATGATCTTGTAGCGCCTTTCCCAATCCAACTGTGCACGCTTTACTTGATCTACATATGTTGGACAGTAACACACGTCTCAGATTGACAATAATAGAATAAGAACAACATACACATATGTACCAGACATAGTAGAACCGAAACCGTACCGAATAAGAAACGATCAAGGCTTGTGTTGGGCACAAACTCATAAATGAGAAGCCTTTCATGTCCTTCCAAGCAGAATCCGAGGAGCCGAACTAAATTGCGGTGTTGAAGCTTGGCCACTAACAGGACTTCATTCTTGAATTCCATGTCCCCTTGTCCAGAATAGCTGGATAGTCTTTTGACAGCAACCTCTTGTCCACCCGGAAGTACACCCTTGTAAACAGCTCCAAATCCACCTTGGCCAAGCTTATTTGCATCGGAAAAGTTATTAGTTGCAGTCCCGACGGTGGCGAAGTCGAGTTGCAAGGAGTCGGTCTTAATGACATCATCATCTGCTGAAAGAAGCAAAAATGTTAACACATTTCAGAATTCAGATCAAGTGAATGGCATTTCAATCACACATAATCTACTCAAGACATTTCTTCAGAGAAAGGGAGTAATTACTTACTTGCAAGTAAATGTTGTCGGGTTTTTCTGGTTCTCTGAAAGATGCAGAGGGAAGTAACCAGTAGTACCATGATTCCAACAACTGAAGCAACAACAATGATGACAATACGGGTTGTGTTGTTGCCATTTCCTGCAACATCAACTAGAAGTACTTAGGCATCGTATAGTTAAACTTTTAGAAGAAATCCAATCAAACAATATCGGTCACTCTGACAGACACATGTGTTTATACCATTGGCACTTGCTCTAGGAGGGACAAATGGCATAAACGATCCTTAATTATGAAAAAAAAAAACAATGGTACTGAATATTGATCATTGACGGATATAGAAATTAAAAAATAAAGATCCAAAATCTTTTTTCTGAATGGATATGTTGAATTTTTTTTCCTTTTACACACTAAACTAAACTTTTTTTAAAAAAAATTTAACACTACATTAAACATTTTCCCCTAAAATGAGGTTGCAGTTGCTACTCATGAAGGCCTCATACATCTGCTACTGGTACTGACGAATATTCTAAAAAATAAAAAATATTATGCGCTATCTGAAAATAGGCTTAGAATAATCGTTTATAAATATGAGTGAGTATAAAAAAAATTCAGACTCATAATAGACCAAATCGAACCTGAATAAATTTAAACTTTATTGATTTCATATATAGATCTAGTTCGGACCCGACCCGACCATAAACACGTCTATTTCTTTCTTCCTATGAAGTGTTTTTCTTAACAAAAAACAAAAATTCTCCGTTTTTTCGGTATCCATTTTTATGCCCCAACATTAAGAATATAAATTCTAAATCCTACCCTAATTTTAAAATTCTAAACTATAAATCCTAAAAAATACACCAAACACATAATTTTCTAAATCTAAACCTTTAACGTTAATCCTAAATCTAATTTTTAGTTTAGAGTATAGAAAGGGGCATAACACAATATTTCTATTAAAAAAAAGTCCAGACCTAACTTAAGTTGAAAGATAAGAAATTAAATATTATGGGAAATTGGTGCCAACTGCCAAAGTCGCAAATTAGTTTTATGGTCCCTTCAATAATTGAGTATCCTAGACGTAGACAGGTGAGCCCAACGTACAATAATTGAGTATAGTAGACAGGTGAGCCTAAAGTAATAAAAATATTTAAAAATTTGTAAAACATGCATTTAAATTGTTAGAAATTACAAAAATCTAAAAGAATATGAAAAATGTTAAAAATATATATAATTTATTAAAGAGATGTTACTTTGTCTATTAATTGGTTTAATTTGACAAATAGTAATAATTTGAGGGTCAAAAGAGATAAAAAGAGTTTAATTTTGAAAAGTTTGAGGAAAAAATATCATTAGACGTTTATCTTACCCCATAACCATTCACCATAGCTAGAGATCAGATTTTTTTTTTTGATTGGATGACCTTTTTGGCCCCTCAACTATGTCACTTTAGTCATTTAAGTCCTTAAACTTTTATTTACCAAAAATAATGAAACGGTTAAGCTGAAATCTAGTATTTTTTTAAATTTTCTATCAAATTATCAAAAATTCAAAAAGAGATTTAATCTTTACTAGAATGTTGTTATAACCATTTCTATAGTGTTTAATATTTTTTGATGATTCATAAAAAAAAAGACAAAATAATTGATATATCAACATTTTAATAAAGAAAATTTAACTGATGTGAACTTAGCATCTTATTACTATTTAGTCGCATTTGAATCAATTTAATAAAAATAAAGTTAGGAAGAAAAAAGGGCTTAGATATAGAATAAGTGCCTAAAGTATCTTACTTTTTTTCAACTAGGTACCTAAACTATTTTTTTAGATATAATAGATGCCTAAGTAAAAAAAAACTCAACACTAAATCATTAATTGACATGTGGCCGAACAACCCCAAATTCAAAAAAGTTAGGCGATTATTTGTACAAAAAAACTAAAATTTTAGGTATTTAATTCGGTAAAATAAAAGTTTTAAGCACCTATTTAAATTAAAATAAAAATTTTAAATATTTATTTTATTCAAAAAATAATTTAAACACTTAAATAAAAAAATACTTTGAACATTTATGTTATATTTAAGCCAGAAAAAAATAACAAAAGTTTGACTAACAAACGAAACTGGTAAAGTTATGAGCCCAAAAAAGTCTATTTACTTTTTTCTCTTGGTGCGAGATAATAACTTAACAGTTGAATTTAAATGGAGGAGATTTTTTTAGACAATTTACCTCCTGTAGACGGGGTAGGAGGGGAAGGAGGAGACGGCGGAGGTGAAGGTAGCGGAATTGGAGTCTGAGTAAATGGGGAAGACTCATACCTCAAGAAACAACTTGGTCTAAGAATTCGGCATCCCGTTTTTCCTAAACAACAACTTCCAATCCCATCCCTAGCCACAGTTAAACAATCTCCACATTCTTCCTCAGACAAGTCGGGAGTGCACTGTACCAGAGCGTATAAATTTTGTAACACGGCCACCGTTAAGTTATCCGCCGCATACTTCCGGAGAGGACCCCCAGAAGCAGCTCGGCTGCTCAGGTTAGTCAACAGGTTGTTCAATACCTGATTGAACCGATCAGGATTCGGCACGTCCTGTGTGTTTAATAGACAAGAATCGGGAGAGGTTTCCGTTTCTCCAAATATGTCTCGGTTGGCGTAGCGCAGCGTACAAAATTCAGACCACCCGACCACCTCCTTGTAAAGCGGACATCGTCGCCTGAGCTCGGATATGGTTTCGTTGAGGCAAGTTTTGCAATCGTAAAAAATGCAATAGATTCATAGTTCGCTGTTGTATCATGGGAGATAGGTGTCTAATGTTTTTCAAGCACTATAGAAAGGGACAAATATGTGAACGTTTCTCAAACACTATAGGCGCGGACGAATATGTGAACGTTCTCAAACACTATAGGCACGGACAAATATATCTTAAAGAAATTGTGTTTTCATAGCCTCAACGACTTTGCTCATCTAATTTTTAGTCAACTACAAATAAACGATTACAATATTGTTTTACATACGATTTTTTGTTTCGAACATATTTTTATTTATTTTGTTATGTTCGATTCAGTAATAATATAAGTATTTTTATTTACCCTTTCTTTTCTTGGATTGACGTTTTTCTAACAACAAATCTGTAATTGAAGCTTCATTCTGGAACAGTGGGAGTTCTTCACCTTTAGATCGGTAGGATTCGGACACCATCGAAGATGACACGTCCGAATCAATGTTGGAGTGCATGAGAAATGCTGGTTGGGAAGGCATTGGGAGGGTGACTGAAAAACTGTTGAGCATCAGAATAACAGTGGCCATGGTTGGTCTCTCGGCTACGTTTTCTTGAACACATAGTAGTCCGATGTGGATGCATCTCATTATTTCATTCCTCGAACCGCCCCTCAGTGTCGGATCGATTAGATTCATTGCCGTGCCTTGTCTCCAATATTTCCATGCCTGCAACAAATATGGCTTCTGATGAGCTCGGGTTTAATCCAGTTGATTCGTACAATCATTTAACAGTTTCGAGTTTTCAACAACTGCATACTTACAGAGCTTATTAGGTCCTCCACGGTTTCCCCATTTCGGAAGCAGTTGTTTTTCTGACCACTTACGATTTCCAAAACTATCACACCAAAACTGAAAACGTCTGATTTTACCGAGAATTGGCCGCGCGTCGCATATTCTGGTGCCATATATCCACTGCAAGTGAACATTCCTAATGTCATTCTCGATTCACAGAACATTTCGATTATATAGAGATGCAATGTACACATACAACAAACAATAATCCAAGTTTTCGATTCTTACTAGGTTCCCACAACTCTGCTGGTATTGCCCTGCGTTTCGTCCCATACAAACAACCTTGCCATTCCAAAATCTGCAATTTTCGGAATCATCTCTGCATCTAACAGAACATTGCTTGCTTTAAGATCCCGGTGAATGATCCTCAGTCGAGAATCTTCGTGAAGGTAAAGGAGGCCACGAGCAATGCCTCCTATGATCTTGTAGCGCCTTTCCCAATCCAACTGTGCTCGCTTGACTTGATCTGTATATGTTGGACAGTAACACACAAGTCTCAGATTAACTATAACGGAATAAGAAATAAACATATGTATCCGACCAAAACCGTACCGAATAAGAAATGATCAAGGCTTGTGTTGGGCACAAACTCGTAAATGAGAAGCCTTTCATGTCCTTCTAAGCAGAATCCGAGGAGCCGAACTAAATTGCGGTGTTGAAGCTTGGCCACTAACAGGACTTCATTCTTGAATTCCATGTCCCCTTGTCCAGAATAGCTGGATAGTCTTTTGACAGCAACCTCTTGTCCATCCGGAAGTACACCCTTGTAAACAGCTCCAAATCCACCTTGGCCAAGCTTATTTGCATCGGAAAAGTTATTAGTTGCAGTCCCGACGGTGGCGAAGTCGAGTTGCAAGGAGTCGGTCTTAATGACATCATCATATGCTGAAAGAAGCAAAAATGTTCACACATTTCAGAATTCAGATCAAGTGAATGGCATTTCAATCACACATAATCTACTCAAGACATTTCTTCAGAAAAAAGGAGTAATTACTTACTTGCAAGTAAATGTTGTCGGGTTTTTCTGGTTCTCTGAAAGATGCAGAGGGAAGTAACCAGTAGTACCATGATTCCAACAACTGAAGCAACAACAATGATGACAACACGAGTTGTGTTGTTGCCATTTCCTGCAGCATCGTGTAGTTAAACTTTTAGAAGAAAATCAATCAAACAATATCTGACAGAAACATGTTTTTATGATCATTGTACCATTGACACTTGCTTTAGCAGAGGGACAAATGGTACTGATAAGTGGCAGATTCAGAATTAAAAAGTGGGTTCAAAATATTTTTTTAAATGGGCATGTAGATTTTTTTTCCTTTCCACAATAAATTAAACTTTTTTTAGGAAAAATTAACACTAAATTAAACATGTTTTCCTTAAAATGGGGTTGCAGTTGCTCCCATGAATGCCTCATACATCTGCCACTGGTACTGATGGATTCGAAGCAAGACGAAGCCAGAAGTTTTCCTTTTTGAGTGTCGGACGGAAATTATAAATTTTGAAGGGTTAACATATAATTTTACAAATTTATAAAAGATTAATTTAAAATTTTATTATTTAAGGGAGTCAAAGTGTAATTTTACCATTATCTTTCATTAAAATTTTAAACTTAAATGATATTAAACTAACACTTTACCATTAGGCCAATTCCACTGCCAGCCACCCCAGTTTTGCCCCTGATCAGAAGTACTCCCTTAGTCTCACCAAAATTGTCACATATTAATATTTTTCTGGTTAATTTTTTTTAAATTGACTAGAGTTTATTTAAATATATTAATTAATTGGAATTTATAAAAAATATATTTAAAAACTACTTAATTCAAAGTTCTTAAAATGTATATTTTCATATTTTATCAATAATAAATTTTAAATTATAAGAAGTCAAAATTAAAAAATAATGACCAAAAATATTAATATGTAACAGTTTTAGTAGGACATAAAGGGTACTATTTTAACATAAGATAATAATTGTTACATGTAAAAAAGTATATTTTGGTTAATTTCTACGTTCTATTAAAATCCTTGAAATTATGCAATATCATCTACTAGTCTTATATATTTTTATTTATTGTATTACTTATTCTATATACTCTATTTGGTAATTTTAGGGTAATATTTTGGTTGAAAAAATAGGTAAATATTGACTATCGGATCTTATTTAAGTCTTTAGGAGGAATTTTGAATAAAGGTAAAAATGTCATCAAATACCAATAACTTCAGTCTATTATTTTTTTAATCAACAAAAGATGACGAGAATATCAAAGTCGTCAACCAATTGATGACATTGACCTCCACTATAACATTTAAAAATAATAATTTCAGGGCCAAAAGAAGATAAAAAAAGAGTTAAATGACTAAAATGGCTTCTTTGAAAAGTTTGAGGAAAAAATACTATTATACCTCTATCTTATCACATAGGCCATAACCATTCACCATAGCTAGAAATCAGATTTTTTTTTGATAGGATGACCTCTTTGGCCCTTGAACTATATCACTTTAGTCATTTGAGTCCTTAAACTTTTATTGTATTCTTTTTTACTCTTACCCCCCCTCCCAAATTAACTTAAATGTAACAAAAAAATAATGAAACGGTCAGACTGAAATTTATTATTTTTTAATTTTCTATCAAATTATCAAAAATTTAAAAAAACTATTTTATCTTTACTAGAATGTTGTTATAACTATTTTATAGTATTTAATATTTTTTGATGATGCGATAAAAGACAAAAAAATAATTCATATATCAACATTTTAATAAAAAAATAATTGATGTCAACTTAACATTTTATTACTATTTAGTCGCATTTGAATCAATTTAATACAAATAAAGTTAAAAAAAGCTTAAATATAGAATACATGTCCAAAGTATTTTTTTTTATTTATGTTCCTAAATTATTTTAAGAGAGCCTAAAGTTTTTATTTTTATCAAAATATGTGTCAAAGTTAAAAAAAAAAAAAAACTCAACACTCAACCATTAATTAACATATGATTAAAAAATTTAAATTTTAAAAAAGTTTAAGTACTTATTTAAACCAAAATAAAATTTTAAACACATATTTTATTCAAAATATAATTTAAACACCTAAATAACAAGAATAGAATACTTTATACACTTATTTTATATTTAAGTAAGATAATAATAATAATAATAATAATAAAAGTTTGACTAACAAACGAAACTGGTAAAGTTATGAGCCCAAAAAAGTCTATTTACTTTTTTTTCTTGGTGCGATATAATAACTTAACAGTTGAATTTAAATGGAGGGGATTTTTTTAGACAATTTACCTCCTGTAGACGGGGTAGGAGGGGAAGGAGGAGACGGCGGAGGTGAAGGTAGCGGAATTGGAGTCTGAGTAAATGGGGAAGACTCATACCTCAAGAAACAACTTGGTCTAAGAATCCGGCATCCCGTTTTTCCTAAACAACAACTTCCAATCCCATCCCTAGCCACAGTTAAACAATCTCCGCATTCTTCCTCAGACAAGTCGGGAGTGCACTGTACCAGAGCGTATATATTTTGTAACACGGCCACCGTTAAGTTATCCGCCGCATACTTCCGGAGAGGACCCCCAGCGGCAGCTCGGCTGCTCAGGTTAGTCAACAGGTTGTTCAATACCTGATTGAACCGATCAGGATTCGTCACGTCCTGTGTGTTTAATAGACAAGAATCGGGAGAGGTTTCCATTTCTCCAAATATGTCTCGGTTGGCGTAGCGCAGCGTACAAAATTCAGACCACCCGACCACCTCCTTGTAAAGCGGACATCGTCGCCTGAGCTCGGATATGGTTTCGTTGAGGCAAGTGTTGCAATCGTCTTGGTTTCTGTCCCCCCTGCAAAGCGCAATCGCGTTAACATGGTTGGAGTTCTGACCAGCCGACAGATTGCAGAAGCCATAGTTGAAATCTGGCTGAGAAGTGAGCTGAGAGAAGATGGTGTCGAGATTGGCCTGGTAGGTGCTGTTTGCAGTGTAGTTTCCTGCTGTGTTCACACAACGGGCTTGGAAGTAGGGATCGGCTCCAAGGGTAAGATTAGCGACGAATAAAGGGAGAATTAAACAAAAGAGTAGCAGTCTTGAAGATGAAGATCCCATATAGACTGAACCAAATCCAGAATTAGAACCAGGACCTTACATAGACTGGCATATTAATCAGAGGATTCATAGTGAAAGAAAGGGAACACTATATAAGATTGTAGTGGTATAATTTTTTTGAAGAAAAAATTTGGTATCCATCCTACTTTTTCAAGTTATATCAGCCACTAGATTAGACTTTTTTTTCTCCCAATAAAGGTAAACTTTATGTAGTGGTCTTCTAATAGGCTTCGAGCGTCTTTTACAAGTTATATTAGTGGCAAAAATTGTCTGCCCATTTTAATTTAATTTAAGAAAAAATTCTGAGCTAAATCATGTTGGAAAAAGTTCGAATACAAAAAAAGGTCAGAGTACTAATAAAAGGTAGATCGGATATGAATACTATTAAGATCTGATCCAAGTCCATGTTCGATCTGAGTTTGATCCATATCTAATGTCGAATCAAAACATTTATGACTTTTAATTCTTTCAAACAAAATATCATTTATAATATTTATATTAAAACAATAAGACAACATATAGTGTAAAACATATAGTAAAAAGTAAAAAGGTTAACATAAATACATTAAAAGAAACATAAATATATATTAGGTAATTTAGAATAATGGTAAAAACAAAATTAACTTATATATTCATATTAAAAGTGATACTAAAAATATAAATGTATCAAAAAATGCAAGTTAAATAATATTAATGATTTGTACTATGATTTAATTTATTAACAAAACTTAATATAGAGTAATATATCTTAGTATATCATATGTAATTATGCATATATATACATAAATATGAAAAAAATAAATATAAAATAAAATCATAAACAAACAAACAAGAAAATAAATACAATGGAGAAATAAATAAATGTAATATCAATGAATTACCGAAAATTAAGGAAATTAATGAATAAAATAGTAAATGATGTGAAATTGTAAGATAAAGTTAATATATATCAGACTAAAATTATGAATTTAAAACAGGAAGTCAATTAAAAGCATAAATAATAACTACAAAAATTTTAACATAGTCAACAAACCAAATAAGAAAATGAATAGATACAGAATTAAATGACATAAATTAAAAACACAAGAAATTAAATACACGAAATTATGGATTGATTTGCATTAAAATAAGAATATCATAGGGCCGAAACATTATATACCCTAAAGACGCTAAAATTCTCAGATCTACCCCTCAAACTCGGATTGGCACTAAGGATGACAATTTAATCCGAATCCGGTCCAAAAAATCCTATCCAATCCAAATTTGATTGAAGAAATCCGTATTCAAATCCGAAAAAATTCGAGTCCGATTGTAATTGGATTTGGACTTGAACTCTATACAGTCCGATTCAAGTTCGATCAATTGCCATCTCTATGTGTAATGTCTATTTTTAATGTGTACGGTTTAAGATTTAAAATTTAAAATTTTAATGTGTACGGTTTAAGATTTAAAATTTAAGTTTAAGGTTAGAATTTAAATTTTTTTGCATTAAAACACAAAAAAAATATATTAAAAGAGACACTAAAAGGGAAGATATTTTTGTCCTTATCCGAATTAGATTTTTTTCCATAAAAAGCTAATGTTTAGGTTATGGAAAGTGATTTTTACTTTTGTTTACATTAAAAATTGGGAATTGAACTTTTGATTTCTTAGAAAGATATTATAGAATTTAAAATTTTGATATTTCATATTTGAGGAGTCAAGTTATTAGAAAACATTTGTGTCTCTTTTGGTTGGGTTATAATTAACGGGGTGTATTATTTAATGTATCTCTATTGTAAAACTTACTTTTATACGAGCATTTGATAGATGTAAAATTTAATACTACGTATTATTTTATATGCAAGTTGGTTGATATTTATCCCGAGTGGATGTAGTGTTTATTAACACACTAGTTACACAAGTTTTTCAATTATACTCACATATTTTTTTTTTTTACATATTTACACCATTTTAAATATGCTAACCCTAAACCCTAAACGATAATCTCAAACATTAAACCTTAAACAAAAAACCTAAACCTAGACTATAAACTCCAACCTTGAACTTCAAACCCCAAACCCTAAACCATGAACCTTAAACCCAAAACTTAAAACCATAAACTCTAAACTTCAAACATAAACAATAGTCCATAAATCATGAACCCTAAATCCCATAAACATTAAACATAAACCCTAAACCTCAACCCTAAAACCACAAACCTCAAACATAAACCCTAAAACCATAAACCATAAATCCTAACCTATAACACTAACCAATAAACCATGAACCTTGACCCTAAACCACAAGCTCCAAACCCTAAACACTATACCATAATTCCTAAACCCTAAACTATGAACACTAAACCTCAACCATAAACTCCAAACCCTATTTAATAAACTTCAAACCATAAACCTAAAACTTGTAACCATAAACCCTAAACTCCAAACACTAAACCATAGACCTTAAATCATGAACCCTAAACCTTAAACCCCATGAACCCCAAACATAAACCCTAAAGCCCTAAAACCATAAACCCCAAATGCTAAACTTTAAATCATAAACTATAAGCACTAATCCCTTACTCCAAACCCTAAACTCAAACCTTAAACCATGAACCTCAAACCTTAAACCCTAAACCACAAACTCCAAACCCTAAACCATAAGCTATAAATCATAAACCTTAACCCCTAAACCCAAACTATGAACCCTAAACCCAAACTATACACTATAAACTATAATCACTAAACCCTAAATCATAAGCCTAAAACTTAAAACTCAAGCCATAAACCACAAGACCCAAACCCTAAAGCTTGAATTCTAAACGTCAAACCATAAACAATAAACCTTAAAAATAATATAATAATCAATGTCAATAAAAGGGGAAAATATAAAGCTATAGTTGTCGAAATATTTTCCCTAAGCAACAAACAACTTGGTCTAAGAATTCGGCATCCGATTTTTCCTAAGCAACAACCTCCAATCCCATACTTAGCCACACTTAAACAATCTCCACATTCTTGCTCAGACAAATCGGGAGTGCATTGTACAAGCTAGAGTTATCCGCCGCATACTTCCGGAGAGGTCCCCCAGCAGCGGCAAGGATGCTCAGGTTAGTCAACAGGTTGTCCAATATCTGATTGAACCGATCAGGATTCGGCACGTCCTGTGTGTTTAATAGACAAGAACCGGGATTGGTTTCCACTTTTCCAAATGAGTCTCGGTTGGCGTAGCGCCGCGTACAAAATTCAGACCATCCGACAACCTCCTTGTAGAGCGGACATCGTTGCCTGAGCTCAGATATAGTTTCGTTGAGGCAAGAGTTGCAATCGTCTTGGTTTCTGCCCCCTGCAAAGTGCAATTGCGTTAACATGGTCGGAGTTCTGACCAGCCGACAGATTGTAGAAGCCATAGTTGAAATCTGTCTTTCGTCTCCGTTTACCCTCTTACTTTCTCTTTTGTTTTTGTTTGATTTTGCTTGCCCTCGTTTTTTGCAGATTTTTGCTTTTCTTGTCCGGTTGGTTTGTTGGTTGGTTTTCTTTCGAAGGTGGTCTGACCTTTCTTGATTCTGTAGAAGGATAACTTGTGGCTTGGATCGCTCCTGCTCTTTCTTTGCTTCCCATCGGTCATCGACTTCTCAAGATCTTTAGATGATGACAGTTGTATAGTTTCTCATTGCATTTTTCTTCAGGTTTTATGTTTCGATGTCCTCGATCCGACATGCAATTCGAAAAATGTTGCTGCTGGCTCTCTCTTGCTTTCGTTGTTCCATGGAGATTTGTGATGGATCTTCTCTTCTGTTGTTCTCTCTTCTCTTTTGTTGTTTTTATTTTTTTCTACAAGATTGTTATTGTTTGTTTTTGTGTTTTTCTAGGTCTTATGGATTATTTCCTTTGTTTCTTTTTTTTAAGAAGCTGGAACTAAACCCTATTTTTTTCTCTCAATAGCCATGGCCGCCTGTACTTTTCCTTCTTTTTTGAGTTAACCGGCGATCGGCCAATCATCTTGATGTTGGTTGTCGATCGCAGGGATTTATTATTTCTTGTTTTTCTCTTTTTTTATTTTTTAATAAGAATATCTGCTTTTGTGGCACGTGTTTTCTCTGTCCTTGTGACATTTCTTATGGCTTGTTTCATCTATCTTTGTGGCATGATTCAGCATACCTTAGCGGTTGATTGTTGCTCGCACAGAGATTTTAATCGTCGCTAGTTTCTAATTATGATTTTGTCGGTGGTCAAGGAAAGTTAGATCCCCACTCGGTTGATGTTTACCGATGTAATTAGTCCCAGGTAGCGGAACATTCTGCCTGATAGTTTGGATCGCTCACCACTCCTTATTCACCAGTTATGCATCTCGATTGTATAGAGACAAGAAGATTCAGGAAGCTTCTGAATTTTATGGTATGTTTATCTCTATAGAAGTTTTTCACTTTTCTTTGCTTTTGGGTTGTAAGAAATTTTGGGTATATTTAGTCCCATTATTTTTCCTTCATGGATGCGTTGTAATTGTGATATTTTCTATGGATTTAATAAAAATTCAGTGGCTATTATAAAAAAAAACTTTTTTTATTTTATCAAATAAAAATGAGAAAAATATATTTTAATTATGCCAGTTCTAGTTTTTATTAAAAACATTATTCGAATTCAAATTATTTGAAACATCGTCAATAAACAAATCAAGTCAAATTCGAGTAAAGACTTTAAACATTTTATGTTAGGTATGGCCGACCCAACCTGACTCATAGCCATCCCTATAATACTTTAAAGACTAACGAACAAGTTAATAAAGTTGATAGGGCCAAAAAGTTCAGGAAAGTCTAAAAAAACGGCCTAAAATGCTGCCAACATAAATTTTTATAATTTTTTATAGGGTAAACTACATTAGTAGTCACCGAACTATGGTTTCTTTCCTATTTTGGTCACCGAACTATTTTTTTGGGCAAAAACATCACTAACGTTATGTTTCCTTCCTATTTTGGTCACCGAACTATTTTTTGGCAAAAACATCACTAACGTTATGTTTCCTTCCTATTTTGGTCACCGATTGTTAAAAACTTAACGATTTTGCTGGAATGAAATTTTATTTTATTTTTAAATTTTTCATATCATTTTTTCTCTCTCCTCGTAAGCAATATATGTTATTTTATAATATTTTTATTCAAACTAACAATATGGTGACACGTATCACTGCCTATTAGTGGAATAAAAGGAATGAAAAATCAAGCTTCTTATGCAGCAGAGAGATTCGACTAATAGGCAGTTACATGTGTCACCATTCTATTAGGCAGTTACACGTGTCACCATCTCTCTGGCTGCATAAGGGGCTTGGTTTTTCATTCCTTTTATTCCTCTAATAGGCAGTTACGTGTGTCACCATCCTGTTAGTTTAAATAAAAAAATTATAAAATAACATATATTGCTTACAAGGAGAGAGAAGAAATAACATGGAAAATTAAAAAAATAAAATAAAATTTCACGTCAGCAAAATCGTTAAGTTTTTAACAGCCGGTGACCAAACTAGGAAGCAAACATAACGTTAGTGATGTTTTTGCCAAAAAAAATAGTTCAGTGACCAAAATAGGAAGGAAATATAACGTTAGTGATGTTTTTGCCAAAAAAAATAGTTCGATAACCGAAATATGAAAGAAACTATAGTTCGGTGACTACTGGTGTAGTTTACCCTTTTTTTATAAGAATTTATGTAGGACTGAGTATAAATTTATATAGATTTTGCCTTAAGAATTTGTGTAGCTACACAAATCAGGTAATTAATTGAATTAACCGAAATTGTTATATATTATATATTTATTTTTAGTCATTGAACTTTTAAAAATTATAAAATGATCATCATATGTTTTGATATATTATAAAATGGTGATTAAACTTTGTCAAATTAGTATAAAATGATCATTAAATTTATTAAATTATTAAAAAATGATCATTAAACTTTTCAATATTTATCAATAATTTATAACATGCAATGAATCAATGACTATTTTGTAATAGTTCGATAAGTTTAATGGTTGTTCTATAACTTCTGAAAGTTTTGCGCCTAAAAATATTATTTTAACATAGTTTAGTGACCATTAGTGTAACTTACCAAATTTTATTAAAAAAATTGGTTAATTCGAAAATCAACCAAATTTTTTTCAGTTTGCTTACAAAATTCCAAAAAAAAAATCAATTCAATTGACGGTTAATAAAAAAATAATTTTGATTAATAAATTTTTTATAGTTCGATTCGATTGGCCGATCGATTGAACACCCCTGGTTGGTGAACTGATGGAGAAGACCATCGGGAAAACTGTAAAGAAGGGGAAAGAAGGGACGTGCCCTAGGATTGAATCTGTTTGGATAAAATGGACTATTTGTTTTATTGAATATTCAAAAAATGAGTATATCAGATACAATGGAATCTGATTGGGCTGTAGCCCAATTCATTCTAATTTACTAACAAACTCTATGCCAGGCCAGCTGTATGCCCAGCTGTCAATCTAGAAACTTCTGGGCTTTGGTGAACTTTCTGGGCTTGCTCTAACACTGAATCCCAGTCAACAAGTAACGTTGACTTTTTGTGGAAATTAGGAGCAACTTCACAGAAGGGGACAAGACTCCAGAGTCAAAGAAAAGTCAAATTTAGAAAAGATATTCCAGCTTCCTATTGGTTAAGGATTAAAGTCTCGAAGAAGTTTAAAGTGAAGACTCGAGGACTAAACTCTAAGCATCGAGAAAGGGGTTGGTGGCCAATGGCGATAGGGCAGCGATAGCGGTGAACTAGGTTTTGACAAATTAATCTAAATAGAATACTGTAAAATTTTATTGAGGTGATTTTATCAACCTAATTTATTCTATTTTCAATACTAAATTTTATATCGTGACTGTTATTTAAAGATAGTAGTGATTCATCTCTTTAAATCAATTAATTGTTGATAAATAATTTTAAATACTTCATATAATTTCTTATAATATTTTTTAAACAGTTTAATATTTAAATTTTAATAAATAAATTAAACGTTTTAAAACTTTAGTGATCAAAATGAATTGTAGAGTAAAGTTGAATGATAATTTACGAAATTTACCCTTTTATAAATTTCGTTATTAAACATAGCACTTTCCATTGAGGTTTTATGGTTGATGTTAACACTAGTGACCTGAAACTCGTACATACTGCCAATGGTATTATTTTGTACAGTAAAGTTTATCGGGGCTCTAATTCAGTTATCGACACTTCATTGTTAGACAGTTCTCCAAGCCCCTTTCCTCCTTGAGGGCTCGACTCATTTCCTCTACAAAGGAAGGATGCGGGGCTCTGAGGTTGGGGCAACGAAACCGAGTGGCTGTCGAGCATGAGAACGACCGTTGTCATCATCGGCCTTTTCGTCGGATCTTCTTGAACACACAATAATCCTACATGGATACATCTAGCAACTTCACTTCTTGAGTAGTTTGTTCTTAAATTCGGATCCATCGTTTCCAATGGAGTTCCATCCCTCCAGAGCTTCCAAGACTGCAACAATTTGCTAAACAATGTCACATTTTCTGCATTCGACGATACGAAAGAAAGGCCGATTAACAAATAAATGTACTCACGTAGCTTATGAGGTCTTCAGCACCCTCTGAATCATGAAAGGAACTGTTCTTTTTGCCACTTATAATTTCTAGTATTAAGACCCCAAAGCTGAAAACATCAGATTTCATTGAAAACTGCCCCTGCATTGCATATTCTGGTGCCATGTAACCACTGCAAACAAGTAACGGACCGCTTAAGCGCCGACCGGAATAACAAATAAACATCAAATCACAGGATTATTTCAGACTTACTATGTCCCAACAATTCGTCTTGTGTTTGTTTGAGTTTTATCCACACCAAAAATCCTTGCCAAACCAAAATCAGAAATCCTAGCATTCATATCCTCATCCAACAAAATGTTGCTTGCTTTAAGATCTCGATGGATAATCCTGAGCGGGGAATCTTCGTGAAGATAAAGAAGCCCTCTACTGATTCCTTGAATAATTTTGAAACGTCTCGACCAGTCCAAATCTCCTTGTCTTTCAGGGTCTGCAAAATCGATCAACTCAATCACATAGTCATGTCATAAAAATTAAAAAAGACCGAGGAAATGAACGAAACCGATTGTTTGATTAAATGACCATACCGAATAGAAAAATGTCGAGACTTTTGTTCGGTACATATTCATAAACCAGTAGCTTTTCGTCTCCATCCAAGCAAAATCCGAGCAGTCTCACCAGATTCCTGTGTTGAAGCTTAGTTAACAGGGCCAACTCATTCTTGAATTCATTTGTTCCTTGATTAGAGCTCTTAGATAACCTCTTCACTGCTATTTCTTGCCCATTACATAGTTTCCCCTGACATTACATGCATAAAAGAACTAATTCTATTTCTTTATATTTTTTCTCCATTTAAACTTTGCAATTCCAATCATTCAAAAGGCTTCAAAGATATACCTTGTAGACCTCACCGAATCCCCCTTCACCTATTTTGTTATCGGAAGAGAACTTGTTCACTGCAGCTTCCAATGTGCTCAGATCAAATTGCAACGATTCTAAACCGTCGATGTCCTCGACAACTATATAATTCAAGGGAACTTTCCATTAGAAGATTACAGTGTTAAAACAGTGAAGAATTGGAGATCATTTACATAAGAGAGCGAGATAACCCTTACCATTTTCTTCAGGTACTGCATTGTATTTCTTTCTTGCCTTCTTTCTCAGCACAACTAGGCCTAACGCCAATAGCACCAAAGACGTAACTACCGGAGCAACAATCGCAATGATAATCGACGAAGACGTCTTTCTTTTTCCTGCACATAAAACATATCAGTAATTAAACCGATAGTGTGAGTGGACTATGTATTTAGTATATATACAAAGCAGATAACAAGATATACACCTTGTTTAGTAGAGTTCGGCGAGGAAGGTGAAGGAAGCACTACAGAGGCCGTGCCATTAAGGCGGTAGAAGGGAGTCGTATCGTATCTGATATTACAGCTCGGAAGCAAAACTCTACCACCTTGTTTCCCATCACAGCACATCGGAATAGAAGCAATGGCACTTTGTAGGCATCGAAAGCAAAGTGCATCGGTTAAGTCCGGTGTGCACTGCACTAAGCTGTACAGTGTTTGGGAACCGTTAAAATTCGCTTCACCGGTTGCGAACTTTTTCCCCGATTGATCATCATATGCCACACGGTTCATCAAGCTCTTCATTAGGCTCGATAACAACTGATTAAAACCATCTTTGTCGCCCTGGATGATTTTGGAACTGCTAATATCCACCCCGGGTACTTCACGGATGATGGAAAAAATGTTTTGATCAGAGTATCTCACAGTACACTCATCGTACCAAATAACACCCAGTTTTTCCGTTACACACCGTTGAGCTATATCATTGCTGGCAATTTTGACGCATTTTTGACAAAGGTCGGCCGATACGTCGCCCCGGCAAAGAAAGGTACCATAGACCAAGTCGGGGTCTCGACCTGCTGTTGTATTGTAAAATCCATTTTTAGTGCTATTGGTATGTGAAGAAAGAGAAGATAAAAGGGTTTTGATATTGGCTTGGTAGGTGCTATTGGGGGTGAAGGAAGTAGCATTATCACAGTAATGAGAGGCGTATGTTGGCGCCGCTTCGCCATGGCTGCTAAAGCTAAGGAACATGAAGAGAAGCACGAAAACTATGGTGGCGTCAAGGGAAGCCATATCAGGTGAACTTTGAACCTTTGATATGTCTTCAGGGTACAATCCCTGAGTTCAACGTTTTCTTTTAATTCTTTAAAGAAAAGAAAAGTTATATTATTATTCTGTGATCATCCTATCTTTTTTTTGAATATTTAAATTAATCAAAATTTTGTTACAAATTTTGAATATTTAATAAGTATTTATTCTAGCCCATAAATTTTTTTCTATCTCTTTGATCCTCAAACTTTTATTTTTTTGTCAAATTAAACCGTCTAATGAAAAAAGTAACGATTTTTAATATCTTTTGTACTCTTTGTTTTTTTACAAATTTTCATATTTTCCCAACTTTTATAGTTTTTTATATTTTTATAATTTAAAAAAAAAATTAAATTTAGATGAATATACTAATTTCTTATTTATGAAATTGTCTTTTTTTAATTTTATTAGTTATTTAAATTTATGTTATTTAGAAAAAAAATTATAATTGTCAATGACAAAAGAGTATTTACAACTCTTTTATTCAAGGAAAATACTTTGATACACAAGTAAACAAGCCTTTCAATTTTAGGGTTTATAGATTTAGGTTGTAGTTTAGGGTTTAGGGCTTTAGATTGTAGGGCGTAGAATTTAAAGTTTATGGTTAAAATTTAGAGTTTAGAGTTTAAGGTTTAGATTTTAGGGTGTTAGGGCTATGGATTTAGGTTTTAGATTTTATAGCGGGTTGTGTAATTTTTTTTTACACAGCTTGTGTATTAAAATATAACTCTTTATTCAATCCTATAACTTAAAAAGCTCTTAAAAGAAGTTATTTCAAATTAAAAGGTTTTATCTCAATCTGGTATTACAATTCTTTATTTATCAAACATCTAAATTAACAAATTTAATTGATTAAATCTCTTAAAATGGTTTAAATATTTAATTTTAACTCAAAAAATTATTTACAAAAAAAAGTACCAATGTAAACATTGACATTAGCCATTCATGAGACTAGTGTATGTACCATTTTGTAGTAGAGTTGACCTCTAGAGCCATGGGGCCAAAATTAATGATAAAAGAAATACTGATTGTGAATTTGACGGTTACGGAAACAACTAGTGGTTCACACTGAAAACACAGACAGTTTTGATTTTTGTGTGGAAAATAAAGAGCAACTTCACAGAAGGCGACAAAACTCAAGATTGGAGTGCCAAAAACTCCCAATTTAGAAAAGAGGTGGCATGTTCGGATTGGTCAAGGATTAAAGTCAAGATACAAAGACTAAGCATCGGTCGAATTGTCCAACTTGTAGAAAATAAGGGAGAATCCGAAACTGCATCGGCCCACTTATTTTATAGAGTGTGGAAACAAATTACCAATACAATAAAAGGGTCGTGTAGTGATTGGCTAAGGACATGCAAAGACTGTCAGCATAGTCTTCAGTCAATGATGCATTGTTTTGTTTTATTTAAGGTTTTTTTTTCAATGTTCTTATCGTAATAAATATTAGTGACAGATCTAAAAATATATTTAAGATAAGTACACATAAAATTTTAAGGTGGTATAATAAATATTATAAAAATTTAAAGATTAATTTATAAAATTAAAAAAATTAAAAATAAATATATAAATTTTAAAAAGTTTAAGATAAACATAAACTTACGCACGTTATATTTGTATCCGCCACCATAAATACTACTGTTGTTTTTTTCCTTCTTATCATAAATGTTGTCTTAACTCCTAAGTACTTTTCAGCCCGCGTTGAAGTTAAGATTAAATATTGATGGAGTAAAAAAAATTAAAAACTTAGAGAATATCTAAACCAAAAGATTTGGTACCTTTCAACCATCATTTGCGGTTCATTATTACCATGAGACTTGGTGTATGTACATAGGGTGCGACTAAAAAACAGTTAATTTAGATATTTATAAAAGACTCATTCAAGAACCTAAAATGTTAAAATTTTTAATAATATTTTAAGTTATTTTTTATGATTTTTGACAATTATCGAAATTTAAAAAATAAGTATTAATATTTATTTTTTATAACATTTTAATTTTTAGATAAAATATTATACTTGTTTTTTAAATTTAGACAATTGTCAAACATCACAAAAAAAACAACTTTAAATATTATTAAAAAAAATAATATTTTAATTTTTTGAATGAATTTTTTACAATTATAGAAACTTATTATTTTTTAACCGCACCTTAACTGTTGCACCCTAGAGTCGCCCGTATGTACATTGCACCATTTTAGTGGAGAGTTGAAATCTAGGGCTATGGGTCCAAAATTAATGATAAAAAATAGATTGTGAATTTGACAGTTACCGAAACAACAGGGGATTGACAGTGTAACCTAGTCAACAAGCAACTTCTGATTTTTGTGTGAAAAATAAAGACAACTGCATAGAAGGGGACAAGACACAAGGACTAAGCATGGCTCGAATTGTCTAAGTAGTGGAAAATAAGGAAAAATCCAAAACAAATTACCAAGACAATTGGTTAAGGACATACAAAGACTCAGTCTGCATAGTCTCAAGTCGACGATGTATTGTTTTGTATTATTTCTATTTTTTTGAACGGTCTTTATCATAATAAATACTGTTGTTTTTTCTTCTTATCATTAATGTTAGGTCCTAAGTAACTTTCAGTCAGTGTTGAAGTTAAGATTCAATATTGAAGAGGTAAAAACAAATTGGGCACTTAAACAAAATTAAACCAAAAGATTTTGAGGTTAAAATCTAATTTGATTAATACCCCAAGGAGAACCCGACGTCTATTTTTTTTAATCATCGATATTCAATCAATTGGTTGATTAATTCGAATCGAATATTACAAAGACAAGGATAAAATTAGGATCAAACACTGAAATGGACAAGAGTTTATTAAGTCTTAAGTCTGAAGATTGTAAGAAAAAAAATACTTATTTGACTAATATTTAAACTAAAAATGATCTCCAAACCCCTAAATAACTCTATCATTGGTAGAGGCTTATTATGAAGGTGATCCTTCTAATCCAATTGCTCCATTTACAATGCTAAGATTCGAATTTTTAACCATGTTTAAGGGGTTAGTGTCTCATCTTACTAAACCAATTGTTTTTAAATGTTTTTTTAAGTCTAGAATTTTATTCAGTGCATTCACAGTATATATATATAATGCTAGTTAACTATGTTGAACATTGTTAATGAAATAATAAATAATTTTTTAAAAATAAAAATAATTATTAATTTTTTTAGCATTTTGTGATTCGACTTATATGAACTAAATATATAAATCGTTAGATAATTTAAGTAGATCTCAGAACAACTTCTTTATGGCCAAAGTTTTTTTTTCTGTCAATAGGGTTTTTATTTATTAATATCAAATGTTGATGGAAACCAACATTGTGAAAATTACAGAATGCTTAGAACCATAACAAATACCCTACTAGCAATTTTTTATATTAAAATTTTGTTTTCTTTTATATTTCGATTTTTTTAGTTTTTTTATCTATCTTGTAGCACGCTTTTCTTTTATCTTGTGACACGTTTTTCCTCTGTCTTGTGACAAGCTTCTGTCTTATGGCACGTTATCATTTATTATTGTGATAAATCTGTGTTCGTGAATATGTTTTTTTACAATGCTCGACTATGATTTACGAATTGTCGGTGGTCTTTAATAGTTTGATCATTTTTTATGGTTCATTTGCCGATGCAATTATATTTGTTTTACGAAGCAGCTTCCAAGATTGTGGGTTTTGCTATCACTCTTACTTCAATTTTGAAGCCTATAGGTGAATAGAGACGAAGTCTTTTTCCTTCTATTTTCTCCAGTGTCTCATCTTTATCACTGTTTCGCAGCCCACTAGACGTGTTTTGATGGTATGATGTTTTACTTTTTTAGTTTTTTATTTAAATCTATTGTATTTTTTTGCTTCAATTTCATTTCTTTTAGATTATTTCTCAATTTTATTTTTTAATAAAATTCAGTCGGCATATTATTCAAAGAAAAAAACATTTTTGCAACAACAACCAACAACTTTCGGACCCAAACAACTGCATAACATAACACATTTTTGCAATCTGGGATTCGAGACAAAACAGCTATGTAGCGGCTTAAAAATAACCTCCTATCAATGCAGCCCCGAAAACATAGAAAAATCTCCCTCACATTCTTGCATACACATATATTACACGTTCTTACTGGTTTTTGTAATCTCAATTTTCGACCCTAATGCCTTAGCTATCGACTATCGAGGGACCATGTCAGAAATGGAAGCTTCATTAACGGATGGAACCGACTTCGTCGGAGTCGGACTGGACGAATCCGACACCAATTCACTCCCCAGAGATTTCGAGTTACTGCTAGGGATAAGGAAAGATGCCGGACGTTGAGGTGCTTGAAGTGTAACCGAGAAACTGTTGAGCATGAGGACTATGGCTGCCATGGAAGGCCTCAGGATTGGATCTTCTTGAACGCATAGCAAGCCGATGTGAATGCATTGAATGACTTCATTTCTAGCATAAGAACTCCCCAAACTGGGATCTAACAACTCCAATGGTGTTCCACTACTCCAGTGTTTCCAAACCTGAAAGAAGTCCGCATATTTACATTTGTTTTATATTCGATGCACTATCCGTCGGTAAATATGCACGGTTAATATGTAGATATATAAAATGACAGTATAGCAAATAAAAATCACATGTTAAGTTGGTCATGTACTTACATAGCTTAATAGGTCCTCGTCTTCATCTGTTTGATGGAAATTGCTGCATTTCCTTCCGGTGATAATCTCCAGAATTATCACTCCAAAGCTGTACACATCAGATTTGATAGAAAACTGCCCATGCATTGCATATTCCGGAGGCATATATCCACTACAATCCACAATTCATTATGTCAGTTTAGCAGTAAAAATCAACAATTAATGCTGAATAAAAAAGAACAATCTAAACTTACTATGTTCCAAAAACTCTACTTGTGTTGCCTTGAGATTGATCAACCCCGAGAATTCTTGCCATGCCGAAATCTGAAATTTTGGGATTCATCTCTCGGTCCAGCAAAATGTTGCTAGTTTTGATATCACGGTGTATAATTTTAAGTCTAGAATCCTCATGAAGATAAATAATCCCTCGAGCTATTCCTCCGATTATCGTGTACCGCTTTGTCCAGTCCAGTTCCCCTCGTTTTTCAGGGTCTGTACGATGCATCAAAATAGTACATTGGAGTTACTTATTTGAAATAAGTTTTGAAGAATCATATCTCCGTACTCATGTTGTCGGCACGATGAATGAATAAAGTGTTGTTTAATTATATCATACCGAATAGGAAACAGTCCAGGCTCTTGTTGGGAACAAATTCATAGACCAGTAATTTTTCAGCGCCTTCCAAGCAAAATCCCAATAGCCTCACAAGATTTCGATGTTGAAGCTTGGCTACCAATGCAACTTCATTCTTGTATTCCTCTGCACCTTGGCTAGAACTCGCTGCTAGCCTTTTCACAGCTATTTGTTGTCCATTGGGGAGTTTGCCTTTGTAAACCGGACCGAATCCGCCTTCTCCCAACTTGTTATCGTCCGAGAACTTGTTTGTCGCAGCTTCAATCGTGCTGAAATCAAATTCCAAGGACTCCATTGTCGTAATTTCATCCCCTGCCGTATATATAAACAGAACAAGTACTGCATATTAGCCTTTTGTATGCACTCCATCGAATGATAAATGACTAATATGCACGATACCACTCGATCTTTACCTTTTTCTTGTTCCACAGCATCGTACTTCTTCGATTTCCTAGTAAGAAAACAGATCAATCCCCCTGCAAAGATCACAACAGAGACAACAACGGGGACGACGATGGCGATTATAGCTGTTGATGACATCTTGTTCTTCCCTGCAGCACAACAAACAACTAATCAGGCATACTATGATTAATTGATCATTCCATTGAAAGTTCACCGTTCTATTCTACCTTTCGATTGAGGCGCCGGAGGAGAATGAAGAACTGGTTTCTGGGTCGGTGAAGGTGGCGGCGGTGGTTTCGCTGTGATCCGGTAAAAAGGGTACAATTCGTATCTGACGTTACAGCTCGGAAACACAACTCTGCCCCCTTCTTTTCCCTCACATCATTGCGGAAGATAAGCGATAGCTGTTTGCAGGCAGGTTTCACAATCGGACACAGATAAATCCAGTGTGCACTGAGCAAGCGTATAGAGAGTTTGGAACGAGGTGAAATTGACTTCTTTGGTGGCATATTTTTTTCCCAACTGATCACCATTAGAAGCCTGTGTGGCTATCTCCTTCATCGTGTTCCCGAGCAACTTCATGAACCGGTCCGGTTGCGATACGTTCCCCGTATTCAGCAGTTCCAAAGAAGGTTTCATCTCCCATGCAGAGAAGAAGGAACGGTTGGAGTAACGTAACGTACACTCGTCGTAGTAAACTAAAGCCGTCTTCCTGTTGGGGCAGAGTTGAAGTATCCGCCTGGAAGCGGAGGTGACGCATTATCGACATATCTCTTTGGTGTCATCCCCGCGGCAGAGGAAGAGGCCGTATACGGTATCCGGGGGTTGTTGGCCGACGGTGAGGTTGTAGAATCCGGTTTGTCGAGTAGAGTTGGATTGAAAAGATGAAAGGAGGAAATTGAGGTTTTGGTGAAACGGGCTGTTCCGAGTGTAAGTTGTTGTGTTTGAACCGCAGTCATTATCTAAGAAAACAACTGCTGCTTCACTGCTCAGACTCAGCATTAGGCAAAGAAAGATGTAAATTAAAAGGTTCCTGGAGATATCAAAGGACACCATTGTTGATGATCGGCTCTTGCTGTTTGTAGTGCTGGATAGGTGTTTATATAAACTTTTATTATTTTAAAGAGGATTAATATTTGTTATTTAGGGATTTTTAATTAGGCACCTGGTGGTGGTATTTCTTGTGTATGATTTTTCTCGAGAATGAAATCATACTTATTCACCTTAAAAAAAATTGTTGTTTATCATAGGAGACTCACGTTCGAGCACTTGTATGCATAAGGTGTGTGTCTTGTCAAAGTATACAAAAATTATAAATAGATATTACATATAATTACTTAGTATATTTTAAAAATATTTGATACACAAATGAGGTATCTTGTATCTAACATAAGTGAATTAGATATTGAAATTTTATCATAAAAATTAAACTCATTTAAATTATTTTTTAATGATGTAACATCATCTGATTAACTAATATTGTATTAAATTACACATCGCCAGAGATCCATTAATTGACTTAGTGGTTAAGGATATTGTCTTATCTTGTACGAGTTCGAATCTTGACATGAGTGAGAATATAATACATCTTCATTTAATCAAAACTCCTAAACTATAAACCATAAACCATAAACCGGATCTCTAACCCCTAAAATTAGGACGCTTGTGGAAACAAAAAGTTCCAACCTCCAATGCATGAGATATTTTCTTTTTAATTATAGATTAATATTTGATACACTGCCAGTGTAAAAAAAAGTTTACACAAGAATGCCTATTTTCAAGCCTAAATTTAAAATTTAAAATTCTAACCTTAAAACCCTACAAATCTAATCACAAACCCTAAATTCTAACCATAAAACCTAAATTCTAAACCCTACAACCTAAACCCCTAACCTCTAAACCCTAAACCCTAAATAACCCCACTAGTGAAACTTTATTTTTCACCGTTAGTTTATAGGATAATAATCTATTAATTATTAGATTTATATTCAGTATAATGGCGGTGAAAACTAAAAGTTTCTATAAGTGTCTTAATTTTAGGGTTTAGGAATTTTACTTTTAGGAGTAGGGGTTTAAAATTTAAGGATAATGGTTAGAATTTAAGGTTTAAAGGTTAGAGTTTAGTTTTTAGGGTAATATGGTGAGGATTTAGATTTTAACTTATAGACCCTAAATTTAAACCCTAAACCATAAATTTTAACCACTATCCCTAAATTCTAAACATCCAAACCTAAAGCCCTACACCCGAAAATGAATCCCTAAACCCTAAAACTAAAGTACTTACAAAAACTTTTAATTTTCACCGCCAATGTATCGAATAATTACCTTAATTATTATGTTTATGCAATTTAATCTTCTCATTTTGCTGGCGATTATAAGCTCTAGTAGATGTTTATGGAGGAGCCCACTTATTATTTTAAATAGAAGTTTAAATTAAAAATTTTAAATATTTTTGAAGGATATAATTTAAGTTTTCAAAAAGCAGAGTCTAACACAAATTTTTAATTTTTTTAAAAAAATAATACGAATTTCTAAAAGCTTTCAAACATCGTGTGCAGTATATGGGAGGTACAAATAGTGTTCCCGGCGGAGGGAAATGTTTTCTTCGATTCCGGGAATACTTGTTGCCCTCTTTCGCGGCTAAAACCATTAAGAAAAATGGTTTTCTTTGCAATTTTTTGGTTTATTTGGCTATGCAGGAATGAGGTAACCTTCATTCTAGATGAAAATCAAAATTTTGATCTTATTTTCTTAAGGATTGGGTGGTGGTATCGCGTTACGTGGTCGGACGCGTCTGTGTCGATTAATGGTTTTATAGCAAACCCAAATTCATGGTGCTTGTCGAAGGTGAAGAAGGAATTGAATGAGAGTTGTGAATGGTCTGCCTCATTAAACGGTAAAGTTTAATTTAATATCGGTGATGGAGAGCTATGAACCTGCGGGCATAAGAGGTGTGTTAAGGAATCATATGGGCGAGGTCCTCATAAATTTCTCCAGATCAATCCATTTTTCACTCTGCTTCCGCTGAACTTTTACGGTGAAGGAGGTGCTTACAATATTCGCTGCATCGAAGTGGGCAAAGCTAGCTAACCTTGTGGTCGAGTATAGTTGTAGTAATGTTGTGGCTTGGATCCGTCAGTCTTCATGCACGCCCTTTACTTTAGTTTCGAATATATAATTTCTTCTCCTTCGAAAAAAAAAGAATATATAATTTCTTCATGCCTGACCGTTTGCTATGAAGCACTGGGACCGCGGTTTATGGTCGTCCCCCGTGCCAAATACGTTTTTGAGATGAGTACGGTGTGAGTACAAAAAACGGACATTCCGGGAACGTCTCAGGTTAATAGGGTAACTCGTAAATTTAACGTGTTAGTTTATAATAATTCATGAAGAAAATGATCATATTTCTACAAGTTAATTAGATGCGAAATTTAAAAATTATTTTTTTGTAGTTACGCAAGGGGTTTTGTTTTTTATCGTAAGCCCTCTTTTTTTTAAGAAATTGCTTAGTTGTTTGAAAATTAATAGGGTATGTTGGGAGACTGGAGGGGACGTTTCGGGGACGGTATTTGTATTAAAATCATTTGAAATAAAGTTTGAATTATTTATAAAAGTTGAATAACTCGAAATTTTTAGTAATTATTGTATTAGTTTTCAAGTTCGAGACGAGTTCATCAATTCTGCAAAATATATGTATATTGCATATGAAAAATATGAAGAAATATATGTGTATTGTATATGGTTATAGAAAATCGTTTAGATTGTAACTAATTAGCACCATAACATTATAAATGTGTGCTTCTAAATGTGAACAAAAAATTGAACAACTAGACACAACTTGAATTTCATAAATTTCACTCGACTAAAAAAATTCAAATAAAGTTTGAGTTATAAAACATGATTCATCAACTCAACTAGACTCGATATTTTATCTCCTTTTATTTTTCCGAGGTAATTTTGTTATCCAAGCTCTTTACAATAAACACTACGAGATTAAGTTATGATGCTGAATTTTATTAACGTTGATGAAGAAAATACCAGAAGATAAGACTTTTTTCATTTGAGATTTCAAATTTTAATTTGTTGTTTTTATGGGTTATCTTGAATATAATTCCAAGATTAACTGTTTATAAGATTATGTATTTTACTATCTGTTTTTTAATCTTTTCAATAAAATTAATATTTTATTAAAAAATTAACATATAATACGACATACATACGTAATTACAAACTATTACGCTCAACCTAACTATTAAATCACTATCCAAAAACACCCACATTTCAAATTTTGTTTTTAAAAATATTCATGTGTGAAAAGAAGAATGAAAACAAGAAATTATTTCTATGGAGAAAATAGAGTACGTTGACCCATTGACTGCAGAAGACTTGAATTTTAATTCTTATGTTAAAGTCTATGTTTTATAATTATGAATTTTAATTCAAAATCTTGCGTGAACAGAAGAATAAGGACAAGGCAGCAAGCAATTATTTCCATGGAGAAATTAGAGTACGTTAACCCATTGACTGCAGAAGACTTGAATTTTCTACCCCAAATATGAAGAAATGCAAAGAGTCAAGAAGTATGATAAGTTTGTCTAAATTCATTTTGAAATATAATTTTTTTTTCAAATCCGTTAATATTTATAAATGATAAACTCAAACTCGTTTACAAGCTTATTATAATATTTTACTTTTAAAATTATTTTATTTTTAATTTAATATTTTTATAAAATTTTACTTTCATCAACTTTATTTTTTGATACTCTTTCACACTCGAAATTTTTAACATATTTTTTAATATTTATATTAAATATTATATAGTATAAATTTAATTTTTATACGATATAAAATAAATAAAAATAATACAATACAATATATTATAAATTTATAAAACGGATTGGGATCGGGTCGCAAATGTTAAAATATGGAGTATAAGTTCGAGCCTTAAATATGTCTACGTGATAATATACATTAAAAATAGTATAAATTTTACCGTTTAAATAAGTAGACATTAGCAGATAAATTTATGAGAAAAATATTGTTGGCTGATTTTTTTTTTTTTTTTGGCTTGAGGAGGTAAGAAATACCCTTAAGTTAATTTAAAAAAAACTCCAAAAAATATGAAATTATATAAATTATTTAAAAATAGAATATATAAAATATTGCATACTCTATCATTATTCAAAAGGTGCTTACCGTATCGAAAATGATAAAGTAGATAGTGATTTTTTTTTATAATGATAACTGAATTTTATTAAAAAAATTATAAAATATATTATAAATATAATACAACCAGAAGGGAGAATAATAATATGAACTAGTCCACCATAAACTCATACAAAAATTTAAAAGTGCAAAGAAAAGTAAATATTTTTAATTTTACGCTAATTTAAAATAGTTTGATGAGTACAAATTGAATACTGAGATTAAAAGTTAAAAAATATAGAGATTTTTATAGAAAAAACGAGTAACTTCAACTACAAATTTACATTTATTCACTTGTCCGGTCCAGAATCGAAGTGTAAAACTAAAAAATGTTACATTATATATAAACACTAATCGGATTTATCGAGGGAATAAATCAGTAATGGATGTCTCATTAACTGTGGCGGCCGACGGTGGAACGGTACTCGTTGATTGATCAGATTTATAGTCCACAATCGAAAGCTTTTCCTCTGTTATGGTGCCGAAAAAGTACGCCGTTCGTTGAGGTAACGGTAGACTAACCGATGAACTGCTAAGCATGATAACAACTCTCGCCATTGTTGGCCTCGCTTCCGGATTTTCTTGAACGCACAACAAGCCGATGTGAATGCACCTAACGACTTCATTGCTTACATATGAGTCTCGTAAAGTCGAATCCATCAACTCCATCGGTGTCCCGTTTTTCCAATGTCTCCATGCCTGCAAACAATCACGAGTTAAGGCTTCTGAATACACAGTTTTTCGATTTCGAATGCGAGTGTTGGATACGGATATAGTCAGGTTTTTGACGTTTTCACAGGTTTATTTCCGTATCCATTAAGGTAAAAATGGGAATTTCATCTAGGACTTACATAAGTTAGAAGGTTTTCGGCATCTGCAGAGCGACAGAAACTTGTATTTCTTCTGCCACTTACAATTTCCAGTATCAAAATGCCAAAACTAAATACGTCGGACTTGTCGGAGAATCGTCCATGGATTGCATATTCTGGGGGCATGTAACCACTGCAAAATATAGCAGCGTAAGTAATGAAACTATAATTTAGTGGAAGGAAAATTAACTTACTATGTTCCGACAACTCTCTTTGTATGTTGTAGGCCTTTATTTCCCCTGACAAGTTTCGCCATGCCGAAATCGGAAATCTTCGGGGTCATGTCCTCGTCTAGTAAAATATTCCCGGCTTTAAGATCACGGTGTATGATTTTGAGACGCGAATCCGAATGAAGGTATAAAAGCCCTCGAGCAATCCCTTTAATGATTTTGCATCGTTGGGACCAATCCAACTGTCTTTGTTTCTCAGGATCTGAAATGGAAAGATCAAACGAAAAATAGTTGTTCATCAAGATCAATTCTTTTGGTGAAAATTATAATCATATATGCTTGAAAGGAGCAAACCAAATATGAAGTGATCCAGGCTTTTGTTGGGCACAAATTCATAGATAAGCATCCTCTCTTTCCTGTGTAAACAATATCCTAATAGCTTCACTAGATTCCGATGCTGGAGTTTGGCAACCAACACGACTTCGGTCTGGAACTCATCGGCACCTTGATCGGAGCTCGACGATAGTCTCTTCACAGCTATTTCTTCTCCATCAGGAAACATGCCCTGATCAAACACAAAAATTGTTCATGAAACAATCAACCTTTGAGCTATCTTTAATAAGTCTCAACTCCTCTACTTTCCTCACCTTATATACACTGCCAAATCCACCAGCACCAATCTTATTAGTCTCGGCGAAGTCGTCCGTGGCATCTTTAATGATACTCAAATCAAATTGCAGAGATTTCATGGCCCTGGCTTTCATTCCATCTGCAGATTGATTGTAAGCCCATAAACCAACTTCAGTTACATGATCACAATATATATTTAGACCATTTTGGCTTACCTTTTCTGTTTCTTCGCGCGATTAGTTTCTTGCTTGTGCATAAGAAACTGGACAAAGCCAAGAACCCCACTGTTGGAACAACAATTTTAATCACCGTCTGTGATGACATCCCCTTTTTAACTGGAGGCGGTGGAGGAAATAGAAGAGGCTGTTCAGGCGGTGAGGCCGGCGGCGGGGCTTCTTTACTTTTGTTACTTACTAGATTATAGAAAGGCACGGTCTGATATTGCGCTGTACAGCTCGGGCGCATGGCGAATCCTGATATGTTTCCATTGGTATCAATTAGCAAGTCCGCAACAGCATCCTGTAGGCATGTGTAGCAATCTTGACCGGAAATATCAGGTGTGCACTGAGCCAGGCTATAAAGGGTTCGGAACTCTGTGAAAGTTGCCTCTTCCGTAGCAAACTTTTTTGTAGCATTCGAAGCTCGAGTTGTAACATTTTTCATCACGGATGCCACCAGTCGGTTAAAGCGGTCCAATTCCATTGCACCATCATTATAATTCCACATATCTACTCTAGGCTGTTCAGCCATGGAGGAAAAGATTGACTGGTTCGAGTAACGTAGCATACACTCGGTATACCAAATTATAGCCCAGGTTTTGTTAGGACAAAGACCAAGTACCTCAGCGGCAGCAAGGTTGATGCAGTCACGGCAATTTTCCGGGTGGACATCACCACGGCAGAGAAAGAGACCGTAAACCGTGTTAGGCTCTTTTCCCGCGGTGGTGTTGAAGAACCCGTCGTGCTCCGTGGCGTTGGTTGAGAGGTAAGAGAAGAGGCGATCGATGTTGGCAGTGTAAACGCTGTTTCCGGTCAAAGGGGGTTCTTTGGAGCAGAAATGGTACATTAATTCTGATTCCGCCAAACTGGCGAAGCTAAAGATTGAAACAAACAAAGTCAGAAAACAGATTTTGGTGAAGGAATCAGCCATCATCAATAACATTTGATTTAAGTTCACTTAGAAAATCTGAAAATGATAATTTCGCTTATTGGGAAGGTTATTAAACTATGAGATTAAGTCAAAGCTGATAAGTCTAGCAATGCTTGATACTTCTGCAAGAATTTTAGCCATTGATAGCTCGTTGATGTGACAATTCATATCGCAATCTACATGTAATTTATTTTTTTCTTTTGAGTTTTTCATAATTTGCTCCCGCAGCTACCATTTCATTTTGAGATTAAAATATAAAAAATTAAATTTAAAGGGATTAAAATAAAATTTTTCAAAAATACTTAAAAAAAATTGCATTTACTCTTTTTAGTTAAACGGCGTGTTTCCTCTAATCATTAAAACATTTTTGCTTTGCATTTTTGAGGCAAATTTTTTAGTCCACGTAACTTTCTAGATATGCATACTGACAAGGGGACGTAGTCATCATATTACCGTCTTCATACGGGAAAAAATATTATTTTGACAGTCGATTTTGAAAAAAAAAATCAATTTTAACTCTTTGGCTTCAATCTTTTTTAACCAATTGGAGTTAAAAGTTTATTTTTTTTGTCTAAAAATATATCATTATTCATAAGTATTCAATGTGTATTTTCACTGCATCTTAAAATTTTCATTTTAGTCATTGTTATTTTATTTCCTTTCAATTAGGTCCATATAACGTTACCACATGAAGCAAAATGAAAAAAAAAATCCAGAATACATTAAAAGTACACAATTTCAAAATACACTATAGTTATAAAATTACATTAATTTTTTCTCAATTTAAATTATTTTAGTCCGTCTATTTTAATTTTTAATATTTTAGTCTCAAAATGTAAAAAAGGGGCCAGAGTCGTCGGTAGCTGCCGAAGGCTCCGTCATCCCGTTTAGCTCGCCAACAGCTTAACTTGACTCCCCTTGATACTATAAAAACACGACCATATCCCTTAATATATATATATATATATATATATATATATATATGCCATGTACCTTTTTCCATTTTTTTTAATTAACAACCCTTTTCCCTAAACAAGCCTTAAAAATTCAACGTTTTAGTTAATATATCCATTAAAAACGAGAATTTGACTTTTTTTGAAAGATCGTTGACCAAATTTAATGTAAAAAAAGAGTCGATTTGGAATTACCTTGATATGATATGGGCTTTTAAGCCTTATATTGGTAATAGAAAACAAAGGTTCAGCTTCAGAGTTCTGTGGGCCTAAAAATATGGGTCTTCTATTACTCTTTTCTTCTCAATTATTTTATTTTTAAATTTATTTAAAATTTTAGTTAAGAATCACTGCTCAAATCCCATTTTAAAATAATTTGTATTTATGTTTTTTAATTAAATTAAATAAATTTTCTTTTTAGATTATCTTTTCATTAAATGAATATATAATTAAATATTCAAGTTTTATATATAACTTATAATGTATATTAAATATATAATTAAATCAAATTAAACAAAAACTTTGATTTTTTTCTTGATTTATTATGAAAAATCCAACTCCAATATCATTCATAATTGAACACTTCTATGACATAATAAGCATTTGTTAACTAAGTTTATGGTGTACGGACATCATTTTAATTTTAGTTCATATTAAATTTCACATTCGCTATCAGAAACCTATTTTCCCTCGGACGAAACATAATAGAGTCCCAAGGGGGCTTTTGGCCCCTCTAACAATTTAAATTTTTCATATTTAGTCTTTTTTTTGAAAAATTTATTTTGACCCCCTCAAATTTTTAAAAATTCATATTAAACATTATTTTTTTGAATATTTATAATTAATTTATCTAAAATTTTTATTTGTTCCCTTCGAATTTTCGGTCTAATGATAATTTAGGTCCCTATAAAATCTAAACAATACGTAAATTAGGCATCGTCACTCAATCTTGAGTTAAAATACTTAATAAACTCTTATATTTTTAAAGTTCAATAATTTTGACCACTTCTGATATTTGATTCCGAACCGTCCATATTTTCTCTCCTTATGAAAAAAACATTTGATATATAATGTGAACTTAAAACCTTTTGCATGCTCTTTTAAACTTTTTTTTTTATATAATTGTATTTTTGAGGAATTTAGTCTCTTTATTTTGTTAAATTTAAAAATTCAAGTCTAATTGATATTATTGTTAGTTTTTTTTATTAAATTTATTGATGTAAAAATTTTAAAATAAAAAAATACAAACTTGACAGCTATGTAACCAAAAAAATTACGTCGTAATATACCTAAATTTAACATAAGAACTTCAACATCGTTAACAATTGTCCTTAAATTTTTAAAGGGATAAAGCCAAAAAAATGTCTTCAACATTTGACTGAATAATTATTTTGGATCCTATTCTGTTTTTGAGCCGTTCAATCCTCAACATTTTATTTTGGGTTAAAATGGTCCCTCTGTGGATGAAAATTGTTAGTCAACTAACAGTAAATGACGTGAGCACTAATCTTTTTAAAGGATACGCCCCCTGCTTAAACTCTAAAACTAAAGCGTGTCATTTCACGTGAAACGTTGGATTCTTTGATGGGTTGGAATTTAAAGGATTGTAAGTAATAAGGAGGGCAATTGGAACTTTCATTTTCATTGTTGCTTTGTCACAAACTTACCATTTCATACAATATCTCTTGGAAAAGTTAATTACTATTTAAGTGCTAAGTTTCTGTCAAATGAAGTTCTCATTATAGGCAGAAACCTTTAGGTAATGAACAGAGAGAACTTCCTGCATCACCGGAGTTCCCGTGGGGGGGGGGGGGGGGTTCAATCATCTAGGTGCAACGCTTGAAATCGATAAACCATTGGCAGAGCAACTTTGAGTGAATCTTTGATGATGCTCGGCGAATCTTCCCACAGAGAAGGCCGGCTGTTGTGGTTGGCTTAGTGTCACGGTTTCCCCTTTTAACATGACCATAACAGATGACATTGTAGGCCTGTCAAATGCGTCTTCTTGAACGCACAACAGCCCGATGTGGATGAATCTTAAGAATTCATCCGGCAATCCATCAGTGAGTAACGGATCCATCAACTCCAAAGCATTCTCTTCATTCCAGAGATGCCATGCCTGCATCACGATTCGAAGTGACTAAACGGTATCTAGTAAATTGAAGAGAAAAGCAAGTAATTTAAGCTGGATTAAAAAAGTTACATATGCTACGAGGGTCGATTGATGAAACCCTGCATTTCGTTTGCCTGTAATTATCTCAAGCAAGAGTACTCCGAAGCTGAAAACATCGGACTTAACCGAATAAAATCCTTCCATGGCATACTCCGGAGCCATGTATCCGCTATAGCAAACAAAAAGAACCGGATTTTAGTATGCTTGAGAAAGAATATTTAGCAGATCATCAGACTACGTGCTTTAGCCTTACTAAGTTCCGACTATCCGTGCTGTATTAGCTTCGCTATCTGCGCCTGCAAAGATTCTCGCCATGCCAAAATCTGAGATTTTCGGGTTCATATCAAAATCGAGCAACACGTTGCTAGCCTTTAGGTCCCTATGTATGATCCTAAGCCGTGAATCCTCGTGTAGATAAAGAATTCCCCTAGCAATTCCATTAATAATGTTCAAACGTTTGCTCCAATCGAGCTGTGCACGTTTCTTTTGATCTGATGCAAAAAAAAAAAAAACAAGGATCAAGCAAACACATTCGAGTCATTTACAGATTCAATCGATCAAAAACAAGGAGCTCAAAGCAAATTTAGAGCTTAAGAACATACCAAAGAGGACAACATCAAGGCTGCTGTTGGGCATAAATTCATAAACAAGCAACTTTTCCTGCTGGTCCACACAAAAACCAAGAAGCCTAACAAGATTTTTATGTTGGAGTTTCAAAATCAGTAGGACTTCATTTGTGAACTCCAAGACACCTTGTTCAGAGAAGCTTGAAAGCCTTTTGACAGCAACTTCCTTTCCATCAGCAAGTACACCCTAAAAAGAAAAAACAACAACACATTTTATATTGCAGAAAAGGCATAATATATTGCAAAATTGTTGATTTGGACATCAATATTACCTTGTAAACAGATCCAAAACCACCTTGTCCCAGCATGTTGGAATCCGAGAAGTTATTGGTAGCTGAGTGTATGGTTGCCAAATCAATATAAGAATCATTTGCTTTTAACTCATCTAACCCTTCAAAATACTGATCCTGGAAACCTGGGTTCTCATGGTCGCCATTATTGTGTTGTTGAACATGATTTCTCACGATTTCCTCCTTCCCTGGGACATCGAAACAAAGAGCAAAAACTAAGCTTCTAAAAGGCCCAAAAGAACATGAAGATTTGAGAGAACTTGTTGCTATGGTTACCTTTTCGAGTTCCTTTCTTCATTGCACAGCGGTATACGATCGAAGCCATCAGCACTACCAGCAAAAATGCTGATCCAATTGTAAGAACTACAATCACCCATATTTTCTTTCCATTTCCACCGCCTGTATTTCAAAGTGAAGAATTGTATCACTTTCACGGAACTGTATCAGTTTCATGGAATTTCACTGAAATTGCATACCTCTTGTTGTACTTGTAGGTTGAATTTGTGGAGAAACAGAGGACTCGTTGGCGCCTTCGTAAAAGGCGTATAACTCGTACCTAAGATAGCAACTGCGACTAAGCAATCGTGCCCCACGGGAACCGTAGCACTGGGATGAAACATCTTTTATGGCAGCTTCTAGGCATTGGTTACATTCATCGGGGGACAAGTCTAAGGTGCACTGCACCAGAGCATACAGAGTGTTGTCTACGGTATACGGTTCATCTCCAGTAGCATACATATTTGCTGAGGAATTAAAGGCTGCTGTTTTGGTAAGATTGCGCAGCTTGTTCTCCACAACAGCTTGAAACTTTACAGGTTCGGACATATTAATTATATTATCTTTGCCAAGGTTGTCTTCGACGTTCAATCCACCGAGAAAGTTAATATTCGAGTACCGCAATTGGCAGACTTCCTCCCATACGACCGCTTCCGTTTTGTTCGCACAAAGATTCATTATAGCCTGCGACGCCATCGAGATGCAGCCATGACACTCATCGGATTTAACATAGTCGAGGCACATGAACTGACCGTATACTTTATCCGCTTCGTTCCCATAGGAGAGATTGTTGTATTTGGATACCCAAGCGTTTGAGGTCAGCAAATCGAGGAGATTCTGCAGACTATTTTGAAACAAACTATTATCATCGGTATTGTTTGAACAAAGTGGATAGGGAGGATCAGCAAGAGCAAGATCACGAAGACAGAACAGAAGAGAACAAAGCAGAAGCAAATGAAGGGTTTGTCTGAAACTTGTTGAGTGTTCCATATCTTGTCTAAATTTCCAGTTTGTGCAGCTTTACCCTACAAGCAAACCTTTAGTATTACGAATACTTTGACTTGGAAAGCGTGACCGAAGGTGTTATTTACTGAGCAATTTCAGGGAAGAACTTTCAAGTGAAACCACCTACTATATTATATGATTTTCTTAACTAGAGTTTACCAGTAAACTAAACTATGTTGAAATCCAACGCATTGACTGTGAGGGGAAATAATTAAAAATGGTTTAGGATTTGGACATAATTGATGCAGAAGCCAACTCAAGACGCGCTGGTTACTGTGCTGACAAACAAGAAAATGGAGAATTTATGTGGGAAACAAGGGGAAGAACCACAGAATTTAGCTAGAAGTTTTGGCTCAAAAACAAAAGGCCGTTGAAGATTATCCACAATTGGCCAAGTTCCGGGAAGGTCGCCTTTTAGTTTTTCAACCCTTCGGCATTTTAAAGCTGAATTGATCGGCGGGGCAAGGGCGGATCTTAATAAAATAAATTGGAGAACTAATTTAAAATTTTCCTAAATTATTAAATTAAAATTTTCCTAAATTATTAAGATTTAATCATAAATTTAGAAAAAAAAATAAAAGAGAACTTAATTAAAAATATTTTCAAAGACAAAATTTAATAAAAATTTTAAAATTTAAGAGGATAAATTGTAAATAGCCCAAAAGTTTTTGGGCTCCTGCCCCTCATCAAACTCCGCCTCTGCCAACGGATCAAGCGTTAATGGATATCAACCGCTACATCTCATGTCGGATCTTTGTTAAACAGCTCACACTCCTAGAAAACAAAAAAAAAATGATAATAAATAAGAATTTTAAGAGGTCAAATACAAAAGGACTTATTTTGGTACACATGGAACTTAATTGTGGTTACTTTTGCAATGTAATTTTTTTTAAATAATTATAATTTTAAATACGATTACGATATACAATGTTATATTGATTTTTACAACCATTACGACGTGGCCATTGCGTTGCAACAAAAATTTTAAATATTAAAATTTAGTCCTATACTTATTTTTACATAATTAAGTACATATACTACATTCAAAGATCTTGATATCTCTCTAAACTTCTGCTTAATTTTAGGGTTAATTGTGGACATAGTAGCTATAAAAATAAAATAACTTTTTATACTCATTTATGTTTATATTTTTTTTATCAATTTGGTCATTAATCATTAAAATTAAATACAAAATTATCATTAATTGAATTTTATAATTTTTCAATCAGTTACGTTTACAGCCTTTTAACAATCTAATTGATGAAAAATTGTAAATGCAAAGGGCTAAAAAAGTGATTTAACCATTTTAGATACGTTAAATAACGCTAAAATTGAACAAAAGTGAGGGAATGGACCAAAATTATCAAATAGAAAATAATTTAAGAACTCATTATTTCGAATAAAGTACTTGGACTAAATTTTAAATTTTGAAATAGTATAAAACCCTTTCACATATTTAAACCAATATATAACCCTATTTGAATAAACAAAACTTGGTCCATATCATCCTAGCTTTAGCCAAAAAAAAACCCAAGGAAAAGAAGCGTCGCCATTGTCATCTCTTTCTCCGTCACTTCAATAATGAATAAACCGTCACAGTAACTGAAAGTTTTCCCCCGGTCGTTATGGCAGTTACTCTGAAAATATTATCCCCCATTGCTCCTTTCGTTTTCAGAAACTTTCCACTTTTAGGCACTCTCTATAGTTTCTCCGTATCCTCAACTAGCCAAACCACGTTCCCAACCAGCCATGTTAACTCCGATCAGTTTCTATAGCATCTCACCTGTTCGGTAAAATGTCTCAACCAACATATCACTCAAAATACTTTCCAGTTAACTTGCTCTTTCTTCATATTTTTTGTCAAGACAGAAATCGCGGGTAAGGTTGATGATTCCCAGGAGTTTTTGAAGTGGCAAAATGGGGGTGGCCGTTTTCATAAGTCAGCTTCTATTGATCCAACTGCGGTTATCGAGATCGGTGCCGTAATTCATCCGGAATCCGTGTTGGGTGCAAATGCTCATGTTGGGTCAGGGACTGTGGTTGGACCTTGTGTTACAATCGGTCAATGTACAAAGATTGGGTAAGTCTTTCAGTATGCATCTGCTAATGTACATGCAGACAATCTGGATTGTGGAACTCTCATGTTTTGCTTAGATTTTGTGTTTAGGACCTCCCCCTTTTTTTACAGTTTGATTTATTGAGCTTTCTTCAGGTATAATACTGCGCTGAGTAACTGCACTGTAGGTGATTCATGTGTGATCCATAATGGAATTTGCATCGGCCAAGACGGTAAGGCCAGCTTCTTCTGAGCTTGAAAGTTATAAAAGACATGGGATTTATTCAACTTTTGATCGTTAATCCACTTTCAAAATGTTTACATATGTCCCGTTACATCACTACCCGCCTGATAGGACTATTGATATGTAATTTTGTACCGGAGTTGAATTGTTTGTCTGATTTTATTCATTTGCAGGATTTGGATTTTTTGTCGATGAGGATGGAAACATGGTCAAGAAGCCTCAAGTTGGTGTTTATTGAACTTTAAGAACTATAACATTCACAAACTTGAAAAATATATCAATAACATGATAATATTTTTTAATACCCTAAATAATGAACAATGGACTAAACATGTTAATAGAAAGCTGTAGTAAACTTGAAACATATATACAATCTATTAACATGAATCACCTACAGTGCAGAGGCCAAACATTTGGAAACACTTTATAATTGGCATCTCTATTGTGATTGAAATTATTCTTGTTGATATAGTAAAGAGTAAAGAAAAAAAGAAAAGAATTGATGCTTGTTAGCCTCTAGAAATTATCAAAAGTGTAATGCAGATACTTTATTCAGATTTATTGCAAAAGTAAATTTATTTACTATTTTTTCCTCTGTTTTTTCTCAGATGCTAAATGTTAGGATAGGGAACCATGTGGATATTGGTGCTAGCACATGCATTGATCGAGGCAGGCTAGTTATCTATTTGACTCTGATTGTTTTCTGCTCCTAACTAGTTTCTGCATTTATGAGCAGACAAATGTTTAACAAAAGTATATCACCTATTTGGTTCTGCAGTTGGAGAGACACAGTAATAGGAGATCATTCAAAGATAGATAACTTAGTTCAGGTAGTTTTTTTTTTTCCTGTCCGGCCATGTTGATAGGAATGCTCATGGTATAATCTTACCAAATGCTGGCCTTTGCAGATTGGACATAATGTAGTTATTGGGAAAAATTGCATGCTTTGTGGACAGGTTGGCATAGCAGGTTCAGTGATGTATGTTATTGTTATCCTTTATTTTTCCTTCTTTTTTCAATTTCCCTTCAAGTTTCTCATGTAGTTGAGTGTATTCATGTCATGTATGTGAACATGTTGAAATTTTCAATTCTTTTCTGGGAGTTCTGATCATATTTGGTTTCTCTCCTGCCACAGGATAGGAGACTACGTAATTCTAGGGGGAAGAGCAGCAGTTTGTGATCATGTCTCTATTGTATCAAAGGTATGTACTTGATGTTGAGACTTGAGAGCACAGCAGAGTGAGTTAAAGTTATAAATAATTCCAAGAAGGGTATGTTTCTAACCGAAGTTGGCTGTTGTAGGTCAGACTAGCTGCTAATAGCTGTGTCACTAAGGATATCAAAGAGCCTGGGGACTATGGTGGCTTCCCTGCTGTAAGGATACTTTTACATTCTCAATAGCTCTGATCTGTTATCAGGATAGAACTGTGGATTAAACACTTATCAGCCAATTTACTTTCTTGCAAGGCTGACACAAAAAGAGGCCTAAACATAATCAAGTTATCACTTTGCAGGTTCCTATTCATGTTTGGCGAAAACAAATAGCTATTCAGAGACGGAGTTCAGAAAAGGGGAAATCCTGAGGTTTATTTGGAGATAGGGAGATAGAATCATAGAATGCTAACTGTATGATTTCTCCTTGACCATGACCATGACTTTGTTTCCGTGATTTCTTGGACTTGGTGTTGCTGATGTCCACTGCTTTATTGGCTGATGTCAACTGCTTTATTTCCTGATATGGCTAAAGGATTTTGCAATTTTAAGTCGGATTTTGGTTGCAAGGTTGATTATGTTCACCGATCATCTATGATATGATGGAAAGGTTTGATTGTATTTTATTTTTGGTGTTGTCTCGGTGAAGGTTGTAACCTCATTAAGCTTGGTAACCTTTTGCTGTTCTAATAAAATATTTTGGTTTATGTTTGACACATCTCCGGTGTATAGATCTGCACAATCTGTGAATCATATTCTCATGTGCATGTTTTTTTCTTCTTTTTCAGATGAAAGATGGTATAAGAAATTCCAAATGTTTCTTTTGGATTAAACAAAGAAGTTTATACATGAGATTGAAGGTTTGGTACATGTTGATAGAAAAAAAAAAATTGTTTCATTTGCATGTCTGCATTTGATGATTACATTTAAAACACTTAAATTCATCAAGATAAGAAAATTCTTTTTCTTTGTATTGGGAAACTCATCAATATGTACAGAACCAAGGAGGAGAGAATAAAGTGACATACATGAAGAAAACCAAGGCAGGGTGTTAAAGAAACTTCAGAGGAATCTGGTAGCCTTAGTTTCAACCTTTTTGATGCATGCCGAAGTTTAACTTTCTTCTTGTTGTTGGATATCTTGCCATCTTTACGTATCGGTATATTTCATTCCCTGTGTGATCCATGGTGCTTACTCTTTATGCCCCATGTTTTATATTTGATATTAGTTGACAAATCGACTCTTAATTGCACTGCGAAGAGCTGTCCAAAGGGGGGGTGTCAACATCGACATGTTTGAGCACTCGAAAGTTCCGATACTTCCTTTGATAAAATGATGGGATAGTGTTGTTCCCCACTGTATCCACCCCATGATAAAAGATAAGAAAGATATTATCGTAGTAAATACCTGAGTTTTTGTTCGGATTATCGATGACAAGTTCATATTGGATGATACCGTGATCGGACACATTACTATCGTTTACCAAAGGGACCGAAAAGTTCACGATCGTATAATTGGGGCTTCTGGGACGCAACACTAGCTATAGACAAATATCGAGAAGGCCTATCAGGTCAATAATCTGAAGAAACCAGAAGGTAAAGCTTTTGGTTCCACACATTGTTGTTTGAGAATGGAAAACAAAACAGAGGTTTCCCCAGGGAATTGCATCGATGGATTGGTCTGGTCATGGAATTTGGCATATGACAGGGTCTAGGGAAATAGTGGTTTGAGTGAGAATAAAATTAAAGCTTAAGGCTTTCATTCGTCGAAGGATGTAAGTTTAAGATGGGAAGTTGAGAAGATACGAACTGTATTCTTTTCTTTTAGTGAGTTCATTTGCTTTATGTGACATATAAGGTTTAAAGGACTAATTGTTGAACGAAAGTTTACCTCTTGAAGCTTTTTTTCTAGATTGACTGACTGAGTTTCAGTTCTATTGTTTTCTTATATATAAAAATATCTAGTTTTATTAAAAGGGATAAATATTTAAAATAACAACAAGGGTTTATATTTATAAGCGTAAATTAAACACTTAATCTGGATATTTTTCTATAATCGTTAAAACAAAATTTGTAACTTGAGATCATACAAGGACCATACAATAATTAAAAATCCAATTAATATACAAAAAAACGTGAGTTCAAACATGCTTAAAATACTTAATACTTTTTATTTTATAATGAAATTCGAATAATTTAAATATTATATTAAAAAAAATAGATTGAGAATTCACATATATGCAAGTGTGAGAAAACACTATTGATCAAGTTCATCTCATAAGAGCAATTGTAATTACATCATACATGATTTTAATTCGAGAGAAACAAAAAAAATAACTTTTTGAAAGGGACAACATACAATTATTCCACTAAATTTCTAAATTTATTATACAATTTAAAAATAAAAAAATCTGGGGTGGGGGACAACAGCCCCTCCCAATATTAATGTACTTCCTTCCATAATTACAAATTAATCAAAATCAAACGAGAATGATTATACAGCAAATGAAGCTAAACAAATATATATATATATATATTCGTTTCATCTTGACCAACTGCAACATCACAATTGACATGCATCCTATCATTCGTAAACTGCTTTCATCTAGGGATGATAAATTTATCCGTTCTCGACGGGTTTTAACTCGACTCAATAAAAATAATTTTTTATTTAAAAAAATCAAATTTAAGGTGAGTTTTAAAAATATGGTGTCGGGATCGGGTTGAAAGTAAAAATTATTCGACCCGAATCGACCCAATTATATTTAAAATATATATTATTGTATTCATAGAAATGTCATTATATATATATATACATTATTAGGGTTTTGTTTTTCATTTCTTTGTTTTTCTTCAGTTTCTTCCCATTTCCATTTTTATTCTACCCTGTATTTTCATTCTAAATTTTATTTCTTTTTATGTTTTTAATGTTTCATATTTGAGTTTTGTTCTATACTATTTCTCATATTTTCGTTTTTTTATTAATTCGTATATTTTCTATTTCAGTACGGCTTAATATTAAAATAAGTGCTTAAATTATCATATTCTTTTTAGGTTTCTAAATTATTTTTTATTTTTTAAGTGCTCAAACTATTTTTTTTTCTTTTTAGGTGCCTAAATTTATTTTTTCCTCTTTTGAGTGCCCAATCTATCATTTTTTAGTCAAAGTAAGTGCTTAAACTATCATTTTCTTTTATAAAAATAGTGCCTCAGTTTGACTCTAAAAGAGACAAAAAATAATAGTTTAACATTTAAAAGAGACAAAAAAATTAAATACCTAAAAAAATAAAATAATTAAACACTTAAAAGGAGCAAAAAAATAATTTTAACATTTATTTTGATATTAAGAAAAAAAAAGTACTATCAATACCTATAAAGCCTCACGTGTAGCGCTGACGTGATTGAGAGAATATCTTCTAGTTTATTCTTCATTAAAATGCATGACTTTATACACAAGAATCCTTAACAGATTGCATAAACATGGACAAGATATGCCAACCAGAATCAAAAGAGTTCCTGCACTACACTCACTTTATCGGCTATTAAAATAGTTTAACTGGTTTGCATTAGAGTTGTTCATAAAAGTCCAAATTAATATATCATTTTAAAAAAATTTATAAAAAATCGAACTAAATGATAGATGATTAGTTTAAAAAATTTTGGTCAAACGATACGGTAAAATTAGCTATTAAATGAAACAGTTACATTTTTTTGGTGAAACGTTTACCGAAAAATCAAAAGAATAATTTAAAAATGAATTTTAGTGATTATTCACTACATTGCGAAGTACACTGAGTTAACTTCTGTTGTTATTACTTATGTTTATGATGTGCCTAATATTATAAGGGTAATTATTTGATACACTAGCGGTTGAATCTTTTAGTTTTTACAAGTGTTATAGTTTTAGGGTTTAGGGTATAGTTTTATTAGAATTTAGTATTTGTGAATAGAATTTAAGGTTGAGGGTTGGAATTTAGGGTTTATAAGTTAAAACCTAAATCCTCAACATATTACCCTAAAATCTAACCTCTAAACCCTAAATTCTAACATTAAGACCTAAATTCTAAACCACTACACCTAAAACCCTAAACCCTACACCCTAAAATGAGTCCCTAAACCTTAAAACTAAATCGTTTGTGAAAATTAAAAATTTTGACCGCCAGTGTATTGATATTATAAATATTGAAGACTTTATTTGAATTTCTTTGCATTGATATTTTTTAAGCTATTTAGTAGTAATAAATAGGTACATTATTTATAATACCAGACGTAAAATAGTTTGTGGTTAACCAAATAATCGTATTGAACAAATTGGTTAACCGCTTAGACGATAATTAATTTAAGCGAAATGATAATAATTTATTAAAATATCAAATTGGGACTTCCAATAGTTGTACCAACAAATAGTTTCGGTATGATTAACCGCTCATAAAGACCCTAATTAGCACCAACATATTGGTATATGCTTTAATTACTCAATAGCTGGCCCCTAGCCATGATTGAGACTTGGCGGCAAACGTGCTGCTTCCATTGCATGTGGCAAAAGTCCCAAGGTAGGCCTCAACTCTAAGTACAAGCCTTGAATGGTTTAATAGTTTGCACCTTAAAATTCTTGTCATACCGCTGCTCAAATTTTTGGTTTTGTACCATATAAGAAACAGTTCAATTCCTCGGCCTTCCCCTACGAAAATGTCCCTTTTTCTACCCTATCATATGAGCTTGTAGTATAATGATAAAAAAATGTTAGAATTGAACTTTTAGTTGACATTTAAGTTTATGAATCAATTTTGGAAAGTTTCTTCTCTCTTTTCTTTTAAAAAAAATATGAAATTGATATGGTCAAATTATAATTTTGGTCATGTATTATGTTGAAATTTTAAGTTTAGTCCTTATTTGTATAATGTCATTATCATTAGTTAGTCTAAATAGTTAACACTTGTGAAAATGTTTGTGTATTTCTTCTTAAAGCACCCTCTTAATCAGGGAAGCCGGGAGGTGATCTTTGTCAAAATATAAAATTGTAAATAAATACAATAGTAATAGTAAAGCTACCTACAAACCTCTCAAAATTTTATAATTCAATTTCAACTCTAAAAGAAACATAGCCCTTTAGTTTTCTAAAGAATTTTTCCTGTTTTTTTTTCTAGGGTTTTTTTCTTGATAGATTAGAAGAGAGGCTCCATCGACTTTTGACTAAACGACTTGCTTAAATTTTATAATAGTTCGTGTGGTATTCTTCTCCGTATTCTTATGTATTTTTTTATTTTTGTATATTTAAATTGTTGCGTGATTTGATTTAATAAGTTTTCATTTCTTCTAACGAAAATAATGAATGTTTCTTTACTCTTGTAGTATACCTTCTCTACTCTTACAGCACGCTTTCTATGCTCTTGTATCATATTTTTTTCTCTTTTCAGGATCAGATTTAACGTCATCTCTTTAGTTGACAGTTATTTAAATATCATGGTGATTCACTCCTAGTTTGGACTCTTAAACTGGTTCTTTTGTATTGATAGGTGCTTGTAATCACTAAAGATAGTTCGTGGTTGAGTTGTGGTAAAATCAAGTTTGTCCATGTACTATCATTATTATATGTATTTTTATATTAGTGTTGCTGATGTTTATCGTTCACCAACGACAATAGTATTTTTTTCTCTATCATTTTTAAAATTGTTTGGTTAGATTTAAACTCTTTACTTATATGGTCTTATTTTATACTTTAGTGACTTCTTTTTATACTTTAATAGTTTTAAAAAATCATTAATTAATGTAATTAACCTACTTTAATTTTATATTCTTCTCATAATTTTTATTATATTATCTCTTTACTTAAAAAAACTAAAAAGAAATTTTTGACATCACCCGTCCTCTCAACTCATTTTACTGATATAGATATTTTGCTTTTCGTCCGAAAAAGAAACAGCTAAATTCTACTACATTTCCCTATAAAATTGAAACCCTAATTTGCTAGGGGGGAAATTGAAACCCTAAACAGTAGAAAGTCCCTTTCAATTTCCATTCCACTCCCACGAACGAACTGGACATTTAATGTTTGTTTTTAGAGGGAAACTTCATTGTTGAGTCTACATGTGGCCCTTTAAATGAACAATAAAGAAATTTAAACCCGATTATCATATGATGGAAAGGGACTAATTGTATTAGAAATTTAGAGCCATTAATGTCTCTGTTATTTCGGATAATTAATGAATGGTGAATGATTTACAAATTTATTGGATAAACAATGCATTATTTAAGATAAAAGCATATGTTTATGTGTATAATTAATTAATTATACAATTAAATTATTCAATGGAGAGAAGTTCACGAGCTTGCAGCAGCCATCGCAAGAAAACATGGCCTCCACCACAACTGCCACGGTATTCTATCCATAATTTTTTTTTAATAGTCTAAAGGTAATTATAAGTTAATGTATGTTCAAACATATTCTTAACCCTTTGACAATGCGCATACACCTTGTAGATAAAGCGATTTGAACCCGTATCTCCTAAAATAAACATCATCCACTTTTTTATTGGCGCACTTGTTGGGTTCATTCCATCCATAATTATAGGTCAAGCTACCTTATTATCTTTATTCTTCTACTTATTATTATTATTATTATATATTTGTTAACTCTTGGATTATAACATTTAAAAATTAAAATATAGATTCGGGAGACCCAGGTTCAAATTGCTTGTAGTGGTCACAGTGGAAAAACCCAGGTTCAAATTAAATTTAGATTCGAGAGACCCAACAAGTGGTCATAGTAGAAAAGAGGATGATGTTCATCCTAGGTCCTAGAAGACCCAAGTTCAAATCCCTTTGTCTGTAAGGTGCTTATACATTGTCAAATGATTAAGAATATATATGAACAGATACTATCTTATAATTACCTTAAGACCATTAAAAAATTAAATTTAGATCAATCATTCTAGTTAATTTTTACTAAATACCAAACAACATAATTATATTTTGTGCTTAATTTTTACTAAATACCAAACAATTTCACAACATAAACACAACACTTGTAAAATCCGTTCAGCACGTAATTGTAAATTAAAAAAAAAAAAACTTGTGTTTTTCTTCTAAAAGTATAAAAAAATTCAAATTTTATTACCTTTTTAGAATATTATTATACTTTTCTTACATTTTAATAATAATATTGAAATAAAAATTCATTTAATGAAATAATGACATAAGAGTTTTTTTTAAGAAATTAACAAATTTTCTCATGTATTTTAACCTCGCCTTTTTCTCTTAAAACAAAAGTTGGAAAATAAATAGGGTAAAATATACAAATGACCACTAAACTAAGTAAAAATATTTTTTAGCCACTAAAATTTCAAATATTATAAAATGATCATTAATTTTATTAAACTGTTATAAAATGGTCATTAAATTTTATCATATTATTATAAAATAATTAATAAACTTATTATATTATTTTAAATGATATTTAAATTTATTATAATAGTCAATAAACTTATCAAACTATTATAAACGATCATTTTATAATATTTAAAATTTTAATAATAAAAAATTGTTTTTATAAAGTTAATGATCATTTATATACTTCACCCGATAAAATACAACTTGCCAACTTCAAGGAACTATCCAACGTTGTTAACTTGTTATAAAGTCGGTTCATTTCATCATCAATTTGGTTAACAAAGAAAAGGAGTTATCTTTCTTCTGCAACTGTTCTCTCTTCCTCTCGAATGGTGTTTTTTTTTCTTTTTCAAAAGTCTTGGTCGTAAATCACGAGATTTCTTTGGTTTCAACAGTAGTTTTTTTCGTGTTAGAAAATCTCTTTGTTGTAACCAAATGGTTTGAATTTTGATTGAGACTGTCCCACTGGATACGCACTTGGTGACTCTGTATACTCTTATAATCCCACTTCTTCTTCTTCCTCCTGGGGTCTTCCTTTATTGTTTTTTCTTTTGTTTTCCGTTAATCTTCCCCTCACTTTCCCGAGAAACTGATGGACATGAAGGAAAATCAAAAGTTGGTAAGTATAACATCTCTGGGGTAGTGGGGTTCTTTTTTAAATTTCGTCTAATAAACTGTTTCTATCCATTTATCTCCGATCTACTAACATGGTTCCTTGAGTTTTGATCTTAATTTCAAGGTAACCGCTGTTCTGTTCTGTTTTTGTTTTCCTCTGACTTTGTCTGGTCGGATTCTTCATAGGATTTAGCATCTTCCTACGAGGGTTGTGTGTCGGAAGAGAAGACATCCACTCAAAAGATTTCAATTTTGGATCATACTAATGGATTCCAATACACAACTACTGATAAATCCGATAGCTTTGTTATCGACATGGAAAGTTTCTCTCATGGAGGATTCAATAAAGAAGGCAATCCAAATCCAAGAATCACAGTAAGTTCTCTTATTTTTCTTTTCTAGGAAAATTCCAATATTATCACAAAATATCATTCTTTTTCTGTTTGTTTGACTAGAAAAATTTGCAAAGAAGCCTTTCACGGAAAGGGTCTCAACGAGATAACAAGAAGACTATTGCTCCCGGTCTCAGTGATAGAGATTCTTTTGTTTCCACCTCTTCACCCAAAGGTACAAACTTTTTCTTCACAATTGCATTGTCAATTTTCCCAGAAGAAATTTCCAGGAAAAGAAAATTGTAACTGTTTGGCTTGAATGAATTCACCATGTACTGGTGGGTGTTTAATTAGTTTGGTGCAAAGTACAGATTCTTGAAGAGTATTGTCCTTTTTATTGATGCACTTTTTGCATGGATTGTTTGAAATTTCAGTGTAAAACACCTGTTAGTTTACATTGATTTTATTTCCAAGATTGAGCATTGAATTATTGGTAATTCAACTACTCTGGTAGGGTCTTGTATGCCTGAAAAGCCCGCAGTGGTGGTCGCCGGGACCACTGATCCTGCCACCAACCAACAAGTCCATCATCAGATCACTGTTACAACCGGCAGTATCGCTGAGGCAGCCGAAAACAGATTTAGTAGGAGAAATAGTTGCAGGCGGCCTCCTTCACCGTGGCTACTCGATCCCAAGAGGATCCTCATGTTATTTGCCACATTGTAAGCCTGCAAATACATAAACAATTTTCAACAAATTTAATTTGATATATTGAAGTGAAATCTTTCCGTTCTTCGACAGGTCGAGCATAGGTTCGATTTTGCTGATATACTTCACCTTGTCGATGAGCAAAACGAATGGAGACGAGGGTGGTTTAGATTAGTAGCTGGAAAAGATGACTCGCCAACCTAATGTCTGATTAAAATATGTCGCAGTGCAGTACACGCATGGGAGTTCAAATTCAATACTTGACAAATAGAAATGGACGTAAGTGGTTGATTTATTAAAGAAATGTCTGCTTTTGATGAGAACTATACAGGTAGTGAAGAACAAAAAGAAGGTTCAAAAAAAGAAACAAATTGGGCCATGGGATGACACAATCTAACCAACCTTCCATTAAGATGGTTTCTTAAAAGGAATTTTGGAGATGAAGACAAGGACTTGCTCCACTAAGACAACGAGAAGGAATCTTTCCTTTTAAAATACACACACACATGTATGTATGTATGTATGTATGTATGTATGTATGTATGCGATGGAACAAAACATGATATCCTGTTTTTTTGTGCTTTTCTTGTTCATCTTCAAAGTTGAAATAGTTGACATGGAGGATCAGAAAGTTACCTTTGCTCCCCCTACTTCTATTTTTCTGACAATCCAACTTCCAAGTGCTTGTTGTTCTTTGTGGATTTCATGTGACTGAGATAATGGAAAGATGATGGGTCAGGCACTAAAGTATTTGTATATTTGCATATCAGCATGCGTATTCTCAAGTTTCTTACTTTTTTTGGACCGAAGTTTGAGCTTTGGATAATAAAGAAGGGCTACCTATGTGGCGGTTCTTTTCCGAAGGCTCGTAGGCTGGTTCCCACAGCTGTCGATTAGGCCTAGCACTAGGGATGATAGACTAGTACAACTCCGTGGATTTAGCACCGCACCTGTCTCAGCTGAGTTTGGGTAGTGAGCGAGTTTGGATGATAAAAGCTACCCGACGTGGGTAGTGGATACGTTAAGAATTTGAAATTTTACTCGTTTTATATTCTTGTTTCGCTTCCGACCTCTCACTACCTATCATATGAATTAAAGATTATTATAAATTTTGGGATAAGTTCACAAACTATTATGTAAATTTTAAAATTTTAAAGGGTGGCCTTGTTATTAGACCATTATGAACTTTTTTTGTTAGGTTTGATATTAGTGACGGCTTGGATGACAGTTTAGCAGATATGGGCGGATATTAACTAGGTGGTAGATATCCAGATAGATAGTGGATGCGGGATGGATTTGAGAAAGTGTCCGTGTGGTAGATATTAGCAGTATGTATATTCTATGACCATGAGCAACCAAAGACTGCAAATTTCAGTCGAGAAAAGCTGCAACATGCATGATACATTGTTGAATTGTTTCAGTTCTATAAGGCCACACCTGATCCGATAAATCAATCTTTCCTAAATACTGGATTACACCTTCAAAACTTTCAACCACTGTCATCGGCAGCAGATATGTATTAGTTTTGAGAAAAGTTTCCAAGCGGTTTTGGTAGGTCTAAGTGTCACAACCTGCCCTGGGGACCCGGGAGGAGAGCGGTGGCAGTGCATGCGAGGAGCTATGTTGCTTCGATTCTTCCTCCTTTTTAGAAGTATCCGGGTTCAACGTTTGTATCCGACACATGGATACATGAGGAAATAACCTTCAAGGATCCTCCATATACATGAAAAAACTTAAAAAAAAAAACATTATCTTGCTTGCTCGCATTGGGCATAAATCCGCATATAACACTCACGCATGAGTTTGAATAACGTAGTCTAAGTGTGCCTACGACAACTATACTCACACATGAGTTTGAATAACATAGGCTAGGAGTGCCTAGGGTTGCAAGTTTGCTTGGCCAAAAAAAAACTATGCCGCAAAGATATGCATCAATTCTAAAATCAATGATGACTAATATTGAGTCGACTAAGGGACATCATTTTTAGTCATGATTGACGTTAGGTCTCGAGTTAACTGAAAACCTCTCAAGGTAAGGAATTCAAGACCACCTAGAAAAATCCGGATACATGCTTTGATCTTGGATAAAACCATATACGAGTAAATACAGACACAAAGAAATTACATAACAATAATGAATGATTAAAGTCAGATCAAGCACTCAATGGTTCTGGCACTAATTTCCTCAACGAAATCAATGTTTCAGGTTTTGGAGACGATGAAATAATCCCTTCTGATATATACAATTAGATTATATAGACCACTTGTAACAAATAGATAGCTGTCACTTCATTAGATGTTCAATTGACACAAGAAAACTGTGTTCATACAAACTGCATAAGTATATTATAGGGTTGTATTGCATCAATATACACTAAATAGTAAAGTTTGTAACCAGTGAAGCGCTGGTACTCTCAAGAAGGATGGTATAAACATATACATCTTAGCTATATTTCATTTTCTCCCCCCTGGAATTCATAAACTGAGCTATGAAGTACTTCTCAGTAATTATGAAGCAGCTAAGTGCTCTTACTCCTGCATACCTTAAAAACAGACGACCTGCCGTTTCATTTCTTCGTTAGTAACGTTTTGATATTCGTGGCATTGAACACTTATGCTTGCGGTCATGGTAGAGCCTCAATATAACAGCTGCAGTTTCTTCAATCGCTTTACCAGTAACTTCTGCACGAACAAGTAACAGTAGGTGAGCCCAAGATACATCAGATAAACATGTCAAACATCTAAACTTTTTAATCCTCTTAAGTTACTAGGAGTCTATAAAATATCTCCATGTCAAAGAATCAAAACAGTTGGGAGAATCAAACAAAAATATAGTAAATTAATCATCTTTACCGATAACTGGCCAGATAGGATTTTGAGCAAAAACACTACGAGCAAACTCCAATTCCTCTTTCACATAATCCATCTCCGAGTAGTTACTCCGTGCCTCCTCACCGAAACCCAGACTCCTAGCCCTTGCTTTTCTAATAGTCTGCAAGACAAAGGGATTAATAGTCAAACCAAAAACCTTCTCAGGGTCGACTTCAAAAAGTCCCTTTGGTAATGCTACTCCCTTCACAATAGGCACATTTGCTACTTTATATCCTTTCTGTGCTAGGTAAATTGATAACGGTGTCTTCCCGGTACGAGAAACTCCCGTGAGAACAATGTCAGCCTTGTATAAGTTTTGAGGTAGAGCTCCATCATCCTGCTTGATTGTAAATTCAACCGCTTCAATCCGCCGAAAGTATTCGTCCGAAAGAGGGAAGGTTCTTCCAGGAGCTCCCCGGGGAAGACCAGAAGGTGAGACACCCAAATGAGCAGCGACGGCCTCTGTAATTGGCCCCAATACATCGGTCGACGGTATACCCCACAATTTGCAAGCTTTATTGGCAGACTCTGCCATGGAAGGATCAGCTAAAGTATAAACGAGCAATGCACCTTCCTTGGCTGCCTGCTTTATAATCTCCATCAATGTCTCAACATCATCAATCTGAACTTTGAAGATCAAGTTATCATTGAATTAATATATATGACACTAATTTCCCAATTTTGCAAACATTAAAAAAAGCAATATCGAATTATCATTGAATTAATATAACTGGAACTAAGTGGGAAAAAAAAAAACATACCCCTGAGAATAGATGGGTATTTACGGGACACCCACGGTCCACCAAGCAATGCTCGAACTGCCCCAACGCCGCGTTAACGGAGTGCTCCGCCGTCCATCCAGTTCCATCGGATACCATATAAATTGGTTTCCCGGCCGCTGTTGCCTCCACCTCACGATCGCTATCATATGTCGTTGAAGTAGATTCAAAAGACAAGGTATCACTGGTTCGTTGAGCCGAGGGGTTCACCTCAAGCGCCCCAGTACGGTTGCTCGGTCGTTCAAGCTTCTGCCCCGACCTTAAGGCTCGTGCACGGTACCATCTGTTGAGCTGTGGGCTACCCTTGAGTTTCCGAACTTTGGGTTCGGGATCTGGGTCGGAAACGTCGGGCTTGGCCGGCGTTGCGGTGGCCCGGAGGTTGAAGGCGGAACAATGACTTGCAAGCATTAAGTTGGACTGGGTTGAATTCGTATCAAAAACAAAAAGTTCAAGTGGATTGGATATACTAGAAAATATGAGATATTTATTCTTATGACGCGGAACCATCAAGAAAAGATAAAAAATGTCTGAGCCCGGGTTCGAACCGGGGACCTCTAGTGTGTGAGACTAGCGTGATAACCAACTACACCACCCAGACAGTTATAAGATTTGTATCAACTTCTATTTTAAAGCGTTGTAATTATTTTTTCTTTTTTTTCATTATCCACATGAAGTAATGAGATAGCATAATAATACGTTAAAAGTACACAAATCGTCACTGAAAATTAATTAAAAATTTGTATCATTAAAGTTAAAAATTATGTTTTAATCATTAATATTTTTGATTTGTAATAAAACGATTACTCAATTTTTGATTGAGTAACAACTGACGTGACGATTTATGTGATATTTTTTTAATGAATTAATATTATCAAATAAGATGATGATACGAGTCATAAAAAAAGTTTGAAAATAAACATTATCCATTTGCAATGTAGAGGCTCAAGCTTGAGACCCCTTCAAACACCCAACCATTAAAACGAGATATATCTTTGGCATATTTTTGACAAAAATGATATTTAGATTATATAAAGGTGAGAAAGGTCTGAAAATTTTAAAGGTTAAACATAGAGTTTAAACCTGAGACCTCTTAGAATAGATCGAATGCTTAGCATATTGTAGGTGATAGTGATATGTCTACGGCTAGGGGATTGTAAAAAATTCGAATAGTACGATATGATTCGTTTATCCGATGATTTGTTCCAAAAATAAGAACATTTAATTCTTTTTCTATTTTTGGATACTTCAAATTGAATATATGAAAAAAAAAATCGAATAATCAGATTAAATATGAATCACCTAAATTTTGATTTCAGATTATTTGAAGAAAAGAAATTGAGCCTTTATCTCATTAACCCTCCATTAATAGACAACTCTATTTACAAATTACAACCCTATTAATATCAATCATGCAATTAGCAAAAGAAGTGAAACAAGATATGTTGCTGATTACAATAAAATAACTTAAAAATGAGTTCTAAAAAATAATTAAATGTCACACTCAAAATCCGACATGGCTCGAGAAAAATAAATGTTGAATTTAAAAATGAAACGCTAATAGTACAAGCCGGTTTGATGTGAAAATAAACCATCATTTCGCAAGATAAGTCGATCATGCCCCAAATACAATAATGAGCTTACCCAACCCGGACCTAGTAAAGGCTTTTTTTTACAAAGCTCCTGGTAAAGACTTGATCCAAACTTCACCCAAAAATGATATTACCCAAATTGAATCTCATTCGAAATTGACTTTATCTATCTTGAACTCAACTGATACCCAAAATGACCTAACATGAAAGTCCATACGAACCCTATTAAAACCCGACCCGAAATCGATTCAAATTAACATGATAATTAACCAGCTCACACTTGAATAGTTTTGACAATGTCTGGTATTGATTTGACCCGACCCGACCCAAACCTAATTTGAATTTGAATTGAGTTAGCTCGATGTTGACTCGGATCCGAATCGATTCAAACTTGATTCAACTCGAGCCAAACTATTAATTTAACCTGACATAACCTAAAACCTATCTGACCCGGCCTAAATCTCATATGAGTACCTGATTTTACATCCCTTTGCAACTCAACCAACATCTCATAGATTTTTAGCTACAATTTCTTGTATCTTTTCCTTTGAATTATCTTCAAGGGGAATCTTTGTAAAACGGTTCAATGAATAAAGACCATTAAGGATCCCCACACCCTTCAATTTCTTGGAAACAAAGTTCCACCACCCACTCCCACCAACTCCATTAAATTACTTTCTATAAAAAAATGGAATAATTACAAATATAGCTAGAACCTTCGCTTCTTTTTCCTACTTTTACCCATTTTTAATTGGCTTAAATTAAAAATATCTGCCTAAAGTATACTATTTTTAAATTTTAAGTGTCTAAAGTATTTTTTGTAAAATAAGTGCTTAAAGTTTCAAAAAATAAATTTTAGGTGCCCAGTTGTTAATTTTTTTTTAAAAAAAACCGTTATCTATTTAAAACGCGGCATGTATTATTTTTAATTTCTTTAAATTATATATTTTTTAATAATTTTAAATTTTACAAAAACTCTTGAATTTTTAAAAATTTCTAAAACAGTCCCCAAATCCCCAAATCCTAACCCCCAAAATAGTCACTGTTGTCGCCGCTGTCCGTCGTTGCCGGAGTCATCCGACCATTTCCCCTCACTCGTTGTCGCCGAAAACCGGCGAGCGGTGTGCCAACTGACATTAAACGTCGAACGTGAAATACCCGCTCGATTGGTATACCGTTCGTTAGTTTTCGACGACGTCGAGTGATGGGAAATGGTCGGTTGAGCCCGACGACCGAAAGAGTTAGGCTGGAGGCGACCGACTGTGGCAGCGATGACGATTTGAGGTTTTATGATTTAGGGGGTTTTAGGGATTTAGGGACTGATTTTAATATTTTCATAAATTTTGGGATTTTTGAAAAATTTAATTTTTAAAGTTTTTTTAAAAAATAATTAAAAAAATTAATATCCATGTCACGTGTCGAGTTTTAAATGATAACGATTTTTTAACAGCCGAGCACTTAAAATTCTAATTTTTGAAACTTCAAACACCTATTTTTAGAAAAAAATACTTCAAACACTTAAAGTTAAAAAATAATATACTTTCAGCATTTATTTTTTATTTAAGCCTTTTTAATTCAAAAATTAAGTTAAATTATTTTTTTTAACAAAAATATTGGCTAGACCATTAAAATTTCAACAATAATGTTGTGTCAACCTGTATGTCATTTCCTATATTAGTTTTAAAATTTTATATCTTTTGTTGAATTTTAATGAAATACAAGTGGACTGACAAAAAAATTAATATCAAAATTTAAAAAATAAAATTTGGAGGTTAAATTTGTAATTATGCAAAAAGAATCGATCCTGTGGGCGGCAACGGCTAATGACAAGTGGGCAACTAGGGGGCATTTAATTCCAACAGGACGGTTTCCGTAATAACGACGCTCAACAAACACCATTAAAACGGAAAGACGAACGGCACCGATTTCAATCGTCGTTATCTCACGTTATCTTACGTGTCTACTTGTTATTGGTTGGAGAGGTCAGGATTTTTCCTATAAATTATTCCCTCTATTTCCTTGTTTTCTCACCCCAAAGTAATTATATTTTCTATTTTGATTTTCTCTCAAGCCAAACAAGATGCAGATCTTCGTTAAGACTCTGACCGGCAAGACAATCACCCTCGAGGTCGAGAGCTCTGACACCATCGACAACGTCAAGGCCAAAATCCAAGACAAGGAAGGGATCCCACCAGACCAACAGCGTCTCATCTTCGCCGGAAAACAGCTCGAGGACGGCCGTACCTTGGCCGACTACAACATCCAGAAGGAGTCAACCCTCCACCTCGTCCTTCGTCTTCGTGGAGGCATGCAAATCTTCGTCAAGACCCTGACCGGCAAAACCATCACCTTAGAAGTCGAGAGCTCCGACACCATCGACAACGTCAAGGCCAAGATCCAAGACAAGGAAGGAATCCCACCGGACCAGCAGAGGCTTATCTTCGCCGGGAAACAACTCGAGGACGGTCGAACCCTGGCCGATTACAACATCCAGAAGGAGTCGACCCTTCATTTGGTTCTGAGGCTTCGTGGTGGGATGCAGATCTTCGTCAAGACTTTGACCGGGAAAACCATTACCCTGGAGGTGGAGAGTTCTGATACGATCGACAATGTCAAGGCGAAGATTCAGGACAAAGAAGGGATTCCCCCAGATCAGCAGAGGTTGATTTTCGCTGGGAAACAATTGGAAGATGGGCGAACTTTGGCTGATTACAATATCCAGAAGGAATCCACTCTTCACCTTGTCCTGCGTCTCCGTGGTGGTTTCTAAGCTCTATTTATGAATATTGGTTTCTGGATTTTATATGAATGATTGTGATTTCTGGCCCAGTTGAGGCCTCATAAATAAACTTATGTCGTATCTTTTATTATATCTATCTTATATTATGGTTTTAAGTAAATAAAAATCATATATTTACCTAAATTTTGTTCTATCGTCTTCGATGAATCTTCTATTTTGTTACTGTCTTGGATGCTTGTGTTGTGTTATGTGATGTTAATTCATTTCAATCATTTGCATGGTTTCTAAAAGATATGATCTTTTGATACAGTCTTAGTTTCTTTTAGAATCGAACATCAAAGGATTTAACTTTTTCTGGGTTTATCTTTCCTGTTCTGTTTCCATGTTCTTCAAACACCCAACTATTGGACTCGTTCCAAAATCTGAATAAGGCTCTTTCAATAATGTTTGTGTTTTGGATTTAGTTTCCACCATTATTCCTCCTTGTATAATCTATTAGAAAAATGCAAACTGTAGTTCCCATGGTCAATATCCTATTTCTTATGTAAGCCATCATTATTCTTCCTTAACAAGTGAATATTTGGTTATTTTCTATATTGTTAAAATCATAAACATATTCTGGAGATTAATGTAATTTTTATAGGTTTCTTCTTGTTAGCTACCACTTGTTTATTCTCTCAATAACGCATCTTGAATTTTGGTATCATTGGACTGCTATCCTATTTACAATTCAGGAAAATTGAATTTGTACCAGAAGAATCTTAAAAGGTATGACATTTCACATCAGTTATTCAATCACTTATTCTTCATTTAATATTTTCATCCCTCGGATGTAGATTTGTTTTTCTTTTGGGTTGCTTTCTTCCTTTTCCAACCAATGGAAACGCCAAATTTTAGCTAAATGTATCATTAGGAGATGGATATTGAGAATCCCTATCTGTGTTAGGTAACAGGTAGCCATAGAACTTCCTTGTGGTCTAGAGAAATTCTCTCAAAAATAACAACATAAATATTGCTCCCTAGAACGTCCAACCAATAGCCCTGCCTATTGACACCTGTATGTATAGCCCTGCTACAGAGAAAGACAAGACCATGACTCTTTGAGATTTTACTAGTTTATTTTTCTGTCGATCTATAGTCATCAACTATGGTGACGAACATCTGTGCCCTGTCAGTTTTCAGTAGCACTGATATAAGGCTGCTGCTTGTGTTTATGGCTTTTCAGCACAGATATTTAGATTTTCCATAGTTTGTGCTTTTATAGTGTTTGCGGTGTTGCTTGCTTGCAAGAAAAGGAACCTGGCAATTTTGAAAATCGTTCATAATCCTTGCAATAATCATAAATGACAAGGTTTCTTTGCACCCAAGCATAATCTAATTTCTGGGAATCTGATAGATGCCAAACCTGCTACTGATCTCACCAGTTTTTGGTGGTGGTTGATGGACAGGCTGGGTATGGGTCTTCCCATTGGCAACCCTCGACACTGAAGTCCTTGGAAGAGAACACAAATGGGGCCGTTTCCCGTTTGTTTTCTCGGGACCATCTCTCGTTGTCCAGTCATCTGCGTTCCATATGCTCGAAAACAAATACATTGGTTTCTCATTGGGAAAGAAGTCATTATTGCCATCTCCATTGTTTTTGAACACTCTAATTAGAACTCTATCCACACACAAAAAAACTGTTTTTCAATAATTCAGTCATCAAATCCAGTTCAGATTCCACGCATATTCGGATACGAGCATAAGATATGATCAAAGATGTTGTGAATAGAAAATGAAAGAGTAAAGTAATAGTTTATATTGAAGCCAAACAAGGAGATAAGGATTACATTAGAGAAAAGATGAGAAAGAAAGCAATCTATACAACAAACAGATAGAAACAGATTAAGATGATGGATTTGAACTCAGTTATAAAATCTGAATTGAACTCATTTACTTCCTCCACTTAATTTTAAATAAAACTTTATCGCATATTAATAGGACAGTTTGGCCGAGTGGTCTAAGATGCCAAAATTAGGCTCTGTTCCGAAAGGGCGTGGGTTCAAATCCCACAGCTGTCATTTGTTTTCATGAATCCGAACCATTTGTCAAGCGACGTCGTTTCACTAGAACTCAAGGTCAAAGATTGTGTCAGTCGGAAGAGAAGTGTTGAGAGTAGACAAAACTCAACTCTCTTTCTCGCCAAATCCCAAAGCCTAGCAATGGCGATCTCTCCCACTTCCGATCATCTCTTCTTGCTTTCCCTTTTCACCCTTTTCCTCTTCCTTTCAATTCCCACTGCCGAATCGGAATCCGAATCTGAACTCGCTGCCGATCTCCTCGCCCTTCAGTCCGAATCCAAATCGGGAGTCATCCACTTAGACGACCGAACCATCGCCAAATTCCTCACTTCCCCCAAAACCCCTCGCCCTTACTCCCTCTTCATCTTCTTCGACGCCACACAATTCCACGACAAATCCGATCTCCACCTCCCCCAACTCCGCCGAGAGTTCGCCCTCGTCGCCTCTTCCTTCATCACCAACCACAACAACTCCAACACCAAACTCTTCTTCGCCGACATCGAGTTCCGCGAATCCCAATCCTCTTTCCACCTCTTCGGCGTCAACTCCCTCCCCCACATCCGCCTCGTCGGCCCCAACGCCAAATCGTTGAAGGATGACTCCGAACAGATGGACCAGGGCGGGTTCTCTCGATTGTCTGAGTCTATGGCCGAATTCATCGAGTCGAGAACTAAACTCACTGTGGGTCCCCTCCATCGTCCTCCCATTCTTTCCAAAACGCAAATGGGTCTCATCGTTGCCCTTTTGTTGATCTCTGCTCCGTTCGTCGCTAAAAAGATCTTCGCCGGGGAAACGCTCTTACACGATCCCAATATTTGGCTTTCCGGCGCCGTTTTTGTTTATTTTTTCAGTGTTTCAGGTGCAATGCATAATATAATTAGGAAAATGCCGATGTTTATGATGGATAGGAACGATCCGAACAAGCTGGTTTTCTTTTACCAAGGATCGGGGATGCAGCTCGGAGCAGAAGGGTTCGCGGTGGGTTTTCTTTATACAATTGTGGGATTGTTGCTTGCTATCGTCACCCATATACTTGTTCATGTTAAAAACGCAAAAACCAAGCGCGTGGTCATGATTTTTGCGATTTTCGTTTCCTTTTGGGCGGTGCAGAAAGTGATTTTCTTGGACAATTGGAAGACTGGATATGGGATTCATGGATTCTGGCCTTCCAGTTGGAACTAAAAGCAATGTCTTTTTTGTTTCCTAGGCTGCTGTAATTCGAGCTACGGTTTCGATATTTGGAGAATTTAGATGAGAATTTGATATCAATTTACTATGTTTAGATGTATAACTCTGCACGAAAGGTTTTGCTTATAGAACGTTACTTTGTTATAAGCTGCCATCTTTGCATGCAAAAATGCATTTGCTATAAGATTTTCTGATGTTAATCATAGTGTTCCATCGTGTTATATCTGTCATCTTTGTGCTGCATGTGGTTTATAAATTTCTAAAATTTTTTGTTTTTCATGTTTTGTTTTGACCATCTTTAGCTTTATGATGGTAGTTCTCTCAGTTTATGCATGAAAGCTTATGTGCAACAAGTGTAATCTTTATGAAGGATTAGATTTACTGCCCTTACTTAATTCTCTATTTATGCATGCCTTCTTTTGTGCACCAATAATCCCAATACAATCTGTTTACTTGTTACTGAAAAATATCTTGTAGGATTTCATATTGTAAGCTGCAGAGTAGCCATGCGGACTATGAGAGGCATAGTCTAGTTTGAAAAGTTAATTATATAGTAGGTCCATTTACTTCATAACTAAGTTTAGCCCTTTGACATTGCTGCTGAATCTGAGTTGAATATTGGAGGCCTTCTGGATGGGTAGCAGGACCAACAGCTGTTTGTTAGTATCGAGTTACATGATCACATAGAGTGTAGACCATGCTTTAATGGTTTAGTTTAGTCATGCCTTTGATGCATTCTACCTGCCCTGGCTCTTCTTAGGAGCTGGTTACTTCTATGTTTGCCGAGTTTAGCATTATATACCAATGTACATGGTCTCGTCATCTCAGTCACATGCTTTAATTGACTTGGCAATTGGAAACTTAATTTCTTGTTATATGTCTTTGTGGTTGCAACTGTTTTGCATAGAATGTGGCGGATTCTTTTATTTGAAGTTTTGCTTATTGATTACTTGGGCAACAGTATTCATGTTCTTACTGGTAAGGCTTTGAAAGGTGCTCAAATATTCCTGAACCGGAAGTCTTTTGAGTTGCTTTGGAGAGCATTCAATGCTGTGGTCTGTTAAAAGAGGCTTTGAGGCAACATAAAACCCCTTTATGCTACTTCAGTTCCTATGCAACTTTGTCTATTAATGCAGTGGTATCGATTCTCTTTATTGCATATGTATTTTCCCTATATCTCCATGCCATGGTGACACTAAACTTTTGGAAGAACAAATTGATTGGCTCGGGAAAGCCGTTGCGGATCATTACTGCAATCTTTCCGATGATGATTGGCCCAGCAGTTTATTCTCTTAACCAGTTTCCATTGCATCGATTCAGTACCTTTGATTCTCAACCTTGTTCTTTTTTTTTTCTTATTATTAAATAGAGAACTTTTACATTCCAAAGACAAATGCCAAGATTCGAATCCACCCTTGACCAGTCAAATAGTGGATCTCTCAACCCTATTCTTTTGCTGGTGGTATTTACCATTTTTTTGCTTATAAAAACAGAAAGTTTCATGTAGTGAAATTGAAATTGGTTCCATGGATATGGATCGAGTTATAAGAAATCTCTTAAGTAACGTCTCGAGTTCATATCTCATGTATAGAAAAAGTAATGTAATGTTAGAAGAACTATTTCTCATTTAGGATTCGGTACGAGATTTAATTCATATGATTTTTCGTATAATTATTTTTAAGAAACGACATTCAATATATTTTAATGCAAAGGTGAACGATAAAAAGTGAAGATTACGAATTAAATGAACAATTACAACAATACATGGTCCATAGTCCTGCTGCCTGCTAAGAAAAAAAATCCGTTGGTTTTAAATGGCCAAAAACACTCGGACGGGATTGTAGCTCATTCCTTAAAAGAGATCTTTCAAAAATTGTGACACTGCGTCCAGGTTATGAGCAATATGATGTAAATGGTTTTATTACAAGAATGTCAATGTTATTATTTATCTCATTGTCTGTGCAGTAGATGCCGTCCTTGTTGCTGGCAATTGGGAAAAGGAAGTTTCTCAATTAATACAAACAGCTTGATTCTCAATTCTCTCTTAAAGATTTGGGTGAACCCCAATATTATTTAGGAATTGAGGTCAAGAGCATAAGTTTGCTTGGTATGCAAGGAGCAAATGCAGTTCCAACTCCCATGGTTGTCTCACAAAGGATGAGCCGGAGTTGGTTATTGATGAGCAACTTTATTGTAGTATCGTGGGTGCTTTCAAGGACATATGCATGACTTTATGTTAGGGGGCAAACCTATAAAATCCTAGGGGTGGCGAAATTATAAAGTTTACATACAAATTCTAAATTATATACGAATTTTAAATTTCTAAAATTCTAAAAATGCAGCAATACAAGTACAAAAACTTATACATTCTATCAATTTGGTTCTAATTCAAAATAGTTCAATAATTTTAACCATTCACATTTTAAAATTCCGATGTTAGAGATGTTGTTACGGTGTTAGGGATGCTATTACAATGTTAGGGAGAATTTGTCTGAGAAAGACAATAATTTTGGGGAAAAGTCCCAAATTGAGGACGACTTTTGGGAAGAGATTTTTTTAGTGGAAAATTCTATCGAAGTTGTCGGGAAGAGACTACGAGTTTTTTTTTTTTTTTTACATGTAAGACAAATAGATTTAACCCCAAAATCGTCTTACTTTCTGGACGAGTTTTTAAAGTCGTCTTAAAGAGATAACGACTTTACCCTTTTACTGTACTAAATAACATCCTTATTTCATGAAATAGTTTTGCTTGAACCCCATTTAACCCATTGTTTTTTCAACATCAATATCCCCAAAAAATGCCAAGATAATGTAAAGAAACAGCTTGACTAGATTCAAATGTACCCTTTATTGGTTGAAGGAAAATCAGTACTTTAAAAAAGTCATATATTACTGCATGTTGAATTAAAATAAAAACCTTATGCATTTCCTAAGTTGGCATTATGGATCCAAACTTTATTTAATTGATTTCCATTCAATTTTTATTTTAAAAAATAACATTTAATGAAATTAAAGTTTGAATTTTCAATATAAAAGTTGAAAGAGAAAAGGATAAGGTTTTAGGTGAGATTTGCTTTGTGGGATTTTAAATGGTGGCTTTCAGCAACTCCATCATGGTTTCCAATGTTACAAGAGGATATAATATCACCACTTGGTTCTCAATGTGGCAGACATTGAGACATTTTTGTACATGTTGAATTATGTCTTTTTCTTATATAAATTCATGTATTCGTACATTTATATATATATTATTAATTTTATGATTCAAAGTCTCAATCTAAATTGAAAATTAAATTTCTTCTTACCGTTGGCCAAACAACGTGTTTTTTAATATAAAATAGTTATGTCATGTAGGGGTACAAACTATCAGGAAGCTATATTAAAAATGTAGAGAGTGCAAAATTACAAGAGTTTAGGGGGTGTAAAATTAAATTATCAATAGAAAATATATAAAATATAGAAAAACTTTAAACTTTTAGGGGTGCGCCTGCCCCCCAACACCCTCTAAGTCCGTCCTAAATGTCAACGCATCGCTTTCATTTAAATTATGTCATGTAATTACATTTATAGAAAAAGTAATCATTCTTTAATTCAATCATTAATGAATTGCTGCATTAAACTTTTTATCATTTAATTAGCAAATATAATGTGTACTTAATGATTATATTTTCTACAAACACAATTACATGGCATGGTTTGAATAAAAATTGTCATATATTGATATTTTTTTTCATAATGTAACATACAAATGGAGTTAATTTTTGAAACTCTAAATTTTAAAATCCTAAACTATGAATATTATAATTTTAAATTCTGAATTCTAAATCTTAAATAGAAATTTAAATCATACAATTAACAGATTTGTATAAATTAATATTTACAAATCTATGTATCAAAATATTTTTCAAAGGGTTATTGTTTAAAATTAAAAAACTTCACATACAAAATTAAATAATTACCATTACCTAATCATACAAAAGTTTTGAATATTTAGTGATGAGTTTGAAAAAGAAAAGGTTGGAGCATGTTCCTCATGGGTAGCTCAATTATTCCAAGTTAATTTATACTACAAATAAAGCTTAGTCTCATGAGGGACCCACAAGAAAGCAAAAGGTGTATATGATATATACTTGGTTAATCATAGCTATTTGCTTCATTCAATAAGGTAATATAATCAATCAATCAATTAATTAATTATAAAGCACACTTGATTTGTGTGCTATCATTTCCACAATATCCCTTTAATTGCTTTGATTAAAAAAATCACCATACTTAGTCTCTTGTTTGCTTATTTAAGATGGACAAAGGAGCCAAAGCAGATCTATTAATTGGTCTAGTATCTAAGAATGCTTATATTATTATATTTTGTATGAGTTTAAATCTCGATATGAAAATATAATACTTTTTCTATTTAATAAAAAAATTAAGCTAAAGCAGATCAAAGCGCACCCACCTACTATGGCCACTACTCATCGATCTCTATTAGAGAAATCAAAACCCTCCTACACTAAGATTCTCCTAACTTTCACCTTGTTAGCTATCACATGCTCAGACACTTTCAAATAGATTAATCGACTATAAAATAGTTTACGAAATTTGGAGCTCTGATTTTCGATCAATGTATGAAAAAAATAGTAATAACAGATAGAGAATTACAGACTCTACAAAGTAAGGTCCTATGAATACATAGCTCGATAAAGACAAGTAATATACACTAATAAAGTTGATTTGTTGAAATTCCGCTCCAATGATGCTCTACAAGGTCTCGTCCCAAGCCCACTAACCTACGGACAAAAACATTCGAACACTGAACTTTACAAGCTTAATAACACACACAAGCATGAGCAGAAAGATAAGATTATATATCCGACAATAATCGTGCACAGAGCTTCATAATCGTATAGATATGAACATACAAATCAATACCACACAACAATAAGCTCTGAGTGTAGTTCGTTGTCACATTGAGTCAAGTACTTCCACTCGGTTGATTTTATAGTACCTGAATTCATTCCTCAAGTGCCTTTGAATGATATCTGATAATCACATAGTCTCGACATTATACATTCTATTAGAACCATATATTGATATGATATGGTCCAATGTATTAAGAAAGAATCCAGAAAGAAAGGCAGTTACAAAATTATAGTTACAATTTGAGCTTAGTGTTAACATTGCAGTGAACATTTATAATATTTTAGAATTTTGTCTTCTTTTTTATCCTTTTATATGTTACATCAATAATTTTATATCACGTGTATTAATGATTTTTCATTATTTTATGAATTGTTTATATTTTGTCAATAAAACACATAGTATAAAATAATTAGTAAAGCATATAAAAGATACAGAAAAAGAAAGACGAATTCTATTACCAAGTGTGAGCTTTTAAGTTCTTATCCAAACTTTTTTCTTTCTTTTTTAGGCTTTGTTTGCGTTGTAGTTCGAAAACCTGAATTTGTAAGGCAAACGCCCGTTTATAAAAGTTAAATTTATTGGTTGTTTGAAAACACTCGTTTGGGTGAGAAAACCGACTGATGGACGATCGTTTGAAGCCAAATGAAAGTTGTTTGGAATTGTTGTTATTGGTGAACGGGCGTAGCCCACCGCAACAGCAACAAAAAACAGTCTTAGTTTATATATACTCATTTAACTCCATCTGTTTTGTGTTGCAATAAAAAATTAATTGTGAGGTTAAATTTTGTAAAACTAAATCAAATCTAAAGATATATAAAATAATGCTTCAAATTAACACTCTCGATAAACTAATAAACTACTTAAAACTTTTCATAAAACCAACATATCAACTTATAATTTTCACAGAAAATAAAGAACATAAATTTATTTATATTTTCTTTAAAAAATAATGAAAACTAACTAATTAAAGACAAAAAGGCATTTATGAATTTTTTAATATGTTGGTGTGGATTACATGATAATATTTTTTCATATGTTTTTTGAACCTTTTGACAAGATACTAGATAGGTTCGACATTTATGAAACTGAACTAGTTAGGTTCGACATTTATGAAATTGAACTAGTTAGCTTATTGAACATGAATCTCCTAATATAAACATCATCTTCTTTTTCACTAGAGCCACTAGATATATTCGACATTTATGAAATTGAACTAGTTAGCTAGGATCGAGCCTATTGAAATAAAGAGCCTTTATTGTGAAGTCAAATATTAGATCAAATTTTGAAAATAATAATAATAATTTAGAACAATCATATCTAAAAACTCAACGAGTGGTCCCGGTAGAAAAAATAATTATGATTTTTTATTATTATTTTTAAAAATAATGAAAACCAACTAATTAAAGACAAAAGGCATTTATGAATTTTTTTAATATACTGGTGTGGTTATATAATAGTATATGTTCATATCTTTTTTACCTTTTTTCTTGACTTCATACAAATTTGTTATTCATTTTTATTATTTCAATCTTTCTTTAATATTTGCTGAGTAAATTTATTTAAAAAAGTTATATTAGTTTAATATTTTATGTTGTTACCCATTAAATATTTTTATTTGTGTTTAATTATAAAAATTTAAATTTTAATAAAATATATTTCATATTGTTTAATATACCAATTATATTAATAATATGTTAAATATATTTTTTTTTGTAAAATTTAAACAGTGTATCAAAAATAATTCTATGAATTTTCAAGCAAATATTTTTAATTTAATATTAAAAATTTAACTTGTTAAAAAGAAAATCAAGGACAATGTTATAAAATTTACTTTCATTTAATCTTATAATTCTTTAACCAAACAATGTAATCTTACATTCGTACCAAATAAATAATGTAATATTTTTCAGTAATGTTTTAAGTAATTTTATATTCCGTGAACCAAACACACCCTTTTATGTACACGTTCTATAAATACATACTTTAGCATTCCAAGGACATCAATGTATTAATTAATACATTTCATATAGATTCTGGGGATAAATGGTTTGGGTGAGTTGTTTGCACATTGTATTTGAGAAAATCTTGAATGAAGTTTTTTTTATTGTTATAGCATTTGTTCTACGACCTTTTCTCTTGGTTTAAATATTGCGAGTAAAACATCATGGATAAGAATAAGGGTGCGCATCGGATCGAGTTGATTTGAGTTCAATTTTTTTGAGTTAATCGAATTGTTTGAGTTTTTGTTCAAATTTAATTGTAAAAATTTATAATGTTATGATATTAAATGGTTTCAATTTAAATGACTTTTTATAACCATATACGATATACATATATTTTCTTCATATTTTTCATATGCAATATGCATATATTATGGAAAGTTGTGGGACTCGACTCATATTTGAAAATCGTGCCACTAGATATTAAAAATTTCAAGGTATTTGAGATCTCATTTTATAACTTAAACTTTATTTGAAATTTTTTTAGTCGAGTCAAATTTATAAAATTATAATTCGAATCGAGTCAAATTAAGTTATTTGCGTCGAGTGTGACTCACCCCTAATTAGGGCTTGACATTGTTAATATTATCCATCTTGTTTTGTTTGGTTGAAAAATATTATGTTGCTTACCCAAAAAAAATACTTTAGGCTAAAGTAAGTGCATCGATTGACTTTAAAATAAGTCAAAAATAAAATTTTAGGCACTTATTTCAGTCAAAAATAAAACTTTAAGCATATATTACAAAAAAGAGGCATAGTTTGAACACTTATTTTATAATTAAGCCATATAAAAGTCATTTAAATTAATTAATTAAGATATACAATTTAGAGGAAAGTGATGCTTTGATAGGCGATAGCACTTGAAGCTTTCTTTGCGTGAACAAATACTCGAGCTTGATTACGCTAAAATTATTGTTATACTAAGTTATATTAAATGCTCGTTTCAATTTTAATGACAAAATAATTAATTTATAACAAAATTTTAATTAAATAATTAAATTATAACTTAAAAATATTCGTTTATAATTAAACATATAATTAAATGACCTGAGCCATTTCTTAAAAGAGGCTTATTTGGTTAGGTTAAAAGAAAAGAAGAAAAAAAAACATATGTTGGCCAAAATGACAGCCCCGGATTCTATAATTCTATTTGCGCACGTGTGTTCCATTCCATAGAAAAAAAGGTGTATATACTTGGTGAATCACAGCTATTTGCTTCATTCAAGAAAAAAAAAAGGTAATGTAATTAATTATTTGTGTGCTATCATTTTATACAATATCCCACTAATTGTTCTGATTAAAAAAATCACCATAATTATTGAGCCAATAAAATGCGAATATTAATATTAAATTCACTCTAATGATATTTTGAGTAATAAAAAAATCATTATATTTAGTCAACAATTGTTAGAGCAAGTGGTGTTAATGCTCTCAGTTGACACTATCTCCTATATCCTTTAAACAATATTAAAGGTTCAAATATCGACGTTATAAATTAAAAAATTAGATTGAGAGTATCGCCTCAGACTGAGCCTATACATATACAAGCGATTAAAAAAATCCACCATACTCGGCCTGTTGATTGCATATTTAAGATGTGACAAGTGAGCCAAAGCAGATCAAAGCTTGCTCACCTACTATGGCCACTACCCATCAGCCTCTAGTAGACAAACCAAAATCCTCTTACACTAAGATTCTCCTAGTTTTCACTTTGTTAGCTATAACATGCTCCGTTGCTTTGGTTACCGTTCGTTTGGTTAGATTTGGTTCCGTTGATACTGTTATCCCACATCGATTTTTTGAGAAAGCTGTTGACAAGACATCATGTTCGGCTTTGCTGTCGGAAATGGCGTCGAATACGACGTTGGAAATGAACGGTGTTGGTTTACTGCAAGCCTTGTTAGAGCAATCCCATGTTCGTATGCGAAATGCCATTGATGTGGCAAAGAACTTCAAGCATCAGATCAACAATCCCGGACAACAAGAAGCTCTGGCTGATTGCATGGAATTAATGGAGTCATCCATGGGTAGGATCATGGATTCTGTGGCAGCCGTTGAAAGAAATGATGTCACTTCCCATTTGAATGCCCATTCGTGGCTAAGTAGTGTGCTCACTAACCATGTCACATGCTTGGATGGCCTAAAAGGGTCGGCTCAGACCCTTATGGAGCAGGCGCTCGATGATCTGATATCAAAAGCCAGAGCTTCGCTTGCCGTTTTTGTTTCTTCTTCTCCAAGGAAGATGAAAATTGTTGATCCGTTGGTGGTCGATGGATTCCCATCATGGATCAGCACCAAGGACAAGAAGCTATTACAGTATTTGCCTAATCAGATTAAACCTAATGTTGTGGTGGCCAAGGATGGGAGTGGCGGCAAGTACAAGACACTAGGAGAAGTGGTTACAGCGGCACCAGACAAAAGCAACACCAGGACATAATCTATGTGAAAAAGGGTACTTACAAAAAAAATGTTGAGATAGGAAAAAACAAGAAGAATCTGATGATTGTCGGTGACAACACGAGTTCAACAATTATCACTGGTAGCCTAAATGTTGTCGACGGATCTACCACCTTCAGATCAACCACTGTTGGTAAAGATCTCATCATTATGTAATTAGGTTTCATTACTATCAGGTTAATTATTTGATGTTAATACTTAATACATCTCTCTATGGTTCCGAAACAGCGGCCGTTGGCAATGGATTCATGGCCCAAGATATCTGGTTCCAAAATACATCATGTAACCCCTAAACCCGACCAAGAAAAAAAGGGCATAATTTAGGAAGTCACGATTGAAAACTTTACCCTCAAGAAACTAGTTTTGAAAATTATACCATAATTTAAAATAAATTAAAATCTTTAACATTTATTTATAATTTATAAAACCCTAATATCATAATAATGTTCAATGATTTAAATAAATAACTAAAAACAAATCTCGTAAATGCATGTTAAAAGTAATCCCCAAAATATAAAATATCACCAATATAAAATTACATCAAAATCCCAAAATAATAATAAAGCTGAAATATTCGAGAAAACATATTAAGTTCATACTGAGCGGTGAGGTAGAAAAACAATTGAGATCCTCCGAGTACCAAGTCGCATAGAGATCGAGTTATCTGTAAAAGAAACTATGGGGAAGTGAGCTATTGAGCCCAATGTGTCTCTAAAGTGAAACAATCACAAAACACAGTTTCACAAAAATAACACAAGGTAAAAACATGTCATTATAAAACGCAGTATATGAGATGATACTAATATATAGTCACACTACCCAACTACTAACGCCAATCACAGTGGTGGCAAAGCCAATCGGTCACAGTGGAGGTAGTTCCCCTAAACCGCTCACCTCTTATTTTTCCGTTCACAGTGTGGTCAAACCACTCTTCCTCCGTACAACCCACCCCATGCATGATAAAATAATATTTATGAACACAATATATCGTACTAAATACAAGGAACACAGTTCAAAAGTTCTGATAATCTCATAAATCACATTATCACAGTATGCATGACATTTCAAATCACAGTAAAATCTCAACACAGAAAATAGTCATGCAAAGTTTGTACAACATTTTACAGAATATAGCACAGACAGAGAACACACATTAGCCAAAGCAAACGCAGCCTATTGATTAACACGTTTCCCACGATCAGAAGTATTGAGTCCAGCTGAAACAAAACCAACGATAATAATTCTACATTAACACTATTACTATGCCACACAAATCTAAACATAGATACTAATCTGAAAAAATACCTACGTGTATTTCTCACAAAAGGTGCAGGGGCTGGCTGAACAGGAGGTGGATGAGGAGATGGTAAAACGTTGTCCTCGAAATCGATGTCGTTTGAAACACATAAATAAATCTCATTAGATTTCTTACGCAACTCTTTAAATTCCTCAAAAAAAATTACAACTGGAAAAACTATCAATTCGGGTTTGAATTAGGCAAAACGGACTCAAGACGTCGAGAAAGGTCAAAAATAGGTTGGTTGAAAAAAGTCGACGGTCAACGGTCAGTGTTGACTTTGACTGGTCAAGTCAACGCTGGCATCATTCCACTGGTCAACGGTGATGTCATCCTCTTGGTCAGCACTGGCGTCACTGTTCTGGTACGTGCTGGCGTCATCTCGAGTCACAGGTTGGTTAGTCAAATCTGGTTCGATTTGGTTTAACTGGTTCACTGTGCAGTTCATTCCGGTCGACCCGTTAGGGCCACCCAACCACCCTTGAACTGAGTTTCCTCCAACCCCACGCTCTCTTGGGCTCCCACCCTAGACTTTGCCCAACCCATATCCACACACCACACGGCCCACTCTCAAACCCAGCACACAACAGCCACCAGCCCACACCCTTACCCCCTTACAACAAATTGAATCTAGGGTGTACTATCCCTTTACTGGCAGCAACAATCTACAAGGAGGCCAACGTCGGTGCTAGCTCACCGGCGACCTCAACCCGAGCCCCCTTAGGTCACTCTGACCAAACCACAACCTCAAAAAAATGAGCATACCCCCAACAAACGAAAGATGAAAAAAAAATGAACTCGCAATCATTACCCAGGACTTACACAACACGAGCGGTGAAGAAAAAAGTGGTGGAAGAGACAGCGACGCAAGCGGCAGAGCAAGGAAAACGAAAAGTTTTCGTGGGATTTCGGTGTGGACGAACGGGGGAGAGGAGATGGGTAGCCGAGGTTTGGTTCGCAAGGGCACAAAGATCACGGCGAGAGAAGCGGTGAAAAGCACGGTTGACGATATCCACTTCGCCAGAGTTTGCTTGGAAAAGGAAGGGCGATGGGAGAATAAGGGTTGGTTGCCAAAATGAAAAATATGGAAGAGCCAAAGCCTTAGGGTTTAGAAACGAGATTTAAATTCCCGTAAACAATTTGGTTAAATTGCAAAAGAGGTCCCCACAATTATCCCGAGTTTCTGAATGGCTATAAAAGTTCAGATGTTACTCATTTAGGTTACTAAAATCATCACAGGATTAAAGAAATTTCAAAATTTCCCAATTAGGTCATCAAGTTTTAACCAAAATCCTAGGGTTTTGAATTGGGAATAATTGAATTAGGGTTAGAGTTTCTAAATTAATTTTAGGGTGTTACAATTCTCACATCTTAAAATAAATTTCGACCTCAAAATTTACCTGGAGCAAAAAAAGGCGGATACTGAGCTTTGATGACGACTCTGGGCTCCCATGTAGCCTCATCATACCCATGGTTGCGCCATAACACTTTGACTATCTTGATGGTCTTCTTCCTGATGACTTTTTTGTCGTGGTCCAGAATCATAACTGGTTCTTCCTCAAAACTCACATCTGGCCGGATCTCAATCTGCTAAATAAGAATAATGTGGGACGGATCTGATCTATAATGCTTCAACATAGAAACGTGAAAAACATCATGAATGCAGTGCAGCTCAAGAGGTAACTTAAGCTGATAGGCAACTGGTCCCACTCGACGAACAATCCGGTACGACCCAATAAAATGATGACTGAACTTGCCCTTCCGACCAAATCTAAGCACCTTCCGCCATAGAGATACTTTCAGAAAAACCTCATCGCCTACCTCATACTCAATGTCTCGACATTTTAGATCGGTGTAAGATTTCTGTCTGTCAAAAGTAGCCTTAAGTCTATCCTGGATCAACCTGATAGTCTCCTCAGATTCACGAGTAATATTCGAACCCAATAATCAGTGTTCGTTCAACTCAGTCCAACCTATGGGGGTACGACACTTACGCCCATACAGAGCCTCCGAAGATGCCATCTGAATACTAGCCTGGTAGCTGTTATTATATGCGAACTCTGCCAACGGTAGAAAATCCTCCCAACTACCCCGATAATTAATCACACAACCCCTTAGCATGTCTTCAAGAATCTAAATAACTCGCTCTGATTGACCATCAAATTGCGGATGATACGAAGTACTAAAGTTCAGCCGAGTACCCATAGCAGTATGAAGAGACTTCCAAAACTTTGTTGTAAACCTCAGATCTCTGTCAGAAATAATAGATGCAGGAACCCCATGCAGTCTCACTATTTCTGGATGTACAACCGAGCTAACTTATTGAGAGGGTAGTCAACTCAGACAGGAATGAAATACGCAGATTTGGTGAGACGATCCATAATAACCCAAATAGTCATTCTTCGACGGAGTCAAAGGAAGACCACTAACGAAATCCATAGTCACACGCGCTCCCACTTCCACTGCGGAATCTCAATATGCTGGAACAAACCAGATGGACGCTGATGCTCCGCCTTCACCTTCTGACAAGTCAAACACTTAGACACAAAATCCACAACATCTCTCTTGAGACCTTTCCACCAATACCGCTCTCGGAGATTCTTATACATCTTGTCCCCACCAAGATGCATAGAATAAGGACTATCGTGGGCCTCTCGAAGAATAACCTGTTCCAGACCAGACTTCTTCGGTAAATAGTATTGACCTCGAAAACAAATAAATCTATCTTGGTCCATGGAAAAAATCCCTAGATGTTACATCCTTCATCTCTCCCATCCGATGCATCAAGAACACATCATTAGACTGCTCTGCCCGAATCTCATATACCAGTGTTGGAATAACCCGAAGTTCAGCCAAAGACTACCATCCTCATACAGACTCATACTAGCAAAAAGAGCTATCAGATCAGAAATAACATGACGACTCAATGAGTCAGCTACCACGTTAGCCTTACCTGGATGATACTCAATCTCGCAATCATAATCCTTCGGGAGTTCGAGCCAAAGACGCTACCTCAAATTAAGTTCTTTCTGAGTGAGCAGGTATTTCAGACTCTTATGGTCCGTATAGATGTAACACTTCTCCCCATAGAGATAGTGTCTCCAAATATTGAGAGCAAAAACCACCGCAACTAACTCTAAGTCATAAGTAGGGTAGTTACACTCATGCATTTTAGCTGTCTTGACGCATAAGCTACTACCTTACCATCCTGCATAAGCACACATCCCAGTCCAGTGTGAAAAGCGTCACTGTACACGGTGTAAGGTTTTTCGGTCTCAGGTTGGATCAGAACTGGTGCCTCGGTCAATAATGCATTCAATTTCTCGAAACTAGACTATTGGGCCTCAATCCACACAAAATGAGCATTCTTTCGTAAGAGCTTTGTCAATGGAGCTGCAATGATCGAAAAACCCTCCACAAACCTCCGATAATAACCAGCCATGCCTAAGAAGCTACAAATCTCATGAACATTCTTGGGCTGCTTTCAACCCATAATAGCTTCAACCTTCATCGAATCTACCTTAATACTATTTGCAGAGACTATGTGCCCAAAAATATCACCTCATTGAGCCAAAACTCACATTTGCTGAATTTCGCATACAATTGTTTCTCTCTCAAAGTCTGCAACACAATTCTGAGATATTCCTCGTGATATGCCTCAGACTTAGAATAAACCAGGATGTCGTCAATAAACACCACTACAAACTGGTCCAAGTAGGGTTGAAACACCATATTCATCATGTCCATGAATGCAGCTGGAGCATTAGTAAATCCAAAGGGCATCACGAGAAATTCATAATGACCGTAGCGTGTCCGAAAAGCCGTCTTAAAGACATCAGAATCCTTAACCTTGAGTTGGTAATAACCAGATCTCGGGTCTATCTAAGAGAAAACCTTGGCACCCCGAAACTAATCAAAGAGATCATCAATACGCGGAAGAGGGTATTTGTTCTTTATTGTCAACTTGTTCAGCTTACGGTAGTCAATGCACAAACGAAGCGTCACAACTTTTTTTTTCACAAAAAGAACCGGAGCTCCCTAGAGTGACACACTTGGTCGGATGAAGCTTTTATCCAACAACCCTTGCAACTGAACCTTTAATTCTTTAAGCTCATTTGGTGCCATACGGTAATGTGCCATAGACACATGAGCCGTACCAGGATAAACCTCGATGCCAAATTCAATCTCATCTCGCTTAGGAGGTACCCCCGACAGTTCCTCCGGAAAGACGTCTAAAATGTCGCTCACTACCCGGATCTTATCTATCCCCGAATCTGACTGTCTCTGATCCAAGATGTGTGCTAAATAAGCCACCGAACCCTTCTTGATCATCTTCTCAGCTTTAAGAACCGATATCACATTAGATAAGAATCTTCGACGTTCTCCTACTATGACCACTTCACGGTTGTCAGATGTTTTTAAGAAAGCCCTATTCTTTTCACAATCAAGCTTGACCCAATGGTCAGACAACCAATCTATACTGAGGATTAAGTCGAACTCATTGAACAGTAGCTCCATCAGATTGGCAAGGAAAACTTCCCCTTGAATCTCAAGAGGACAATTGTGGTAGATCATGTTAACATCCACTGAATTACCTATGAGACTCTAAACGGTCACAAAAAATCGGTCTTTCCTACCGAAGTCTCTAAACCCCCAGCTACCGCACTCGCAACAAAAGAGTACGTGGAACCATTATCAAGCAAAGCAAGGTATGGAATATAATGAATAGAAAAGGTACCCGCTATGACATCTGGCTGATCACGATCTCCATGAGCTATGGTAGAATATACCAACCCTGGTTGTCTAACACTGGAAGCAGCAACACCACTACTCTGAACTGGTCTACTCATGTTAGTTGAACCCGAGGCCACAGATTTTCCTTACCCTCTGCAAAAGCCAGGCACCTGATCGAAAGCTCGAGACTGATTCTTCACGAAAGATGCTGTGGGAGGTCGTGGACAAGCACTGAAGAAATGATTACGAGACCCACATCTGAAACAAGCACCAGTTTGTCTTATGCATTCCTCACTGTGATTCTTGTTACAAAACGAGCAAATGTGTAAAGGCTGGGAAACTGTCGATCTATCTCCACTGGCTGTAGATACTACCAGTCTCGATCTTTGACTCTTCTGCTGATCAAAATCCTCTCGAGCTCTCTTGCCAGAATAACCAATAGAACCTTACTGAACACTCGGAGCCGGTTGTTTCTTACTCTTATCCCTTTCTTGCACTGTTTGACTTTGAGTAAATGTCTTCATCATCTCTATTGTCTTAGCTCGATCCACTAACTCACTTAACAGCTTGTCCTTAAACGAAGCCACTTTTTCACGAATTGAGAAACACAGGCCTTTGAGAAACTTCTGACATCTATCTTTCTTTGTGTCCACCAACTCAGGTGTATATCGAGACAACTCCACGAACTGAATCTCATATGAAGATATTGTCATGCCCTCCTGCTTAAGGTCTATGAATGCCTGACGACGATCAGCTAAATACTGCTCATCCACGTAACGGTTCTGGAATGCCTGACGAAAAGTCTCCCATGACATCTGATCAGCTGACTTCAATCTCTGCTCAACCTTCCACCAACGTTGTGCTTCACCATACAACAGTGAAACAACAGCTCTCAATTTCTTGTTAGCATGATAGTCCATCTCCTCAAAAAGTTTCTCAAGATCCTCCATCCATAACTCGACATCAGATGGGTGTTCATCAGATACACCCGAGAATACCCTCATCCCAACACTCAGGAATACCGTCGAGATATGCTTCCTTGAATTCTCTGATTGGTCACGAAAGTTCCGTAACAACTTCTGATTAACGGTAGCACTATCTAGCTCCACGGTCTTACTGTCATCTGAATCCAACAAATCTTCACCAGATAGCTGCTGATCATGAGCATCTTCATCACCAGACTGTTGGCTTATATTCTGTTGTCCCACAGGTGGCTGGGTCCCTACCGAATTTTGTATCTCCTCTTGATCGCCCGTATGATCAACAATAAGAGGCGGTTCACTAGCGGCAGCAGCTGTACGACCTAGACCTATAATCGAAGCGAGTCTAACACTCATACGGGGTGGTACAGTCTCTATCTACAAGAATAAGAACCTAGAGATTAAAACTGGTACCAGAGTCTCAATTTTTTAAAAAACATACTTTAAAATAATAAATAATTAATCGATTATTTAGAAAAATTCACATTTACCCAAAACATTTTATATGCATGCAAAAATTATTTTCAGTTTAAAATTTTATGTGAGCCTCACAGTCCAAGGGTTGAACCTGGTTCTAATACCACTAAATGTAACCCCTAAACCCGTCCAAGAAGAAAAAGGCCAAATTTAAGAAATCACGATTGAAAACATTATCCTCAAGAAACTAGTTTTGAAAATTATACCATAATTTAAAATAAATTATAATCTTTAACATCTGTTTATAATTTATAAAACCCTAATATCACAATAATGTTCAATGATTTAAATAAATAACTAAAAACAAATCTCATAAATGCATATTAAAAGTAATCCCAAAATATAAACTATCACCAGTCTGAAATTACATCAAAATCCCAAAATAATAATAAAGCTGAAATATTCGAGAAAACATACTAAGTTCATACTGAGCGGTAAGGTAGAAAAACAATTGAGATCCTCTGAGTATCAAATCGCTTAGAGATCGAGTTATCTGTAAAAGAAACTATGGAGGAGTGAGCTATTGAGCCCAGTGTGTCTCTAAAGTGCAACAATCACAAAACATTGTTTCACAAAAATAACACAAGGTAAAAACATGACATTATAAAACGCAGTGTATGAGATGATACTAATATATAGTCGCACTACCCAACTACTAACGACAATCACAGTGGTGGCAGAGCCAACCGGTCACAATGGAGGTAGTTCCCCTTCACCCTTCACCCCTTATTTCTCCGTTCACACTGTGGTCAAACCACTATTCCTCCGTACAACACACCCCATGCATGATAAAATAATATTTATAAACACAGTCTCAACACAGTATATCGTACTAAATACGATGAACACAGTTCAAAAGTTCTGATAATCTCATAAATCACAGTATCACAGTATGCATGACATTTCAAATCACAGTAAAATCTCAACACATAAAATAGTCGTACAAAGTTTGTAAAACATTTTACAGAATATAACACAAACATAAAACACACCTTAGCCAAAGCAAACTCAACCTATTGATTAACACGTTTCCCACGATCAGAAGTACTGGGTCAAACTGTATCAAAACCAACGATAATAATTCTACATTAACACTATTACTATACCACTTAAATCTAAACATAGATACTAATCTGAAAAAAATACACACGTGTATTTCCCGCAGAAGGTGCAGGGGTTAGCTGAACAAGAGGTGAATGAGGAGGTGTTAAAACGTCTTCCTCTGAATCGATGTCGTCTGAAACACATAAATAACTCTCATTAGATTTCTTACGCAACTCTTTAAATTCCTTAAAAAATAAATTACAACTGGCAAAACTATCAATTCAAGTTCGAATTAGGCAAAACAAGCTGTAAAAAATAGATTCAGGACGTCGAGAAAGGTCAGAAACATGTTGGTTAAAAAAGTCAACAGTCAACGGTCATCGTTGACTTTGGCTGATCAAGTCAACTTGGCGTCATCACACAATTCAACGCTGACGTCATCCCCTTGGTCAGGGCTGACATCACTATTCTGGTCCAGGCTGACATCATTTCGGAGCACGGGTCAGGTTTGTCAGCGGGTCGGTTGGTCAAATCCGGTTCTATTTGGTTTGACCGGTTCACTGTGCGGTTCATTCCGGTCGACCCGTTTGGGCCACCCAACCACGCCTGAACTGGGTTTCCTCCAACCCCACGCTCTCATGGGCTCCCACCCTAAGCTCTGCCCAACCCACATCCACACATCACACGACCCACTCTCAAACCCAGCACACAACAACCATCAGCCATCAGCCCACACCCTTACCCCCTTACAACAAATTGTATATAGGGTTTACTAACCCTTTACCGGCGGCGACAATCTACAAGGAGGCCATCGGCGGTACTAGCTCACTGGCGACCTCAACCCGAGCCCCCTTAGGTCATTTCGACCAAACCACAACCTTAAAAAAAAGAGCATACCCCTAGCAAATGAAAGATGGAAAGAAAACGAACTCGCAATCCTTACTCAGGACTTACACAACACGAGCGGTGAAGAAAAAGGTGGTGGAGGAGACAGCGGCGCAAGTGGCGGAGCAAGGAAAACGAAGAGTTTTTGTGGGATTTCGGTGTGAACAAATGGGGGAGGGGAGATAGGTAGCCGGGGTTTGGTTCGCAAAGGCACAAAGATCACGGCGAGAGAAGCGGTGAAAAGCACGGGCGACGATATCCACTTCGCCGGAGTTTGCTCGAAAAAAAGGGCGACAGGAGAATAAGGGTTGGCTGCCGAAATGAAAAATATGGAAGAGCCAGAGCCTTAGGGTTTAGAAATGGGATTTAAATTCCCTTAAAAGAAATTGATTAAATTGCAAGGGAGGTCCCGTAATTAGCCCGAGTTTCTGAATGGCTACAGAAGTTCAGATGTTACTCATTTAGGTCACTAAAATCATCTCGGGATTAAAGAAATTTCAAAATTTCCCAATTAGGTCATCAAGTTTTAACCCAAATCATAGGGTTTTGAATTGGGAACAATTGAATTAGGGTTAGGGTTTCTAAATTAATTTTTAGGGTGTTACACAGCAGGGCCACAAAAGCATCAAGCGGTAGGCCTTCGTGTCGGAGCCGATCAAGCAGTTATAAACCGGTGCCAAATCGACGCTTACCAAGACACTCTTTACACACATTCCAACCGCCAATTCTACAGAGATTCCTACATTACCGGCACAGTGGACTTCATATTCGGTGATGCAGCCGTGATGTTCCAGAACTGCAAGATCGTTGCCAGGAAGCCGATGGACAAGCAATCAAACATGGTTACAGCACAAGGCAGAATCGACCCGAACCAAAACACGGGCACTTCCATCCAAAGCTGCAACATAATAGCAAGCTCTGATCTTCAGCCAGTTAAAGGCTCCATCAAGACATATTTGGGACGTCCATGGAAGGAGTATTCGAGAACTGTGACCATGCAGTCTTTCATTGATGATCACATTGACCCTTCAGGGTGGTCAGTTTGGAGTGGGGATTTTGCATTGAAGACATTGTACTACGGCGAGTACATGAACAAGGGACCTAGTGCCGGAACCGGTAAACGAGTAAAATGGCCCGGATATCATGTGATTACAAGTGCAGCAGAGGCAAATAAATTCACAGTGGCTGCTCTTATACAAGGAGGATCTTGGTTGAAGCCTACTGGAGTCACGTTTACTGAAGGGCTGTAAAATAAATAGCTAGGGCTTGAGTTCTCTCAACTTGTTCTGTTTCTGTTTCGAATAAATGAAAAGCTTCCTTTCATATCCTTCAGTGTAACAGGTGTTTTCTGGTTCAATGAAGCACTAGTCCTTCTTGAGTTGTGATGCAAGCTGCAATCCGCTTTACCAATTGCTCAAGGAATCCCATGCCAATAAGAACATAAAGAATAAACTTCTAACACAGACTCAAAAGGCTTCATAGTAATCAGATCTTTCAAAAATTCTCTTAAATCCCATAACCAATATGGCAATATCTTCTGAATGAGACCATAATTTGTTCCTCTCAACACCATTGTTACTGCCATTTGGCAGCAATAGAGATACCTTTAGCCTGAACTTTAGACTACAGGAAACACTCTGCCCTGGGCCAATTAAAAGGAGACCACGTAAACTCTCCATCTAACAGGATGAGTGACCTAAAACAATGACGTTAGGTAAGTTCTTGGAGTTGAGTAATCGGAATAAAAACACTCTAAATAGTTTGTTGACAATCAATATAATTTACGTTCAATGATGTATGCTTATTCGATTCATCAAAGATACATAAAATTATACATTGTTAATAAATCAAATATTAACACATATCGTAAAGAATCATTATTTGATACACCGATAATTATTTTTTTTTCACAAACGACCTTATTAAACATTAGAATACCCGAGCTCTGAACATCACTAGATTAAAACAATAAACCAATGTACATAACCCGCAACAAATAATTGTTCACATCTTGTGTTCCTTAATCAAAACTAACAAAGCTACACCCATATTCCATTCTTACCTTTTTCACTTTTCTCTTCTTTGTTATATCCTCTCCTACAATCCTTTCTTCATCAAACTTCATTTTCCTTGTATTTTCTTGCATCTTCTTTCTCTTTTCTCTTCCCTTGTTTGTTCCTCAAGAAAGAATCCCCCCTTTTCTATGTTTGATTAAAAAGCTCACTTGTTCGCATGTTTTCTTGACCATTCATCAAAAGTGATAGCAAACAATATGAAGCATGGGGCCTTGCGTCAATGCTTATCTCTTAATCTTCCACCTTCATTTTCTAGGTACTATGTTATCATAATTTTCTATATGGTTCCTCAATCACGTGTAATTACTTTTTTTTTTGTCTTAATGAGACAAATAACATCGAAACTTTCTACTTATTAGATAAAAGTACAATCTATTTACGTTTGACCAAAGGGTTCCTTCAATATCCATCACTATTTCAACCGGTTGTTGTCATTGTCTTCCGAGTCCAACATCATGGCTGGCAAGATCAAAGGCATCTACAAAGGTTTCAAATTTATTTCCCACATCTTCAGTGAGTCTCTTTCTAGTATCAGTTCATATATCAAAGGATGATTATTTTCTTTTTTATTGGAACCACTTGTTGGGTTCTGAATATATTATTTTTTATTGTAGTTGTGAAGGAGCGAGAGATGGAAATTGGACACCCGACAGATGTTAAACATGTAGCACTCGTTGGCGTGGGTCACTCTTCCACTGTTCCTCCCAGTTGGGTATGTTCAATATTTTGATTCAAAAAACTACAGTTTGGATAGGCTAAATCGAGTTATTTTTTTCTCTTAATTTTTGACTTGGTCCGAAATTCAATACAAATGAATGAATTCAAGTTTGGTTCCGACACAACAACATCAACCGACAACACCAATATTTCTCATCCTACAACTCTATCAATCGACAACACCAAAATTTCTCATCCTACAACTCTTTCAAAACGGTCCTCTCAAGGCACGTTTTCTCAAAATCTACATTGTTTTTATTGAAACTTGAAATTCATCACATTTTAGCACTCAATTCGATTCAGTTTGATCGAATACTTACTCCTAATCGTAATCGCAAATCATTTGGGATGTCCCTCACCAATACTATTTCATTACAGGTCTTGATCAATCAATGGAATCTCAACCAACAACAAAGAAGATGAGAAACCGGTCTTGCACGGATCTTCCGAATGTTATGAAGAAACAAAAGAGGAGAAAGAAGAGCAATTCCGTTGTCGAGTCTTTTTCCACGAAATCTCGACGAAAATATTTAATAAATTTTTATATTTTTAACGAGGGTCAAATTACTATTAGATCAAAATTTGTCAGATATTTAAAATTTATAACAGCATCCAGACCCCAAACACCTTCGTCACCGAAGATCAAAATGTTGACCATCAGTGACAGTTAAAGTTGAATATTTGGCGGCTCATGTTTTCTCGACAGTTAACCCGTTATAAATAGAATACATGTTAGGACACTTTAAGGTACCGAAAAAATTCACACTCAATTTAAATACCAGTGCAAAGTCCTTGGAGAACCAACATGGCAACAAAAAAATGTCATAAAAACTTATTTAGGCTTTTATAAGTGCAAATAAAAATCATATTAACATCACATTTGAGTGTTAATTCATTTGAATTTTATCTATTTTATAATTAGTTACACTTTATTTCTTAATTTTGATTTCTAACTCCGTTATTGGTTAACTAATGCTTTTAAAAATTTAAACTCAACAAGTGGTCCAAGTGAAAAAGCGGATGATGTTCATCCTAAGAAACTCGTGTTCAATTGTTTTGCTTTCAAGGCGTATGCATTGTCAAAAATTAATAATATATATAAACAAATAGTACCTTATAATCACTTTTAAATTATTAAAAAAATTGTTAGTCACGGAAAACAAATGTGCCTCGTGTGAGCATACTACGTAAAATCAGAGAGGAAGAATGAAAGTTGTGGCATTTATCAATTAATAGGGTTTTTAAATACACATATGAAGTGAAAAACTCTTAATACACATGCTTTAACTTATTGAAAACCCACAAAAAAAAAAAAAAAACTCTTTCGACCAAAAGCTCATGGATTCTAAACCCAAACAATGTTTAATGCCTAAATTTCTCTAAACCCAATGTTTGAAAATTCAACATGGTAGGTGTCCGGGGATTGTAGCGACACTTCCGACAATTTGTTTATTAGGAGTGCAATACTCAATACTTGTAGTAAAAATTAATATTCTCTTCTTTCTGTTAATTTTGCTTCTTATTAATTTTTTAAAAGTTAAAAATTTAAACTTTAACTATAATTATTTTAAATATTTTAAGTAATTAAATTTTATAAAAATATATATTAAAAGTATTTGATTGAAAGTTTATAAAATATTTTTTTTACATTTTTATCAAAAATAAAAATTTAAATAATAATGGAATAAAGTTAAAAAATTAATAATTAAAATTTTTAATGGAACAGAGGGAGTATGTTTTAATTTAATAATAAATTTAAAACATTCTTACAGTCCTATAAACAAAAATCTTGATTTTTGTTCCGACATTCTCATGGGTAAATTTTACAGTTGATTTTAGTTAAACTAAACAAAATTATGTTAATACGACGTCTTCAAATTGAAACTGCAACAATTGTTTATGAATCTTAAAAGAATAATCTGATAACGGTTAATACAAACATTAAAATATCCGAGCTCCAAACATCACTAGATGAAAACAATAAACCAGCATACAAACATATCCCACAACAAATAATTGTTCACAAAATCTTGTGTTTCGTAATCAAAACTAACAAAGCTACCACCCGTTTCTTTGTCGTTTCATATGTAGTATTTCAACACCCATATCTCATTCTCACACTATCTTTTCTATTCCCTTCATAAAACTCCAATTTTCCCTTCATTTTCTTTCTCTTTTCTATTCCCTTGTTTGTTTCTCAAGAAAGGGTTTTCTTCTTCTTCTCTCTGTTTAATTAGAAGTTTCGTTGTATTGCATGTTTTCTCGAGTACCATTCATCAAAAGTGATGGCAAGAAATATGGGCTATGGAACCTTGCATCAATGCATCTGTCTTAAATCTTCCGCCTGCACTTCTCACTTCAATTTATAGTTCCTAGGATCATGGATTTAAATTGAGGCTACGACCTTTTTTATGACCGCGTTGTGTTTGTCACGATTGAAGACATAACGGATGCTATTACAGAAATTGCGGGTATTACGGGCACGATCACGTTGCGTTTGTCACGGTTGAGGACATAACGAGTGACATTGCAGAAACTGGGGTATCACAGTCACGATCACGTTGCGTTTGTCAAGATTGAGGATATAACTGGTGCTATTGCAGAAACTGTAGGTATCGGTCGAGAATTTTTCAAAGAACATATACTATTGCGGACATAACGATTGCAAGTATTGCGATTTCGAACGGTGTCAAAAATATTATATAACGGCCGCTATTACGATTGTAGACCGCTATTTAAATCCCTTCGCAGGATAGATTCCAATCTTTTCATGGGTAAATAATATAGTTCCTCAATCACATGTAGTTACATTTTTTTCGTTGTCTTAAAGCGGCAAATCACGTCGAAGTACAAGTACTTTCCGGCAGGCAAAAGAACAATCTCTTCATATTGGTCCCTTCACTGTTTTAACCGGCTGTTCCGTTGTGTTCCGAGCCCGGCATCATGGGCGGCAAGATCAAAGGCATCTACAAAGGTTTTAAATACATTTCCAAAATCTTTGGTGAGACTCTTTCCTTTTCTGTCTCTCTTCAAATATACAATAAATACGAATGTATTATATTTAAGCATGTTTTTTCTGGGTTACTTTCGATTATAGTTGCGAAAGAGCGAGAGATAGAAATCGGGCACCCGACAGATGTTAAACATGTGGCACACATTGGTGTGGATCACTCTTCCACCATTGCACCCAGTTGGGTATGTCCAATATTTTGATTCAAAAACTACAATTTGCACAGACCAAAGTATGTTGTATTTATCTCTTAAATGTTGGTTTGGCCTGGAATTCTGTACAGATGAATGAATTCAAGATTGGTTCCGACAAAATTGCAAAACCTACCGGTAAGTCCGAGGTTTTTCAACACGGTCATCGCGAGACACGATTTCTCAAAATCTATCTTTTAATATGCATGTTTGGATCATTACTAAATCCACCTTCGATTACTATTTTGTTACAGATATTGATCAATCAATGGGATCTCAACCAACAATAGATATGACGAGAAACCGGTCGTGCACGGATATTCCAACTGTTACTAAGAAACGGAGAAGGAAAAAGAGGAGCGCTTCTGTTGCCGAGTTCTCTTCCACGAAATCTTTGAAATTACCGAAAACGAAGGCAACGAATCCCAATCGGGTTCATCACTAGACTTCAAAATATAAAGACCATCATGCATATATGGTTATTTCCTATTCATGTAGGAAGATGTATTGCATTTGTGTTGTTGGAAAGTTTCGCTAAATCGGATTATTGGATTTGGACAATGTTTCTGAAAGAATCTAATTATTTTCTCGTTGTGGATGAAAAGAATGATCTATATTTCTTCCAAGTTCATTTTATCTGCAAGAATGTTATGAATACGTCATATGCATATAACAGCTATTGTTACAACCTAAGTTGAAGTCTCAAACAATACAAAGTGTGAGATTCATACTCCCTCCGTCCCACTTATTTTGTTGGTGTAAAATAATTTAAATAACAAGTTTGTCCTTATAAAGTTAACTTTTGTTTTTGTTGGGAAACTAAAAAATGATAGAAAAGTAAATTTATCTTATGAAAGTTGGTTGAAATTTTCAAAGTGACAATTTAAGTGGGACAATTTCAAAACAGAAAATTAACAATTTTATTGGTACAGAGTGAGTATCAATTTCACAAATCAATTAGTATGGATACAATTACCAAGGGTTGGCTGCAATGGCAAGACACTCTCTAAGGATAGAATCAAGGTTCGAACAGTAGAAATAACATTGTCAAGAAGAAAAACCACGAATTTCAAATATGAACTATATATATATATGGTTAATTATTTCATACACTGGCGGTGGAAACTGAAAGTTTCCACAAGCGCCTTAGTTTTAGAGTTTAGGATCTTAGTTTAGGGTGTAGGGTTTAGGGGTTTAGGTATAGGGGTTTAGAATTTAGGGATATTGGTTAAAATTTAGGGTCTAGGGTTATAATTCAAGGTTTATAAGTTAAAACCTAAATCCTAACCATATTACCCTAAAAACTAAACCACAACCTCTAAACCCTAAATTCTAACCCTAAACCCTAAATTTTAATCACTATCCTTAAATTATAAACCTTATACCCTAAACTAAGACCCTAAACCTTAAAACTAAGGCGTTTGTAAAAACTTTTAATTTTCACTGCCAGAGTATTGAATATAAATCCTAATATATATATATATATATATATATATATATATATACACGTGTGACAGTAGTTATTGTACTATACCTTGATTTGTATTTTGGGTTTTCTACCGAAAATCGGTTCATCTAAATTTTAAAAAGGGAAATGATCTATCTGTTAAAAATTACATGGGTAAACTACATGGTTAAACACTTATGTTTAATTAGTGTTTACTTTTTCTTATCAAATTCAAAAAAGTTACATTTTGGTCAATTACGTTATTGATATATTATATTTTGGTCACTTACATTATCAATTTGTTACATTTTGATTATTCAGTCGTTAACTCTTGTTAGTTTGATGATGTGTCACATTAGTAAAAGAGGTTAATTTTTAATTTGACCCATGTAATTTAGATAAAATATCATTTTGACCTTAAATTTTAGGTAAAATATCAATTTGTACCCTGAATTTGATCAAAGTCTCTCGTCGTCGTTGATAACTGTTGGACCCCAAAATAATTCACTCTTTCTTAACATCTTGAACGTGAATTAGGGGTGAGCAAAACTCGACTCAACTCGAAAAAATCGAATAACTCGACTCGAGGCGAAAATACTCGACTCGTCTTGACTCGACTCGAAATTTTATAAACTCGACTGGAAAATTTTTTAAATAAAGTTTGATTTGTAAAATAGAAACTCGAATAACTCGAAAATTTTAGTAATTAATGGATTTATTTTTAAGTTCGAGACGAGTCCTTTAATTTTTTATTATATATATATATACCGATATATAAAAATATGAAGAAATATATATATGCATATCTTATATGATTAGAGAAAGTGATTTAAATTGGAATCAAACCGTACTATAAAATTTATCGATTGAGCTAAAATATATATTATATAATTTTAGATGATATTTGATTTATTAAATAACTTTATAATTATTATTTATACATGTGAAAAATAATACGAATATATATATATATCTTATATGGTTAGATAAAGTCGTTTAAAGTTAGAATTAATTCGTACTAACATTATAAATAATTACAACTAAGTTCGAATAGAAACTCAAATAACTCGACTCGAATTTCTTCAACTCGATTCGACTCGAGAAATTTTCGAATGATAAAATTAGACTTGTCAACTCGAATAACTCGAAATTTTTTGACTCGACTCGATCCAACGCTCACCCCTAAAATTAAGTATATGTATTATATTAAATTATCTTGGTCTCGACAAATGCAGTCTAAAACCCTCCGAGTTCCTTTAAAACTAAACCATAATAATGAATTTATCATTAATATTATTCTTTTAAAATTTTCATGATATGTAGTAATGTTTTTTTAGACTGAAATGTGTTATTGACCAAACCATAATAGAACTAATAAGGTAAATGATGGAAATCGTTTGCTCTTAAATATGCCATTTTCTATGTCCTATACTAAAAATTTAGGTTTAAGGTTTAGAAAAATTGGGGTAGAGTGTATTTTTTACGGGGAAAGATTTAGGGTTTGAGATTTAAAATTTAGGGCTAAGGTTTATAATTTAACTTTTTAGTATATTTATTGTGGGGCATAGAAAGGGGCATACTTAAGGACAGAAAATTTTTATTCGTATGGAAATGAACTTGAGATGATTTACCCTTAAAAATGTTAGAACAATCAAAGAATAATCTATACCAATTAAGAACAAGTTGGTAGGACTTTATGTCAAAGGGTTGAGAACAATATAACAACTTAATCATTAATTAAGGAGAATTACCAGCTTAATCTGCCATGTAAATATATTTAATTTAACGTCAGAAAACATGTGAAAAAGGGTAAATTATGAAATTCAAATGACAGTTAATCCAAATACATCGCTAACCTAGAGGATGAGGTTTCAGCTGACTTATTCTAATCAGCTGCATCCAAATTCTCGATTCAACGTTTCCTCCATCTTCTTTCTCTCAATTTCCTCCTCATTTCTTCACACTTTCATTGACAGAAATCCCACTGTTACAAACAGTTTCCATTACACTTCCAATTCAACAACTGCCTGCTAAGATAACCAATTGTGTTATCTCTGAGTTTCCATATTTTTTTTCCATTTCTGGGGTTGAAGATATGAAATTTTCATGGAAAGTTGTAGCTTTAATTTTGTTTCTGTTTCATTCGAGAAACCGTTTCTGTTTAGCCCAAGAAAGTGGTTCTGATTCTAGTTCTACGCTTCCGAAGGGGCAAGAGAGTTGTACAGGGATATTCATTATGTATAATTTCATTTCTCGAGAAAAAGAGTATCCCCGTGTGAAGAATGCAACAGCTCAATCATGGGCGTTCAATTCCAGCGTCACGATATTGAACATGGGAACAACCGAGTTGAAGGCCTGGAAGATCTTCATTAGGTTTCAGTACAAGGAGATATTAGTTTCGGCAGACGGGGCGGTTTTGAAGAGCAGTGTGGATTTCCCGGCTCCCGTCGGCAACGGAACTTACCTCTCCGGATATCCTCAAACCGATCTCGAAACGTCAATTGACACCGCCAATGATTTGTCAAAGATCCAGGCGAAAGTCAAGCTCAAAGGCACGCAGTTCGGTCTCAGGTCACCTAGGAATCCAATGCCTAAAACACTCAAACTTGCAAACGATGGATACAAATGCCCTTCACCGACTCATCGGGGTGAGTACTTAAAACCCTTTTTTCTATCTTTGTTGTTACATAAGATTTTGGAAACACCGTGTTTTAAGATACGTATTTGTACTTTTTGCGATCTCTATATTTATAATGGATTATTTGTTTCTCTTGTGTGTGTCTTATTATATATTAATATGGCTTTATTTACTTTTTTGCTTACAGATTCCAAACATTTGTTTCACATTTTGATTTATTAACTTGTGTTGTTCATCCACAGCATCCTCAATGTACGTATGTTGTGTCAAGGACTCAAAGCTTAAAGCTAATAAAACAACATCAAAGTTCTTGCCACGCCAAAAGGGTGACCTTCTGATTTCGTACGATGTTACACAAGCCTACGTAAACAACTACCTTGTAGAGGTAACGATCGAGAACAAGCACGCTTTGGGACGTCTCGATCATTGGAACTTGACATGGGAATGGACGAGAGGTGAATTTATAGACAAACTCAAAGGTGCATATGTGCGTGAACTTGATGTTTCAGACTGTTTACATGGTCAGGCAGGGAATTACTACCAAGCAATGGATTTTTCTTCAGTTCTGAACTGCCAAAAGAACCCCATCATCTTCGACTTACCGCCGGAGAAAGCGAACGACACACAGATGGGGAAGATACCGTATTGTTGCAGAAACGGTACCCTTTTGCCAACCACCATGGATAGAACCAAATCCAAGTCAGCTTTCCAAATGCAAGTGTATAAACTCCCACCTGATTTGAATAGAACAGTTATATACCCTCCTCAAAAGTGGAAAATTGTAGGGGTTCTTAATCCGGATTACAAATGTGGGTCACCTATTCGAGTTGAGCCAACTAAATTCCCTGATCCCGCTGGTCTCGAGGCTATAAAACCAGCAATCGCGAGCTGGCAAATTGTCTGCAACATCTCGAGTCCGACCAAAGGCAAGTTTCGATGCTGTGTCACATTCTCCGCTTACTACAACAAGTCGGTTATACCATGCGACACATGTGCCTGTGGGTGCGAAGATACAATGAAATGCAACCCGAGTAGAAAGGCAATGCTCCTTCCAGCCGAGGCACTTCTCGTTCCTTTCAACAACAGGTCAAAAAAAGCCATAGCTTGGGCGTCGATTCACCATTTCCACATCCCCAAGCCATTGCCGTGCGGCGATAACTGTGGGGTTAGCGTACACTGGCATGTGTCGTCGGTTTATAAACAAGGATGGGCGGCTCGAATGACACTTTTCAATTGGAGAAGATTGAACTTCGAGAACTGGTTCACTGCACTTCAGTTCAAGAAAGCTGGTTCCGGGTACCAAAAGATGTACTCTTTCAATGGAACTTTACTGAGTAAACTCAACAACACCATCTTCGTGCAAGGGATAGAAGGGATGAATTATTTGATTGGACTGAAGAATGGTTCGAACCCAGAAGAAGATCCTGCTGTGCCTGGGAAACTGCAATCTGTTGTTACGTTTAAAAAGAAGACAGACCTGGATATAGCCAAAGGGTATGGATTCCCATCGAAGGTGTTTTTCAATGGTGAAGAATGTGCAATTCCTTCACGTATTCCGATTTCGAGTGTAATCCGATTCAGTGTTAATTTGCCGTTGCTTTTTGTTTGCAAAATTGCAAGCTTCTTGTTGATACAACATCTCAACTGAGGGTTGAGGTCTGATTAATACTTGGCTGTAAACTTTTCATAGTTCAGATTTTACGTTAGCTTCATAATTTTTCTTTTTGGTAACATGTTAGCTTCATAATTACTAGTCTCATCCTTTATTGAATAGAAATCTTCTGCTTTTTTTTGGTGTCCTTTTTTATGCCCGTTAAAAAATACTAGGTTTAGAATTTAGGTTCATGTTTAAATTAGGGTTTAGGGACTTCTATTTGTAATTCATAGGAATTCTGATTCAAAGAAAATGGCAATAGTTTAAGTGCTTGAGATTGGATTTTAAGTCTTGATGTTTACCCATTTTCTTTTTCTTAAAACATTTTGGGCCTATGGCAATGCTCCTTAGAAAAACTTGACAGAAGCCTCAAACAATAAGGCTTTTCATAGCTCTTTTAGGCCCAATATACTATGTTCCTGTGAATTCTTTTATAATATAGAAAGTTTAGGGGTCTTATTTACGATTTATGAGGTTATGTTTTAGGTTCTTATTTAAGATTTAAAATGTAAGGTCTAGAATTTAAGGTTTATATTTAATATTTAAGATTTATAATCTATAATTTTAGACTTTAAAATTTAAGCTTAAAAGACAGATTTTGTAAAATTGACTTTACACGAGATGCGTATTAAAAAAATAGCTCTTATATTATCTAGAATAACTACAATCCCTCGATATCATTAAATAGGAAGCAATTATACTTAAAGTGTGAGTATTCGATCAAGTTGAGTCAAATCACGTGAAATAAGTTAGATTTAGTTGAATTAATGAATTATATTTTATCATTCAAACTTTATTTAATTTTTTCGAGTTGATTTTATGAAATTGAGTTTATTCGAATTGAATATAGTTATTTGAGTTAAATTAAAAATAACTTAATAGGTCAGATTAAAACTTTATTGATAATATGATTAAATTTCAAATTAAAGTACACAAACAGAGAACATATATATATAAGCTTCTTCCGAAGAAAAATAATATAATTTAGTACGACAAACTTTTTTTTGCTCGGCAACTGATAATTTATTAAAGGGTTAAAAGTTACAACCCAAGACCTAAATTGCGAGCCTTAATAAAAATTTTCTTAATCTTAAATAGAGGAAAATAGTACACCCAGCTAGCTAACGCTAAAATGCATCCATAAATAACACAAGCAAATGTCTAACCATACTACTTCTGATCATGCCGTAATAATCCATCATCACCTTGTCTCCATCTCCCACAAATCCGAATCAGCTCCAGGGTAAATTAAAACCAAATCATGTGTTCTGAAAAAAATTATCACTATATCTTTAATAGTCTAGGTCTACTCAATCCAACTTTCACTCAAAAGTCCGCCATACAAATCTTTTCTCTCGGATTATACGTGAAGTGCACATGCTTAATAACCTCTATATTTCTACTACTTTCATCAAAAGAGACCACCGTTTCTAGTGGTGTTTCAGATATTTACTGTTCTAAAGACAAAATATGAATTAGAGTCCCCATACCTTGTATATCTTCACATTCATTCATCCTATTATTAAAATCCAGTACCACTTTTTTAAAGCTCCTTAGACCCTTTTAAGTTTTATTTAAAAGGGTAAATTTATTGAATAAAAGCCATAATCGTGCCTCGTTAAAAAATCTCTTAAACTTATTTGGAGAAAAAGAGTGCAATGATTAATGACTTAGGGCAATACAAGATTCAGTCACAATTTCCTTACACAGCAGTCAGCTACATACTTGCAAATACAGCCACAATCATATCAAATGCAAATGCTAAAAATAAGAATCATCCCCCTACACAGGTTACTCGATGCCTTGCTTTGCACTGTAAAATATCCCATCACTTGTGCTATTGATGCCCTTCTTTGCCAGGTTGTCCGCCAAAGGCCTCCCTTAAACACGTTGGTATAAAACCAACATAATTTCCCACTACTGATTCCCCAAAGGCCTCCCTTAAACACGTTGGTACATTCAATTTTGGAAAACCAAGCATTTAAAATCCTTTGCAGAATTGGTACATGATCGACCGATACATCCCCAAACTGTAAGGTCCGTGTAAGCTAACAACCAACGTTCATCCACACAAATTCTGTGGATTTGTAAATTTTATTTAGGGTTTAGAATTTTAAATTTACATTTTAAGATATTGTGGTTTAGAGTTTTTTATTTTATATTTTTAGCTTAAAATAGGTCGGTTGTGTAAAATATGAAGAAAAACTTCAATACACAGAGTTTACACAAGATTTTTAGTTTTAGGGGTTAAAGGTTTAATTTAGGGTTTAGAGTCTAGGGGTTTAGATTGTAGTGTTTAGAATTTAGGGTTTATAGTTTGAGATTTAGTTTTTTAGGATTTGAGTTTATAGTATAAATATACAAGCTTATTTTACACAACATGTGTATTATAATTAAACCCGTAAAATATGTTTGAAAAAATAACTCTTAATACCTTACTTATCTAATAATGTTTAAACCTAATAAACTTCAATAATCTCAAGAATTAATTATTATGAACCTAACAAGTGTCCCCGTGGACAAGCGGATAATATTCATCCTAGGAGACACGGGTTCAAATCGCTTTGTCTACATGCTGTATGCGCATTATCAAAGGGTTAAGAATATCTATGAACAAATATTACCTTGTAATCACCTTTAGACTATTAAAAAATTAATTATTATATAACTCTTAAGAACGGAAGAGTCAATCATGTAATATTTTGGAGTTTAATGATGTAGGTTTAAAAAAAATTAGTAACATTTATGGGAATTATAATATATACATTACATTTATGGAAAAAAGTATTACTTTTTTGTAATTTTAAAGACTTTAATTTTTAGAGGACTAATTTGCTCATTTTTCAAAATAGATAGGGACTCAAAGGTAATTATAGCAATTTGTAAATTAGTTTTTCAAATATTCTAGTCGTAAAAATCACCTCGACTCAAACTTGAAAATAAAAAATTTTATTCGAATTAATTCGAAAAACTGAATAGCTCTATTCGATTAACTAAAAAGTTAATATTTTCGAGCTGAAATGTTGATGTACAATAGAAAAAGTATTGGTATGAAATGATTTTTATTGGTGTTTGGTAATCGGTAATTTACCCTTTTTAATTTGGAGAGAGAGTCTTCATTTATAATCTTTGTACTAAGGGTTAACTAATTTTTTTGGATGAGTCAGGGTTTGTACTTTGTATAGCTCGAAGCTGAGTTGATAATTAGGAATTATTTTTCTTATTTAGGCTCTTTGTGCCTTTAGCCTTCGAGCTCATGATATTCTTTCGGATTATTTCAAAATTTATGTCTAGAATTTATTAAATTAAAGTGTATGTCTAAATTAACTTTGCTTGATTTGTAAGATAATTGTTTTTTTTCTCAAAAAAGTGTATGTCTAAATCAAGTCAAACGGTACACACAGCCAGTACTTAAAAGAGTGCATGAAATTAAAGCACTTTAAACCTAACCCATACTTACCCAAGCTTGCAGAAAACAGTACTAATTTGGCAAGGCAACCTTATAATTCTTACACCCTTTAAAACATTTCCCAAAATTCAACAAAAAAATATTATCATATGTCCCTTCAAGGATTCAACCAAACTTGTATTTGTCACATAGCATATGACAATGACAACAACCCAGGGTGAACATGGTCAATGTAGCGGTAACTTCTCCGCTTCCGGCTTAAACGATTGGTTCGGTTCGGGGAATTTTTAGTCGGTACATAGAACATGGTATGTTTTCTTCCTTGAGAATTAATACTAGGAATCGAAGTTGTTGATAGTTGTCATCGGTAATAAAGGAAGTTGGTGTGTTACTTTCTGTAATCTTAATGAATCCTATACTCGAGTATTGATTGAAGTATGGTGAACACATTTATTTTGAGCCAATTATATCGTTCACCCTCCAAAACTGGCCCATTCATGTAGGATTGAGCTTCAAATTTAGTAGGGCATGAATCGGTAAATGGTTCTCCCATACCAGTTTTGAACTGAGAAGTGGGATTCTCAAATAAGTGAAGACATTGATTGTCTGATTACGGGACCAAACTCTTGGCCGAAGGGACCACTGGTGAAGCTAATCAATGGAGTTAATAAATGGAAAGTTCAGTGTAGGGTAGGCCGGTAGTGTCCAAGTTTTAACTCAGACAGGTGTTTTTTGTGTTCTTTTGTATTTTTTTTTCTCTTCATTTAATTATGGCTCACCAAACAGCTAGCTCTGATGCCTGAACACTCTTTTCAAGTTGTCGAACCCTTCCATTTAGCTTCATTTTTCGACCCGGGTTTCGAACACACAAAATGTTAGCACCGGCACTGAGTTTGATAGATGGATTGCTTTACCATCGGTTTGTTCGTCTTGTTTCTTCACTTTGGTATGTACGGGGAATGGAAAGTTGGAAACATAACCCCAAACATTGCATCTTCTTCATGAGTTGGTGTTTCGAAATAGTACAGTATTAATAACGCTAGGAAAGAATTCCAGGGCCACATTAAATTAAATTCGCTAACTCGTTTCAAACAGTTAATGGTTTGAAAAAACTAAAGGAAAAATGTTATAATAAGGTCCATTCTTATCGGAAAACATGGCAGAGGACAGCTATATCATCACTATACTATGATATTATCAGTATATATTGAACTAGCGCTTTCAATATTTGAGGGAATATTTCATAAAAGTATTATTTGAGGATTCGAATTTAGTGTTTGAAATCTATATTTCCTTTTCTTAGTTTCCTTTAATTGCTTCTTGGTCAAGGATGTTCATATGCTTTCGCTTTGTGTAGGTTTGCATCTCGACTCGATACTCGATAAAATTTTGTTTGACTTGTGCTCATTTAAAAAACGTATTGCGCTTCTCGACTCATTGCTCGTTAAGCTCGTCAGAAGTTTTACTTTGTTTTTTAATATATGTAAAATCTAGTAATACTATATAGAACTTAATATAAACGTAAATTAACAAACTTAACAAAAATATCAAAATAGTGTGTGAAGCAATTTCAAAAATCTAAACTCCAGAGTAACAATCCGCAAATACACCAAACTAACATATTATTAAAAACAGCTAGTTGCTTGTGAACTTATCGAGTCGAGATGGACCTTACTCGACTTGACTCGGATCTCGAGTCGAGGTCGAGTTCAGTCGAGTCAATTTGAATCGAGCGTTGACCGAATTTTGACTGAGTTAAACTCGAGCTGCTCTACTCAGTTAGCACCATAATAAGCACTAGTTATTGATCAAATAGGTCAAAAATATGAGGTAAAGTATACTCATTCTTCACAATTACTTTATTCAGCTCACAATTAACACTTTTCTTTATCACACATCAAATTGGAGTTCCTCGTGGAGACATATTAGATGGAATGAAATCTTTATCAAGAAATTCTTACAACCGTTCTTTCAATTCTTTAAGTTCATCAGGGCCATTCCATATATAGTCATAGAAATAGGACACGAGCTTATGACTAAATTACATGTTTGCCCAAACAAACCATAATTGTGTAAGGTAGGTAGACCTGACAAACTTGACCCGAGACCCTAACAGGATGACCTAAATCTAAACTGAACTGAAACCGACCCAAATTTTAGTTGACCCGAAAATATACCCGAACCGATTTTCAACTGAACCGAATGGACCCGAACCAAATGGACCCGAACAGAAGACAACCCGAAATAAAAAAATATATTAAAATAAAGAAAGATGATATGTGAACTGGAGCACAACTCACGAAAAGACCAAATATACATGCTATATAAAGTGATATATATGGTGTAAAAACCTAATTTGGCCTGAAAATCTAATTGAAATTGGTCGATCTCCTATTAATCAGATATTGACCCGACTCGAAATCAACTAACCTGAAAATAACCGACTAGATACTAACAGAGCCAAAAGTCAACCGACCCAATTCGATACCCGAACTGAAATCACCATAGACACAAAAACTGAGCGTCTGGACCAGACCCGAACCGACACGAACCAAAATTAAACCGAATGTAGTCAGAACCGAACTGAACCCGAACCTAATGACCCGTTTGCCACCTCTAAAGGTAGGAGTGAGCATTAGATCAAGTTGAGTCAAAAAATTTCGAGTGAGTTGAGTTGACGAGTCTTAATTTATAACTCAAACTTTATTTGAAATTTTTTCAAGTTGAGTTGAGTCGAATTGTACGAGTTTATATTCAAATTTAATTGTAAACATTTATAATGTTGTGGTACAAATTAGTTCCAATTTAAGCGACTTTCTATACCCATATACAATACACCCATATTTCTTCATATGTTATATGTATGTATGTATCGGGCAGAATTTTGGGACTCGACTCGAACTTGAAAATCAATATACTAATTACTAAAAATTTTGAGTTATTCGAATTTTTATTTTATAACTCAATTTTCACTTGAATTTTTTTAGTCAAATGATGAAATTACAGGTCGAATCTAGATGAGTCGAGTTTTTTCGCGTTGAGTTAAAAAATCGAGGTTTTTTAGTTGATTTTTTCTCACCCATAGTGTGATTACACACCAAATCTAATTAGATGGTGGATGTCAAACGCGCATATTAAAAAAAATGATGTAAAGATTGAAATTTATTGTAATTAACTTATAATGATTCATTTATCACAATAATTATTTTTTAAACATAATTCTTATAATGAAAGAAAGAAGAACCGGAAAAAATACAAAATATGGAATATGATACTTTTCTTTAACCAAACACTTTAAAATTTATGCCTCATAAAAATTATAAAAGAAAGAATTGTTTGATTTTATTTGAAAAAGCATGAAAGATAATATAAATGTTACAATAGTCTGGTAGCTAATACTACTATCCAAGCACAAAATTAAAACCGACTCTTGGGTATATATATAGTTGAAATATCACAGGGAAAATGACATTAATTTATACTGTTTATTTTAGGTTTTGGTTTTGCCATGTAGAAATACAATAACCCTTCGTGCCAAAAAAGGAGCATTTAATAAAAATAAATAAAACAGATCACAGTTTGGTTGAATTAATTCATATACGGACATGACATGATTATATATATTTATACATGACATATGTCTAAGAAAGAGACGGCTAAATTTTGTTTGAAAACTATAAGATTTGCGCCATAGATTTTGGTGGGCATGCATGCGTATGTAATGGATGCATATGCATGCTGCATGCATGGGCGGATCTATATTAATATTTATAGGATCAATTAACCCTACTTAATTTGTTAGGGTATGAGATTTTTAAAGAGTTAATATAATATTTTTAAATTTTTTTTATAAAAAATATTAAAATTAACCTCACTTAATTTTACTTAATTTATTAAGGTGCGAAGTTAATAATAGTTATTATAATAATATAAAAATCTTTCTTTTCTCATATTTTATATAGACTTCACTGTACAAAAGTTTTGGCACCGTCACTGCGTGCATGTGTCCACATTGTTATATACATGTATATATATATATAATGATTCTGAAATCTGCAATGGCAGAACAGCCTGTATTATTCAGAAACAGTAATTTCATGGAAGATTAGACAAGAAAGTAAACCGAAAGATAAAAATATATTTCAGTTCTTCCAGCGGCATAAATAATTAATATAAACAAATGGAAGGGAAGATGCCATTTCCTTTATCACTCACAATTAAAGCTCTCACCTACCATAAATACCCTGCATTTAACTCCTTAGCTGCTGCCATATCCTCTCCACCTGTTTCTTCAATTCTCTCCATTTTCCCGCTCTACCAATATCTTCTCTCTCCTTGTACGTCTCTGTCAATAGCCACCATGGGATTTTTCCAGTGACCTCAAACTCTTAAAAACCCTCATTTTCTTTGATCTTCCTCAACAGATGTTCAAAATGGTTTCCTATCGGTTTTGCCTATAGGCTGACAACATTGCCAAGAGAGCGTACAAATAACTGTTGACATTACAGTCTTTGGTTTCTGTCAAATCAACCAAATAAGGAATCCGAAGCCAAGAATCCAACAAGCAAGGGATACAGATATGTGTAACTTGTACGGCTGCTGGTTAGGGTTTTAAAAGTCATCGGTTGTGTATGTCTCCCAGCATGCTGTTTCCAATGTCCGACTTACAACTGCATTTAAGACGAGGAAACTGTTGCTCTATGCTGCTCTCCGTCCCCTTCTCCTATATTCTTTAAGGTAATCTTCTGCTGCTGTTTTCTCCTAGCTTCTTTCACTTCTTCCGTGGGGATAGAATAGATTAGCCAGCGAATACATCACATTTTAGAAGACGTGGGTTCAAACAATTTTATTTTATAAAAATATTAAGAAAAAAGTATGAACATATTATTATTAAAAATATAATAAAGGGTTGTTTTTTAGGGTTCGACTATTAAGTAATTTGAAGAGAAATCCTTCTCGATAAGCGAACGTCAACTTTTTCAAAGAGGGAGATGCTATATAGTTTACAGCTCCATGGTTTACTTGCCTTTTTAAAACTTTGTACAGCCTCCATTATTAAGCACCGGTTTAGACTTCGTTTATTATTCCTTGTCGCTGTTCTACTGTTTCTTTCGCCCTTTATTTTACTTGGCCTGACTTATGTTGTTGTGTTGGCAGAACCCAGAAACTCCATAGGCGTTGTTGTTTGAGCAATTTCGTTAGCATGTTTAGCCCCAACTTATTCGAGAGTTCCCATATGTTCGACATGACTCATAAGAACTCTGAGAGTGAACTGATGGAGATTATCCGGGATGATGATTATGAGATCAAATCTGGTGCTGAAACCATGGATGCTCCCTCCGGGGACGATCAAGATCCTAACCAACGCCCCAAAAAGAAGAGTTATCATCGTCATACCCAGCGTCAAATCCAGGAGATGGAAGCGTAAGTCTTTTACACTACTCGTTGAGTTCTGTCTGTCATTGTTCGTATTGGAGAAAAAATTCTTTTGGATTTTTGATACTTTCTTGCTCAGATTCTTTAAGGAGTGCCCTCACCCTGATGGTAAGCAAAGGAAGGAGCTTAGCCGCGAGCTAGGGTTGGAGCCTCTACAAGTCAAGTTTTGGTTCCAAAACAAACGAACTCAAATGAAGGTACTAAATATCCACGTCTATGTAGTAAGATTTCCTGTCCTTGCTTAACTGCTGAATTTGACCTTCATTAACAGGCCCAACATGAGCGCCATGAAAATGCTATATTGAAGGCTGAGAATGAAAAGCTCCGTGCTGAGAACAATAGGTACAAGGAAGCTCTCAGCAATGCTACATGCCTCAGCTGTGGAGGCCCGGCTGCTCTTGGAGAGATGTCATTTGATGAGCAGCATTTGAGAATAGAAAATGCTCGGTTAAGGGAAGAGGTAATTGAAAAATGCTAAACACTGACACTGACACGTCCCTTATTATTATTATTTACTTATTATTTGTTCTTCTGTTTCAGATTGATAGGATATCTGGAATGGCTGCTAAATATGTTGGCAAGCCTTTATCTTCCTTCCCTCATCTTTCTTCTCACTTACATTCGCGCTCTGTTGATCTTGGAGCTAGCAATTTTGGGACAAAATCAGGATTCGTAGGGGAAATGGACCGCACTGGTGATCTTCTAAGGTCTGTGTCTGGACCTACTGAAGCGGATAAGCCTATGATTGTTGAGCTTGCTGTTGCTGCAATGGAGGAACTAATCAGATTGGCTCAATCTGGGGAACCATTGTGGGTTCCTAGGAATAATTCTACAGATGTGTTGAACGAAGACGAGTACTTAAGAACTTTCCCTAGGGGAATTGGACCAAAACCTTTGGGGTTGAGGTCTGAATCTTCAAGGGAATCTGCAGTCGTCATTATGAATCATGTCAACCTAGTTGAGATTCTCATGGACGTGGTACGATTTCCTTTCCAAGTTTGGTTCCATTATACAAACTTTTAGATCCACCCCACTTATTAAAATCATTGATTTTCAGAACCAATGGTCACGTGTGTTCTGCGGCATTGTTTCAAGGGCTATGACTCTAGAAGTCCTATCAACTGGTGTTGCAGGAAACTATAATGGAGCTTTGCAAGTGGTAATAATGAGAACTTCGATTCGTTTTTCGTTTCGATTCGGCCTTAAGGTTTTTAAACCATGCCTAACATCTTGCATTTTCAGATGACGGCTGAGTTTCAAGTCCCTTCACCACTTGTACCAACTCGGGAAAATTACTTCGTCAGGTACTGTAAGCAGCATATCGACGGAACTTGGGCAGTAGTTGATGTTTCCTTGGATAATTTACGCCATAATCCTGCGTCCAAGTGTAGAAGAAGACCATCAGGTTGTTTGATCCAAGAATTGCCAAATGGATACTCTAAGGTAAGTATGTATGTATGTATGTATGTATGTATGTATGTATGTATGTATGACATATTTTCGTGATACTTCAGGTTATATGGGTTGAGCATGTAGAAGTGGATGATAGAGCTGTCCACAACATATACAGACCAGTAGTTAATTCCGGTCTAGCTTTCGGAGCGAAGCGTTGGCTGGCGACATTAGATCGACAGTGCGAACGTCTCGCGAGTTCAATGGCCAGTAACATTCCAGCTGGGGATCTATGCGGTAAAACAATATTTACCATCTTATTCTCTTAGAGATACCTATTGGAATGCAGTGCACCAGTTCATGTGTCTCTGATGTTACCATTCCGGATACTTATTGATCTCTGCAGTTATAACAAGTCCAGAAGGGAGGAAGAGTATGTTGAAGTTGGCAGAGAGGATGGTGACTAGCTTTTGTACTGGCGTCGGTGCTTCTACGGTCCATGCTTGGACAACTCTATCGCCGACAGGTTCCGATGATGTACGGGTTATGACCCGAAAGAGTACGGATGATCCAGGCAGGCCTCTTGGTATTGTGCTTAGTGCTGCAACTTCCTTCTGGATCCCAGTTCCACCAAAAAGGATATTTGATTTCCTAAGGGATGAGAACTCCCGAAGTGAGGTACATTAAGCTTCCAATCGAAAATTCAAGCATTTTTCGGTTAGAACATTATACTAATTTGCAGATTTAACCAGTGGGATATTCTATCAAACGGTGGCCTAGCTCAAGAAATGGCACACATAGCCAATGGTCGTGATCCAGGCAACTGTGTCTCGTTACTGCGAGTAAATGTAAGTCGGCAATGGCAGGTAACATTTCCGCAACAATCATCCATTAAAGCTAACATTTCCATTTGTAAACCAATCTGCAGAGTGCAAACTCTAGCCAAAGCAACATGTTGATACTTCAAGAGAGCTGCACTGATGCCACGGGGTCCTGCGTGATATATGCCCCGGTCGATATCGACGCCATGAACGTCGTCTTAAGCGGCGGTGACCCAAATTATGTCGCGCTGCTGCCATCCGGTTTCGCAATTCTTCCCGACGGTCCAGTATGTAATGAAGGGATTCTCGAAATCGGTTCGGGTGGCTCCCTCCTTACCGTTGCCTTCCAGATTTTAGTCGATTCGGTTCCACCGGCAAAGCTTTCTCTCGGATCAGTGGCTACCGTCAATAGTCTAATTAAATGCACAGTCGAAAGGATCAAAGCTGCCGTAATGTGCAACAATGCTTAATAATCAAGATTATTTACGGTAGGGGAATTCACCATTTTGTGACCGTAGGGGCTAAGTATGAGACTGAGAGTTTACTGTAGGAGTGAACGTTATACTATTAAAATTGGCTTAACTATAAAATAAGTGCTCAAATTATGTCTTTTTTTCTTCAAAAGGTGCCTAAAGTATTTTTTTGAAATGAGTGCCTAAAGTTTTATTTTTTGCTGAAATAGGTTCCCAAGTAGGTGCTCAATTGACTTTAAAACAAGCCAAAAATAAAACTTTAAGCACCTATTTCAACTAAAAACACTTTAAGCACCTATTTCAGCCAAAATAAAACTTTAGACACCTATTTCAACTAAAAAAATACTTTAAGCACCTATTACAAAAAAGATATATAGTTTGAGCATTTGTTTTGTAGTTTAACCACTAAAATTTGTCTAATTTCTTTGCATTTCATGTGGTATTGTTGAAGCATTAGTTTGAACTCTCTGTTTTCCTTCCATCAATAAACATTTGTTAAGTTCTGCTTTAATTCTGTTTTTAGTACTTTTTAAATTTAATGATTAGTTTAGTCGTTGCCTTTGTTATAATGTTTTTTTTCTCTCTAATCATCTGTATTCAATCTTCTGGCTTATTTATTTAGATTAAATACTATAGATGTACATTTTGAATAACCCTCCCAATTCATATTGTTCCATTCTCAATAGACCAACTAGTTGCCGGTTGTTATACTTGTCTTATGCATCACAAATTTATGAGTAATATTTTGAAATCTAATCCAAATAATTTGATTTTTAATATTTAAAAGAATAAAAAGAAAATAATAGACTTGACTGTCCAAAATTTATCTGGTAATCTAATCTTTATGTATAATTCCATGGCGTTGTGATGTTATACAAATTTGGTAGGTTTGAATTAATACTTGTAGATAATAGGGATAATTTTTTAAAATTTAATATGTTTTCTTCACGACACTAAAATTCAAGCTCAACGCTTTATCTGGTAAAGTTACTTGTAAATAATAGGGATAACTTTTTCAAGTGGTACCTGACGTAACTTACTCTTTAAAGTATTACTTTTCAGCTGATGGTTAATTTATGATTGCATGAATGTATCTTGTTGAATTTATAAACAAATTACAATGTATAACCTATGGTTGATTGAGTAAATGTATTATATTTTTTTAGCGGTGGCAACTGAATTTTATTAATAAATAATGAAATGTATGACAAATACAACGCACCCAAAAAGAAAAAATGGAGACTAAGTCCATCAAAAAAATTCGTACAAAAATAAAATATGAAACTCAAATGTGTAAAGAAAAGTAACCCTCTCTTTAGATTGGTATACATCATCAAAGAATTCAGAAACATTCATGAATCTCTTTGTCTCTATCCAAGCGAGACGCTTAACAAAGTGAAAAAAGAGTGATGTGCGAACCAAACTATCAGACAGATTATTTCGTTACACAGTTCTAATTATATCGGTAAACAACTACCAAAGAGTATCAAACTTTCTATGACCACCGACGTATCTAAATCAAGAAATAAGTGCAGTAAGGATCTCTGATTTAATTCATGGTTGATGTATTATGAATTATATATACGATTATATACCACCAAAGGGTAAATGTATTATATTTAAATTTTAATTAAACAAGTTATGATATATAATTTAATTCATAGTTGATTGCGTTAATAAATTATGTTGAATTTATAATTAAAAAAATTACAATGTATAATTTATTGTTGATTGTGAATGGATTATGTTAAAAAATAATTAAACAAATTAAAAATTAATTATATAATTATAAGATTTAAAACTATTATTACTTTTTCAATCAATGCATAATTTATGGTTGATTGCATGAAATGAATTTTGTTGAATTATAATTAAACAAATTACAATGCATAATTATGATTGACTGGAAGAATGAATTATGTTGAATTTATAATTAAAAATACAAATTTTATATACAATTATAAGATTTAAAACTACTACTATTACTTTTTCAACTAGTTCATAATTTATGGGTGATTGCGTGAATGAATTATGTTTAATTTATAATTAAATTAATTATATAATTATAAGATTTAAAACTAGTATTATTTTTTTTAACTTATGAATGGTTGTGTGCTATAAATTAATTGTTTAAATTACGCAGCATCTCCCCATGTTATACCACTTCAATTGCACCGTTTTGTTCATACATACAGTGCAAGCCATAAAAAGAACAGAAGGAGACCAATATATTAATGCAGGTCCATAACAGACATTAAGTGAAACAAATTAAGATAATTTCAACAATTCAGTATAGTTAATTCGGAAACAAAATTAACCAAATCTCACAACCAAACGAAGGTTACACGAATCCTAAGGCTAAAGGTACTGAATCTGTATTCTGTTGCTGCTTCAATCAGAGAGCCTTTTTTAACAGCATCTGCAAATCGAAGATTTCCATGTGACCCTGAAGAAATATCACAAGGGCAGGAAAAAGAAAAAACAAAGAAACATGTCAAATATCGCGAATTCCTCGACAGCAAGTTCAGGAACTACATACAGGGTCAAAACTCGAAACGGCTCGGTGAATGAACAAAGTGATACCCCCCATATAACATTTTTAAGATTCTAGTTGTGTCATTACTGTCGACACGATAAAAGAATGTTTAAAATGTTCCTCTGGATGTTTTTGCAGGAAAGAAACAAGGAGAATGCAACAAAATTTAGGCTCCGATGGAATCTGTAACCTCTTTTGCTGCAATGTGCAAAGTACAAGTTCAACTATACATGTACAGGGTTTTGGCATGTAGCCAAGCGACCAGCGCTAACATAAAACTTAGAAAGAGAATACCACTAACATGAAACTCAAACCAAGATTAGACGCAGATCTACTAAGATTAACTCCGCAATCTCTTTCTTTGACTATTGTCTTCAGGATTTCCCTGCAAGTAATGAGAAGAAAAATATAAGACAAAGCTGACACGGCATCCTCTCAGCATTTAGAAAAGCAAGGAATAAGATGATCAAAACATGTCGATAACTGCAGGAAAGAAGAAGCTACATGCAGTTATAATCTTGAGGTGTCACTCGTGGTAATTTCTATATTCCTGAAAACAAATAAGTCAGATGAAAAACGTGTCTCCCTTCACACCACTGATCAAACTCCTACAATGTAATGCTAAAAGATATGAACAAGAAGTATCCCATCCATGTTCGCTTCAAAAATTTCAGTATTCAATTCCACAACAAATCTTCTTTCCAAGATGTACAGAAAAATCACATTTCAGCCCGAATTGAAAATGGAATTGAATATAATGAAATAACAGAAATGGTCTACTAAAAGATACTGTTGGCAAAAAGGAAAAAAATATGGAAATGCAATTTAAATAAAAATACATACCCCATCATACCCTACAAAATCTTCAGGAGGAACCACACTAGATTCTGACCTGCATTTAGCATGCACTATGGGACCTAACTGTGATCTATCAATGCCTTCCACTGATCCATTGGGTGCATTCATGTAGACAGCCCCCCTATACATCCACTCCTCTGTTTCATCACTATAAAAATCATCAAAAGGCTCACCACATAATGCACACATGCTGTGATCTTCATCAGCAGGAACTGCCAATTCTTCATCACCCTTCTTTTCTACAATGTCCTCGGTAGGTAAAAACCCAGGAACTGCATCAGTTCCCAAAGCTTCCGCACCACTAAGCCACATACTAGCACTCACAAACCACTTCCGGGAAGGTTTCTGCTTACGGTTCTTAGACATACGGTTTCTTGTTACATGCCAATCCATATGAGTACTATGCTCCTCTTGGAACTTGAACCGAAGGCCACATGTTGTGCACTGCCTTGGAAGATCAGAGTATAAAGCACTTATAGCAGACTCATGCCGCACCTTGAGGAGGTCTGCATCAAACTCAAGTCCCACAGAATCCTACAAAATAAATTGCTTCATTGAGATACAATCTCATTGGCGAGGAAATACATACACCACAGAACTTCATCTAAATAAGTACCTGTATGGGAGTTGGTTTCGTCAGTGAAATCAAACCTTGAGCCATGAGGGAACTAATCAAACCAGTAAATGCACCACCCTGAGGTTGGTTAGGAAGCAGTGGACCTGCATTTTGAGTGCCAGGCAACATTTGAGATGCTGGAGGAGGACCATGAGGGAGAGGTGGCATGGCTCCCGCTTGGAAATGTAATGAGCCAGTGGGCATATTTGGGATTGATAAAGGAGGCTGTGCAACAGACATAGGGTTAGATGGGACCATACTGATAACAGCACCATGCATTTGGGGAGCGTAACCATGATTCAAGGATGGTGCCAATAAGCGAGGTGGTAAAGGTCCAGTTGCAGATGAAAGGAAAACATCACGAACCTCATGAGGACGAAAGTGTGGCTGCAAAGAAGTTCCATGCAACGAGTTTCGCTGTTGCAATGCATGACGTTGTCCAGGCAATTGCTGCGCTGTTGTCAAGCTTTGATCCTTGCTTTCAAAACTATCAAACTGTTCAAGCATATACGGATGTTTGTTTTGACCCTGATTCGTGACAGAACTGATAGGAGTCGATGAATCAAAATGACTCCTTCCATGCTGCTGCAATGAATAGTTAGAGTGCACAGTCGGTGGCTGAGATTTATGAACATTTACTGAAGGCCAAACCCCAGTTGTCATTGGTAAAATGGCTGATTGGGCTCCAATAGTAACAGCATCAAGGCTAGAAGAAGCAGATCTTGGCACAAGAGCTGGAGGCCTAACAAATTGTGAACCACCCTCTGGTAATTTCTCAATAAGAGAGACAATTTTGTCACCACCTAAGGAGGATGTACCACTAGCTGAAAAGGGTATCTGGAAATCCCTTCCTCTTCCTTTGGCATGAAGGTGATATGATGACTGGGAAAAAGGGTATGAGGCACTCCAAGCTTCCTGAGGATAACGCGAACGCTGAATCTGATTTAATCCACGACCAGACTGCAAAAAACATATTAAAATGAGTATATGTAAAATGGAATATATATACTACATAAGTGTCAAATACATAAGACACCGCAAATCCATAAATTGATAAAGAAAATGGTGTCCGGAAATCCAGAATGGACTAAACAACAGAGAAATGAAAAGCATAGAAAGCCAAACAGGTTGCACCAGGACACAAACCCTCATGATTTATGAGGTTTTATTGTTCAATCAACTACAGAAAATTAAGTTAGAGGTTGGTTATTGCAAATATCAATTGTGATGAAAACTAGAAATAGCCACCAGTCTACATAAGTAGACAAAAAGAGAGGGAGAGGAAGCAAGCTTTTCTGAGTACATATATATCTTGAGTTGTATTAATACTAAAGAAGGATGATTTAACAACAAAGGGAACAGAGAAAAAATTGAACTAGCATACACTCAGGGAAGGAACTGCATCTTCGGAAATTGTTGAAGAATCATCAAGGGTATGACCACTCCTACTATTAGATTCTAATCTAGCAGGTCTTGTTCCAATGCTTCCAAAAGTTGGAACAGATGACACTGAAAATTCATTGCTCCTTCGATCTGCTAATGTCGGGCTCATATCTTCCCAATCAAACTCTTCCTCTTCAGTATTCTGCCATGATCTCGGAGCCATCTTATTGCCCAATCCATTTACATCCAGCCGTTCAACCTGTACAGGGTTGCTGTTAGACATTCCTTGTCCTCTATCATTACCATATGCATCTATTAAAGCCCTGAGTGTTTGACGCTCATTTCCATTACTAAGTTTGTATGCATTCAAAGAACTTTCGGAAGAATTACGGTAATCGCCACAAAAGTGCTTCTTCTGCCACTCCCTTGTTTCCTCATCTTTGATGGTTCCTCTTCCATGTCCAAAATCAAAGCCAGGTCGCGATGGAGAGGCTATCTCAGCAAACCTTCTAGGAGAATCATCTGATGGCAGATCATCAACTTCTGATTTTAAAAGTCTGTCAGAACCAATCATTGAGGGTGAGAAGGGTCTTGAAACTCTGGAAGCTGAAGAAAGTTGTGGCTTGTTAGCCCCAATTGCAACAGAAGTACGCCCAACATTTCCAATTGAGCTCAATCTTTGCACACCAATATGTGCGGATGGAAGCTCAGTATGATCGGAATCAAATTCATCGTATCCAATGGTATGTTTTTGACCATACAATCTTTTACCAGAAGACATGCCCCTTACATGCTGAGTATTCTGCAATGATTGAGAACATTTCACACTTCAAATGCTATTCTGTTCAAAGCAAGCATATATAGACGCATGTACAATGACAGGATAAACATATGTTTTAAAAATATGTCCCAACATGTTTATCAGTCGGCTAACAATACTAATCAATAGCAAAAAAAGCATATGATTCGCGTCAAAAGAAAGACATTCGAAACAAAATTTAACAAGAAAAAGAAGCACAAGGCTCAACACAAAGTTGGAAAGGAACAGGAAGGGAAAAGGAAAATTTAATCGTCAAACCATATAAGCACAGTGGAAAAGACAATAAACCTTTCCCACCGCATTCTCTCAAATCAGAATAATAAGTTAATATCCCAGTTGTTCCAATAGGGTTAGATTTTAGATTTGCAAGTTTCTTAAAGTCATTGCACTTATAGATTGCTTGCTCTTCTTCATCTCCATTGTTCTTCTCTTGATGTTCTAGAACTAAAAATACCAGATATCATGTTGCTCACCAACACTGAACTGATGAAAAAACAAGCCGTATTTTCACTTGCTGCAGGCCCATGTTAAGCTCTCATCTCATAATGGTGTTCCAACTAATTCTCAGCAAATAACTTAACAGAAAGAAATCTTAATATAACAATTGTCGTTAACATCCCGACAACTCTACCCTCATTCCAGCCCATCCCAAGTGGTCAAAATCCAATTCAGCTTTTATCACTTTCCTTAAGTACCAAAAGCAATTATGTCAAGAAGGATCTATAACTGCTAGCAGCATCTAATTCAAAGAAAAACATGATTTGCAATTATATCCTAAACAGTGCATGTGCAAACAACTACAGACTGGAGCAATGTGCAAGAACCTACTAATAAAACAGAGGATACAAAGAACAGAGTTTTGCATCACTTACACTATCTGCACCTGACTGTTGTTCCAACTGCCGCAAGTACTTAGGATTAACATGTATGCCATGTGCTGGACGAGGCGATTCGGAAGTCTGCAAGGAAGTTACAGAAGACGATTGTTGGTTTGTCGATTGAGAAAGTTGCAACTGCATCTCGATTTTACGGAGGACAGAAGGCGGAAACACTGTGGACCACGTGCCAAATAAATGGCGCATTGCAGGATGCAAGTTAGGATTAACTTGCCTGTATGCCTCACAAAATACCTAAGAAAATGAAAATCAAAATAGTCAACTAAATAGATAATTGATATCAAGCTAATAGTAAGGAAATGAACTTCATCTAAAATATTGTCATTGACTCACCTCTGGCAAACGGGAAGAGAAATGCCTAACATATTCTCGGCCAATGTTTTTCACAATGCTATCTAATAGATATAAAGAAGGAAGTTTCTGCTCTACTGGAACCTGAAAACAATAAATTTGAAATTAATTTTTAAAATGTTCAAATTACTTGGCAGGTACAACGGAAAAACCTAATTCTAACTAACCTCAACAATTCGTGCGCAAATAGCATCGGCAATGCCTTCGCCGTGCTCTCGCTGTTCCCCGGCAATAATCGTGAGATCAGTAATTATAGGCTTTGAATTGAAAGTTAGTTCCGATAACACAATCTCGTAAAGCTGAACAATCTCCTCCGTAGTCAGCGCTGCTCCCACATCGACATCAGCAACACCGCCGGAAACGCCGAGTTCATCTCCCCGTTGCTTCAATAAAGCCTTAAACCGTTCCGATATCGAAGGAAGTTGCTTTTGCGCTAGTTCATTGGACATGGCCATGCTGTTATTGCTGCTGTTGATATTGGTTTAGGGGGAAAAATGAGAAAATCCTAGAGTTTTCATCGGGAAAGAGCGGGTTTCTCTGATTCCATGCATGTATCGGAGAAACAATTAACCGAAATGGTGAAGGAATTAGGGGTCGCGGCCAATCGTGAATCGACAAAGATAAAATTAGGGTTTTTGTTGCCAGCATCGAACAATAAACAGTATGAGCCTGGTGCTTTTCGTTTTCTTTTCTTTCTGAGATGGGAGAAGATAATAATTATTAATATGGGTAAAGTATATCAATAGTCACTAAATTATGAAACAATGATCGTTTTGGTCACTTCCCTTTCAAAAGTTTTAAAAGGGTGAATATCATAAAACAATATAATAAATTGATTAATTTAATATGATAATTGTAAGAATTTGATAAATTTTTTAATGATCATTTTATAATAATTTGACAAATTTAATAATCATTTTGTAATATTCAAAAGATTGGTAGCTAAATTTATTACTTTTTATAGTTTAGTGAGTACTTGTGTATTTTACCCTTTATTATTTATGAAGAAGAAAAACATACGATAATTACCCTTCTCATTATTTTTTCATGTCATATTTTTTACGAAATAAATCTTTACTTATATTTATGTAAATTAATTTTAAAAAACAATTTTTACTAAATAAAAATTTACTTGATAAAAATATGACATAAGTAAATTTTATTGGTTGGTCATATGAATTACGTGACAAAAATAATTCATAATATAATTTCTTAATCCACTGTTGATATAAAAGGAAGTCTCTCGGGAAAAATATGGGCCCGACAGGATTTCCCATGACGTGGAGTTACATATTCTGATTTTCCGTGGGCAGGGATACAGAGAATAATCCATAATCTAACGGCCCAGAAAAAGTTGAGCGAATCAGACGGTTATTACCGCTTGAAAACATAAGAGAAACTTGGCTGCTTTCTGCGATTTCGCTGGTTTAAGTTGACAGCTGTGATCATAGTACTAAATTTTGGTTGTGGTGTCGGACATTAGGTCGTAATTTATTTTTCAAAAATAATTATATTTTTAATTGTGGTTGTAATTACGATATTATGATAATTTTAAAAATAGTTACTATATGATTGTTATGTTGTGTGGCAGTCGTAATGTTTTTTGATCAGCAAAACATATGATATTATTATCGAAAAATCATATAAGCTAATATTACTACAAATTCCATTAAAAACATTTTTAAATTAAATAAAAAAAAAGAGTACTCATAACAACAAATTTACCACAAAGCACCAACAACCAATACACCGGAACTCCAAAAATGCACAGACCACGACTTAACACTCACCTAACACCAAGACAAAAACACAAACCAAAAGCCTAACCCTATCCAGCTTCCACCGAGCACCCTTCATCCACCAAGCCAAGAATGCCAGCCCCAAGCAGTCGATCACCCAGCACCTCGATGCTGCAAGCCCCAACCATCCGTACCGTACCAACACTGCCACACTGACCCCCTCAACACCGCGAGCACTCACGACAAAGATTAGAAGAGCGACAAACAATCCACACTCTCTTTCGCCAAGGCATCCGCAAAGCCATTTAGTTCACGATATGTGTGCACAAAGCAAATATTACTCACGGCAGCATATGCCTTATCAATTTTCACAAATACATCCCACAACTGCCACGGTCTACCGCCAACTTGCAATACCCAACCAAGAGCTACTCTCAATTCGATTCCACAATCAATTTACAACAAGAAATCCAGTTTGAGGGCATAAACATCTCCAACGCAAACGTAATGGCTCGGATCTCTGCTTCATTAGACTCAAGCACGCACAACAGCCCAGAAAATAAGCCAAGAATCGTTTCATACTCATCGCAAAACAGCCCACCAAAATTACTCGGTCTAGGCCTATCACGCACCGAACCATCCACATTAAACTTAACACTCTCCAACGGCGAAAGAAACCAAGAAACGGCCAAACGAACTGTCGTGCTTGTTGTCTTACAACAACACACCTGAGGACACTTCCACCAAACTGCCTCCTCCACATTAATAGCCTCTTGCGCAATACGAATCCATGCAAACGACAGAAACTTAATCAAGAAAAATATCTTCTTTATCGACAATTTTGTACGTTAAACAATGCATCATTTCTTGCCCACCAAAGCAACCACAACACAGCAGCCACACAACAACATCATCATTATCGTATTTTCCCAATAAAATAGTATTGAAATCCCGGTCTTCGAAACTCCTGTAAAGACTTCGACAAAAGTAAAACATACATCCCACCACTATAGGAACCATCCCCACACAAGTCAAACCATGGGGCAATTAAAGAGGATAATACTATGGCGGTGGGGATTGAACTTCCATTGTTGGATTATTTGATTATTTTGGATGTTTCCGACCGCAGCTCTCCTCTCACAGATGTGAAGAGTGCTCTGACATTTGGAAATCACCGCGCGGCTCAGCAGCTGTTTTACTGTTGGCGTTTGGATTGATAGGTTCTCGTAAGGCTCGTAATTTTTTTTTAAAAAAAGAAGTTAAATCTCAATTTTTTTTGGAAAAAAAATATAAATTAGACTCTTTAAAAGTTTTGAAATTTTCACTTTATTTTTTATTTAAAAACTTTTTAAATTAATCCTTTTAAACCCTTTCATCAACTTCTGCCATTGTTGTCAAGAGAGAAACACTACTGCAAACATCACCATATACTCTCCAAGGAGAAAAGGCAGCTAAAAAGCAACATCAATTCTTTGCCGCACTGTAATAACATCTAACAATGCAGAAGCAAAAGAAAAGCACAAATAAGAAGCATTCATCTGAAAAGTGAAGAACAAAATTAAGACAATATAGTGAAGAGCAATCAGATGAAAGTCGGTGAGGTACTAAATTATTTACATATACTAAGTTAGTATCAGTACTGAACCTCAAGTATCGATACAAAGACCTTTGATGTTTTTAAAATTTGATTAATATTGATACTCGACTTGTGAGAATTAGTACTGAATGAACAATATCAATGCCACAAGAACAAGTATTGATACTCATTCTTAAAAATGTCTAATTTAAAGGTAGGAGTGTAAATGAATCGAGTTTGAATGAACAAAATTATGTTCGTGTTTGATTGTTTATTTTTTTAAAGTGTTCATTTCGGTTCGTGTTCGCTTAAATTTTTAATACCGTGTTCGTGTTCGTTTATTTATTTATTTATAAATGTGCTCGTGTTCGTTCGTTTATTCGTTCGCGAACATGTTCGTTTATATGTTAAAAAAATGTTAACTAAATTAACAATAAAAAAAACCAAAAGTAACAAAATAAAACTTACATTTAAACATGAACTTATATAGCATCTTTAGCAACAACAAAAACTAGTATTTAGATACATCCACATGCATTTTCATCCTATAAACGAGCTTGTTCGTGAACATAAACGAACAGAACACACTTTTGTTCGTGTTCGTTCTTTTATTAAACGAACATAAAAAATTTATTCATACTCGTTTATTTTTGTCTTCTTTTTTCATTTTCATTTTTCTAAAAATTAGAAAACATGCTTGGTTAATAGGGATGAAAACTTTGGTATCTAGCTTTTCAAAATAAAAATGAAAAATATAATTATTAAATAATTAAAATAAAATATAGATAGAAAATATTATTATTGCCATTATAAATAAAATATGAGTAAATAAACTAAAATTTTAAAAAATGGCATTAGAAGGATTCGAACTCGAGTTAAAATTAAAAAATTATTGTTTTCATATTTTCCACTCTGCTAAAACATTTTCAATAAAAACAATGAAAATATCTTTTTATGTTTTCAAATTTTTACTTATTTTTTGTTTTTTTTCTAAAAATTATTTTTTAATTTTACAATAAAACGAGTTTTTTTCACCGTTTTTATATTTCAAAAAAATAAAAATAAAAACGAATTCTATTCTCTACGATAAAATGACCCTTAATTCCCCTCCCTAAATCCTGTTGAAAAGACCTTCAAAAAAAAAATCCTGTTGAAAAGGATTGAAGAATCAACTTAAGTGGGGATAATGGTTAAATTGGTCACTAGACTCCCAATTACCATGCTTTTTAAGGGGGGTACCAACCAGTTGTGGGCCAAAGAAGAAAATGGATAGGAATGAGCCCAATACATCCATAATCTAGAAAGTCTAAAAAGTCTCACTCGAATTACCCGATATTCGGATCCAAAACTCGAACTGAAAATCCAAAATCTAAGCCATTATATTTTGGAAATCTGTTCATTGTGGTTAGTGAATGGATGGGTAGTTAGAAGCTTATTAGCATGTGTTTGCATTCTAGTATACTGTTCTAGTTAAATTTACATATATCTTGATTTGATTGGTATATGATTGATTATTACAAAATGCATGATCTCTAATTAAATTATGTACTTGTATGTTGTCTTGGTATGTTATGCACTTTAGGAGTACATTGAACTGTATAGCTCATTCTCTATTTTACTATTTTATTTTTCATATTAACTTTTAGTTTAGGTCTGATTCGGCATCACTCGAAAAGTGTTAGGATTTATGTTTTGATATAATAATTGAAAGTAGTTTTGGACTAATTTGAAAAGAATTCAAAAATACTTTTAAGTCCAAACAACTTGAAAATAAGTTTGAGAAATTGTTGAGAGGTTTTGGAAATGTTTTAAATGTTTTTAAAGTAGCCAAAATGTTGTTTTCAACACAGGCGTACCGATACGGTATACCCCATATCGATACGGTCCAAGGGTTTCAGCTATAGTAATTTTTCAGAACCGAAAAATCGTACCGATACGCTCCTAGGCGTACCAATACGGATAGGGTCGTACCGATATGCATGTACGCGTATCGATCCCTGTTTTAACTACCCCAACGACTATTTCCCAACGGTTATTTAAATTGTAGGGCGTACCGAAACAGACCAACCCGTACCGATACGGTTTGCAAACAAACCAAGGCGTACCGATACAGTTAGCAAACATACCGAGGTGTTTAGATACGGTTAGCAAGGCTGAGCGCAACGGCTAGTAGTTGTACTGATACAGATACACCGATACGGTTAGGCAGCTAAGAGCTTAACGGCTAGTTTCCAAGAAGAGCGTATCGATACGGGTAACCCGTGTATCGATACGGATAGCTGCAGAACTACATTAATTGCGGGAAATAAAAGATCCAATTCAATCCCAACGGTCTCCAACGGCTAGGAACTCCTTTGGGAGTATAAAAGGGACCTCCAAGCATCTATGAAAGACTAATGCTTCAATTGTCAACAACAATATGATCAAAGATTTGTCTTAGTGCTTTATTGTACATTCTTTGTATAGACAACACTAGTGAGCTTAAAATTGTCACATTTGCTCAAGTGTTTAGGTTTGGGTGACTGAACTAAATAGTGCAAACCATCCACCTTGTGAGGGTTTTCAAGTTTGCTAGATTTTCTCTTGCTAAAGAGTGTTCCCAAAGCTCGAGTTGTGAGCTTTGGTTGCTAGACTTAGGTTGAGTCTAGGATTGTAACGGTTGCCTCCTAAACCGGTAAAAGAGGAAGAATATCTAGTGGATATTGGTTGGAAATCCTTAATGGGAGCTAAGGTAGTGGGTGTAGGTGCTTGTTAGAAGGCCGAACCACTATAAATCTTTGTGCATATTTTTTTTTATCTTTTTGCTTCCACCAAAACACCCAAAATCGACTTCTCCACCATTTGACAAGCAATTCGGTTGAAGGAATTCGAGCCCATCAATTGGTATCAGAGCGAGGCTCAATCGAGAAGGTCTAACAACCTATTGAGACGATCCAGAAGCTCGATCAACAAACAAGTCAACTGAAGATAAATGGCGCAATCCATCGACAAAGCCACCTTTCTTTGACGGGACCAACTATGCTTATTGGAAGACTAAATAATGTTCTTCATCAAGGCCAAAGATTACAAGCTTTGGACGTTTTTGAAGATGGTCCATACGTACCATAAAGATGCAAGGCGGAATGGAATGCGGATGATAAAAGAAGATGAAGCTAAATTGCAAGGCTTTGCACATTCTCTTTTGTGCATTTAGCCCAAATATCTATGAGAAAATGTCTTATTGTGAGGATGCCAAGGAAGTTTGGGACAAGCTTGAAGTCATGTACGAGGGAACAAACGAAGTAAAGGAGACCAAAATCGGCCTTCTCAACCTCGAGTATGAGAACTTCAAGATGAAACCGGAAGAGGACATCACGAAAATGTTCGATAGATTCTCCACCATCACCAATGGACTCAAAGGCTATGGAGAAATCATTCCGGAAGAAAATCTTGTCTGAAAGTTTATCTACTCTCTTCCCGAGTCATGGGACTCAAAGAAGACCGCTATCATCGAAGCCAAAAATCTAAAAGTTCTAAAGCTAGATGAGCTCATGGGGTCACTTTTCACTCATGAAATCATGAAGAAAGAAAAATAAGAGGAGAAAAAGAAGAAGAAAGAGATAAAGAAGATGGGGAAGAAGAAAATCATTGAGCTAGACATTAATGTGAATGCCATTGCTCTTGAATCCTCCAAAAGTGACCGAGAAGAATCAAGTGATGAGGAAAGTAAAGATGAAGATATGGCCTATCTCTTCAATGAATTTACTCAGTTCATGAAGAGCAACATAGAAGAATCCAAACATGAATCAAAAAAGAAGAAGATGGTGGATTCCCCCAAGTGCTCCAAGTACAAGGAAACGAGGCACAACAAATTCGATTGCCCCCACTTCAACAAAAAGGGATCATCATCAAAGAAAGCATATGTGGCTACATGGAGTGATGAAGACTCCACCGATGAAGATGAGATAGCCCACCTATGCTTGATGGCCCTCCAAGAGGGAGAGGTAGCTTCTAACTCATCTATTTCAAATTCTTATACTTATGATAAGTTGCAAGATTCCTATGACAAATTGGTTTTTGAATTCAAAGTCTCGTTTTCAAAGAACAAAAGTTGATTTCAAAATTGAAAAATGAAAATGATTTGCTTATGAAAACCAATTTGGAATTTGAAGCAAAATTAAAGGATTTTGAACTTAAAGTTTTGAATTTACAAAATTTGCTTCAAAAGAAAGAAAAAGATCATCAAATTGAAGTAGATGATCTTAATAAAGAAAATAATTTGATTTCCAAAGAACTTGAAAATAAAAATAATTTGGGAAAATCAAATTTTTATCAAAGACAATCTAGTGCCCCTAGATTTTTAAATGGAAAATGTTTTAGAAGTATTTGGGTCCCAAAAGGACTAATTACTTCGACTAAAAATGATGAAATTGAAAAATGGACTCCTAAGGGGACTAAACTATGTGCTACTAATGTCTATGGATCCAAAGCAATTTGGATACCAAAATCTTTGTGATTGTCTTTTTGTAGGTGTGATGGAGCCTTGATCAACAAGAGATAAGATTGAGGGGGAGCTCTATACACACAAAGGATGAACACTTGAAGGAGGAAGGCTTCACATCCTACCTTGGTTCAAGTGTGGTAAAATTAGTTGAATTTAGTTTATTTTAATTTGATTTATTTTAATTCAACTAGTTTATCATATATGTTGGACTAACCTTTTGAATGATGATTGAGTAAGGGTAGCCAATTTTAAAACAAAACTTATTTTTGTCAAAAAAAATTTAAACTCTCCTTTGTTATGAACTTTAAAGTTTTCAAACTTTGGTTTGAACCATTTTTGATATAACAAAAAGGGGAGAATGTTTTGAAAAATTGAATTTTCAAATGAATAAAGGGGAGCTTACAAGATTTTCATCATTATGAATAAGGGGGAGCTTACAAGATTTTCATCATTAAATCTCTTATTCAATTCTTATTTTTACTAAGGGGGAGAATCTCAAAAACAATTTTTCAAGTTGGTTTTATTATATCAAAAAAGGGAGATTGTTAGGATTTATGTTTTGATATAATAATTGAAAAATAGTTTTGGACTAATTTGAAAAGAATTCAAAAATTCTTTTAAGTCCAAACAACTTGAAAATAAGTTTGAGAAGTTTTTGAGAGGTTTTGAAAATGTTTTAAACGTTTTTAAAGTAGCCAAAATGTTGTTTTCAACACAGGCGTACCGATACGGTATATCCCGTATCGGTACGGTCCAAGGGTTTCAGCTATAGTAATTTTCCAGAACTGAAAAACCGTACCAATAAGCTCCTAGGCGTACCGATACGGATAGGGTCGTACCGATACGCATGTACGCGTACCGATCCCTGTTTTAACTACCTCCAACGACTATTTCCCAACGGTTATTTAAATTACAGGGCGTACCGAAACAGACCAACTCGTACCGATACAATTTGCAAACAAATTAAGGCGTACCGATACGGTTATCAAACAGACCGAGGTGTTTCGATACGGTTAGCAAGGCTGAGCGCAACGGCTAGTAGTTGTACCGATACGGTTAGGCAGCTAAAAGCTTAACGGCTAGTTTCCAAGAAGAGCGTATCGATACGAATAGCTACAGAACTGCATTAATTGCGGGAAATAGAAGGTCCAAAGGCTCCAATTCAATTCCAACAGTCTCCAACGGCTAGGAACTCCTTTGGGAGTATAAAAGGGACCTCCAAGCATCTATGAAAGACTAATGCTTCAATTGTCAACAACAATATGATCAAAGATTTGTCTTAGTGCTTTATTGTACATTCTTTGTATAGACAACACTTGTGAGCCTAAAATTGTCACATTTGCTCAAGTGTTTAGGTTTGGGTGAGTGAACTAAATAGTGCAAACTATCCACCTTGTGAGGGTTTTCAAGTTTGCTAGATTTTCTCTTGCTAAAGAGTGTTCCCAAAGCTCGGGTTGTGAGTTTTGGTTGCTAGACTTAGGTTGAGTCTAGGATTGTAACGGTTACCTCCTAAACCGGTAAAAGGAGAAGAATATCTAGTGGATATTGGTTGGAAATCCTTACTGGGTGCTAAGGTAGTGGATGTAGGTGCTTGTTAGAAGGCCGAAGCACTATAAATCTTTGTGCATATTTTCTATCTTTTTGCTTCCACCAAAACACTCAAAATCAACTTCTCCACCACTTGGCAAAGCAATTCAGTTGAAGGAATTCGAGCCCATCAAAAAGTCACAATTTTTTCAACGATTACTGAATTTCAAGTATTACACTTTTCTGTATACTATAACTTTCTGAATTGTGAGTTTAAATTTGTTTTTATTATATTGTATTTTGGATAGCACTCTGAATTTAATTATAACTTTCAAGTCAGATTTAAAGTGCCACAAACAATATACAAAAAGTTAACGAATTGTTCGTAGAACGTTGTATTAGTTTACATCACCACTTTGGATTACTAATCGAGGGATCTTCATTAAGATTGTGAATTTTTCATTTCCACAATCTAAATATTTATTTTTACCTTTTTTAAGATATGTGTGCTCTTTTTCTGTCACCTTTCTAGTGTACACACTCGTAAAATGAATATTTTCTTTATTGATCAAGTATTTGATATATTATATTTTAAATTAAAGATTTTATTTTAATAAATTATACAAAATCCTTTAAATTTTTTAACTGTCTTATTTTAATAAATTGAAGGTCTTTTTTATTAAATAAAAATATATTATATTTTCGTAACGAAATTTAAATTGTTAAGTCAATAAGTGAATCTCACGTTAAAAATCTTATTTTATAAGTAGCCAAACTCCTCGAGGGTCAAATTTGCAATCCCAAAGGACACAGACATGGCCGCTTGCGGCCATGAGGGGTTAGGTGAATTGTTTACAATATCACACCCCCATCACAAACCCAAAGCCTACAAAACATTTCATTGGCTGTTGGGATTGTTTGTCAGCCACAATTCCAATAAAAACAATCTCACCCTTCCACGGGGTCCAAACGACAACAACATGCACTACTGGTCTCACATGTTGCACCTCACGTGACCATACCCCTCCTTCCCATGTCAATATCACAACACACTATTCAATGTTGTCCTACTAACTGGAACACCTAATTTTACCTTGCACCAGCCTCAATCAAACTGGTTATTGAAATTAACGACTGTTTGTAACTTTTAAAACGTTAGTGACCAAAATAATTATTTTTTATAATTGGAAAAATAAATTTAAGTCGAGGTCAAATCCTAAGTTAAGCCCCTCCTCCCCTCTTTTTAAGAGTAGGAGAATTTTGATCCGTCCAAATAATATAGCACGAAAAATGTTGCAACGCTGAGCATAAATATTAACGATCGAAATGAACATATGACCAAAAAAGATGTAATTTGACAGGTGTTGATGGTGGTGGCTGTGTCTTTTTTTCATTTAGATGTTTTCTATTGCATGGGATTGTCTTTACATGTTCAATAATGGGGGTAGCTGCAGCAAAATTAACGGTGAAGAATTGAGAGACTTGTTACATCAACTTCCATGGCATGAACCAAAATAATCGGTCATTTGGTATGACAACACTTTATATGTGAATATTTGATCAAGTCGTATCGAGTCAAAAAAATTTAAATGGCTGAACTGATGAGTTTTATTTTATAATTTCTAGTCGTCGAGATTATGAAATTACGATTCGAGACAAAATTTTTAAAAAAAATTTGAAGTCAAAAAATTTAATATTTTAGTCGAGTTTTGTTCACTTCTATGGTACGATGCTAAAGAAAAATACATGCACATATTGAATCTGAATTTGCCAAATTGGAAATTGAAACACTACTTGGCTATGATATTACTTCTGGTGGGGTACAAGGGATGGGAAATATCAAAGAAAAGAACGTTCAATATTTTCTGGGTTGCTGCATGCTTACACCTGTCCAACAGTCAGGTCGAGGTCGGGAATATCGATGGTTTTATTTTGGTTTAAATCTCATTATATGTGGATCTTGTTTGAAATATATTTTGATTTTTAGTCTGATACCGTATTATGATGTTTGATTTAGATTATAATTATACGATGTATTGCTTATATTCAGAAAGAGTTTGAGGATAATAAACGTTTAATCATACTCGATTTTACGTTTTTTATGTAATAATATTAACCGAATTAAATTTAATCTGCATTTGTGGATGAAATTGGGGATGGAAGCTTAATTTGAGCATCATTCGAGAAATAGAGTAGGAAATTTCATGTAGGGTTTGCTGTTCTAAAATTTGCAGCGAGAAATCATGCGTAAGAAAAGTTCTAGTTAAGACAAAGAAGAAGAAAAGGAAGTCCCAAAATTCAATTTGCAAACATGCAGGACTATCATACATTCCATGTTTTACTAATTACAAAGTTATGAATAATTCAGATCCTTTGTCATTTTCAACGTTGTTTTTCGTTAAATAAAAGTCAATCATTTTCAAAATATTTAACTAAATCGAGCGTAATTCAATTTGACTCGAAAATTATTTGATTTGTACTCGATAAATTTTCACTTGTGTTCGTTAAAAAAATTCATTGTTCCATTTGACTCGTTACTCATTAATCTCGTCAGAATTTTTATTTCTTTTTTAATAATATTTAAAATCTAGTAATACTATATAGAGTTTAATAAATTAACAAAAAAATCATCAAAATAGTATGAAAGCAATACCAAAATCTAAACTTTAAACTAACAATCCACAAATACACTAAAATAACGTATTATATTTATATAATTAACGAGCTACTCGAGAACATATCAAGTCGAGTTGTGTCTTGCTCAAACTGAATTCGTTAAAATCTCAAGTTAAACTTCTATTCAAATTAAATCAAATAAAATCAAACGCTAGCAAAATCTAACTTAAATTGCTCGACTCAACTAGCAACACTATCTCATCTTTGACCAAGGGAACTAGTCATGATAACAATTTACAAGTTCAAGTACTAATATGATAAAGGTAAATTTCCTTCAAGTGTTGTAGTGACAAAAGTGAATAATTTCAAGAGTCAAAGATGATTTTACCCTTCTTTTAAAATAAACATAATGCTATTTTTTTTTGTTGCTCTTCTAATTTTTTTAAAAAATATTTTGATTAATCGGATTGACCTGCGTTATAAAATTTTGAATAATTTCAATTTACACTTAATTTAATTTTGATAGATAAATTTTTTAATATAAATCTTTTATACATATAAAATTTTAAACTTAAAATATATTTAAATAATATCAAGATGTTTATGTACGGACAATATAATAATATTTTAGTAAGAAAAGTTGGGGGAAAAATCTAACCAAGTGACCGTGGTGGGCAACTGCAAGTGCAGGAAAATCAAAAATCAACGCTACCGCCTCATCTTGGAGGCGTCTTCTTCTTCCTTCTGCTCTTCGCCTATAAATTCCCTCTCTTCTTCTCCCTCCTTTCTCCCTAAACCTAACCCTTTCCTTCCTTTCCTCTCCTACTCTGTTTCCTCCATTCTCACATTCTCTATAGCTCAACTCAATTCTCTTGAATTTATCTTCCAAACTCTGGTTTACTACAAAAGTTCCAGACTTTCCAAGAAATATCACATTCCTTTGTGTTAAAACCTAAAAAAAAAACATGTTTTCTTCAATAAAACATTCCCCATCTTCTTTCATTTCCACAGATTTCCTCCCCAAGAAACGCTCAATCCTCAGACCCCAATTCTCTCCATTACCCATTATCAAGAACCTCCACAACAGCTTCCCCAACCAGTCTTTCCCTTCTCAAAAACCACTCCACGTTTCCTCCATCGAGAATCTCTCGGTTTCGAAAAAGACCCAACAATGGAAAACAGAGTGCCGGGCCTATGAAGCCGACAGGTCCAGGCCTCTGGACATAAACATCGAGTTACCCGACGAGGAAGTAGCTAAAAAGATCAAAATCGGGATTTACTTTGCCACTTGGTGGGCTCTGAATGTGGTTTTCAATATATATAACAAGAAGGTCCTCAATGCCTTCCCTTTCCCTTGGCTTACCTCTACTCTGTCTCTCGCTGCCGGCTCTTTGTTGATGCTCATATCTTGGGCCACTAGAGTTGCCGATGCTCCTAAAACCGACTTTGAGTTTTGGAAGACCCTTTTCCCTGTAAGTTTGAAATTGAAGTTGTGAAAAAACAGAATTTTAGAACATATGGAGAAATGTATTGAATTTGATGGATTGTGTGTTTTAGGTTGCGGTGGCACATACTATTGGGCATGTAGCAGCAACCGTGAGCATGTCCAAGGTTGCTGTTTCATTCACACACATCATCAAAAGTGGTGAACCGGCATTCAGTGTTTTGGTTTCAAGATTTCTACTAGGGGAAGCGTTTCCATTACCGGTTTACTTGTCGCTTCTGCCTATCATCGGTGGATGCGCACTTTCGGCATTCACCGAGCTCAATTTCAACATGACTGGTAAGATAAAAAAGGAAGCATGATTAACTTCAAGTTCGTGCCTCAAATGTTCGAAATTTCTAATACTGATTCTGCAATTGTTAAATGTGTTGTACAGGTTTCATGGGGGCCATGATATCGAATTTGGCATTCGTGTTTCGCAACATATTCTCCAAGAAAGGGATGAATGGGAAATCAGTCAGTGGGATGAACTACTATGCATGTTTATCAATGCTCTCTCTGTTGATTCTCACACCTTTTGCAATCGCTGTTGAGGGTCCTCAGGTTTGGACTGTTGGCTGGCAAAAGGCAGTCTCACAAATTGGACCCAATTTTGTCTGGTAAATTGCCAATCTTTCTTTCCTTTAGCTGTTTCTCCTTAAACATGCTGCTTAATACCAATTCTATGTGACTGTGTTGTTATCAATTTCTTTGTAGGTGGGTGGTAGCTCAGAGTGTGTTCTATCACTTATATAACCAGGTCTCATACATGTCTCTGGATCAAATATCCCCCTTGACATTCAGCATCGGGAACACGATGAAGAGGATTTCGGTCATCGTCTCGTCTATCATCATCTTCCACACGCCTGTTCAGCCTGTCAATGCTCTTGGAGCTGCCATTGCAATCCTTGGAACATTCCTTTATTCACAGGTATATTCTCCTCTCTTTTATCACTCATCAGAATAGCTTTTCAGTGGCCCTTCGGGCCATCGAAATACCGATATTAAAGATTCGAAACAAGTATAATAATAATGTATGCTCTTGAGCAGGCAAAGCAGTGAGAAAGGAGCAAGGATTTCAAAGATTTTGGTGGGCCGACATAAACGATAACAGAAGCTTTATGAGATGAATATTTGGAAGGAATTTCACAGTAGTGGAAAGGCTTTGATTTGTTGATGCTGCGAATGGACTTGGCTTTGACTCGATGTGAAATATTTAGTACTGGAGATGTAAGCAACAAGTATTTATCTATGATCTTTGCACCCTTTGATGCTGCCAATTAACTAGTCGATTTTACATTTCCTTTTCTTTTGTTGATTTTGTAAAACAAAAATGCAATCTTTGTATTTATAAGTGGAATAAGACTTGTTTGTTGATGCTAGTTATGTTTTGAGCTATGCTATCTCGACAACTGATATAAAAGAAAATGTAAATTATAAACCATGAACCGCTTCTTGTTGTATCGATTACATTCGATATTCAAATTAAGATTTATGAATATTATTTTGGTCCAAGTTATATTTTAGGGTAAAATTTTGATACACATGCTGTATAAAATTAATTTTATACAACCTTGTGTATTTACACTATAAAAACCAATATCTTAAATTTGTAACCCTAACCCTAAAAAACTAAATCTTAAACCCTATACACTAAATTCTAAACACTAATCTTAAATTCTAAACCTTACAACTTAAACCCCTAAACCTTAAACCCTAAACTAAAAGGCATGTGTAAATTAAAGTTTACACGGCTTGTGTATCAAAGCTTTTTCCTATATTTTATCTTTTAAACTATAGCAAGGAATCGCAAAAAAAGTAATTGTTACTCTAATGCAAAGTCGAATACTTTTCTGATAAAATATTCAAAATCTTTAATACTTTATAAATGTTTTTACATTTTGATTTTTTAATAATTTATTATTTATCATGTTATTGCTTATGATTTATTTAATTCTATGATTTATTATGTTAATAATCATTACTGTAAGTGATTAAAGCTCTCCGTTGGCATTCTCTCATATCCCTTAAGTTATAGGTTTGAAACTTATTGGGAGCAAATGCCTCCTCCCCTAGATAAAAAATGTTAAAAAAATATGTTAATGATTATTAATATTTTTATTTTTTAGTAAATAATTTTAATTTTTTGATTAAAGATTAGATAGGCCTTCAAACTTTAAAAAACTTCAACTAAGCCCCTGAACATCATCATTTACGGTGGACCGTTATATCAGCATCATAAACTACGAGGGCCCTTAACATCATCATTCACAGTCAACAACAGTTCTCAACGAGTCAAAGAGTTATATTAATTCTTTTTTCAGTTTAAGGGTTACATTAGGTGCAAAATAAGTTTAGCAGCCACATTTTTTTGGCAAAATTACGAGGGCCTAAGGAACCAATAAGCCTAATTTTTAGATCACGTCGATAATTTTTTTTTGATTTATTTAGAATTAGAACTAAATTAATAGAATGTGTAAGTAATATGGATTAAATGTATTATTATACAAATTTAAACTACCACACTAAATTAATAGAATGTGTAAGTAATATGGATTAAATAACGTTAGTGACCAAATTGCAGAAAAAAGTAACATTAGTGACCAAATTGCAGAAAAACTAAATGTATTAATTTTTAATAGTTGGGTGACCGTTGGTGTAATTTATCCTAAATTCCAATAAAGGTGTGTAAGTTGCAGATCTTATCTTTGCATTTTAATTTTATTATTTTGATCCCGTACTTTTTGAACTTTTAAATTTTTGTCATAATCCAAACAATACATGGACAATTTAAGTAAATTACAAGAGATTGAAAATGATCAAAATGGAAAGGGTAAAATCTTCGTTTTACACAAAGTACATGAACCAATAGAAGAATTTAAATTGACAAATTTAATGGATACAATTTGAATAGGACTGAAATTACAAAATTTGAAAAGTACATGGACTTAATACTTGGCCAAATTAGAGTGCAAGGATTAAATCTGCAATTTATTAAATTTTACAAGAACTAATTATTAAATTTTAATCACATACATATTTACTTAAAACTACTTTAACAAAAGAAACTCATCCAAAATACCAGAGTATTTTTTTCCCAAAACATGAGAGTATTAAAATTTTGAAAAATATGAGTATTTTTTTTGCCGCGAGTTGAAAAATTCGATTTCTTTTAGTCATGTTCAACCCTAGATCTAATGGTATCACTTGGAGTCAACAGCTATCCATTCTCTATTTCCTGGGCAAGAATTTTACCCAGTAAGCCTTTTGAAACACACCATTGATGTTTTAAACCAGAAGTTAATCAAATATTGTGATATCTAACAATTCTGTCCAATTTCATATCAGAGGGAAGATTTGGAAATGTCAACTCAGCAGGCATCGATTTCTACAACAAGCTAGTCGATGCTCTCCAAGTTCGGAATGGGGACTTTCCCACCATGGCGATGCCCGTTTCCGTTCGGAAATAGTACCGATGGTGATTTCAAAGAAGGAGCCTTTCACCGCAGCTCGCAGCCGCTGTGAATATCTACAGATCCAAGTACCAGGTATATCAATGGAACTAAAGATGCTGTAAAGGCACCATTGGCTTTAATGTGGACTTAATTTTTTTTCTCTTAAATGGTGAATTGTTATTTGCAAAGCAAGGTGACAGCATTGGCATTGTTGTCAATGGGGCACGGTTTGAAGTTTGAACCTATTAGCAACTCATGGTGCATATCCTCCTGAAATGTAAAGACTTTGGGTTTAATTGTAACTTTTAATGCAGGTTCCTAGACCCTGTTGTTTTTGGAAGATATCCTCCTGAAATGCAAAGGATATTAGGATATATTTTACCGGAATTCTCGTGAACCGAGATTGGAATCAACCATTATTCGAGGTGTTATGTCCAGGATTGTATGTTCTCTCTGTGTATGAACCGGGGACAGGAACCACAACGACGGAAGGGTTATGGGGACAAAGGTTACAGATAAATGCAATCCCTCTAGGAGAACCTGTATGAACCTTACTCTTTCACCTGTTGAAATGTCACAGTCGGCTGACGCACCGGGTACTCCCATTTTCCCACTCCCACACGTTCCTTGAGGATTGTGGGCACGATGCAGCCCCGGGAAATGAGAGTTTCCGGTCTGTCGGTCGGTCTTGACGTACTTGCTTAGCATCTTAAACCAGAAGCTAAATCCTTTAGCTATGCAGACTGATGTGGATTGGCTGTATGTTTACCCTAGAGGGAAATGGTCCATGGAGAAGATCATAGAACTGTCTTAAAAAGAGATTCAATAGCATCCCAATGATCATTGCATAAAATGGTACGATGAGACAAAAGTGTCATTTAAAATGATTCATGTTCCATGTTAGGACATGGTGAGGTGACCAAACCAAATTCCACCATAGAAAATTCCCTACAAGAGACAAAACCAGTGTATTTCTGGATACTTGAGTGTCTGTCAGCACCAATCAGATGAAAAAACACCATGTAAGAAACAAGAGAACATCCATTACATTGCTTATCTTTCTTCTTTGTAACTGATATTAGTTTGTAAGGACGAACACAAGACTTTATATTAGAAGAGACGAATCTATAAAAGTGTAGAAGACGAATTTATAAAATAATTTTAGAAGACCAAAATAGATTTTCAAGAAAAAATACATACAAAAATTTAAATTATATACGAATTTCAAATTTTTAGAATGACGATTGCAATCCTCCGGCCCCTCGATCCATCCTGTCAGTTTGTGTCCGCCATTGAATGCATCAGATCCCCATAAATCATAAATCACCAATTTCCATCAAAGCAATGCCAAGTTGACACTTTTCATATTAAAACAATACAAAACGGTTAGATTTCAGTAGCCATATTAAAGAGGAGAAAATGTAGGTTTATTTGAGTTTCTAGAAAAAAGAATCCATTACTCTTTATTATTATTATTATTGTCTTTTCAGCCAAAAGTAACCCAAATCTAGTTTGGCAATGAAAGATCAGCATGCTACTATATAGTTGATGAGCCAATGACCATAGCCATGTGTTTTGATAATGGTCCCAAATTCCCCAAAATTCAATTTTCTTTTTTTATTAATTATTAAAAATTAAAATTAACCGACAATTAGTTGGTCTAGTAGGATTAGACATTAAATTTATTGAGCAATGTCAAATGTTTAAATCCTGATGTTATGAATGAACTAAATTGAATAGGTTTAGTAGGACTAAACTTGAGTAAAGCATGAATCGTGTTATAATAATCCCAAGTTCACATAACCCGGTAAAAATTAAGATTCACATCTCGTGTTGTGTCAAACTTGAGTATAGCATGAATCGTGTTAATATCATATAATAATCCAACCAGATTCATGAATATTTATATTTACAATATATTAAATACAAGGATAATGCAACATTTAGTCCTCCGACTTTATACATTTTTCAAATTTGGTCCCTATTTTTTACATATTAGTCCTTAAATTTGGTAATTTTCCCAAGTTGTTATGTTCTTAAATATAATCTTAAAGACAAAATGTTATACTATAAGAACGATAATGACAAGATAAGTAAATAAACACAAACGTAGAAAAAAATAACACCAAGAATTTACGTAAAAAACCCAAAAGGAAAAAACCACGGGCAGAGGATTGAGAACTTCACTATGATGGAGAAAGAGATTACAACTAATTTATAATGTTCTATCTAAACCCATAATCTATATTATCTATTTATAGGGATATGTTTCTTGTTTATGAAGGAAACTTGTATAAAAATAAATTCGACTCAAACTGTGTTTCCTATCTTTCATTAATATAAAGTAAACAAGATCTACTAAAAATAAGATTCTAACTTTAAATCAAATCCTAAAAGAATTTGAATCACAATTTTAACACAAAACAATTAAATATATATTTTTTAAACTAACACATCAATAAAGTTGACCTATTTAAAGCATATGGTTCATTAAAAGATGCAGGTAAGCAGCTCCTGCAGATATTAATTCCTGGTTACCGTTTTAGGTCAGCTCATCAAGGGACAACCAACATATAACCAATAATTCACACATTCATCCCCTTCTAGTCATTAATTTCATTAAACAACATTAAGATACAGTTTTATAAGTATTAAAACACATTTTTTTTAGTAAATTGATAAAAATACAGTTAAACAAAACAAAACAAATTATATATATATATATATATATACACACACAAGACTTAATAACTAATTTTTTCATATACTTTAACTTAATTCTCAATTTGATCACTACAATATTATTTTCTCAATTTGTCTTATGTACTGTCATATGTCGTTATATGTGTCACTTTAATCTGTCATTGTTAATGTTTTAAAAAATATGACGTAGTTCAATCAATTCATGTCACGTGTCATGGAAAAATTATTTTAAAAAAAATTCAAAGTTATTTTTTAAAAATTATAAATTTTAAAAATCTTCAATCTTTATGTTTTTTTAAATAATTAAACAGAATTACGATCTGAAAAATAATAATCTCAAAACATAGATTCTTAAAATATCTTTCAAGAAATTTTAGGATTTTTTATTTTTTTTGAATTCATACATTATTTGAGATTTTTATTTTTATTAATTGGTATAAAAGTAATGACTCTGTAACAAAAAGTATCAAAACGATTTATTTACTTTTCGATTTCAAGTCGAAAACTTTAGTGAATGAGATAATAAGAATGAACAAACGTGTGACGATGATCTAAGATGAAAAAAATCAAGAGATTAAACGAAAAAAAAACTTCACATTTTGAAGAAAGTTGAGACATTAATACTCAAATTCATATTCATAATATGAAATCTAGTAGTAACTAACTAAATTGGCGCCTGCAATTTGCAAAGCATTTAGCATATATACATAGCCATCGCCACCGGGCCAAAAATGAGCTGTAAAACAATATAATATGATATTGGCATTAAACTCTAGTGTCCCCAACAACTGTTGGTGTGCTCACATCTAGTAAGTGTAGATGAACGAAATTAATGTACAGATAGGTGGTGGAACGAAATTCATTTAATCCTAACTCCCTTTTCTTGTTCTATAAAACCTACCACCAATTTTTCATTCCTTGTTAAGGAAAAATGGAGTTCATGGACCTTTTCATCATCGGTTTCGCACTTATTTTAATACGTCTATGGTGGCACCGAAGGTCGGTCACGGGTCGTAAACGTAAGAGCCTCCCTCCGGGTCCGCCTGGTTGGCCGTTGGTTGGAAATTTGATCCAAATCATCCTCCAACGTCGACATTACGTCTTTATAGTCGGCGAGTTACGTAAGATATACGGTCCGATCTTTACCTTGCAAATGGGGCAACGTACCATGGTGATCGTTACTGATTCCAAGCTCATCCATGAAGCCTTGGTTCAGAAAGGCCCCGCATTTGCTTCCCGGCCACCGGACTCGCCAATTCGGCTCGTGTTTAGCGTCGGTAAATGCGCTATCAACTCCGCCGAGTACGGACCTCTATGGAGAACCCTACGGAAGAACTTGGTCACCGAGCTGATAACCCCTACAAGGGTGAAGCAATGCAGTTGGATCCGAAATTGGGCGATCGAAAACCATATGAAGAGAATCAAAAGCGAGTGTTTTGAGAAAGGGTTCGTTGAGGTAATGAGCAATTGCAGGCTCACTATATGCAGCATCTTAATTTGTTTGTGTTTTGGTGCAAAGATCTCCGAGGAACGTATCAAGAAAATCGAAAGCATACTCAAAGATGTAATGCTGGTAACATCGCCGCAGCTGCCGGATTTCTTGCCGATCCTTACGCCGTTGTTTCGACGGCAAATGAAAGAAGCTAAAGCACTGAGAAAGCGGCAAATCGAGTGCTTGGCTCCGTTGATAAAGAACCGAAGAGCTTTTGTCGAAAAAGGCGAAAACCCTAACCAAGAAATGGTGAGTCCAATCGGTGCAGCCTATATAGACTCACTCTTAGGACTCGAGCCGGCAACCCGAGGTCCATTGGGGGAAGAAGAGTACGTTACTCTATGTTCGGAGGTGATCAGTGCCGGTACCGATACGAGTACGACGACGGTTGAATGGGCAATGCTTAGCTTGGTAATGTATCAAGATGTCCAAGAGAAACTTTACCAAGAAATTGTGGATTGTGTTGGCAAAGATGGAGATATCAAAGAAGAGGATATAGAGAAAATGCCTTATCTCGAAGCCGTCGTTAAAGAAACGCTCCGGCGACATCCTCCTGGACATTTCTTGCTATCTCATGCAGCTATAAAAGACACTGAGCTTGGTGGCTACACCATTCCAGCAGGGGTTCACGTTGAGTTCTACACTGCATGGATTACTGAGAATCCAGATATATGGTCGGATCCGGATAAGTTCCGACCCGAGAGGTTCTTGCACGGTGATGGGGTCGGTGTGGACGTCACCGGGACTCGCGCGGTGATGATGGTGCCGTTCGGGGCAGGGAGACGGATTTGCCCGGCTTGGAATCTAGGCATTTTGCACATAAATTTGTTGATAGCAAAGATGGTTCAAGCTTTTAAGTGGGTTCCGGTTCCGGATGCTCCGCCCGATTTGACTGAGACTTATGCTTTCACTGTTGTGATGAAGAACCCTCTCAAAGCTGTGATCTTGCCTCGGTAAGAACTAAATTTGAAAGCTTAATTATAATATATATATATATACTTTATGTATTTTTACTTTAACAATACATTGGTCATGTTTTGTTTGAGTGTTTAATTATGTATTTCAAGCATTTAATTTAGACCATTTTCAATAATTTAATCACTAGCATTTTTAATGCTTGCCCAATTCATGTTTATATATATATATAAAATGTACTAATTATTGTTGGATTAGTCGGATGAGATATTAGATCATTTAAGTAAAGTTAGTGATTCAACTTATGACATTATGAATGGAGTAAACTAGGTTGAAAGAATTATCCCATAATACACCTCTATAGTATATGATCCGAATTAATCGGCTAATGAATCAAATATAAATGGTTATACCGAAAAGAATAAAAAACAACATTAAAAGAGTTTTACACATGTTTAGAAACCCGACCTAATTCCACTCTATTATAATTCGGATTCATATAATTATCGAATATGAGTTTTGAAAAAAAAATTATTATGGGTGCAATTGCAAGGAAAATGGGAAACTTCATATTTAGCATTGTGTTGTGCCATTGCCCTACTATTAATGGTGGTCGCCCAACTTCATAAGTGACATATTTAATGAAAATGATTTTTTTTAATTTTATTGACCGATTAATTTAAATTTATAATTTTATTTAAAAAATCTAACATATCATCCCTGATTATTGGTCAATAAAAACGACTTAAGTTGACTCTATGAATCCTTTCCTACATGATAATGTTTAGCAATTAATACTAAATCTAGTAACTTGGATTTAGCCCAAAACCAGTGGCTAAGGCCAAATCCATAACAAAGTAATGGGGCAATTGCTATCTAATCTGATCCGTCCATTTTTGTTATTGACTCGTTACACTAATTTAATACTAAAAGTTTGTGATAATATCTGCATGATGTTTTTAATACGATAAGGGATTCGATATTTTTCGTATTTTGTAAAATCTTTTTAATATGATGTTTATACCTTTTAAATATTCAATATGTTTTTAGTATTTTATTTTTTTGTCTTTTGAAATGTTTCCGAACTTAACGTCGTTAACTGATGACGTGACAGGACACATAATACGCTGCCAAAAACATTAAACAATTTGACCTTTATTTAGTATGATTTGAACATCTTTTTCATAATTATTTCTTAAATTTATTTTTTAAGTAAATAAAAATAATTAATAATTTATATATAGTATTTTTAAGTCATTTCATTTTTAGGTGTGAAATATTTATTTTTACATTATAAAATAATTAAAATTAATTATAAATTAAATAAAAAATAAAATCCAACTTGAGTAATACAATATTTAAATTTATGAATCATAAATTATCCAAATATTACGATTCACATTGATTTTCTATTAGATTTTTTTTCTCAGCCCTACGACTATTGAAGCTATAGCTGTAATTGGCTGGCTAGATAATTGAAGTGTCTCTAAGACAATTGACTTTTGGTTACCATTACATTGTATTAATGGCAAAACGACGTGATTTGGCGAGGGCAGGTGGAAGTTGAATCAAATTGGCAGCCTTGAGATATAGGTAACATTAAAAGCTACGAGATAAAGTAGGTGAAATCATTTGAATAGAAGAAATTACAAATTCGAGTTTCATAAGATAAATATTATTTGTTTGAATTTAAATCTCATAAAATGAACGTTATCTACCTTGTATTGAAATTACTCGTTCGGTCCAGTTATTTATAATCCCTTAGGGTGTTTTGTATAACACAATTGTATATATATATTTTATAAATATTTATGTATGAGAATTTATTGTGTGGTTTTAGTAAAAAAAAGAAATGTCTCTCCAAAACATTCGGGTTGGACAGCTTGTCTACATAATATAAATAAATTTTTAAAGGACAAAATAAAAAATATTAAGAATAAATTAGAATAATATTTTTACGTGGTTAGCCAAAACTAAATAGAATTTTGATCTATATTTTGGAGGCATAAAGTCAAAATACTCCAAACATTTGATTAAATAATCACTTTGGCATCCATTCTTTTTTTGGGAGCAATTCAACTCTCAACATTTTATTTTAGATTAAAATAGCCTCTATGCGAACGAAAACTGTCAGTCAACTGACGACAAATGGCTTAAAATGACGTGATAAACCTATATGGCAGTGCATGCTGGCATGACAATATCATATAGCCAAATGTGTTGACTTGAAAAAATGTTACATTATTTAAAAAATAATTTTATAAAATTTTATAAAATATAAGATAATTTTTCTGCTAACTTCTCATTTTATCAAGTCATTTTAAACTGTTTACCATCAGTTTATAGCAGTTTTCATATGTAGAAGGGCCATTTTAATCCTTTTTTTGCTTTATCATTTTATCAAGTCATTTTAAACTGTTTACCATCAGTTTCTAGCAGTTTTCATATGTAGAAAGGTCATTTTAACCCAAGATAAAATATTCCAAAAAATAATAAAAATTAACATAATTATTTAGTCAAATGTTGAGGGTATTTTTTTAATTTTATGCCTATTTTAGACCAACTCGAGTATATGGGCAAAGAAGAAATTCATTAATTACAAGACTGGGTTTGTGTTGTAATGAAACATCCCTATTTATTATTTATCTGAGAGCAAAAAATTCAACCTGTTTGACATGACAAGGACCAAACATTTAGTCTATGATACTCGGACTACACCAGCAGAGTCATATGCTCGGACCAAACTCATTGGGTTCGGCAACCCAACGCATTTTCTGGGTCATCTACCGGAAAATCTAAATGTCTCACAGACGCGCATTTGGTTCTATAGTTCCCTGAGCCGAGTTTTCTTTGCTTTCCCTCCCTTTGGAGATCAAAACCTCAGTTTTCGCTTGAGAACTAAGGTAAGACAATGACTGCAACCATGAAACTAAAGTCGGTTTGCGAGTGACATCATCTGATTCAGCAACTTGGGCATATAACTCGTTAAGAACCATGATCTGGCCTGTTTTTGGTAGCCTGATAATAAGCTGTGCCAACGACTTCATTAGAGCTGGTAATACCTATACAAATGAGTAAATGTTAATACCATTTAGTACGCCATTGCTCAGAGACTTGGTTGTAGTTGTTACATATAAAGGTATGGGTCAGTCACAAATATGTTAAGGTTTTTTTTTTCAAGTTTATACATATATATCTTAGGAGGGTCATTTATTTGTACCTATGTCCGAGAATATATCGGATATGGGTGTCAGGCATATGAGCATGCATACTACACTACACGGGGTATGTTTAACTTTTTCCAAATTATTTCATGCATTTGGAGGATCATATCCCCGTACTCATGTTGGAAGATTGTTTCTTTTTACATATGAAGGCTTTAGATGTCGGACACAATTACTTCAGGAAAAATAAAGAGTTGGACAACGTAGATTTTATCGAGTCAAAATCCTTTACGGGAAAATAAAGGAAAAAATGAAAAGAACTGTGAAAAAGCTTCTTATTATGCTCTATATAGAAGAAATTAGCATATGCAAGTATTTACCTGTATATCCACAAGGGAAATAAGACGCAAGAGCAGCTCAAGGATTTTTTTACACGGTTCCGGGCCTCCTTGCCAGTTTTTCCAATCATCGTCCTTTAAAGTGGTCAAATCACCTAATAGGTTATTAGCTTTATCAAGAAGACAGTGAATGCAATAATATGTTGCCGGGCTACCAGCAGGAAGATGTCGAACCAAGGCTGCAACTCCGGAAGCCATGCCCTCAAAAGGAGTAATGCCAGGATATCCCTATATTCATAACAATAAAGAAGATTAGTTTAGTCTTACAAGTTTGATAACATGTTTCAGTAGTTTTACTGTTGGTTTAAATAAGTTTTTTATGTACCTCTAGAGATCTTTGCATGTAATAAAAAACAAGTTGCTCCTTCAGTGACACTCGTTCATCCTCGGGTTCTTTTCCGGAACCAGAAGACATGAATGCTACAAACATTGAATGTGAGGCTCGAGCTATTTTTTCATTCGGATTCCCAATGTATCTATTCACCATTGTTATCAGGAACCAAAGTTTATACAGTTTAATATGAATCCTAAGCTTTCAAGTAATAGTAATCATGTATTTTAGGATACAGAAACATAGATGGAGCGACCACCCTCCTAAACACGAGAGCAGGCAATAGCTCAATGCAAGTTGGAATAACTCTGACATAAAACAAAACACGAGCGGTTTGTACCTCATCCTTGGACCATTCATACTCCATTTTCCACTTGGAGGAAAAGTCTACAAGATGAAATTCAAATCCCCGTAAAACCAACAGTTTGTAGAACAAAATTGAAAAACATCTGAGAAATTGAATCTGTTGCAAAATTACTTGAACTTAGAACTGTAACCCTAAAAAATGGCATGTAAACATTGTCTTCCCATGACCAAAAAGAAAATACCTTGCCAAGTGGTCAAGTCGACGTAAGAGGGCATGGATTCCACAAAAGAGATACAGGCAGACTCGTTTTCCTGAACACATGCGACAACTCTTCGAATTGTATCCATATATTCTGGCAAACGGATACGTCGGAAATATTCTAAGCAAGAGAAAGAAACTAATATCCGGACTGAGTGCTCCCTCTGCACTTCTTGAGAGAAGTTTGAATTTAATCTCTGCTTTGTTACAGCCAAAGCAAAAACCGCAACCATAAGAAAAGCAGATTCCGCAATTTTCTCCAAATTAACTAGTAGCTCATTGTTTCTTTCATTAAGCAACAAAGCAACCTGGCGGTGACCAGAGTAAACTTCCTGACAGTAGTTCCATATAAGGCTCTCCACGAAACTTTTGCTCTCCTCATCTGCAGAGACATATTGGTTGCAGAAAACACCAGTTATGACACCTGCTTCCTTAAAAATAACACTGTTTAGATGTCTTTTAATCTCGTTGATTCCAAATTCCAACCCACTACTATGGATAAACTGAAGAATCTGCATATATAAGTGTCTTAGGGGAAAGATTTCCCTTAACAACGCCGATGCAAGGCACAGAAGCACAGGGGCAAAAAATGACACTGCACCACTTCGAGCCAAGGCTAATGATAAACATTGTCGAAGAAGACTATCTGTGGGATCATTATCTGAGTTTATAGATCCTTTAGTTTTAGAAATCAAATGTTGTGCTACAAAGGCTATCTGATTTTCTGCAGAAATCCGTAGTATGGAAACAAACTCTAGCCCTTGGCCATTGGCTGTATGTCTACTAGCTCTCAATACGCCGGCTGCAACCATAACAAGTGCAAATGGAACATGGCTCGCCTCCGAAGTCCCCAAAGTCCGCTGTGAAAAAGTTTCAATTTTCTTTAGGGAACGTGATTTTATGTAACCAGAAACAACCCATTCAACCAAATGCAAGATCATTAGAGCAGTAGGAACCGTACTAGGAGGCCCATCTTCCTTTCCCCAAATTCCCAACAAAGAATCCAAAACTCTAACAAGAAGCACATCCACAGAAGAAAATAATGCATATCCAATCCCAGCCAGAACGTCAGGGATAATTTCTTCTCCTAATCTAACCAATTGGTAATCTTCTTCCAACAGTCTACAAAGCAACTCCAAGCACGCTATTTTTGAGCTTTTAGACACAGAAGGCACAAATGAAATGGCCCCTAAAATAAGAATACCTTCAGCAAGAAAAGAAGGGCTTTTCTTCGAACCATATTCAGTAGCAAATATACGAGAAATGATATCCACGGCTGAATCAATGAGCACAGCAGACGGCCTGACAGACTTCCTGACCCAAATATAAAGAAGCCTGAGCAAGATAGGGTATGATTCAGAAGGACGATCAAAACTTTGGGATGAAAGTACAGATAGAAGAAGCTTGGCTTGAGGATCGGCAACATGAAGAGAAGCTTGCGAGTTAAGGAGGGTTTTCAATGATTGGAGGATATGGGGATGAAATGTTTGGTTCTGAAGTGAATCTCTGAGCTCAGACCAGGCTTGAATGATGGCACGAGCAGACGAAGAAGATGCGGAAGAATGTCCGGAGACGGTCTGGTTAATTCCACCAACATTAGTCCTCAACCATTGTTCAAGAAAAAGGGTATTACTTTGCCTTGCCATTTTATCAAATATTCATCCCCAAACTGCAGAAACATAAATAATAATAAAATCAGGGTTCAAAAGGAAAATCTCAGCAACATTTATCCAGTCAGTAGCTTTAATAATGATTAGAAACATACAACTAAATCTTTATTATTAATCTAAAATTCCAGAATATTTAACCAAGGCAAGTCAAAGACAAATCGAACTCTGGGAAAAAGTCAAATTTTGATCAAATTTTCAAGCTGTAATTCGAAATTCAAATTCGCCTTGCCATTATATCAACTATTCATTCCCAAACTGCAAATACAACTAGAGTTCAAAAGGACAACCTCGACATTATTTCTTCAATCAGTATGCTTTAACAGGGATTAGAAACCTACTATTACATCTTCATTACCAATAAAAAATTCCAAAAATAATTAACCAACACAAGTCAAAGGCAAGTCGAATTACAAAATTTAACTCTGGGAAATCAAAAATTTGATCAAATTTTCCAGCAGTAATTGGAAACCCAGTTCCCATGCTCAATTTCCTGAGAATTAGCTAAAAAAATCCAAAGAAAGAATCAAAGTGAAAAGGAGTCTTGATTACTTACAGTGAGCTTGAGAATGGGCTTGTTCAAAATATTGGATAAGGCAAATAATGATGCAAAAAGCTCCTCTTTTGCTTTCGCTTGGAGTTCATAGACTTTAAATTCTTCCAAAAAAATCAAAATCCAAGCCAAGAAAGCATAGATTCAACGCTCAACTGTGTTTATATTTCTGCTGGTAATGTAATTTCATAATTTTCTACACATCACACTGCGGTGTTCTCTCGGAGGATTTTGTTTGGTGTTTTGGAAGCATAGAGAGAGAGAGAGAGAAACGAGGAAATAAAAAAAATATTAAGTGGAACGTGTCGGGTTCGACACGCAACCGCGCCTTGACTTGCGGGTGATCCGGTCCATTCCGCATGGTTTATTTACGTTTTTGTCCTCCCATGTTTGTTTTGCATTTTAATTTGTGCCTTGTACTATTTCTTTCTTCTCAATTTGGTCCATTTTTATTTCCTGCTTCAAATTTCAGCATTAGTTTTGAATGTGTTTGTGTTTCTTTAATTGATTTTTTAACATGGCATTTTTTCATGATAATATCAAGGTTTAAAGGGGTCATTTTTACCTCTGAGTTCGTACCAAATAATCAATCGAAAAACAAGAATTAAGAGAAAGCCTTACCTCATCCAAATCCTGAAAACCATGAATTAATTCCCTTCTTATATCATAGAAGGTCTCTAACATGTTCTATTTCCATCTCCAATGCATCAACATCATCTTTGGCCAATTTCTGGGCAACAAGATAAGATTCTGGTGTCATCCATCAAATCAATGCACTGACTGCTGACGGACACACACACCTTACCAAGTCCATGGACTTGCACAAAGTCTTTTCGACTGAAAATTGTTCCAACTGATGCTGCCTTTCTACTTCCAAGACCAGAAATGAAATGTGTTTGTAGAGGAGCAAATAACCATTCATGGGTTGCAGCCAAATTAACATCAAGGCCAAAACCTGTTCGATCATCGAATACTTGTCATCTGCCAATGGATATTACCAACATATTTCTTGACAGATGGTTCACAACTGTCTCACTAGGGAAAAAACCATAAATAAGTAGGCGTGGTAAAACAAGGTTATTATGATCAACAATAGTACCTATTTGCTAAAAACAAGATCAATGTATACCATATGTATGCCTTCTTTAAGGACAGATTGTGGAGTCTCAAAATTTTTCCATGTACTTGGAATATCTTTGGTGGATCATATCCTCATAGCTATGTGCCGGACATGGATACTTGAATAAAAATGAAAAGTCGGAGCAACATGTATGTCTATGAATGCAGGAAGAGGCATGAAATGTACTACTTGTTGAAGCTTTGCATAGTCCTGATTCGGGAAGAATTGTGCACCATGCCCGTGCACTTGAGTCATTTTGTGCTCGAACTGGAATTAGATTGTCTCTTTTGCATGACATATCTGGATTTTCGAAGATATTACTGGAAACAACATTTCCAACACCATTTGCAGAGGCTTGGCCGAATTGACACCGTCCCGCGTTTAAACTTGGATGGATAACAATCTGTAAAGACAGCTACATCCCCCCCCCCAACTTCTCCTTCTGCCCCCAGACAGCTCTCTTTACCTGTACGACTCGATGTTTCGTGAAGGCGCAAGCCTCGATGTTGCCCTCAAAAACACACTCTCCAAGAATCGGAAGCCAAGATATTGCTGTCACCTTCCCAATGTATCGAATGAATCCCGTAAACATTACGATAAAAAGCAAGAGTGGGGTAGAATACACCATGTGCATGAATAATTACAGAAAAGAAAAGAGAAAATAAACAGTGGGGGGCATCATTCGGTTTTGGGGAATTATATGAGTAAATCATTTGTTGTCAACCATTAATTACATGAACAAAGAGTAAAATGTTTACATTTTTTTTAACTGGGAAGATATAGAAGTTAAAATTTCCTGTACTCAAACCATCTTCAGTTTCTTCATGGGATGTGGGATCTCGCCCATTGGCTCGTGCTATGTATGAGGGCCATGCTCTATGGTCTCTCTTAGTTCCTTGTATAGGATTTGTTTCATTTATAATTTTTCAGTTTGATGGATATTTGTGTATGTTTTAATGTAATATTAGAATTAATATTATGTTTAAATAAATATATAGTTCTAAATAAACAAATTCTGAAGTTTGTTGTTTATCTCATTGAATTGGATAGTTAATGTTCTTGATTGAGATCGTGCAAACCAAAAGGAAAATCTGTGGGAATAGTATTTTCCGGTGGAGGGTAAAAACAGAAAACCATCCGGAAAACATGCATTGCAATTTGCATGCTTTCATTCACTGCAAATCAGAAGCAAGGAAAATGATGATGTTAACCCCATCCAACGCTCCAATTATGCAGAAACTCATGCTGTCCACTTTAATAAAGTGAATGGCAATTGAAAACAACTTTATTATTGTCAGAGACATGCTCTAAAATCCAAGTCATCTCAATTCCCACATAGATCCAGCTTCAAAGATCAAAATGCAGTATAAATCCAGCTTCAAAGATCAAAATGCAGTATAAATCCAGCTTCAAAGAAACCACCTTTTACCCAGAGAAAGGAATGGCTGCTGCTGCATCAGCTCCTATTGCAGTAGGCACAAGGGGAACCGTAGGATCACTGCTCAAGAAGGAAATCGAGTACTTCGCCAAGTTTGAGATAGACACACAAGGTGGTGGTGGTAGGTCATGGAGATCCCATGTACAAGGGGAAATGGATTGCTCGAACGGTCATTCCAGGCCCGGTTTTTGGTTCTCGATCACCGGCTGGAAAAGGAAGAAAAGAAAAGCATGCAACAACAACAACGGCGGGTTCATACCGAGTATTTGTTCTGCAATCGAAGTTGCAGACATGAATCGGTTTAACAGGATCCCCGGTTTCAATTAAAAGATCCTTAAAAACGATGTCCATAATTTTCATGTCTAATCAACTCTTGTTGGTTGGAAGAGAAGAAAAATAGTGCTTTGTGAGCACAAATATTGTTCATAATATTTAATTTGGATTCGCAGCTGAGAATCAAAATCCAGTAGGGAGCTTCTGGATTTTTAGCTTTCTTTTTTATATTTATTTCAAGAATTCAAACATGGTTTTATGTTTATTGTGATTCTCTTGATCCATGGTTCATTTTTTCTGAGTTGCTAATCCCGGATTTGGACTAACAAGGGAGTGTACTTTCAGTGGCAAATTCCCGATCGAACTGCATCTAAAGAGGACAATATTCTGGAACATAATCCAGATATGCAAATCATTTAGTTTGAGAAGGAAAAGAATACAGTTCATATCAAACATAGTACTATCACAAATAGCAAAATGAATGGTGTCTGCAATTCTCCTATTGTCGTAAATGCATCCCCCCAAGGAGAAATGGCATTTAGTGTTAGACTTTTTCAATAGTTTATTTATGGACCTAGTCTACAGGGAAGTAGATTATGTTGTTATGTTTCCAAATTTTTAGGAGTTAGTTGCATATTTTTTGCTTACTTTGTTAAGTTCTATAGCCTATTTAAAGGGTGTTTGCTCTCTGAATAATATGAGTTGAATTCCTTAAATCTCACCTTCTTTTATTTCTATTATTTACTGCTCACATAGCAGTGGCATCAAGAGCTAGGTTTGATTAGCGATAAACAACAGTTTTCTTCCCCATCCTTTATTCAACCAAAATGGCCTCTGATAGTTTTGTACAACCATCAATTCTCAAGGACGATGGTTATCATCGGCAAGATGAGAACATTTGGGGAGAAAATAGAGGATGTGGTTGTAGTTGAAAAAAATTCTCCGCTCATTGACACCAAAGTTCAATTACGTGGTATGTTCCATTGAAGAGTCAAAAGATCTTGATCTTTTATCCATTGATGAATTGCAAGGTTCATGAAAAGTAATTGCTGCAGCAAGATAATGCAAAATTAGCTTTGAAAGTATCATCAGATCATTCGATTAAAAGCAATGAAGGACGCAGATCAAATGGCCACAATAACAGAGGTCGAGGTAGAGTTCGCAGTAGAGGTAGCGGTAGAGGAAACTATGGTCATCGACAGAATTCAGGAAATCAATCTCAGGAAAGAGGGAGAAGACATGGCGGTTATCAAACACGGCCATCAGACAAATCAAATGTTGAATGCTATCGCTGTCACAAGTATGGTCACTACAAATTAGAGTGTCGAACCAATTTCTTAGGTACACATGGGGAAGAATCCAATTTTATTGGAAAGGAAGGAGAGCAAGATGAAGAGATATTATTGTTGATGGTATGTCATGCAAAAGAACCTACCAACAAGCATTTGTGGTATTTAGACACCAGATGCAGCAATCATATGAGTGGAGATAAGACAATTTTTTCGACTCTTGATGAATCATTTAGAGATAATGTGAAGTTTGGAAACAATACTAAGATCTCTGTGATGGGCAAAGGACAGGTAACCATTCTAAATAAAAGTAATGTTACTTAAACCATGTCTAATGTCCTTTATGTCCCAAATTTAAAGACCAATTTGTTAAGCATTGGTCAGTTGCAAGAGAAAGGTTACGAGATCAAAATTAAAAATGGGATGCGTCGAGTTCAAGATGAAAAATCAGGATTAATTGCTCAAGTAGCTATGACAGCAAATCGGATGTTTCCTCTCTATCTCAATCATTCTACTAAGTCATGTTTTGCAGCAAGCTTGTCTGATGCAATGCAACTATGGCATTTTCGCTATGGTCATCTCAGTTTTGGAGGCTTACAAACGCTTCAACGAAAAAATATGGTAGCTGGTCTCCCACAATTCTCTTGTCCTACATATGTCTACGAGGAATGTGTGCTTAGTAAGCAACATCGAGAACCATTTCCAAAAGGAGAATCTAAATGAGCGAGAAACCTATTGGAGATCGTGCACTCTGATATTTGTGGGCCAATTAATCCAATTTCTAATGGAGGTAAACGCTATCTTATCACCTTTATAGATGATTTGAGTAGAAAAATCTGGGTTGATATTTTACAGGAAAAATCTGAAGCTTTAAACGCTTTCAAAAGGTATAAAGCAATAGTTGAGAAAGAAGCAGGACATTCTATACAAGTGTTGCGAACTGATCGTGGAGGAGAATATAATTCGCATAAGTTCACCCAATTTTGTGAAGAGTATGGAATTAAAAGGCAATTGACAGCAGCTTATACACCTCAGCAGAATGGTGTATCCGAAAGAAAGAATCGAACCATTTTCAACATGGTGTGAAGTTTATTGCAACGATGCAGAGTTCCTAAGACGTTTTGGCCAGAAGCTGTCAACTGGAGCATTCACATTTTATATTGGAGTCCAACTTTTGCTGTTCAAAATATGACACCAGAAGAAGCATGGAGCGGAAGGAGACCCGATGTCAATCATTTCAGAATCTTTGGGTGTATTGCTTATGCATATGTCTCTGATCAAAAAAGAAAGAAGTTAGAAGACAAAGGAGAAAAATGCATCTTTCTTGGTGTTAGTGAATGTACTAAAGCATAAAAGTTGTATAATCCTAACACTAAAAAGTTATCATCAGTCATGATGTGATTTTTGATGAAGAAAAGTTCTGGTGTTGGGATATACCAACAGTTCAAAGAAATATTCCCGTAGCTTTTGATGGAGAGTTACACGTTGAGGATAATTTGCAGCCACCTCATGAGCAAGAAACAATTCAGAACTCACCTGAAGTCGCAACAGAACCAACATCACCACGTATAAGAAGAAGGCCTACCTGGATGAGGGATTATGAAGTTCTAGGAATTGACCAATCTGAGGACCCACTCACTTATTTTGCTCTTTTTCAGATTGTGATCCTGTATTTTTCGAGGAGGTTGTTAAACAATCAAAATGGAAAAGAGCAATGGATGATGAAATTGCAGGTATTGAAAGAAACAAAACGTGGGAGTTAAGTGAGCTTCGAAAGGGACATAAAACCATTGATGTGAAGTGGGTCTATAAGACGAAACTGAAGGAAACGGGTGAAGTTGACAAATGCAAAGCACGCTTGGTAGCGAAAGGTTATAGTCAGGAGTTCGGCATCGATTACAAGGAGGTATTCGCTCCAGTTGCTAGGCATGACACAATCAGATTGGTGATTGCATTGGCTGCTCAGAATTCTTGGCCGATTTTTCAACTAGATGTCAAGTCGGCATTCTTGCATGGAGACTTGAATGAACAGGTATTTGTTAAACAGCCTCATGGCTATATTAAGATTGGAGAAGAACATAAAGTGTATAAATTAAAAAAGGCTTTGTACGGACTTAAACAAGCCCCTCGAGCTTGGTATAATCATATCGAAGCTTATTTTCTCCAAAACGGTTTTCAAAGGTGTCCTTATGAGTATACTCTTTTTGTGAAAATGAAAAATGATGGGAAATTGTTGGTGGTCTGCTTGTATGTCGATGATTTGATATTTACCGAGAATGATCGGACTATGTTTGATAAGTTTAAAAAATCCATGATGACCAAATTTGACATGTCGGATCTTGGAAGAATGCATTATTTTCTGGGTATAGAGGTTGCACAATCAGATGCAAGTATTTTTATTTCTCAAAGAAAGTATGTGCAGGAGATTCTAAAGAGGTTTCAAATGGCAGACTGCAATTCGGTTGGTACACCAGCAGAGACAAGTTTAAAGTTAGTAAAAGATGATAATGGAAGAGACGTCGATAGTACTTTATACAAGCAAATCGTGGGAAGTCTGATGTATCTCACTGCGACCAGGCCAGATATAACATATGATGTAAATCTTATTTGTAGATTCATGGAACGTCCAAAGGAAATGCATCTTCAAGCAGCAAAAAGAATCCTTAGATATTTGCAAGGTACAATTGATTATGGAATTTTGTACAAGAAGGGAGAAAAATCAGCTTTGATTGGGTTTACAGATAGTGACTATGTAGGAGACCAAGATGATAGAAAAAGTACATTTGGTTACATCTTTAAGTTGGGTTCGGGAGCTATTTCATGGTCGTCACGAAAACAACCAATTGTCACTCTATCAACAACTGAAGCAATACTTGTGGCTGCATCAGCATGTGTCTGTCAAGCCATTTAGATGAGAAAGCTTCTTGAAGAAGTTCATTTCAAACAAAAGGGGCCTACTCTTATCTACTGTGATAATAGTTCAACCATAAAGCTATCCAAGAATCCTATTTTGCATGGGAGAAGCAAGCATATTGACGTTCGATATCATTTCTTGAGAGATCGTGTGAATAATGAAGAGATCAATATGGTATATTGCAAAAGTGAGGATCAAATTGCAGATATATTTACAAAGGCCCTCAACTTGCAACATTTCAGAAGCTGCAACAAATGCTTGGAGTTTGCAAGGCGACAAATGCAGGGAGTTAGCAAGATTTCTTAGTTTAAACTGATATTAGAAATTAATATTAGTTTAGGGGAGGATTTGTTAGACTTTTTCAATAGTTTATTTATGGACCTAGTCTACAAAGAAGTAGTCTATGATTATGTTGTTATGTTTCCAAATTTTTAGGAGTTAGTTGCATATTTTTTGCTTACTTTGTTAAGTTCTACAGCCTATTTAAAGGGTGTTTATTCTCTGAATAATATGAGTTGAATTCCTTAAATCTCACCTTCTTTTATTTCTATTATTTGCTGGTCACATAGCATTTAGTTCATTGACAACAGTTTTCGCTCGAGTCAACCGAAGCATGGCTTATAAATGGTTACGGATTCGAATACGAAAAACACAATTGCTATCCGAAACATTACATCCCCTTAAGTCAAATTAGCTGACTGACTGCCAGTTTTTTCTACACAAACATCATCCTAGTGCTGTTCTGAATGACTTGTGGATTCAATGATTCCGGCTCCCGTTTTAGTTGTTTACTTGGTTTAGTCTGCATCAATGATTTCATTGTCTTTTGGCCCGGCTAGAAACTCGATGGCAGTTACGACATCCGCTATCAATGGCCGGGTCTCGGCATCCTTCTCAAGGCATATTGCTGCAATCGCAAGCGCTTGACAAAGACCCTTTACGGGGTAATTCCCTTCGAGCAGGGGATCCGCCATTAACGTGAACTTCTGCCTGTCCTTAAGTAATGGCTCTGCCTGCAAGATTATGGATGATAAACTTAATACCTAAAGCCATCTAAAAGCATGCAAAGGTCGCAGTTACTCCGAAATCATACCCAAGCAACCAGGTTCTGTTCTTTGGTCGGTCTGTCGAGATCGATAGCTCTCCTCCCCGAGATTAGCTCCAGTAACACTACACCGAAACTGTAGACATCGGATTTCGTCGTCAGCTGCCCCGTCATCGCATACTCCGGAGCACAATAACCATAGGTCCCCATCACCCTTGTTGATACATATTCCTTCCCTTCAGTTGGCCCCAACTTTGCAAGTCCGAAATCAGAGAGTTTGGGGTTAAATCTCTCATCTAGTAAGATGTTCGACGCTTTAAAGTCGCGAAAAATGATCGGCGGATGGGCAAAGTCGTGTAGGTATTCTAGTCCCTTGGCTGCTCCTACAGCTATTTTCATCCTTGTATTCCAATCCAGTGGCTGCTGACCAGGAGCTAAATCTGAATAAACAGATAACATAATCGGAATTCAAGTCATGGTTCGGAGAAAAAGAATGAATCAGGTGACATAACGAGCACTAAACGTACCGAAAAGATGATTTTCCAAAGATCCATTTGGCAAATATTCATAAACCAAAATTCTTTGATCCCCGTCTGCACAATATCCGACCAAGTTGACAAGATTCGGATTTTGAACCAGACTTAACATGAGAACCTCGGAGAAGAATTCTCTACTTCCCTGCAATCCATTTCTATCAAGCTGCTTCACCGCTACAACCTATGAAAGTTGTCAAAAAAACAATAATTGAACTTATTAGAATGTGTAATAAATGTATCAGATGTCAGTTTCAGACAACAAATGGAGATGTTTATATACTTGATCAACGGATTCAATGTATCCTTGGTAAACTCTGCCGAATCCGCCTTCGCCTATCAGACAATCGAAACTGAAGTTGTTTGTTGCAACAGCCAGCTCTCGGAATGTGAAGATGCAAGCCAAAACTTTTGCTTTTCCGATCTTTCGAATTTCTTCAGCTATCTTATGCTTGCTGCCATCTGCACATTGATTAACATGGCTAAAATTAAAAGCTTTCCATGCTAGTAACATAAAGCATAAATCTGGATTTTTCATTCGCCTTATGTTACTCGAATTTGGGTATATTCAAGGGTATTTGGAGGTTCATATTTTCATATTCCTATGTAACTCAAACTTGGGTGTGAGTATTCGGTACGAGTATATTCAAGGGTCTTTGGAGGATTGTATTTCCAAATCTACATCCAAATATGAGTCTATCCTATGATATTCGAATTTGAATGCGAGTATTCGGTACAAGTATATTCAAGAGTCTTTGGAGGTTCATATTCCCATACCCATATTCGAATATTGGTTTGGCCTATGTTTAGCAGCAAGAATCTACATACATGCATGCATGCTTACATTATATGAAATAAACAAGATTGTTATTGCAGAAACGTTCTGAAAGAATCAAAACATGAAAACAGAACACGTCTGTATAAAAAAAAAATACCTGTTTTGAGTGACAAAGTATGCATGAAAGACCTCAAAGATCTGCCATTGCGGATGGTTCTGCCAACAATAAGTTTCTTCTTACAAGGAACATTGAGATGATGCATCTCAGCCCTACAACAAGACAACCAGCTCATCTCTTCTTGTCTTAAAATTTAACCCTTTCCCAGAATTCTTGCCTTAAGAAAAATCCTTTCTTTTAAGGCAAGAATTCTATGGAAACCCTATGTTCCAAACAAGTTGGAAGCAAGGGAGAAAAGGGTAGTTTGGAATTAAAGATCTAGGGAAACAAATATAGAAAAAAATTGAAAATTCCCTGTTCATATATAGCAGTGGCTATGTATTTTTTCTATTTAATTTATATTTATCAGCCATTTATCGACTTGGTTTACAATGTATCTGTTTCAGTTTGCTAAATTTAGTTGTTTTTATTAGATAAATAAGATCTATCAAACATAGAGAAAAAATAGTCAAACTTGTTTTAACAAATTTTAAAATTTTCCCAACACCTCATAATTTGTGGATATACTTTTAGGCAAAAAAAAAAACAAGACTCCATTTTCAGTTTAAAACGTTCAATTTACTAGCTGAAATTTAAGCATTGAATGTCTTTTTATTACTTTTATGTTAATTTTTTGACAGCATCATAGACATCGTCCACCGTTCACCATCGTGACCGTAATGATGATCGATTTGTCTTAAATTACACTAATCGTTTAGTCTCGATCTCATAAGTCTGAATTCGACCTTCATTTCGTCAAAAATACCTCAAAATTTATAAATCGGACAAAAATTTTCGACTTCTCTTTTCCTCTTTTATCGTTGAATAAATCCCGTTTCTCAATATATTACTTTCCTTATGTCGATAAAGCATTTTACCATTTAAATTTTAAAGAATTTTTTTTCATTTAACAGTAAATAAACACCGTCAATAATTTAATAGAGAAATGATAAAAAAATATTCGATGTTTAAACTTAAATGAATAAATTTAACGTTTAAAAGTTATAATGATCAAAATTGATTTGAGAACAAACTTCAAAGATGATTTATTTAATTTACCCTAAAAGAAATACATTGATCTCTATCCTCGATTAAATTAAGCTTTCTCTTCTCTTCTCTTCTCTTCTCTTCTGCAATCTCAACCTCAAGTATAGTAGACAAGACATCAGAAACAAACTCAAGGACAATGCAAAGTACAAGGACGTTTTCATGGAATTTGACCTATTATTGATAAACCCTTATAAAACGTAGGTAAAAAGGAACCAAGACATTCATAATTTTTCCAAAGAACCACCTGTTTTCTCTGTGTCTTGTCTTACCATTCGAAAAGGCAACGCTTTATCAATGGGGTTTTACAGATCTCTACAAACACTAATCACCGAAAACCCTAACAAAGCCCGAACCTTTTTGACTGCGACATCGACGAATTCAAGTGTTACAACCTATAAAGCACAGGTACTCCCATTTAAGGGGGGTTTTAAAACCCTGCTCACAAAGAAGATGGTTATTGGTAGTAGTTGAGACATTGAGGACTTGAACTAGCGTGCCATCTTGCAAATGCTTGAAATGCATGAGCTTTCCTCTGTCGAATGCTGAAATTTTTCGTAGTCGGACTAAATGTTTAAGATTTTGTACTGGTTTCTCGTAGCTTAGTGCTTCTGTGTAACAAGGACAATATGGAATTATCGTACTGGATGCATATAGTTATAGATCCTCAAAATCCTTGATCTTGATTCCTGTTTCACCTACCTTTAATACAGGGGATTGCAGATGTGTAGAGCTGTAGTTATCTGTGTATGTTATTTGATGTTTAAATTTTACATGCATAAAGGTACTATATTATCTGCAAAAAATTTGGTGATGCCTATCTTATTAGTTTTCTTTGGCTGTAAAACTGGACTTGTTGGGCTCGTAGTCTTGCGAGACGTTGCCCTTATTGGTGGTGCAATGTACCAAAGAGCTAGTAACTTGGGTTGGCAGGTGAAGGGATTAACTTGAACTTTACCAGCTTGTGTTTTTGATCCAGTTCTTTAATAACTTCGGTAATCGTTGGTCTAAATCTTGGCTTTCATCGTTGGATCGTCTTTGATTCAGTGGAAAAGTTGGCTAGATTTCGTCAATCTTGATGGGACTTGTTATATTTTGACTCAAATTCTAATTGGTAATTAAGTTTGGTTTTATTGTAATTATAGTGATTGAAGATTACTTATAATTAGGATTTACTTTAATGTGTAAATATCTATTTTAGGTAGAGATCTTATTGAATAAGGTTTTTTGGTGACCAAGTATTTGGGTCTATAAATATAGACTAGGTTTAACCTTTTGAATTATGAGAGAGTGTGAGAATTACTCTGGAGAGATGTAACCACTTTTAGGATTTCTACTACTATTGTGCCTACGTTGTAGAGATGAGTATTGTAGGATGTTAGGAAGAGTATTTTGGTTCCACCGGGTCATGGGATTTGTACACCGAGTTTTGGGATTACATGGGTTATCATGTATTTGTTTCTTCGGGTCCTCTACATTATTAGTGGATTGTTCGTTCTCATCTGTTGAGGTAGGTTGTGCTGAACCACGTCAAATCTTGTCTCATGTGCATGTCTTGGTCTATGTTGCTATCGCTTTGGTTATTTTGCTGCATACCAAATTCCTAACAAATGGTATCAGAGCCATGTTCGAGCTGTGCGATTGTGGAGCAATTTTTGCTGCGGATTTTGCGGTGCGATGTTGGAGACATGTAGAGGAGTACTGTTGCAATGAGCTTTTAGTTGCAGGAGGAGTAATTCTCAAAATTCAATGGTGCTTCAACGGATACTACGTAAGAATTGGAGTTGTTGAAGACTTGGCGGCAGTGCTTCAACGGATATTTGGCTTATGTAAAATTGAAGCTGTTGAAGACTTGAAGACCAATGCTCGAATAGAATTTGTGTCAAGAGGGAGATTTGTTATATTTTGACTCAAATTCTAATTGGTAATTAAGTTGGGTTTTATTATAATTCTAGTGGTTGAAGATTACTTGGTAATTAGGATTTACTTTAACGTGTAAATATCTATTTTAGGTAGAGATGTTATTGAATAAGGTTTCTTGGTGACCAAGTATTTGAGTTTATAAATATAGACTAGGTTTAACCTTTTGAATTATGAGAGAACAAGAGAATGAGAGAGAGGGAGAATTACTCTAGAGAGATGTAACCACTTTTAGGATCTCTACAACTATTGTGCCTATATTGTAGAGATGGGTATTGTAGGGATGTTGGGAAGATTGTTTTGGTTCCACCGGGTCATAGGATTTGTATACCGAGTTTTGGGATTACATCATGTATTTGTATGTTCGTTTCTCTCATCCGTGAATATAGGCTATGTTGAACCACGTTAAAACTTGTGTCATGTGCATGTCTTGGTCTATGTCATTATCGCTTCGGTTATTTTACCGCATAACAAATTCCTAACAGGACTAGTCCACAGAAGGTCGAGCCTCTCTTTATAAGCAAAGTAAGTATCATCTTTCCTTTCCCCGATCGGGTAGAATACGGAGTTAGCAATGTATTATGTAATACTTTACCATTTTAACATTATAAAAGATGGTGAGAATGAATGAAATATAATGGCAAGACATGGACCATCATAAAACCCATCTAATGGATGCAGAAAACCTTGAACTTGGCTTGTGGAGACACTTGATGGATCCAATCTGAAAAAACTTTGAATTTCGCAGGTTAACACTATTTTCCTGTTTAATTTAGTTGCCTCAGCTCTCCTTCAACCCGAGTTTGGAACACCGGAAACTCAATCATGCATCACATGCTTAAGGTAAACTAACTGACCATTTGCTGATTAGATCCTAACTAAATCACTGGTCGCAAAAGCTTATATTTCATGACATGTCAAAAGTTGGTTAGTGGCTGCAACAACTATAGGTTCTACCTTTTGTCACGGACCAAACTTTTTGGATCGAGACATTGGCACAAGCATCAGATAGAGAGGTTGTGCGCAATGTAACGGGCTTGCCAAATGTGGCCCAACACTTGGAGAAAGGCGTGGACCAAACCTTTGGGACCGAGGCATTGGCGCGAGAATTAGCCAAAGAAGGTTTGCGCGGTGTAACAGGCTTGCCAAGACCATCACACTTGCCAAGACCTCAAGAGGGAGCTCAAGACCTTCTTAGAGGGATTTAGACCGGGGGTGAAGCTCGTAGTAGAGCAAAGGGATGCCCAGAGACTTTCAGAGGCTCTCGTTATTGTCGAACCTCTGACCGAGCCCGCAGAAGGCAAGCAGGCGAGTGTTGAGTCAACTAGGCCCAGTTCGAGAGACAAGGGGAATGGTGAGGCTAAGTCCATGCCAGAAAAGAAGGGGAGCAAGAAGTTGAAGTGCTACTTTTGTGATGGTCCTCATTTGATAAGGGGATGTCCCGAGAAAAACCACATAGCTGCCATGGTGAAGACAACAGACGAGTCAAAGGGTGAAGTAGCGAGACTTGGGGCGATTGTGTGTGCCAATGCCGCCAAGCAAAGTGAGAACCATGGTTCGACTACTAGTGCCAAAGTAGTCCAGCCAGTGATGAGACTTGGTGCGATAGCAAGTAAGGAAGCTGTCGAGACAAGGGTAAAGACGAGGCAATTGGAGTGCTACCGATGCAAGAGACATCAAAAGTTGCAAAAATGTCCGGTTCGAGCCAAGTGGTCCGAGGGAAAGGACAAGGCCAAGAGTAAAAAGCCTGTGAAACTTGGTTCAGAGTTGTCTAGTTCTGCCAAGGTAAGCGGAGACCATGAGCAGAATGGGTTGAAGATGTCCGGGAAGGCTGGGAAAAAGCTTATCGAGGGTGTTCAAGTGAAGAACATTGCATTTGAGACCAGTAAAGTGTCGAAGGGGGCTAAGCCGTTGAACGACATTGCAACCGTTAAGATTCCACCTATGGACAAGGTGGGAAAAAAGCGAAGGACTTCGAGGAAGAAGTGCCTACGTAAGTTGAAGCAACTAGAGTGCTACCAGTGTAAGGGGCCTTACAAATTGCGAGAGTGCCTAGATTGAGTCAAGCCATCCAAGGATTTGGGTGAGCCCGAAGAGAGCGATGCTGCATCGCTTGATCCGATAATGTTGAGTTTTGCCAAGGCCAAGGGAGATCGAAAGTAGAAAGGGGTGACCATGTCCGAAAAAGCTACAGAGGAGCTTGCCGAGGATGTTCAGGGAAAAAAACATCACTTTTGAGACCATTGGAGTGTCGAAGGGGGCCAAGCCGTTAAGGGACATAGTAACCGTGGAGACACCACCCATGGGCAAGGTGGGAAAGAGCGACGAACTTTAGGTAAGAAGTGTCGACGCAAGAGAAAGCACCGAACTTCAAGGAAGAATGATCGATGCAAGAGAACACCAAACTTCAGGTTAGAATGGCGGATGCAACCAGAAGCAACAGACTTCAGGGAAGAAGAGCCGATGTAGAGTAGCGCAGCGGACTTTGTGGCGAAAGTACCGATGCATGCAAAGAACTTCGATGAAAAAGGTTCAATGCAGAGGGGCCAAACTTCAAGGAGAAAGAAGGGCTGACCTATTTTAGAGTAAATGTGATAGAGGAGAAGGTACATCTCAAACACATTCCTAGTGTTTTTGGTTTTGATTTGCCATTGTTGATGAGCGTAGGTCAAGTAAGACCTAGTCTTCAGTGCGGGGAAAATGAAGATTGGAATGGACCTTTCAGAGTTCAAAAGGGAAAGCCAGAGTTATCGACGAATCTGAGAGTTCAGTATGTGTTCAATGTTGTGACAACTTCCAAGTCTTTGCCGCAGGACCAAGTGGGTCTGAGTCGAGGTAAGTCAGAGTTTGTGGGAGAATGCTCTTACAAGAAAGATATATCAAGATGCGTCTTAGCACGCGATGTTCAACGACAGTTTGAGTCGATATGAGCAGTTCATATGGGGGAATTGCATGAAGTTGAGGCATCGACGGGTAATCAAGTTGACCCTACCCAGGATCGTTCGAGTGCAGCGACGAGGGCGTCGCTAAGTCAAGTGGGGGAGAATGTCACAGACCAAACTTTTTGGATCGAGACATTGGTGCAAGCATCAGATAGAGAGGTTGTGCGCAATGTAACGGGCTTGCCAAATGTGGCCCAGCACTTGGAGAAAGGCGTGGACCAAACCTTTGGGACCGAGGCATTGGCGCGAGAATCAGCCAAAGAAGGTTTGCGCGGTGTAACGGGCTTGCCAAGACCATCACACTTGGCCCAGCACTTGGAGAATGTCGTGGACCAAACCTTTGGGACCGAGGCGTTGGCGCAAGAATCAACCAAAGAGGATTTTGTTGCTCGTTCTTATCCTAGATCGAGCTAAATCTCAGACCAGTCTTCCTCTTAAGTACGGTACTGATGGAGTGGATGGAGGTTCACCTCTTCTATTCACAGTTCCATCTGGTATAAAATCAAGTCGTCAAGTTCTTAATGGTAATTGTATAGCTCCTTGCTTGAATGTATTTGTTGCGTAATTTAAAGCTACATGTGTTATTTTTGTATGTGCTAACTTTGCCTTCATTTATGATAAAACTAGACTTTTTATCATCGGATGTTATGCATGGCGAAGGTAATCTTCTAGCACATCTAGTGATTGTAGGGTACAAAGTTTCTCATCATTCAGGTATGTGGTTTGCATTTGATCCATGTATAATGTGCTTGTGGGTGCATATGCATGCACCATTTGTATGATTTAATACTAATCTACAAGCTTGCGACTTAATTTTTAAGCACTTTATGTTGATGATTATACATTAACTGTAACGCCCTGATTTTGGGCCTAGCGGTTTTGAGGTTTGTTAGACGGTCTGATGGACCAGGTTAGAGATTCGAGTTGGATTCGGGATCGTGTATTTTTTGGTGGGATAAAAATATGGAAAAATGGCTAAAAATCATGTTTTAATATATGATTAATATTGGTAGAATCAATTTTGGAAAATGAGATTTGGAGGTATGACATTTTGGCTAGTGACCAAAATGCAATGTTTGAAAACTGTTTTTAAAGTGACTAAAATGAAAATGGGTCAAATTCTTAGAATCCTTAAGGAGCTAACTTACCAAGTTTTTACTGGTGATTTCTCCCTTCAATTAAATCATTTTAACATGTCTTTTAAAAGTTAATTAAAAGGGATTTTAGATATTAAAGTTAGTTATTTGGTTTTAATGAAAATTGACGTAACTTTTCTCTTAACTTTTCTCTTCATTTCTTTTCTGCCAAACACCCAAGTTTCATCAAAAATAGAGGTGAGAGATCCTTTTTACTTAGATTCTTGATCTACAATTGATTATTTGACTTTGATTTACAAAATCTCATTGAAATCTTGTGTTTTCCTAGCTTTAAACAAGCCAATTGAGGGAGAAATCACACAATAGGGGTAAGGTCCGTGATCTCCTCTATTGAATGATTCTTTATTGATATTCCCAAGTATTTGATCATTGATTTATGGTTTATAATCTGATTTTGTGTTTTTATATTGAATTAACTAATTTAATTGGGTAAAATTGATGAAATAGAAAAAGATCCTGAATTGGATCTGTTTTCCAGTAATTTAGATTGGTTTTAAACATATTATGGATGTATAATAATGTTGATAAGTCATTTTTAACAATGGAATCCCAAAACTCTTGAATCTCTAATTGTTTAGGTTGTTAGAATTGTGTTTTTGTGGAGTTGTGGTGGCTGTTTGGTTGCTGGAGGTGTTAGGTTCTTTTGATTCTGTTTTTAGATGTTATTTGATGATAAAAGTGATGTTAGATTGATAGGTTGTGGCTAGGCCGTGTTTGGAAAAGATTAGATGGTGTTTTCGGTTGTTGTGGAGGATTAATTGTGAGGGTGTTGTGGAAATCCGAGAAGGATTGTGTTTGATGCATTTAAAATGCATATGATGCATTAATCCTCTGTTGTTGTGTGGTAAAGACAAGGGAGGTTGATCCAAAGGTGTTTGGAGAAGCGTAGGAGACTTCGGATGCTTGTTTGCGCGTCGGTGAATCGAAGTTTCGCGTATCAGTGAGTGAAAATGTGGTTTAAAGCGTTTTGCTATTTTGAGAACAGAGTTTGGGAGTTAAGGTAGAGCTTGAAACACTTACCTGGACTCGGAAGTAAGTATAAAGTGGTTCTACTCTCTCGGTCGTCCTAGTTTGAAATGGTTTTATGCACTTGTTTTGATTTACATTGTACCTACTGTTTAAGCATGATTTAAAGTATTTGATGTACTGTTTTTAGGCATGTTTTGCTGAAGGATGCACATGGTAAGTGATCCTTGTAAGTATGGTTTATACTTGTGTTTTAAAGCATGGTTGTTACTTTGGAAAGGGCATGGTTTAATGCTTGTTAAAAACAGTGAGGTAAATGTTGTTTGGTTAATTATATTGGCAAGTGATGTGGTTTTAAAATTGTTATCGGATATAGTTGACCGGCCATAGGATTGAGTGCACTGTAAAATAAGTCGCATTGGATGTTGAGGGGTTTATACGGTGTACCGAATACTCCATCCAAGTACCCTAACGGTTGAGGGGTTAAACAGTACTGAATACTCCCGTTAGTGGGGTTAAGCATCTAACCGATGAGAGGGATGGGTTTCCCTGTGGGTTGAAAGTGTACCCGGTTGTTATTGTACCGCGATTGTGATTGTATCGCTATTCCGGTTGAGATGGCTTGAAGTGTTGGGTTAACACTTGTTGAATCCGTGTATCCGATGAACTCTTTTGTTAATGGACTTGTTATTGATCACTTGAAAGCCAATATAATTTTTAATGTATCATTGAAATGTCTTATATTGTATAATGTGATTTATACATGTTTCTCCTTAAGCTTTGCATTTGGTAGTAATGCATGGGAAGCCTTAAGTGGAGGGTTAGCAATGGGATTTGCTGCTGATTAATGATACATGTAGCATATGGTTTATTATGCTGATTTTAATGATATAAAGTGCATGTTTTAAAAAGGGCATGGTGATGATGTTTTTAAAGGATGATGTTAAATAAATGGTTTTAAATGCATTGATGGTGGTTGTTTTGAGCATTCCTCACTAAGCCTTGTGTGCTTACACTCTTGTTGTCCATCAATGCAGATAATTGAGGTCTTGGAAGGAAGGAAGAAGCAATGGGATCTTGGCAAGACTTGTTTCCAGAGTATGTCTTGGTTTAAACTATAATGAATAAGGGCAATGGGGTACCTATTGTGTTTTGGGAGATGTCTTGTGGAACTCCTTGTTTGAGCATATTTATTTTGTTGCTCTTGGGTTGTAAATGACATTTAAAGTTTGTTTTGATGCTGGTTTACCTTTTTGACATGTTGCTTGAATGGACATTAGGAAGCATGCATATAGATTCCCTTTTGATGCTTGATACTTGTTGTGCTGTAGTAATGAAGTTGCTAGTTGGCTTGTGATACGTATGTCATGTTGGTATGGTGTTATAAGCATGTTGGAATGGTTTGAGAATGTTTTTGAGATGAAAAACCAGCAAATTGTGGCATTACAGGTCCAGGCATACCGATACGCGAGGGACCGTATATGTACGGATAGGCATTTTCTAGCCTAAGAGATCGGTACGCGTAAGGGAGTACCGGTACGCCTAGGTGATTTTTGTTCTGGTGTACCGATACGGGTAATGGTGTATCGTTACACGTTTTAGCCTCTAGAATTTCACTTTTTCAATCCAAACCCGTGTACCGATACCCATGTAAGCGTACAGGTACATATATTAAAAAGATTCAAAAGTTAGGTAAGTTCGTTATGGCGTATCGATACCTGCTGTAGTGTATCGGTACGGGCATTTTATGCATATCGGTACGGTGACACCCGTACCGATACCCGATGCTGTTTTCTGTAATATTTGCTTGGCAGTTTTGCTTTTATTGTATTTTAGTCCCCGAAACTTGTCCATGTGATTGTATGAACTTGAATGGTCAATTTGAGATGAATGATCAGAACCTGACTAAATAAAAATTCAAAGTCATTTTCGACGACTGAAAAGTCGGAGGGCCTTTGATATTGCTAGGAAGGAATTTATCTGTAGATCTCTTCAAAACCAGACATTAGCTGCAACCAAAATTCAGAGTCATTTCCGTGCTTGGCAGTTAAGAAGATGTTTCATGAAGAAGAAGCAAGCAATAACAAAAATCCAAAGTATTTTCCGGCGGCGAAAATGTTTGAGAGCTTTTCAACAATATGAAAATGCCAACAGATCAGCTATCATCATTCAATCTTTAGTGCGTGGATGGATAGCAAGGAGAAAAACTTGGAGACACAAGTATCTTTTTATTATGATCCAAGTAAGCTGTTTTTTCATTATTGATTATGTTATGGTGTTTCCTTGTCTTCACTTTATACCATTGCATTCCTTGGCATGTATCTCTATAAGATATTCTCTAGTTCTTAAAAAATCAACTTGCAGTAAATATCAGCTTGTTTTAAATTGCTGGCTGGCCCAATTTAAAGTACATTAATTCTAATATCTTTTTCCTTGTGAATTTGGTAGTCATACTGGAAAGGTTATGTTGCTCGGAAAGAATCAAGAGGGCAGCTAAAGGATTTGCGCTTGAGAATGCAGAAGTCTGCTAAGAATGTGGATATTAGCAAACGTATCATTAACCGGCTTTTATCAGCACTTTCAGAACTGCTAAGCATGAAAAGCATCAGTGGCATTCTTCACCACTGTGAGACCTTGGGTAAGTGAGCATGCTTATTTGTCAAAATTCATACTTGTTTATTAATGCTAGGTTTTTTGTGTTTTCTGATTCTTTATGCCCATATGCATAGATTCTTGTGAACGATGCAGTATCCTGTCTCGTTATATCAGTTGTGTTGTTTAAATCATGGCAAATGAAATCTATGTTATTCAGATATACGAGCATGTTTATGACATGGGTAGGATCATTTTTCTTAGTTTGAGAATGTGTTTTACGTAAGTATTGGCATATATGAAAATAGTGCCATAAATATGATCCATAGCAAGGACCCCTAGCAATGGGCGAAGGCTAGTTTGAAGAGCTAAAATGAGAATCTACATATTACATCACTCTTAAATTGCAGATATGGCAACAGCCCGTTCTCTGAAATGCTGTGAAGAACTTGTGGCCGCGGGTGCAATTGGCATTCTACTGAAACTGATTTGCTCGGCCAGTCAAACCATCCCTGATCAAGAGGTTCTAAAGCATGCACTCTCAACACTTAGGAACCTTGCTCGTTATCCGCATTTGACCAAAGTGCTAATCGACACTCCTCCATCAGTAGAGACAATCTTATGGGAGATGCTAATGTTTCCCCACTCCCCACTTGATTAGAATTCAAGATGACGCTACATATTATGTTGTTTTGTGTCTGATTTGGTTATACAATTTATATTTCCAGGAACAAGGAAGAAGGTTACTTTATTGCTTCCGAGATCTTGAAGAAGATATGTTCGAGACTGAAAGGTGTGAAAGCTGTACACAGGTTTCCTGCTCTTTTGAAGAGACTGCACAATCTTGTTGAACTTACAAGGAAATTAAACATTGAAAAGTGGTTAGATTCCTTTACCATTAAAGCTTGTTTCCTTCAGAAACCCTTTTTACAACTCAAGTTATGTTCCTTGTCCTACAGGAATCCTCGTACTGTTGCCCTGAAAGAGAGCACGGATAGAAGATTGAAGGAGGCAGTCCAACTGCTTAAACTGATAACAAATGGTTATCAAATCCAGTAATTGTCGAATCTGTTTTCAAATGTCGATATGGTTTTGAAAGTGTGATGGGTGCATGATCCATACAAGGTTGTGTCGTATGCGATTGATTCAGATTCTATTCATTGAAATGAAAATGATTTGAATCGTGAGAGATGCACAGTGTATACAAAGCTGCAACCAGCAAGCATATCTCCACCTTCATCTTAAAACCAGTGCGTACTGATCGTACACATCAAACTGGTACTAACCGGCAAGCATAGCTTCATTTTAACTTAAAACTGTGCAAATATGTTGTTTACAAGCATAAAAAGAGTACTTTGATTGAATTCTAGTGCAGAATCAAAGCCCAGATGGATCAGTTTTATACAAACTTACGTGTATAACCGATACAAGGACGAAAAGGACTTCAATCTGGTTTCTTCAAGTTCAGACAATTATCTGCTGCTTGACTGAATAACTCCTGAACCTGTTTCAATTCCTTCTCTGGAAACAAAAACAACGAAACATCGCACGGATAGTCAAGATTTTTTTGTCGTTTTAAATCTCAATTTCTTTCTTCAGAGTTATAGTCTAGAATCTAGATCCACAGCTTAAACTCGGAGAACTCAATTCTTTGGGTTATATTTATATATGGTTAACTTCCAAGACAGATAAGTTGAAGCAACATATATACTAGCAGTTGAAAACGAACTAAAAATTCAAAAGAAACATGTGTATGTTAGTCCGACTGACACGAAGCTAACACCCTCCTTCTTACATATACATCACAAAATGCCAGAATCTGAGCAAACTTAGCAACTATTGTCTAGTTGTCCAATCTAGTAAGAACATGGAAAATGCTTGTATTGCCAGGAGCCTAGGACTATTCGTGTTTCTCGAAATACTTACGGAAGACACCTATCCGGATAAAGCTACATGGTCTTTCGAGGACTGCAAAAACTTGGGGGAAAAGTGGATACTCGATACTAATCGATTCATACCGGCATACACACTCGCAATCATGTTCAAATAACAAAGAATGTAAAAAAGGATGGGGAAAAATATACCAGCAGCCTCGAGTTGCTTCTGAAGTTCTTGACCCACAGCATCATTTTCAGCCTGGAGTTCAGCAATCCTTCTGAGCTGAGCTTCTTCACCTCCCTCCGACGGCGGAAGCGCAGCAACCAATGCATCAAACTGTGAAGAAACAAAAATGCAAGAAGTAATAATTATTAACAGAATCCCACATAAGATCTAATCGTTGATTCCCGAAACTACGATGAATTTAACTACCCATTCTCACCTGTTTAGCAGCCTTAACAAGAGCGGCACTCATAAGCTTAGGTTGTTCGGCGAAATTGGCGGAGTCCTCGGTGGGGTTGGGAGGCGGTTCTGGGTAATTAGGGGAGAGTCTAACGGGCGGAGCATCTCGTTGCAGTGTACCGAAAGTGTTGAAAGCTAGGGCTGCTATTGAGTTCACTTGTTCTTGTAATTGGGAAATGATATCCATCTTCTTCAAGAAAAAAAAACCCCCAAATCTTATGCAAAGGATTTGCGGATGTTAACTTCAATAGATTTGGTCTTGAAGCTTCGTAAACCGTTTAAATCTGAAAACCCAGAGACGGGACACAGACAGGAGAGAACATTGAATTTTGAAGGGGGAATATCATTTGGGCCTTTAGGGGTTTCGACTTTCATAAAATTTCCTGGTCTTGGCCCAATGAGATTATGTATAGTACAAACACTACCAATTTCTAGTTTTTTTTTTTTGTAAAATAAAAATTCGTTGTTTATAACTTTTATCAATTCTACCAATTCGACCGGTTGATTTAACGTGATGAAAGGTCAAAAGTTTAAATCCTAACGTAAATGTAACAAACTGATTGCGAAAACCAACTGTATAATGGACTTATATAATACTCGATCCAGATTAATCGACTTATTGATTGGATATCATTGGTTATACAAAAAAAATATACCTGCTTTAAGAGTTTTTTTTGTGCGTGTGATAATTGAGTTTTGATTGCTAATTTTTTCCATCTAACAGAAGCATGAGAATGAACTTAGAAATGAAAGAAGTTAAAAGGTAAATTGCAAAGAGTTATCCATCACATATAAATCCAAATTAGAGACGATAGGTATCTAAATTAAGCATCCTAAACTATTCTCAGTCTATCTTTCCGCCTTTAATGTGATGGTGGAATGGCATCTTTGGCATTAGATTCCACACCGTAAGTGTTGGCAGTCATTATGGAACTGTTAACTTCAGGGACAACCCCCGTGGGAAGAACGGATTCTTCAGCAGCAGACTCGGGTTCAAATGGAATAGTTTCTTCCCCGAATATCATTACTGTTGCAGTAGTTGTAATGTCATCGCTTGCAGATAGTCCATCCATGCAAGACGTGTTAGCTCCATTCGTAATCTTCCGAGAAAGCTCCAATCGAGTATCTTGGGAAATATTGATATCTTGCCTTAATGAAGCCTTTTTGTCAAGCTTGTTGATTCCGGTGTCACAAGCCATGGTTTGCCGTTCAGGTTCAGAAATTTTGGGAGTTTCGTTGTTATCAACGTAGAGGCTATTCACATCATCATGAACTAATTCATTTGGCTTAAGATCAGAACTCAGGGCTTGGTTTCAACTTGAGGCTTCAGATTTATAGTCTCAGTAGCTGACAAACTAGTAGCAATTTTTGCGGACACTGGCTCGGATGCTTTAGGAGCTTCTACATTAACATTTGGCCCTTCAAATTGCTGCAGTGACTGATGCTGTCCAACAGCTTTCTCATTGCACGATCCCGAATCAAAGATTCGTTCTTGCATGACCTTTTGTCCTAGGGATAGAACGGATTCATTTGTTGGCAAGTTACTAGCTGAAGGAATACGAACAGAGGTAGATTGGCTTTCACTAGCAACCGATGCACCAGGCTGAAGCTCAGTACGTAGACCTTGGTCTGAAATGTTAGATGTGTCATTTTTTAGCTCGATGGGCTTCTCACTTTTCCTCAATGGAGGGACAGGAATCTCTTTTCTTTTATACATCTTAGCATGTGGAGCCACATCGTTTGCATCCGTAACGGGAGCGAATAGCCCCGGTACAAAAACAGCACCTCTGAGATGCACATTGGTATCACCTACCTTTACATTAAGAAGATACCCGGCATCAAATGATCCTTCAACGACACCAGAAACCATCTGACCTAACATGTCAGTTGAGGCCAGGTTACCTATCCACATACTTTGCTTGTTCCTCTTCATATTGTCAGATTCAGGTGTCGCAGGTGTGTTGCCCCCATGAGGAACACCCTCGTCCTCGCATGGACGCCCACGCTTCAGCTTTTGCAGGGGGGTCTGCGGAGGAAGATAAGCCAGACCCTTGATTCTGGAAGCTCATCCTGCAAAGACGGATGCACAACTTATACTATGGTATTACAATTCCTTTCGCAACAGTTTACATGCAATCCGAAAAGAATCAGAACTCTCATCATGAATGACCACACAAGAACTGATTGCATTAGGAAAAATGTACCGATCTGTAGTTGATCAAGATACTATTTTTACTATACTAGTCAAGCATATTTCACAGTATTCAAAGTATAACAAACTATATCAAGAACATCATACTGCCTATCGGTGCAATAGGCAAGTGTTCTCGGAGTAGACTCGGGTTCTGATCTAAAAATCCAATATTGATACATCGTCCATGCCATATACAAATCAGAGTGTTTGAATTTTCACAAGTACTCAATACTAGAAATGGGCTAGATTTGAACAGCTGATATGACATATTCAATGAAAAAGCTACAAATGATGTACTAAGACAAGCATGTTATAAAGAACAAGCCCGATCGTTATACATTCGGTTACGACATGTCTTATCATCTTGATATCTTACATCAAAGCTTCCCAACAATTTGGACAGCTAAGCAAACAACATAAATTCATGACAGATTCTGCTAATGCTTCCTAGTTTCTCTTGCTACAAACAATTCATTTTGGAACCAAAGCTCACAGAACAAGATCTATGGACCTTCTTCACATCATTAAGAGAACAAACATGAAACCCGAAACCAATCTACCAAAAATGGGGGAAATCACAAATACCAACCACCAAGGATGAAACAGACATAAAACCCAGAACCGATGTATGAAACAGTGCAGAGCAGCTTCTACATTTGAAGTGGGGAACCTTCCCATTTACAACAACATCACATTATCTTGGAATAAACTGTAAAAGCTACAGTCTTTAAATTCGAAAAAGGACAAAAGAAGAAAAGAAAAAGGGTACCTTTGTTTTCTAGGAGATTCCGAATTACCCGAGTGTGAGATACATAGATAAATGTAAATCAATCAGCAACCCTAAATTTAACGAGTAGCTATTGATAAAAAAAATTAAAAAAAAAAAAAAAAGTTGCTTCCAATCGGTAAGCTCAAAACATAAAAAAAATTGAGCTTGTTGCACACCTGGTGGGACTCGAACCCACAATCGTCTGATTAGAAGTCAGACGCCTTATCCATTAGGCCACAGGTGCTTCGTTGCTAAATTTGATATGTTTTAATATAATTAATTTTTATAAAGTACATGAGTTGCTTCCTATTACATTTTTAACTAACTCATGAATTGAAGCTCAAGGAATCAGTGGGTTAAGCTGGTGAAGAACTTGATCATTCAGCTCATATTCAGTAATATGTAATGATTTTAGGATATCTCCTCCGAATCATTTTAATATTAGAATAACTCGATTTGGTTAACTCAAAATTTGATTTTTTTTTTCTAAGTCAAATCAAGTTTCCCTCATTCCTACAACACATGCCTATAAAAAAACCTAGCACAAAGACTAATGCCACAAATTTAGTATTTCACTGGCAATAGACCCACAATGTACAGGGCCGAACACTTCGATTAAATCTAAAGTCGAGCCAAGACAAACCCTAAAACGAAAGGTAAACTTTTACTTAACTATTGATCCAACTTATGCTTGGTTTTGGATATAAAAAGTTGACATTACTATCACTTGGTAGTATTGAAAACAACCATGCGAAAATGAAAGGGCTACACTTCCACAACTGCAGACAGTGCACTGCACATTCAATGTGAAATGGGTGTGAAAACATTAATGCATGGCCCAACAGCATTTGTAAGACTCTGCAACAACACCTCAAGCACAATCTGAGGACACAACCGAAGCAGCCTTGCCTCAAATGCTGTCTGAAGGCGACCCTCAGATGTTGAACTCTTGTCCCCTTTCTCATGCATGCAGTAACCATATATACTATGACCTCATGCCAACGTCTTATGATCTAAGCAACAAAGATATCTGAAACAAAGCTTGTTGAATTAACCCAACATGTCTATTGGCTGTAAGTCTCAAGGTATGGAGTGGAATTCTCATAAAATCTCCAATCAAAATTTGCATGGGATAATCAAATACTTGTATAGATACAAGTTGCTTTTACAAATATTATTACATACAACGTGCAAGAATCGTCAATTAATATGATCAGATACTTGAACTTGAGTCGGTACCTGGTTGAGTGTCGCCACTGATTAAACTTTCCATTAACAGGGGGTCATGTCCGTATCACTGAAAAACTTGGTTAAAGAAGACTGATAATATCATGCAGTTATGGATAAAGATTGAATCGGCCTCAGAAAACTAGAACTGTAAGAGCATCATTATGGTCATTGAAGAAGCAATGAGAAGATAAACTGTGACGTATTCGATATAAAGACCTGCAGAAGGGAGAATGGCAACTGAGCGAGAGAGGCAAAGACCATAATTAAAGATTGATAAAATTTTAACTTTATTCAAAGATTATTCTGTCAACCCTATGTTCGACCATCATGACTCAGTGACTCAACATCAATTAAACAATTAGAGGCTGCTCGTCTCAAAGTGATTACAGTTATTTGAGTAAATCAGTCCATTTCTTACCACTTTGAGCATTTGTTGCTGCAGGTAGTGCAGGGATTCTTAAAGCTGCATGCCAAAAATCCAGGGGAAATAAATAATAGATGACAAGTTAAGGAAAGAAGTATCACGGTAATATGAAATCGGTTTATATACAGCCAACCATTGAGAGTACATACTTTTATTGCACAATGAAGCTGGCAGAAGTGATGGATTCAGCCATGGAGCTGGAATGTTATCATTCAGATCACAAATGAAACTGATTCCAGAGAACTGGTCAAATGTCGCATCAGAGGGCAAGCTTGGCAGGAGGCATCCAGATACTAAAAGCAGTTGAAAAAATACATGTTATACACTAATATTATAAATGATCAGTTAGACATTCTAGGCCATGTGAGAAATGTTAAAAGAAATTATAAGTAACCATTAGAAATGATAGAGATGTTGAACTACTTTAAAATGCACGAAACAGGAACAAACTCCCGGTATCTAAAAGCAAAATTATGCAGCCAATTATGAGTGGAGTAAGCATCTTACCCTGACTTCCAACTGTTGCATACAAGTTGTTGGTAATCGGTGTCGAAATTGATCACGGCGACAACAAAAAAAAGAATAAAGTGTAAGTACCAGTTCAAAATTGCCACATAAAGACCACTTCGTTTTCATCAGTACAGGTGCATCAAAAAACAAAACCAACCTTGAAGGGAGAAATCCTTGAGGCTTATGTGACATAGGCTGTAAACATTTTTGGTGATATTGTATTTATGTAGCTTCAACCTGAGGGAGGTAGCACAATCCAAAGCTTGTAAGTTGGTGACAAGGGTCTGCTTTTGCAAGTGAGAGACATAGCTATCCATGGCATCGCAACATGTTGTTGGGTTACTTACTCCATTTCCACAGCTGTTTGCAACATGCTTCATATTGGGGAAAACAAGAGGGCAAACTGAAGCAGAAGACAACATAAGAAAAGAACTTAAATATGTAGTGAAAGACTTAAGAAAAACTCCTATGCTACTCGATAACCGATATCCAAAGGGATGTTCTTATATGCATTAATCAGATAAGAATTAGGGGAAATTCGAAACTCACCTTTGTTAACATTGCAACTGGTTAGTCCTCTAAGAATTTCCTTTGCATGATAAGGGTCAAGTTTACTCGCCAGCCACCGAAGGACAACCGTTTTACAATCATTTACCCTTGTCGAGTGCTCAGGTAAAACATGGGGCCCGTCCATGCTCAAAGGATCAGAAGCTTTCAGTGCAAGTCTTGTTGCAGCATCCGATATGGCACCTAGACAAACTTGGTCACAACATTCTTTCACAGGATCAATCTTTTCACATGAAGCAAGAAGCTCAGACAAATTTACAGTGTTCTCGAACTCATCAACATCTTTTACCGGGCAAGATGCTTCGGTGAGGTTTGATGGATGAATTGTGCAAACCTGCTTGAGATTTTCACCAGCACCCTGGCCTTCTAAGACTTGTTCAATATCTGAGAGGCAAGGCTTGGCAAGGGTCCTGTTTAGAGCAAGCACACCAGTCTCTTTACTTAACTGACCAACAAGTATCACAAGAGTTGCATGTAGCTGCGGACAACATATTACATTTGCTAACAACGGAGCAAATGCAGCCCAACAATCAATTGAGGTCATGGTCATCAAATTTTGTGCGGCAGTAAAATTTAACATGCAGAGTCCTACAAAAGGCCAAGCGCAAAATATAATTAGACACCTAAATCCCAACTGTTTTCAGATTCCAACGAGCCCAACTATGTAAAAAGTACCTGATAATTTCGGGATTGTACTATTTGTGAAGGGTGTCAATGGAGAGGGTGCAAAAAGAGGAAGAAATGGCTGAGGAGATGCACTTGGAGTAATTTCAGGTAAAAAAGCATCTGCTCCCATCTCTGTTAACATATAACTTTTAAGATGATATGTAGGGGTGGATAAACATTCATGGAAGCCTGAAATGAGAGCAAGGACAAACATATCATACTCTTTACGAAGATAACCCGACGAATAAAATGTAAACCACTCGGTTTTCCACATATGATACAAGTACAGATAATTTTAGCACACAGGTTCATAAAGGCAAGGCATCCACAATATTCAACCACAGAAGGAAAGGAAAACGATAAAAATCTAAGAAAACATATTCAAGACTTGAGAATTGCCATGCTTAAGATCGTAACTCGCATAAAGCTTACACCTTAAACTACTGCTTTGTATCGGTAGCAATGGCGAAGTCATCGATAAGTCAAGCTATAACGGTTCCCACTTTTTCCCAACCTATCTATTTTACTCATTCTAACATCAATAAAAGCCGTTTACAATTAGTCAAGTGATCTCAAACACCTCCATGGTATAATGTAGAGTTCTCTCGAATAGGTTTATTCATGGTCAACCTCCTTGTGAATGTCTAAGGAGGTATACCAAAATCAAGATCAATACATTTCTAAGCACTAGTTTTGCTAAAGTACCTCAAATGGTTTTCTAAGATAGCTTCATCCTTGTTCAAGAAGCAATCATTATAAATGCTTTTTTTTAAAGAAAATGTAAACTATAAGAATTATCTGTGGTAAACAATTACAAAAGCTCGAATTGGCAAGTATTCATCAGCAAAATAAATCACTAGCAAACGGTTTAACTTATACAAACATTTAACCACAACCGCACATTCCCATTCCATTCCATTTTCTTATTATCATATTAATAGAGTGCCTAAACCTGATAGCATTATATCACAATTAACATAGATATGGATGGACCAAGGGGTGCTAGGGCAGACGCACCCTGGAAATTTCAAATTCTCGTGTGTTTTAAAATTTTTCCTTGTATAATCTAATCTTGTTTCCCTAGATTTTCAAATTCGCGTATAGTTTTATGAGTAAAAATTTGCACCCCTAACATAAAATCCTAGGTCGTACCTGAACATAGATAACAAAGCATTCAAGCTTTGTAACACTAAAAGAGTATAAAAGTAACATTTTTACTAGAAACTGCAGTGATATTTTCTATCAAGAGCCTTCCCCCACACAAATCCAATTCCATGGTTTAAAAAATAAAAAGCAAAACAATGAGCCAAGCACCCAATTTCTTAAAAATAACGGATCATGCTAAAATAAACAAAACCCAAAGAATGAAACAAGTTGAAAACATCACCCACAGGCAAGAAACATAAACAGCTCAAGGAGTGACATCAACATGGTGAGACTGTGCTTGAGAGAAGCCCCGGCACTCATAATCTTCTTTTCCACTTAAAATAAGGTTTGCCAAAACAATAAGAAAAGAAACAAAGACCCAACAATGGTTAAGAAGCTAGTGAAGCGTGGGAATGTAAAGAACGAAAGGAGGAAGACATGGGAGGGAAAGAGAGGCCAAAGAAACCACGAATGAGCTTCAAAAGAGTGGTGGGAAGTGGGAACTAACAAAATGGAAAGCAGTGAGGAGTAATGAAAATGTCTGTCCTCGTGGGGGAGAGGAGACCCTACAATCAAATTAAATTCAATACTCACCCACTAATCCTCTTGGACACGTGTGAGGATAGTATTGGTGTGTGGAAACTATGTTTCATTTTTGGATTATATATCCATTTGGATTATATATCCGACGAAGCCTATAAGAAGATATTATGTTCAGATGTTGCTATAGTGATTTGGGTTTTTCTCTGTTTTAATCTTTTCAAAGAAATGTCATTTTTTTATGAATTGGGTATCGATATTTCTATGGTTTTGAGCTCTCTTTTTCCCAAAAGAAGAAGCTTTTTCAGTGGAGGTTTGCATGTAAGTAACCAATTATCTTGCCCAAGTAGCGAAGACATTGTATTCAGAGCAGTTTCTGTTAATTTAAGACATAGGAGATGGAAATTATTGGATCAAGTGTTCCCAAGTTTTTCAAATGCATCGGTGAGTGAAGTCGTCTGCGAGTTTCGGAACTCATCTCAGTTAGCCTTGGAATTTTACAATTGGGTTGGGGAGAAGAAAGGGTTCCCACTCTCTTTGGCATCTCGTTGTGCTCTAATTCATGTGTTGGTCGAGTCGAGGCGGTTCGATGATGCGTTATCTCTAATGGAGAAACTGATACATGGTAATGGAATGACCCCATTGGAAGTTTTGAATGGTTTGTCGGATAGTTATGAATTCTGTTATTCGTGTCCGACCGTCTTTGATGCTGGTTCGAGCCTGCACTCGATGTGGGGCTACCAAAGGCGCTTACTTAGTCATTAAGAAGCTGAGAATGGAGGGTCGTCTTGTTACTCTTCATGCTTGGAACAATTTTTTGAGTCAACTTTTGAAGTTGAATGAAATAGTTAGATTTTGGAGCGTATATAAGGAAGTGATTTCGCACGGGCATATTGAGAAAGTAAATGCTTTTAACTTGGTTGTATATGTTATTTGCAAGGAATGTAAATTACTACAGGCCATTTCGACATTTTATCGGATGTTGAAGAGTGGGATTCGGCCAAATATTGTTACTTTCAACATGATAATAGATGGTGCTGCCTTGAAGCTAGTCGAGAAGATAGGAATCATGTCCGAGAACTCTGTTTCGTCCAACACCATAACCCAACACGGTGTTAGATTCATTAGAGAGTACTGGTTTAACTGATGCTGTAACATATAACACTCTCATTAATGGTTACTGTCGCCGTGGTATTATCGACAAGGCATTTTCCCTGTTCTTCGAGATGAGCAAGGTAGGGAGGTTAGTGAACACAGCAACTTACAACACATTGATAAACTTTCTTTGCAGGTGTGGGTGCGTTCAACAAGCAAAAGAATTAACGAAGAGAATGATTCTAGATGTCCTGGTTCCGGATTTTATTACATACACGACACTCTGTCGTAACAGGGTTACCCTCCTATGAAAAAATAAAATTAAAAAATAGTGGTTTTTACGATACTAAAAAAGACGTCACCCGAAGACCGAGATGACGCTCCCAACATAATAACGTAAATTTTAAAACGGGAAAATGTATGGAAAATATGAAAAATGCATGGAATCGCCACCGGCCACTTTGGTAGGTCGGACACCGTTAAAAGGGGAACCAGAGATGCTAAAACGTTTGGGTTCGGAAGTCGGTTACGCGTGGGGAAGGATTAACACCCCACAACGCCCAAAATTGGTACCGCATTGATTGAGTATTGTCATTGCAAGAAAACAAAATTCGAATTTTAATTTAAAATTTAATCCCAAAAAATGGTTTAAGGAGAACATTTCCTTATTTACGAAAAACCGAGGAAGATGACACCTGAATGAGTCAGGACATCACTTCCTAGCCGGATTTCGAAATAAAATGAAAAATATTCTCTTAAATGAACCAAGTTTTAAAAAAAATCAGAAAACAAAATAAACAAAAATATATGTATAGGTATAATAACATAATATACACATATAATATAATACTTATATATATTATGTAATGATAACGATAATAATAATAATAATAATAATATACATATATTTATAATATACTAAGTATAAAGTAATATATAAATAATATTATATATTATATTAGAAATGTTTTATAATCAATATACATGTTAGGTAAATAAAACTATATAATAAAGATATATGTTATGTAAATAATATAATGTAAACATTTTCTATGCACGTATCATAATTATACTTTACATACTATATACACATATATACACATATAGAAACAAACATATATCTATATAATTTACATATAAGACTAAATTACATATTTTACATAAATAAAAAAAACAACTTAAATACTTAACATAAATATATATTAAAATATACCATATTTATATAATATTAAAAAAATAGGAAAATGTATATTATATTATATTCTAAAATTATACCTTATACATTATACAAATATATAAAAAAATTATATGAAAAAACTTTAATACACAGCCGTGTAAACTTTGATACAAATATTTAAAAAAACTTTAAATAATTATATACACGTGTTAAGGAATAAAATATACTAAATATGCATGAAAAATAATATCTAACAAGGAAACAAATACATATGTACATAATAATGTTAATAATATTAAACATGAAATATTAATAATAATTAGACATAAAAATATTACTAACCATAATAATGAACACATAATAATAATAATAATAATAATAATAATACACAACCCAAATTATATATATATTCTATATATTATAAATATATATATATACATATTACGTAATGAAAATATTAACATATACTTAATATATATATATTCCATATATACTAGATATAATATATTATGTTAATATGATATACATAGTAATAATAATAAAACTAGAAAAGTGGCTAAATTAGAAAAAAGAAACTTAAAAGGAGGGACGAAATTGAAAATGAATAAACATTAGGAGGTTTTCGGAGAGAATAAAAATGGGGTGGAGGGACTGGTAGGTAATTTACCCTTTAAAATAGGATTAAAAATCAAATTTAGTGATCAAATTAAAAACAAATAAAAACAACAGGGACCTAAGAAGCGATTATACCATGAGGCAAGACAGAAATGAAAATATGGGCTGGGAAGGGAGGATTTATTACGTAATTTACTCTTAACTTTTATGTAATATATAACTCAAAATTTTGGAAAAAAATCATTATATCGAAGTGTTTTAAAAAAAAATCTAAGAGCTCTTCCCTCTTCCGACGGTCCTTTGCCGGATCTAGCCAGCCGCTGCAAGCCGCCGGTCGCCAGTGGTGGCGCCGCCGTCGCCGGCGTCCGGAACTTCAAAGCTCCCTCTTTTCCGGCTCTACCCAACGTCCCGAGTTCGAATCCAAGGTTGGATTTTCAAACCGAAGCTCCTAGGTGAGTAGATCTAAAAAAATAGATTCGATTTATGTTTTTTTTTTTACCTTTTTATTTCGAACTCCCCCCTCTTTTTTATTTGAACCGAAAGCTTTTTTGTATTCGAATCCTCTTGTTTTTTTCTCATTCCAACCGTGAAAATCTTTATACATGATTCATGGGGTTTATATAACCCGAAAAAATATATAAAAAATTACAACTTGTTGCAACTTGATTTTTTTTAGATCTGAAATCTCTAACTTTCTGCTTTTTTTGACTTGCAGGTTTGGGCGGTGCGGTGGCCGTCGTGTCAGGCGGCGGGGGCGGCTACAGAGGCAAGTGGGGGCGGCGGCTGCAAGTAGGATTAGGGTTCTAGGGTTTTTTTAGGTTTAGGTTATTTAAGGGTATTTTGGGTATTTAGGTAATTTTAGGATATATATGGATTTTTATTTTTAAATTAGGGTATTGGGTCTGACCGGGACCAAAAATTGGTACAACAGACTCATTACCTGTTCTGCTAAGAATTGTAACCCAGATGAAGTTATTGAATTGCATGACTACATGGTGCTTAATGGAGTGGTTCCTTACAGACCAACATACTAGGCTATTGTTAACCCCCTTATCGGGGAAGAAAATGAGCAGACCAGAGTTTAGTTTTTATATTTTCTTACTCATTGTCATCAGATAATGAATAACTTAACTTTTTCTTCACGTGAAATATATACTTATAGAGGTTTCGGTTTCGCACATTGTGTGCATCGTGGCCTATTGTGCATGATTATGAATAGGCATCTTATTGAAATTGTATAGATAATCAAACATGCCCTCCTAAGAATTCAGGGGCCTGGAAGTTGTTGAATTTCCTGTAGATAATATCCCCTCTTCAACGTACGGTTCAAGTCTCAGGCTCCAGGCTCCAGGCTCTTGTTTTCTGCACTTTTTTGGCTTTCTCATTACTAAGAGCTCTAAATATAATAGGTTCGTGGAACAAGTAGGGACTGACAATTAAAAATTCTTGCAAGTTGCAACACTGATTTTTTCGGTTCTGATGCAGATGTTTCGTCCTGTAAAAATAAAAAATGATCTTCTGCACAACTCTGGCCAATAATGTATCATTCCAGGATTATGTGGCCTTCAAATTTCATCTTCCTTTTTGGTCTTTTTGTTTCATCCATCTCCTATTGTTTCAGGGTATTATGCACCAGCAAAATGCAATCTTTTGATTCTTTTCTATAGAAATGTAGATAGTGGCTCAAATCATAAAAAAAAAATGGTTTACGACGTTGCAGTTCAGTAGCCACATGGGCAGAGCAAACTCTCTCAATGCTATTTTTTCTATATTAACTAGACTTGAATTTGAGATCTTGTTTAAGGGACATCAAATTTCTTATAGGGGTTGGTGTGTTAACACACCAGACAAGGTAACATCAAGTAAATATTTGTAGCCATTGTTGAAAGTATCGAAATCCATGGAGGTATATGCCTTTGAGGCTAAGAAGCCTATCAAGTTATGATCCAAAACACAACCACTCAGAGCTTGCCACTTCAGACAGGCCCCATCAAGATGTAATGGTGAAAAATCAGTGAATCAAAATGTTTCAAAGTCCCAAAACCTCATCCGTTCCCTCCTTTTCCCTCCACTCATTTCCCTCTGATTTCCTCCATACCAGAACAAAACCATTCTCCAACACACAGAAAGATAAGACTTCTACAAAAGAAAAATCAAACACAGAGGCAATTCCTTGTAGGAATCCATTGTTCCACCACGTCTTGCTCGAATCTGACAATGTTGGTGTCTTCAAAACCTTCTCTTTCCGTTCTTTCGTCACCCCTTTTCAGCCCCCGTCTCAAAGTTCAACTACCTGTACTCCTTCAAGGTCCTCTTCGCCTTCCACAACGGTTCATTTGGTCTCCGTGAGCTTAGGGACCGTATCGATTCGGTCAAGAACACGCAGAAGATCACTGAAGCAATGAAACTTGTGGCTGCTGCTAAAGTCAGGAGAGCACAGGAAGCTGTTGTCAATGGCAGGCCTTTCTCCGAGTCACTGGTTGAAGTCCTTTACAACGTCAATGAACAGCTCCAAACCGAAGATGTCGATGTTCCTCTTACCAGCGTCAGGCCTGTCAAAAAAGTTGCCTTGGTTGTTGTCACTGGTGATCGTGGTCTTTGTGGAGGTTTCAACAATGCTATCCTCAAGAAAGCTGAAGCAAGGATTGCAGAATTGAAGCAGCTTGGACTCGATTATACGATAATCAGCGTGGGGAAAAAGGGTAATTCGTATTTCATTGGCAGTTCACTTCCTACAGCTAAAGAAGCTCAGGCTGTTGCAGATGATGTTTTTTCACTCTTTGTCAGTGAAGAAGTCGATAAAGTCGAGCTTTTATACACGAAATTCGTGTCGTTGGTTAAGGCCGATCCGGTGATTCATACTTTGCTTCCACTGTCCCCAAAGGGAGAAATCTGTGATGTGAATGGTGTTTGTGTTGATGCAGCTGAGGATGAGTTCTTCAGATTGACAACCAAGGAAGGGAAACTGACAGTTGAGAGAGATGTCATTAGGACACAGACATCCGATTTCTCTCCGATTTTGCAATTCGAGCAGGATCCGGTCCAGATTCTCGATGCTCTGTTGCCTCTTTATCTCAACAGCCAGGTTTTGAGGGCCTTGCAGGAATCATTAGCTAGTGAGCTTGCAGCTAGGATGAGTGCCATGAGCAATGCTACTGATAATGCCCAGGAACTGAAAAAGACCTTGTCTATAGTCTACAACCGGCAGCGCCAAGCGAAGATCACCGGGGAGTTATTGGAGATCGTTGCCGGTGCCAATGCTTTGGTCTGATCAATTCGTGCTCGTTTCGTGGTCGATTGTGTTCCGTTGTAGGTATTAAAAAGAAGTATTACATTATGAGTAATTTCCTTGTTCATTCCTACATACTTGTTTAAGAACAATCATGCTGATAAGATCCTTTTTCCTTTTTTTGCATTGTAATTCTCAAATGCTTATTAACTCTATGCACAATGAAAGCTGCAACGTGTTTTTGGAATTGATAAATAAGAGTATTTACCCATCTTTGTATGTTGTTTTTCCCTTACATGTATAATACTCGTCCGGTCACCGGAGAACGAGTTTCGCTTGCTCTGGTTGCCTATGAATATATTGCATTTCTCTTCACTTTATAAGTTAGCTTTCAGGGTCGGACTTGGGATTTGACAGCCGGATTGTGCCGAATCCGAAGTTTTCATTATGAAATTTGGTGAATCTAAGTTTACTAGTAATTAAGCTGATCAAAATGATCTGCAGTTTATTTCAGACAAAAGCTACAAAAAACAAAACACAGACTCCTGCATAGAACCTAGATAGCAACCGAATGAATGGTATAAACAAAGAATGAGGGAAAACATGTGGTGAACTCTGGCCGTAAAGAAGGCAACATCGTCTCTAAATTTCGAACGCGTGTTCTCTTTTACCACTATATCCGAGACTTATGGTACAAACGTCGAAATTCAAATCTTGCACTTGGTAAATATCATCTAATAAAAATGGCTCCGTTAATCAAATGAACCATATCTATGTTGATACCCAACTATTGTTGCAGTTGCAGCACAAGCCTTTTGAATGTTATGGAAGTCAGCAGCCATGGATGCCTTAGCCCAAGATGCTGCATGCATGCTTCACATATAAAAGAAAAACTCCAAAAATTCGAACATCCATTTGGATTTATAACACTATAAATCAAGTTACTGATACGATGGAGACAAGACAGGAAAATGATAAAATTTGAGTTTAACTACTTTAGTAATTTGGCGATAATTGAACTAACTTTTCAAATTTTCGTAAAATAAAGTGACCAAATTCTGCCGAATTAAAATAGAATGACTATATTTCTCATTTTTCTTGAAACAAAGGGATGAAATTGATAGTTAGACCTAGATAAATAGATATTTTTATCACCATTGTTTGACCTTTCATACATATAATTATATAGTTCAGACCTACATTTCATTAGTACTCGGAACTGAAATATAAATGTTGATACAATAACACTTTGAACCAAACATGAACGGTTCTTTCCAAGTGTGTTGCAAATGAACAAAACTTTTGAAGTATTCATCAGGCTTAAGTGGCAAATAAGTGCCCGAACTATACTTTTTTTATATAGGTGCTGTAACCTCTTAAATTTGACCTAATTTCTTAAGTCGAAACTTAGGTGTTAAGTTTGAGAAAACTTGCCCCAAGTAAAACATTAGGTTTAGAAATTCAGATTTCAATTTAAATATAAATAATAAATCCTCAAATTATAACATTTAAATAAAACGTCGTCGTTTAGCAAAATTCCAAAAGTCAACATAAATGCATAAGTATTTCAAATAATAAATGTCAAACCAAAAGTCCCAAATAATTATAAAGTCCCAAATACAAAATATCTGAAATAATAATAATAATAATAATAAAATTTATTGTCCGAATAATCATACTGAAATAAAAGATGTGGTCCGATGAAACGTAATCCTCCAAGTACCGTACGCCTAAACCTGAGTATCTAAAAAAGGAACTAAGGGGGAATAAGCTATGAAGCTTAGTGTATCTCTAAGGTGCAGAAACAATCATATAACAGAAATTCGAACATCAAACATAATTCAACAGTCATGTCCAAATGTGTGAAACAAATGTCATAAATGTAATGTCATGCACCCATCTCCATACACCGTCCGAAGAGTGAGGTTCCCCAGAACCACTCTAACTACATCGTCACCATCTGAAGCGTAACGACCCGAAGGTGGAACCACTGATCCGAAGCGAAATTCAGCCCGAATGGTGAACCCACTGAACTTCCCCGTACAATTTCCCAACCCAAATGATATGAAATATTCCGATTTATATTTTCCAAATCCGAGTGTATATCCGATCTATTAATTTATTCTGAGTGCATACAATATAAGTTCGACATTATTTTAGTCCGATTTAGATATCCGATGCGTGTTATGCCATCATACAAAACATATCATAATATACAGAACAAACAATCAATAACATGTACAACAAACATGCATAACACAGAGCACAGAAGAGATATAGCACAGGAAAAGACACACTCTAGGTAGCTAAATAACTCAACGTCGAGAGTGACGTCTCCTACGCTCAGCTCTAGTATTCGGTCGGATAGAGTCAACACCTACGAGGTCATCAAAACAGAATTATCTATTACTACTACTATGCCACACAAAAAAACTTACTAAACAAAACCATACTCACGTGCAGAACTCGCAGGATGTGCAGAAGGAGGTCGAACAGGTGGAGGAGGAGGTAGGTTCTCAGGCTCCTAGTCAACGTCACCTAAACACAAAGATATTCGAATCAGATTCTAATATCTAAAAATTCTCAAAATATAGACTACAATTAATGTAGATAGCAAAATGGTCTTTCGGGTTCAAATTTGAGAAAACGAGCAACGAATTTAGAATCAGGACGCCAAAAAATATATAGTCAACTTGGGTCGAAAAAAGTCAACACTAATGTCATCAAAAAGTCAATATCGACGTCAGCCAAAAGGTCAACGCTAACATCATCAAAAAGTCAACGATGTTGTCATCACAAAAGTCAACACTGACGTCAGCCAAAAAGTCAACACTAGCGTCAGCCAAAAAGTCAACACTAACATCAGCTCGGGTCGGGTCACGATCAACGGGTCAGGTTGGGTCACGGGTCCAGCCAGTTCACTAGTTTGGTTGGTCTGACCCGGTTTGGGTCATTGGACCAGTTCGGGTTGTCACATTGGTCCGATTGCTCCACCAAGATCTGGGTTCGTACGGGCTCTCTCTTTCCTAAGCTCAATGACCGAGTTGGGTTAAACCCAATCCTCACCATCTCACACTCACATGCCCACCTCAACCATTTATTGCCGCATGCAGCAACTAGGGTTCTGAAACCCTTGGACGGCGCAACCAAAACGGCAAGAATGACATCGGCTATTTGAACCCCCCGACGAAGCAAAGAAGGCCACGAATGGCTCACCACTCACAACCACACTCACTTCTTGAAATAAAACCAGGATAACTAGGTTCAAGGCTTACCCACCAGCACAAATTTGACCAAAAACTGAGAAGCACAGCGGCGAAGAAGAAGAAAGGATGGCGGCATAAAAGAACAGTAAGAAAGGTAAGGAAATAGTCGAACAGTTTCTTACCATTTCTGAACTAATAAAAAATGGCAATAGAAGGTTGACGGATGGGTTTCGATCGCAACGAAGATGGGAGTACGTTGACGGTCTCGGATCGACGAACGGACGGCGAAAGATAGCTGGTCGGAGCTTGGCAGGAGCAATGGGGTGAATATCTTTGTTTCGAATTACAGAGGGTTCCAAATGAGGGGTTCGGCTAGGGTTTCACAATGAGGGCTGAGGGAATTTTGTGTTTAAAGGGGTATAAATACCTTAAAATGGGTTAAATACATCCATAGGCCCCCAACTTTTAACCACATTACATAATGGTCACGCGAGTTCCATAGTTTTTAATTAATCCACTAAAATTAATTAGGATTCAAATTTTAATTTCCCTAAAATTAGGGTTTACGAATTAGGGATTTAATGATTTAGGGATTTTTAAATTAGGGTGTGACAACTCTCACCTCCTTAAAAGAAATTTCAGCCTTGAAATTTACCTGGATCAAAGAGATGTGGATACTGAGCTTTGACAATGGCCTTGGGCTCCCACGTAGCCTCATCATGACCACGATTACGCCACAAGACCTTGACCATCTTAATGGTCTTCCTCGGGAGAACCTTATTGTCCTGAGCAAGAATCTCAACTGGCTCCTCCTCAAAACCCAAGTCGAGACGAATCTCAATCTCCTCCACAGAAATAATATGAGATGAATCAGCCTGATAGAGTCTCAACATAGAGACATAGAAGACATTATGAATACGATTAAGCTCATGTGGTAAGTCAAGCTGATAGGCAACTGGTCCAATCCGACGAATAATCCGATAAGAGCCGATAAAACGATGACTCAGCTTACCTTTCCGACCGAAACGAGGTACCTTCCTTCACGGAGATACTTTTAAGAAAACCTCATCTCCCACCTCAAACTCAAGATCCTGACGTCTCAAATCGGCATAAGACTTCTGTCTGTCAAAAGCAGCCTTAAGTCGATCCCGAATCAATCTAACAGTCTGCTCAGCCTCATGAAAACATCCAGTCCCAACAATCTGTGCTAATTAAGCTCAGTCCAGCCAATAGGTGTACGATACTTACGCCCATATAGAGCCTCATACGGTGCCATCTTGATACTAGTATGATAGCTATTATTGTAGGCGAACTCCGCAAGCGGTAAGAAATCTTCCCAACTGCCACTATAATCCACAACACATCATCTCAACGTATCCTCAAGAATCTGGATTACCCTCTCAGACTGGCTATCGGTATGCGGATGATAAGCAGTGCTAAAGTTCAACCGAGTACCCAAAGCAGTGTGAAGTAACCTCCAGAACTTCGCTGTAAACCTTGGGTCCCAATCAGAAAAGATAGACAGAGGCATCCCATGAAGTCTAACAATATCCGGAATGTAGAGATTAGCTAACCTACTTAAGGAGTAGTTAATTCGAACATGAATGAAGTATGCAGACTTAGTCAACCGGTCAACAATAACCCAGATAGAGTCTTTCTTTGAGGGAGTAAAAGGCAGATCACTAACAAAATCCATCGTCACACACTCTCATTTCCACTGAGGAATCTCAATGTGTTGAAGTAATCCAGGCGGACGCTGATGTTCTGCTTTTACCTTCTGACAAGTCAAACATTTCGACACAAATCCAACAACATTCCTCTTCAGGCTCTTCCACCAATATCTCTCACGAAGATTCTTGTACATCTTTCCCCCACCAGGGTGCATAGAGTAGGGACTGTCATGAGCTTCACGAAGGATAACCTGCTTCAGGCCAGAATTCCTCAAACTGCAATACTAACCCCAAAAACACAGAACACAATTCTGATCGATCGAATAATTCTAAGATGTCCAATCTTCAACCTCTCTTATGCAGTACCTCAAGAACGGATCACTAGGTTACTCAGCTCGAATATCAGAAATCAAGATAGGAATAACCCGAAGTTTTACCAACAGACTGTCATCCTCATACAAACTTATCCGAGCAAATAGGGCTCTCAAATCTGAAATGGAATTACGACTCAAGGTGTCGGCAACAACATTGACCTTGCCTGGATAATACACAATTTCACATTCATAGTCTTTAAGAAGCTCTAACCAACGACGTTGTCTCAGGTTCAGCTCATTCTGAGTGAGAAGATATTTCAGACTCTTATGGTCTGTAAAGATATAACATTTCCCTCCATTGAGATAGTGTCTCCAGATCTTGAGAGCAAAAATCATGTCAGCAAGCTCAAGGTTATTGGTAGGGTAATTACACTCATGCGGTTTCAACTGTCGGAACGCATAGGCTACTACCTTACAATCCTGCATTAGAACACATCCCAATCCGGTATGAGAAGCGTCATTGTAGACGATGTAAGCTTTCCCAGGCTCTGGCTGAATTAGGACCAAAACTTCAGTCAAGACGGTCTTAAGCTTCTCAAAACTAGTCTGCTGAGCCTCAGACCAGACAAAAGGAACATTCATTCTCAGAAGTTTAGTCAACAGAGCTGCGATGATCAAGAAACCCTCAACAAACCTCCAATAATAGTCGGCTAAACCCAAGAAACTACGAATCTTAAGAACATTCTTGGGTTGATTCCAACTCATAATAGCCTCAATCTTCTTCGGATCAACCCGAATACCCTCAACAGAAACGATATACCCAAAAAATATCACCTCTAAATGCCATAATTCACACTTGCTGAATTTCGCTTAAAGCTGTTTCTCCCTCAGAGTCTGTAAAACAATCTATAGATGTTCCTCATGTTCAATCTCATATTTAGAATAAACTAGAATGTCGTCTATAAAGACCACAACAAACTGGTCGAGATAGTGTTGAAACACTATATTCATCATATCTATAAAAGCGACAGGAGCGTTAGTCAACCCAAAAGGCATCACAATGAACTCGTAATGACCGTAACGTGTCTGAAAAGCTGTTTTGAATACATCAGAATCCTTAACCTTGGGTTGGTAGTAACCAGATCTCAAGTCTATCTTAGAAAACACCGTAGCTCTTCGGAACTGATCGAAGAGATTATCAATACGAGAAACGGGATACTTGTTCTTGATTGTGAGCTTTTTCAGTTTTCGATAATCAATACACAGCCGAAGTGTCCCGTCATTCTTCTTAACAAAAAGAACAGGGGCTCCCCATGGGGAAACACTGGTAGGATAAATCCCTTGTCTAGCAGTTCTTGCAACTGAACCTTCAACTCTTTAAGTTCTTTCGGTGCCTTCCGGTAAGGTGACATAGACACAGGAGCTGAACCCGGATAGACCTCGATGCTAAACTCAATCTCATCACACTTTGGCGGAACACCAGGCAATTCTTTCGGGAATACATCAGAAAAGTCTCTCACAACCTGGATCTTATCCATCCTATGTCAGATTGTCTCCGATCAAGAATGTAAGCAAGGTAGGCAATGGACCCCTTCTTAATCATCTTCTCGGCCTTGAGAGCCAATATTACATTAGATAGAAAACCCCGACGTTCTCTGAAAAGAACTGCCTCCCAGTCGTCAGAAGTTTTTAGAGTTTTTCTTTTCTTCTCACAATCTAGATTGACTCGGTGAGTAGACAACCAGTCCATGCCAAGAATAAGGTCAAACTCACCAAAGGGTAACTCCATCATATTAGCCGAAAAGATTTTTCCTTGAATCTCAATAGGATAATTTTTATACACCCTAGAGACCACAACAAGATTTCCTACCGGACTATGCACGGTAACAACGTTAGCAACAACCTCTGCTGGAATTTCAAGACCTCTAGATACAGAACTCGCAACATACGAATGAGTAGAACCATTATCCAATAATACAAAGTAAGAGATAGAATGGATAGAAAAAGTACCAGCAATAACGTCTGGCTCGTCTCGATCCTCCTGCCTCCTAGTAAAAAAAACCAACCCAGACTGTCTCGCCCCTAAACCAGCTTATCCTCTACTCTGAGTAGGCCTACCCCTACCAGTAGTACCCAAAATAGCATATCTACCATGACCTCTCCCTCTACTAGGAGTCTGAACAGATGATTGAGACTGACTCGGAACATAGGCAGATGAAGGTGCTACCAGACAATCTCTAAATAGATGCTCGAAAGAACCGCATCGAAAATAAGCTCCAGACTGCCTCCTACACTCACCTGGATGCCATTTCTTACAGAAAGAACACTGTGGCATCCTATGAGAATTAGTCGAACCCCCAACACTGGCGGTCGGAACGGTAGATGTCACTGGTCTAGCCCTAGAGTAACTCTAATGGGCATACTCATCTCTAGTCCTCTTCCTAGACTAATTTCCCCGACTGTACTGAACTGATGCGATCGACTGCCTCTTGGCCCGATCATTACCCTTAGACTCTTATTGTTTCTTCATTAACTCAATCCGTTCAGCAGTTCTAGCCCGTTGGGTGATCTCCTTATACTCATTATCCTGATGCAAGGCAACCTTGGTCTTGATAGAAAAACGCAGCCCTCTCAGAAACCAATCACACTTCTCTTTCTCTGTAGTAACTAGCCTCAGAACATACTAGAGAAGTCTCGAGAACTCTATCTTATAATCATTAACGCTCATATCATTCTACTCCAGATTCATAAAGTTGTCTCGGCACTTAGCTAGATACTTAGGCCCAACATACCGGTTCTGAAATGACTGCCTGAAAAACTCACATGTAATCTGACTGGCTGGAATAACTTTTATCTCAACCTTCCACCAATTCTGGGCCTCACCTTGCAACAACAATACATTAGCTCTCAATTTTCAGTCGGCGGGATACTCCATCTCAACAAACAAATGTTAAAGTTTCTTCAGCCAATACTTCGTATCAGTCGGGTTGGTACCCAACTTGCCATCAAACATGGTCATCACGGTAGCTAGGAACTCAGTAGAAATAGGTTTCCTTGCGCCTTTAGATTGGCGGAGGTAACGGAGCAACTTTCCCTATACTGTAACCAAATCAATGCCCACTGTCTCACTATCCTCAGAATCGCGTGGATCAACACTCTGCGTCTGCTGACCAGGTGTTGTATTCTGAGCTCCCATTTGATCCTGGGTTGTTTATCTCCATTAGCATCGTGTACCTCATTCAGATTTTACGGCAGATCTGCAGGAGGTGGAGCATCACTCTCAACCTCGGCTACGACCACGTCCGTTCGCTAATCTAGAACTCCTACGAGGTGGCATAGTAGTCTATCACAAAGAAGATAATCCTAAGTTAGAGTCAGTACTTGGAGTTTCTATTCAAAATAAACATAATCCTTAAAAATATTATTTTTCTTAGAAATACCCGTTTTGCCCAAAAATATTCAGTATGCATGCAAAATCATTTTCGGTTTAAAATTTTATGCGAGCCACACAGTCCAAGGGTTGAACCTAGGTTCTGATACCACCAAATTTGACCTGATTTCTTAAGTCAAAACTTAGGTGTTAAGTTGGAGAAAACTTGCTCCTCAAGTAAAACATTAGGTTTAGAAATTCAAATTTCACTTTAAATATAAATAATAAATCCTCAAATTATAACATTTAAATAAAACGTCGTCGTTTAGCAAAATTCCAAAAGTCAACATAAATGCATAAGTATTTCAAATAATAAATGTCAAACCAAAAGTCCCAAATAATTATAAAGTCCCAAATACAAAATATCTGAAATAATAATAATAATAATAATAATAAAATTTATTGCCCGAATAATCATACTGAAATAAAAGATGTGGTCCGACGAAACGTAATCTTTCAAGTACCGTACTCCTAAACTTGAGTATCTGAAAAAATGAACTAAAGGGGAATAAGCTATGAAGCTTAATGTGTCTCTAAGGTGCAGAAACAATCATATAACAGAAATCCGAACATCAAACATAATTCAACAGTCATGTCCAAAGGTGTGAAACAAATGTCATAAATGTAATGTCATGCACCCATCTCCATACACCGTCCGAAGAGTGAGGTTCCCCAGAAGCACTCTAACTACATCGTCACCATCCGAAGCGTAATGACTCGAAGGTGGAACCACTGATCCGAAGTGAAATTCATCCCGAATGGTAAACCCACTGAACTTCCTCGTACAATTTGCCAACCCAAATGATATGAAATGTTTCGATTTATATTTTCCAAATCCGAGTGTATATCCGATCTATTAATTTATTCTGAGTGCATACAATATAAGTCCATCATTATTTTTGTCCAATTTAGATATCCGATGCGTGTTATGCCATCATACAAAACATATCATAATATGCAGAACAAACAGTCAATCACATGTACAACAAACACGCATAACACAAAGCATAGAAGAGATATAGCATAGGAAGAGACACACCTTATGCAGCTAAATAACTCAATGTCGAGAGTGACGTCTCCTACGCTCAGCTCTAGTATTCGGTCGGATAGAGTCTACACCTACGAGGTCATCAAAACAAAATTATCTATTACTACTATTGTGCCACATTAAAAAAATACTAAACAAAACCATACTCACATGCAGAACTCGTAGGCTGTGCAAAAAGAAGTCGAATAGGTGGAGGAGGAGGTAGGTTCTCATGCTCCGAGTCAACGTCACCTAAACACAAAGATATTCGAATCAAATTTCGATATCCAAAATTCTAAAAATACAGACTATATTAATGTAGATAGCACAACGATCTTTCATGATCGAATTTAGGAAAACGGCCAGCTAATTTGGAATCAGGATGCCGAAAAATGTAGTGTCAACTTGAGTCGAAAAAAGTCAACATTAACGTCATCAAAAAATAAACACTGACGTCAGCCAAAAGTCAACGCTGACGTCAACTCGGGTCAGGTCACGGTCAAACGGGTTGGGTCACGGGTCCAGCCGATTTACTAGTTTTATTGGTCTGACCCGGTTCGGGTTATTGGACCAGTTCGGGCTGTCACATTGGTCTGATTGCGCCACTTGGATCTGGGCTCGTACGGGCTCTATCTTTCCTGGGCCCAATGACCGAGTTGGGTTAAACCCAATCCTCACCATCTCACACTCACAAGCCTGCCTCAACCATTTGTTGCAGCAGGCAGCAACTAGGGTTCTGAAACCCTTGGACGGCGCGGCCAAAACGGCAAGAATGGCAGCGACTATCGGAACCCCCCCGACAAAGCAAAGAAGGCCACGAATGACTCACCACTTACAACCACACTCAGGGTTTCCCGAAATAAAACCAGGATAACTGGGTTCAAGGTTTACCCACCCACACAAATTTGACCAAAAACCGAGGAGCACGGCGACGGAGAAGAATAAATGATGGTGGCGCCAAAGAACGGTAAGAAAGGTAAAAAAAAAAAGTTGAACAATTTCTTATCGTTTCTGAACTAATAACAAACGGCAATGGAAGGTTGACATATGGGTTTCGATTGTGACGGGGAGGGGAGCATTCTGACAGTCTCAGATCGACGAACGGACTGCGAAAGATGGCTAGTCGAAGCTTGGCCGGAGCAAGGGGGTGAGGATCTTTGTTTGGAATTACAGAGGGTTCCAAATGGGGGGTTCAACAAGGGTTTCACAATGAGGGCTGAAGGGATTTTGTGTTTAAAGGGTTATAAATACCCTAAAGAAATGGGTTAAATACAACCATATGCCCCCAGCTTTTAACCGCATTACACAATGTCACGCAAGTTCCGTATTTTTTAATTAAGCCACTAAAACTAATTAGGATTCAAATTTTAATTTCCCCAAAACTAGGGTTCGCGAATTAGGGATTTAATGATTTGGGGATTTTTAAATTAGGGGAAAATTGGGGTGTGACAGATGCCCAAAGTATTTTTTGGGCCAAATAGGTGCTTAATATTTTTAAAGTTTTTCATTTAGGTGCATTGCCGTTAATAGCCGTTAAAAAATTCTATTAGCCAATAAAAACATGGCACGTGGCAATATTAAACATTTTATGAATTTTATATTTAAAAAAAATAAATCAAAAATTTTAAAATATCTTAAAATTTTCAAATAATTCCAAAATAGTCCCCAAATCCGGCCACTCCCACCGGTGTTGGTCGCGTTTTCGGCGACGGAATGAAGCGCCCCCTCGCCGAACGACTCACACATCGTTCATCGTCCATTATGCCGTTGTTCGTTGCGAATCATTCAAATGAACCATTCGACGATTTTGATGTTTCGCACGGTGTCGGTCGATTTCCGACGACGAGGTGGTGGGGTAAGTGGTCGTGATGGTCCGACGACGAATGTGTTGGGCAACGGCATGGCAATCGGCGGCGAAATTAAGTCAAATCAGGATTTGGTTTTTGGGTGTTAGGGATTTCAAATTTTGGGGTTATTTTGTGAAGTTTGGGGTTATTTTGTTTTATTAATTTTTATTTATTTATAAATATAATTTCAAAATTTTAAAAAGTTGACACGAGTCAGATAATAGAAGTTAACGGTAAAAATTAACGGACAGTAACGGCGGGACACCTATTTGAGTAACGTTGACAATGTTAGACACTTATTTGGCCCAAAACAAAGTTTAAGCACCTATCTAAAAAATATATATAGTTTAAACATTTATTTGCCACTTAAGCCTATTCATTACATAAACGATGAATATATGATTTTGAAAGTCACCTAGCCATAGCATGAAGGGAAAGTGCTGATATTCATTCTAGTTAACATCATACTTGATTCTAAGTTTTTTTTATAACTACTTATATCCAACTTAATGGTTAACTCATCTAAATCGATTGCAGAGGCTCATTGTTGGAACGACTCTTCTAACTTAATTTATTCTATTTACAATATTATAATTTGAACTATTACTTAAAAGATCTGATGTCGCTTCCTACTATATCAACTGGTCATTAATATACACATATAGCATCCAATAAACATGATACTCAAATTCAATTTATATAAAAAAATACATATATGCATTACATAACCAATATTTTTCTTGACATTTCATAGATTAGGATTCAAATTCTGATATTATCATCTTCAAAAATATAACTAAAGACGGATAGTCAGGAGTCTTGACATCCTAAAATAGAAAACTTTCAACTTATGTCACCTGAAACTCCCAAAACTTTGAGCTGATATGATAACATGAAATTATCACTTTGAAACTTTAAATATTTATATTTCAAAATCATTTTTTTATATATTTATATATTAGTTTGAACTTGTCAATACAACTTGAAACAAATAGTTAAAGATTCCTGATTGACATCCAATCCCTTCTCCTAGATCATGGGTTCTACTCCTAGTAGAGCAATCATTTTTTCCCTCCTCTAAGTAAAAATTGTTTAAAAATATATTAGTTTAAAGTTTGGAAAGTGACACAAAGCCTTAAAGAAGATGAGAATCTTGTCAACTACCCGAATCAATTTGTCAAAAAGAAGTGGTGAACCTCCCGTATAAGTAACCGATACACACGCAAAAGTTCAGTTGCATTGATTAAATCAATGTAACGCACGAAACAAAAGTTTGAATTTCAATTTTCAACCAAAATGGTTCCATTGCCATTCGGACAACAAAAGAAGATGGAAGAACAAAAGCTACGCACAAAACAATAACTTTGGCACCATGCATGCAGCACTCAACAATGGCTAAATAGGAAAGGGGGGCTTACCTTGTAACTCTGATACTCTTTTTTTTATCAAAAGTAAAGGCGTGATGGTTACCTGATATTGGCACGGCTCAATCAGATAACATAACTCTTGGCCTTCAAAGTGACGCTCTTGAATTGAACTGCACCAATATCTCGATAACATTCTTACTTTGTTATATGTATATGTATATGTATATGTATATGTATATGTATATGTATATGTATATGTATATGTACATGTACATGTACATGTATATGCTCTCACCATCTTCCTTCTTGGACCTAACAAGTACGAAAAGATATTACAAGTACATATATACATATGAAAAAGAGTATTCAATTCAATCCTTTGCTAAAAGATGGGCACCAACAACACGCATATATGCTTGTGTATATTTTACCTTCAACTTCAATGGATGATAGAAGATGATGAACAAAGAACAGGCTCCAAGTATAAAAGAAAGCTTTCCAATAGACTCAAAACTAGTGAAAAGGCACATAGAAATCCACCTTCCAAGGTAAAGAGAGAGAGAGAGAAGAAACATCAATGGAGGAGGAGAAGATTTAAGGGTTTATAGAGAAAGGAGGGACTATTACCAAATGAAAAAAAAAAGTGAGAGATATAACCAAAGGGGATGGGCTTAAAAGGAAGGAAAAAATGGTAGAGCATTGAATTTGCCACCAACCCAACAACAAAAAAGGGGTGGATATATTTTTTTAAATAGTTTAAAGGTGATTATAAGGTAGTATTTGTTCATACATATTCTTAACCCTTTGACAATGCGCATGCACCTTATAGACAAAGCAATTTGAACTCGTGTCTCCTATGATGAACATCATCCGCTTTTCTACTGGGACACTTGTTGGACTGTTTGGCGATTCAATTTTTAATTCGTTATCACTTTTTGTATTTATCTAAAAAAAGTCATGTGATCCAATCAGGTTGTAGGTGCAATAAGTTTTTTTTAATTTTCTTTTACACGTGACAATACTTGATTATGTTACATCATCATTTTTTTTTTAAATCTGTCTAATAGTTAAAGTGATAACGAACTAAAAGTTAAGGGGTCAAATTAACCTAAGAAATAATAAAAGGGTTAAAATATTAAGTTCGGATAGACAACATAGAGGAAAGCTCTCACTAAAACAAACCCTTGAGCTTTTAGTTTTGCATTTTTGTGGTGAAAGGGCCTTGTTTTTGGTGGTGTTGGTGGGGTGCCAACACCATTTGAATTTAAAATAGAAAAAGAATAAAGTTTTTGGTTGGTGAACTTAAATTTTTTAGGTGTTGTGAGACTGTACCAAACAATAATATCTCTGAGACCCAGATTTTGACATTTAAGAAATCAATTTGCATCAAATTGTTTCTGCAACATTAGCAGAATTGTAAACTATCTATTTAGTATATAAAAGCCAACACACAGCACATGAGAATATGATGTTCATAGGACATAATTAATAGATTTTGCAATTAATGGGGCAACCATTAAGTTCATATAATCCTTTAAAACGCTGGTATTTCAGTTGGAGCCTTTAAGCTTAAATTGAATTGTTTGTTTTTAGAGGGGTCAAAAATGCTATTTTCTCGTTTAACTAAAGGACTAAAAAAGATTAAAATGGATACTTAACAACTGGAAGGGATAAAAAAAGCCCTATGTCCTTTTGATTTCTCAAGGTATCTCCAGAACAAGTTTAATGATTATAATCCTTCGACTTTTGTTGACTTATGGAGTATTATGAGTAGATATTGTCTATAAATTTTAAAGTTGTTTCAAGCTTAAGACAAAAATCGAAACCTCGATCATAAGTTAAGATACGAGGTACCCTTATTATCGCACCTCAGCTCTCTCATCCTCCATAGTTGAAGTGTCGACCGTATCACCAAAGCATCATTAACAAATGGTAAAGAAACATAATAAGTGAAGATTGACCCCATGGTCCCTAAAAGGTTAATAAATGTAGCCCATTAGGTTAGATTTGGGCAATGCTTTCTCAGTTGTTACTGACACAACCCATGTTCTACAATGGTGAATATGTTTGAAGCATTGTTCCCCTAATAAAGGCAGTGCCGGTTAGAGAAAGAACACAGATTCAACACAAAAGCAATTCCACAATAACCCCATTAGTGATAAAAAAAAAAAGTTAGTTTCTACTTTCTATTTTACTAGTAATTGAACGATCCACCCAAATCCAACCCTTCTTTGAGCCCCATCTTAGGGTTGAAAATGAATAGAACATTGTTCTTATAACGTTCATTTATTAAGTTAAATAAACAAGTATGAAAAAAAATTATGTTCATTCAATAAATGAACGAACACGAACAATGTGTGTTTGATTCGTTTATGTTCATAAAAAAGCTTGTTTATTGGCTCGTTTACTTGCTTCTCCTTTTTTGTTACATTTTAAAATATTTGTGTAAGTAGGGATTAAATTGAACACGAGGTGAACTTTAAAGTTCAAACTATGAAGCTTGATCCATTTTTTTAACATATAACCTCACTTAATATTTATAAACCTATAAACAACGTGTTGACAAGCATTAAACGAACCGAACACGAATACTTAAAAAATAAATAAACGAATTCGTTCAAGCTTGATCCATTTATACAGTACAACCCTACCCATCTATCATCATCATTAGTAGTGCAAATTTACGAAGGAAGTTAATACACAACCGGGTAGGGCGGAGAGAGCTTGAAGAAAGTCAATACTTTTCTCTGCCAACAAAGTAACATAATGATAACGCAGCTCCATTAATAGGTGAAAGTACTAACTTCTACCTTTGTTCCTTAGCCGTGGTTTAAAAACCATTTCCTTTCAAGCTTGACGTACAAAAGCACTTGTTCATCATCTGGTGTTTTATGATGATGGGTTGGGAATTGAACTGACCCGTTTGTTTGCATGCAATTGGTGAGAAAAATTAAAGACTCGTTGCACGCACAAATGGTTGGTTTTGGCGTTTTGCAGTGAGATTACTTGCATTGAAACTGAGCACAAGGTAATTAAATGCAGTTGCTTTCTGGTTTTTTTTGCAGGTTGTCTCGTCCACCTACTTAATACTCGCTGGTTTTTATATTATCCATGACGAATAAACAAACTTACATCTCTGGCTCTCGCGGAACTCGACATTCCAATAGAAACACAACTTTTTTTGTGTCCCTATGTATGCCTTTACATTACAAAAATTAAGTTTAAGGTTTAGATATAAGGTTAGGAGTAGGGTTTAAGGAATTAGGTGTATGGTAAATTCTTTAGGGTTTAAGATTTAGAATTTAGGGTTAGGGCATAGAATTTGATTTTAAAAGACTAACTAGATTTTTTTAAGGATAAACAACACCATTGGTCACCAAACTATTATTTTTGACAAAATGTCACTAAGATTGCGTTTTTTATTTTAATCATCCACCGTTAAAAACTTGCGGAAAAAATAATAATTTGATGACCAAAATAAGAAAGAAGCAATAGATTGACGACCAAAACAGAAAAAAAGTAGCATTAGTGATCAAAATAGGAAAGAAAAACGTACATTAGTGATGGTTTTACTAAAAATAATAATTTAGTGAACAAAACAAGAAAACGGAAATAATTTAATTACCGATGGTGTTGTTTACCCTTTTTTAATAGATCTATATATATAATACAAAACAATAAAACGTACATATTCTATAAATACGTATAAATGAAAATTTTTAAAACAATAATTAAAAATATTTAAATATTTGAAAGGGCAATAATATTTTTTTAAAAATTCAACGGTAATTTTTTCATTATGTTTATTTAATAAGTTGTAGATCTAGTACATATAATTTAATTTGACAAATTTTAGTCTTATATTTTTAAAATTTGAAATTTTAATTTTGACTCAGATAAAGACAATATAATTAAATTATATTATTAAAATTATTAAACTGAATAACATGTGTTAAATCTATTGGTAACATATAGTATATAGACTAATGATTAAGTTTAATTTAACATTCTATTAATCGAGTCGATTGGAATTAAAATTTTAAAAAGTACATACACTAAAGGTGGCCTATTGGAGCCCTAACTTCAATCTAAAGCCTTGAAATCAGCATCGTTTGATCATATCACATAGGCCGAGGCCCAAAGCCTGGTTAGATGCCCCGTAACCCCAAAAATCTAACGAGACAAAAAAAATGAAAATGTATGAAACATTAAACCAAATTTTGAATGAGATCCATTAATTTGTCTAATAATTATAAATGTTTTTTTGTTTTATTTTTTATACAACTTTAAACTCTGACATTTATCTTAAAAATATTATAGTGACACAACTTAATAAAAACACGTTTTCAATACAATAAAACAAAAAAATTAACGTTTTTTTCTTTCTTAATGTTAGATTTGTTGTCGTTTTTCTGGTTGGTTGTTATTTGGTTACGTTAATGATCTATTCCTACTTTCCTATTTTAGATAATCAGATTAGTTCTCTCATATTATACGAGTTCACAATAACTTAGATATATCGTGTTTTAGTTGTGATAAACTTTATCGCCATGTTCTATTATTATGTTAACATTGATGGTGATCATCATTCATTGTCCATTGATATTTGTTTGTATCTTTTATTATTCTTTTCAAGTTGTTTGATTTTTTTTCAACCATTTCCTTGTATGATCTTATTTTTATTTTTCAACCATTGTTTTTTTATTTTTTGATGATTTAAAAAAAACATTCCTTCTGTGATTAATCTATTTAAAATCTTTTAAACATTTTTTTTAATAGTCTAATGGTGATTTTTAAGGTAATATTTTTTTAGATATTCTTAACCCTTTTAACAGTGCGTAAACACCATGTAATCAAAGCAATTTGAACTCGTGTCTCCTAGTGCGAACATCATCCACTTTTTCACTAGAACACTTGTTGGTTTCTACAAACATTTTTTTTAAATTGTGACCTTATATAGAGAAAGAGATCATAGGATCTTCTTATACTATATAAAACGTGAAAGTTTTAGACCTTTTTAGACCACTGAATGAGGGTAAATGGATGGATAAGATTAACAGTAGAAAATATAAAAATTATCACTTGAAAAAAAATAAGAAAATAATCTTAATCATTTATTACCATCATTCAACTATCCAAAAAAATATAAAAGTAATTGGTCTTACACAGTATAAATTGATCCTAACTCATATATATATATATAAGATAATATTTTTAATATAAACGGACATATTGAAGAACAAAATTCGAAAGCGAGGGAGGGTTTGATCATAAAAGCTGGCAGCGGATGGTGATGGCTGACAATGGCATGTGCCTGAAGAAGCTCTGGAAAAAGCAAAAAGATTAACAATAATGGGGTCTTTTTCCCTGGCAATAGAGAGGACCAGTTGTCTTTGATATCCCAATTTGCTATAGACCCTCCTTTTGTCTACGAGCAGGCTTGTCATCGCTTTACAAATGAATGTTGTACAGATTTTCTTCTATTTTCGTACATGTGCTGCAACCATATTTGACTAATTAATCTCCTTCACCTTTTGGTCCCAAAGATTTCCCAATACCCAGCACAACCATACTCCAATCCCCCACATAACTGAAACATGATACTTTGTCTCTTTGGTTCGAAGTTCGACGCATTTGATATCCGGTAGTCACTAGAGTTTCGATTAATCCTAGAATCGAGTTAAATCTCATTTTGAACAACAAGTTCTCATAGTTTGGTTCTCATACTTTATTTAATGTTAGTGTTTATAATTTAAAGTTTAGGGTTTAACGGTTAAAAATTAGGATTTAGGTTTTATGGTGTAAATATACATACTTGTGTAAAATTAAATTTACACAGCTTGTATATCAAAATATTATCCTAAACTTTTTATCACTCAATCCACCATAAAAAATTGTGAAAACAACATTAAGTATTCATACCATCTTCAACTGATGAGATACTTTTTTGTGGACTAAATCACATGTAAGCATAAAATTTTAGTGGTTAAAAACTCAAGAATGTAGCAGCATAGGCATTATTAGCTAGCCTTTGTTTACAATACTAAAAAGTCTCAATTGTTGTCATTAGTCCATACATTATCTCTAAATTGTAAATTTAGTTTTTATATTCTAATTTAATCAAATTTAGTCTATGTAGTTTGAAGATTTTGAAATTTCACCTAAACGTTATAGGATAATATGATTAAATTACAAGGACTAAATCTAATCAAATTAAATAATAAAAAACAAATCTATGAATTACGCGTGGTAGGACTAATAGTATAATTTCAATTAACAAATTAATGGTTATCATTTGAGTCAAAATAGAAATTTCAAAATTTAAAGGGTAAATATAAGTTTTTTTTACCTAACTTTGGCATTTATGTGCACTATGGTACCCCCAACTTTTTTTAGCAATTAAGTACCTAATTTTTGCATTTATATGCAATATAACACCCAACTTTTTTAACGGTGAAATTAGATACCCAACTTTTTTTTCTACAATTAGGTACCCAACATTTATTTTTTTCAGCAATCAGCTACATAAAATTTAAAATTTTAAGTATGAACACGTGTAATTCAAAAAAGTTAGGTACTTAAATGCACAAAAATAAGTTAGGTATCTAATTATACCATTAAATATGGATACCGCATTGCATATAAAATGTCAAAGTTAAGTGCCATTAGTTGTATTTTTTCCAAATTTAAAAAGTACAAAGATTAAAGATATCAAATTAGAGTACATGGACTAAATCTGTAATTTACATACAATACAAGGACTAATAACAGAATTTAACCGACTAATAATTCACTCATTACCGTCATTATAACCATTTTTCCGTCATCTAAATTACATTAATCACCCATTTTACATTCTTTCCACTGAAATATGGTAAGATCAAAATAAAAAAAAATACTACAAAATTCTCAGCACCATTGATTTTTCAACAGCAAACTAAATCTTTAACATAGAGGAATTCATTTGACACAATTGTCTGTATTTTGAACATGTTTTTTTTTTTTCACTTTGATTTCCTTGTAGACTTGGATTTGTTCAATTTCCCGGACTTATCATCCACATTGGTCCAAGTATATCCACAAGGGATAGCAAAAGGATCCAATTGCTGCGCCGTTGAAGAACTCCGCTGCTGTTGTTGCTTGCTAGTCGACACCGATTGACTAGTGCTTCGCCTCAGCCATGCAGTCATCGACGATGACGGTAACAACGAATTATGTTTGTCCGACTTCTGGTCCTCCTCTGTTTGGCATCTTCCAACTCTATTATTGGAAAAATATCTAGGACTCGAGAGTGGGGTGAAGAACTGCTCCGTCGAATGGAGATCGATGAATTTCGTGAACGTTATCACCACCCTCACAGTCGGTACGACCGGGATAGCGACCTGCAAAACACCACCAGAGAATTAGAGACCGGCCCTTGTCTGAAAATCACAAATCAACACGGGAAATGGGAGCACAAAAATTGAACGATGGGTAAACCGCGACAACTCATGGGCAACAAGTAGAAACCTCGAACCCAAGAAATAATTCCAATGAAAAAACTACGTTGTTTCTCCTAAATGATTCAGGTTTGAGTGGCCGTAAGGTGTGTATGAGTTTATTGGAGGACCATATTAGAAATTTTAAACATATAAAACCTCGGACGATGTTGGGGAATCACCGTTGGGATAAGTCCACGTCAGGGAATCCGACCACGGGGACAAGAGTTTGCCCCACAGAAAAGCTTCTCCACTAATTAGAGACCAAAGCAAAGCTGAGGAGACAGATAGATATCCATATGGACCCCACACACAACCAAAGCCAAATATTAATAAAAATAGTCAAACTGGCCCCTCTACTATATTACAATTTAAAATTTAGTCTAATAATTTTATAGTATTTTTTATATAACTAGTATCCTAAATAGTTAACACCAATGACAATTTCGGGTAAGATTCTAACATGATATTGTAAAAATGTAAATATCAAATTATGTCAAATTAAAAATTAGTGACTAAAGGTTAATTTTGGAACATAGTGTAGGGAACAAAATCAGAATTTGACCATACCAAAAATTAATGCCGCAGTCTTACCTTAACCGGAAATGTACCCGGCGGGAATTTGGTGGTCAACAGCTCTCGCATTCTTCGAACAGCTTTCACTTTGTTTGCCAAAATATCAAGTAAAGGTAACAATTCTTCTGTTTTTAAAGGAAAGTGTTCCGTTAACCAAACAGACGGCCGCAAACTTCGAACGTACTCTTTCTCTTTCGTTTGCGGAGGCGGCACAACCGTTTTCGCCGTCACAAAAGACGTCGATCTTCTAGGAGGCACCGCCGCAGCCGAAGGGAAAACGTCGAGACTCTTCCTCCCTACAGAAATCCACTCTCTATCTTCTCTTACAAAGCTACTGTGCCTTCTCCTATCAGGCATTGCGAAATTTGGGTTTTCGCATACCAAGAAGCCGTCGTCGTCTTCGTCGAGCTCTAAGGGTAACACTTGTTCACTTCCAGCGACTTCGTTTTCGGAACCCACGACTTTTCGTGACCTGAAGCTGAAAATCACGTTTTGTACTTCGTACACTTTGGCTTTCCATTCACCGACGCTCTCTGTTTTCTCTTGGCGTCTCCAGTTTGTTCTTCCGACTAGTTCCGCTTTGGTTACGTCCATTCCGGGTCGGTACACACTCGTTTGGGAACAAAAACCCGCAACGTCGGATTCACTCATCGGAGCTCCGGCATTTTCGAATGCGTCGAAGATTGTGCGATCGTCGTGGTTGAGGACTAGCAATGAGCCGCAAGGGATATTGTGAAGGTGATCGCCGTCTCCGAGAAAGAGAAAGCTTTGATCGGCGCGTTGGATTTTTAAGCCGTCGAAGCCAGCTAATGAAGTGTCAGCTCGAAGGTTACCGTCGCGTTTCCAGATCTTGTAGGTATCGGAAGGAGCAATTTTTCCGACGAACGGAATTACAGAACTTTCGAAATGAAAAGAGATTTCCATGTAGAAGTCACGCATTCGACGGAGGACAGCGATTACGCGAGGTAAACGGCGGCGCCACTTGCACCAGGCGGAGCGGTGGTGTAGTTTTAATAGAACCAACGCAATGTCGGAGCTCCGGCGACAGAGCGCTTCCTGTAGAGGATTCCAACCCGCTGAGTTCTGAAGCGACACGTCAGCACCAGCCGTAGCGAGTGTTTTCGCAGCAACGACGTCGTTTAAGCGGACAGCAAGGTGGAGGGGAGTTTCACGGAAAAGAACATCCCGGCGGTCGAGAACAACGGAGATTTTCTCAGCTACTCGTTCTTGACTCAGTGAGTCACACTCGGTGTGGATCTGAGCAGGATCAGCTAGCTTTGGCAGAGTGGAAACTAGTCGAGTCAAAGTCGCATGATCACGCAAAACGACAGCGTAATGAACAGGACTATGCTTGTAATCTTCCGGTTTGATAGCCGGAAACGGCACCGTTGCCGTCGCCGAAGATGATCTCGACATCTTCTCTTGCGTTTCGATTTTACTTACTATCTATAATCCCCTGGGGTTTTCTTTCCGTTGTTTGTTTGGATTATGAGAAGTGAAAATTGGGAAAACAAAAGGGAATTTGTGAAGAAGGGGGGAGGGTAATGTGGTAATTTCAGGAATAAAAATGAATTTTATTGGGTATCGTGTAAAGAGAAAGAAATAGAGGGACGATATACACGAAATCGGGCGCTGCTTTTGTTGCTGCTTCAGACAGACAGGTTCAGTCTAAGACCGAACATCCCTTCCTTGTTTTGTCTTTTCCACTTTTTTCCTTTTTTCTTTTTTAATTTTTAAATTTAAATAGCTGTTGTTTTGATGGAAAATTGATTCAAATGGTAATATTTAATACGATTTAATTTTATTCCTTTCCTGAATTGTTAGTATTTGCTTTATTTTGGGGTATATTATTGATTACAATAAAAATTACTTTTCATGTATTCAGTTCAATTGAATTTGTGATTCATAATTAGGTTAGGTATGGACATGAGATTCGAATCTGACGAGCTTTGATTAGATCTAATTTTATTTTTTTAAAATGAATTTGAGTTTGGTCGGAGGAATTTTTTTAAATTTTAGATTAGGTTTAGTGTAAAAATATTCGACATGGTCTGAGATATTTTATAATTTTTTTATATATTTAAAGATAATTATTATAATGATCCTTTCCTTATATTTTTTTTCAATTATATCCTTAGTTTTTATCGAACAAAAATAAGAGAATATAGATAATTAATTTAAATATCCCTATTTATATTATTTTCTATTATCCCTATATTTTCAAAAAAATGAAAATAACATATATTTTATTTGTTTCGGGTCAGGTCAAAGACAGATTTTAATCCTAGAACACATGTTAAATTTGGATGAAACTTCATCACATGTGATCGATTCGGATTCGAATAAAACCTTAATGTTTTCCAATCAAGTTTAGATTGGCTAAAAACTTGACCTGATGGGACCCATGCTCATCCATATTCACAACATACAAAATTTATAATTATTTAATTGAATTAATTAAATTATAATATTTTTTAAATTTTAAGAAAGTGATGAATTAACATTGATGCATTGAATGACATCCAATCTAAACTCCTTACCCTGCAATAGAGTGATTCCGGGGTCAAATGGTAATTGGTGGGTAGGTCCCACTGATGATTTCCATGATATATATTGCTGGTTTTTGGTTAAATCTTTATATTTTTCATCAATCACTGCTAATCTAACGGTTGTCTTCTATTCTTTTTTCAATGCATTGAATGAGATCACGGCCCCTTTTTTTTTGTCAAAAATGAGATCACGAGCATGTGATTAAAAGAAAAGTGGAACCACATCTTTTAGTTTGGCTTAGAATTCTGAATGGCTGTATGAAAGTTTGAATCAACGTTCCATCAGCTCAATCATTTGCACAAATGAAATAATTTTTTTAAAACCAGTTTGTTTTATATGAATCTCGTGTCTTATTTAAAAAATTTAATGTTTTATTTTATTTGTTTCATCTGATAATGGCTTTAAAAAAATTTAATTGCAAATGGGGAGAAAATATAATTATCGAATTTTTTTAATAGTCTTAAGATGATAAAAATGCGGTATTTGTTAATACTTTTTAACCATTTGGCAACGCTCACACAAATTGCAAGCAAAGTTATTTAAATTCGAATCTTCTAGAATGAACATCATTTTCTTTTTTATTGAGACTACTTATTGAGTTCATAATTATCGATAACTGAATCATGGTTTCTATGTTATTCTATAATGGATTGTGATAATATCAACTTGTGAAATTTCAACTTTTAATTGCTTTAAAAAATTTCTAACATATATATAATAGTTTCTGAACAAGCAAAATATTGTCTCATTTTAGAACACATACAAAATATTGTAAGAAATATAAGTTAGAACCATGTATTTTTTTGCAGCATATTTAGTCGGTTGGTCAAGCTATTTATTTTTTGTTTTCTCATATTACCTTAGGTCATGAGTTCCATGCTCATTAGGAGCACTCTTTCCTTCTCATAAAGTTCTCTTCCTTCCCCCTCTAATTAGCACTAGGATTAGAATTAAAATTCGTAAAAAATATATATATTTAGGTTGCGTTTGAATAAATTATTTTAAGAAGAAAAAAATTATTTGAAAGGAGACGTTCAAAAATTTAAAATAAATGTTCATAGTTTGGCCAAACAATTTTTTTAAAAAAATATTATTAGAAATTGACATTTATTATATTTCCATTTTATTGGAGTATTATTACTATTATTCAATTCTAATTACAAAAAATGTCAAAATTTAATTTTAAAAAATTCCATGCTATTAAATGTATATTCATTTTTACAAATATAATAGCATCCCTAGTTTATATTTTTCTTATTTTATTTTTAATATTATTATTCATATTATAACTATTTTATCAACTTCCAATATTACATTTTATTTCTAGAAATATTTATCCAAACAATGCAATTACAAATGCTAGAATTATAAATAATGAATTTTAAAATCTCTAAAGTTTTAAAATTTATAAAATGTTATTTTAATCATAATCGTTGCCTAGTTAATAATATAAATGAAATCGAAAAAGAAATGATATGGTGGGGCACAAGAGAAAGGGGAGTCTTTTGTTTGTCGTGACAAAATGCAAATAAGAACAGGGAAACATGTCTCCGGCAGCAAAGACCAGTCGCTAAGAGATTTCACTCTTACCATGCACGTAAAACACCTTACATTTTTTTTTCCTTTTTGGATTCTTCTTTTTGTAATAATTATCACGCTTGAGAAGAGGTCGAGACATTAATCCCACATCGAAAATGAAAAAGAAGATCTTGGAATATATAAATGGTAGCACTGCACATCCTATCAGACATATCTTTTGGGAAGAGAATAATAGCCCCTGATAAGTGGTATCAGACCGACCCTAACATAAAGACCATGTCCACCAATAACTTATACATAAGAAATAAAAACAAAACCTTTGAATATGATTTTTAATTTCTATAAAAAACCAACAACCATCATCAAAATCTCATTGTCTATCCAACTAACCATTTATGTAATGATGAAAGAGAGGTGATGAACATAAATAATCTTGAAGACATGCTCCGATAATGAACCTAATTATGTCGATAAATTGTTACAAAGGTGGATCTAAATATATTATATCGTCGACCCTCCCTAATCATAAATGTGTACCATGATGATAACTACACATACAAAACTACCACAAACGAAATAGATAAAAATCGTTATATAAAAATATAGAAAATTGTGTTATAAAAACAAATAAAATAACAAAACAATATATGAAAAAAAGAAAAAATCCAAGACAATTTTTTTATTGGAAACTGAACTGCCCACCATTGTTGCCTGCTTTTAGATTCAAGCCCATAAGCTTTAAACCAGCTTTACTTTAGCCTTTGTGATCCCCTTTTCTTCATTTTGATCTATGCCGATCAAACAAACCTAATTTTCTTCATACAACCCCAAACTGTGTTTACATTTTAGTTCAGTCTCTAAGTTTTAAAACATTAAAAGTCCTCAAATTATTAATATTATTTCAATCTAATTGAACCACATGATTGTTTTAATCATGCCCCTAAATTTCGTACAGACCTTGTCATTAAAATTTAATGGGGTTATATTTTTTAGACATCATATCAAAGCTGTTCATGTAAGAATTGCTCAATATAGTTTTTAGAACTGAACCGAACCGACCAATTGAAGTGGGAACCGAAAACAAATGGCTTAACCAATTAAATCGGTGGGACAAAACCAAAAAATTTAAGAACCGTTAAAAAGCTCAGAGATAAAAAAACTGGCGGCTCAATTGGTTGAATCGGTTTATGAAAATTTTTACAATTCCTTTATTTTTAGGGTAAAGTACTCCAATTGTCATCGAACTTTTAGGGCCCTTTCATTTTGGTCACCAAAATTTTAAAATTTTCATTGAGGTTACCTAACTTTTATTTTGTTTTCATTTTGGTCCCTCCCGTTATCTTCCGTTAGAAAATGCTAACGTGGCCGTTAGTTTTCCTTTTTTTCAAGGGTAAACTATATAAATGGTCACTGAACTTTTAAAACACTTTCATTTGGGTCACCGGAATTTTAAAACTTTCATTGGAGTCACCCAACTTTTGTTTTGCTTTAAAGCAACCCCCATTGGTTTAAGAAAAAAACTCTTTCAATGTATAAAAAAAACAAAAGTAAGAAGTAGATTTTACCTTATGATTATCAGTGAACGAATATTTAAAGTTGTGTACATTGATGTATTTACCAACGTAAAATATTTTTTATATATCATGTTCTTGAATATTGTATGTAATGTAAACTCATTATTTTGATCTATTGATCACATTGTACGCAACCTCATTTTCAAGCTACTTCAAGGTTAATAAGTACAAGGGAGGTAAAAAAACACATCGAGGTTAATTATTGACCAAGAGTATAGCATTTTAGTTTACTTCTGAAAGTTGTATCCAAAATTTGTTCCACAAATTTCCTATTATATGCAAGTAGAAATGATGCACCCTATGTTTAAGTTCAAACATTAATTTACTTTGCCATTAGAGACGGAGTTAGGATCAAACATTAGGATGAGGAAGAGTCTACTAAACCTTAAAATATAAAAATCGGGAGGGACAAAATCTTATTTGATTAGTATTTAAACTAATAAGGACCTAAAATACTATTATACCTAAAATCGGGAGAGGCAACCCATACTCCCTTCATCATTGTTCGCCATCATGTTTGGTGTTGTTTTGATAGATGCCTTTGTGTTGGGTGACTCCAATGAAAGTTTTAAAATTTCGGTGACCAAAATGAAAACGTTTTAAAAGTTCGGTGACCATTTAATACTTTACCCTTGAAGAAAAGGAAAACTAACGGGCCACATCAGCAATTCCTAACGGAAGGTAAAGGGAGGGACCAAAATGAAAGCGAAATAAATGTTGGGTTAACTCAATGAAAATTTAAAAAGTTTGGTGACCAAAATAAAAGCGCTCTAAAAGTTCGGTGAACATTGGTGTACTTTACCCTTATTTTTATTAGTTATTTTAATTTTTGCCCAATTATTTTAATAGAGAATTAGTGATCTAATCGGTTCAACCACCACTCTAGTTCAACCAGAGACGAACTAAGAACTTTATGTATGGGTATGAACTTATAAAATTCCAGGGGGCGAACTTATAAAATTTTAGGGGGCGAAAATAGATTTTAATAGAGAATTAGTGATCTAATCGGTTCAACCAGCACTCTAGTTCAACCAGAGATGGACTGAGAACTTTATGTTTGGGGGTGAACTTATAAAATTCCAGGGGGCGAACTTATAAAATTTTAAGCGTTGAAAATAGATTTTAATAGAGAATTAGTGATCTAATCGGTTCAACCAACACTCTAGCTCAACCTGAGACAGACTGTGAACTTTATGTTTGGGGGTGAACTTATAAAATTCCAGGGAGCGAACTTATAAAATTTTAGGGGGCGAAAATAGATTTTAATATAGAATTAGTGATCTAATTGGTTCAACCACCACTCCAGTTCAACCAGAGACAAACTATGAACTATATGTTTGGAGGTGAACTTATAAAATTCCAAGGAGCGAACTTATAAAATTCCAAGGAGCGAAAATAGATTTTCAATAGGAAATACATAGAAAATTTCTAAAAAAATCTAAATCATATAAAAATTTCAATTTTTTTGGGGAGCGACCCCTCCATCCCCTCTCGGTCCATCCATGAGTTCAACCATCACTCTAGTATGATAAATGATCGGAGAATGTGTCAGGAGCGTGCAATATCATAATTTTAAAATACAAAGAGTTTAAATTTATTAAATTATTTTGAATAATGACTAAAGTGATAGAATGTATAAGTTTCGAGGGACTAGAACTGTTACTATATTAGTATTAGACCATGTTTCAATCTTAACAACAAAGTAATCTATTTGTGACAAATTTTAAATCGAATGACTAAATTACAACTTTTCAAAAATGAAGATTTATTTATAGCCGAATACATAATTAAGTAACATGGAGTGTATTTTACCGGTTAATTTTTTTTCTATTAGCTTAACAATAAAGTAATGAGATTCAACAAGTGAGTGTTGAATTTCCAACTTCAAGTGTTGCTTGTTGACCAACCCGAAACAAATCCACTTCTTTCCAAGAAATTAACAACAAAAAAATAGCCACCATCATGAAAACAACAACAAAATATTTAAATAACGGTCCACAACTGTAATAAAAGTTATTATATAACAGTATAAATATCGTCCGTTATTAAAAAAATTCGACCGCAAAACTTACAGTGACCGTAATAACACATATTTTGTCCGTAATTCTGATAAACACATTGTAAACAAAAACACGACCATAATCATAATTTAAATCCCTGGCAACAACATCGTCCAAGATCATGCACCCTTTTCCTCTTTTAGCTTCTTCCACGAAATCTGCAAGAGTATCTGTCAACATGCTTATACAAGACACTATCAAGAAATCATACATGTTCTTGAGATTTAGTGGCCTACTGATAAACCTAAAAATTAGGCCTATTATAATTAACATTAAAAAAATAAAATTTAAGAGTATGTTCTTAATAACAAGTATTAGAAAAAATTGATACTCTAATAACAAGTAATGAAAAAAAATATTAATAGTATGTTATGTACCTATTAACAAATATTGAAAAATACATTTTTAGAGTAGACCCCTAATAACAAGTATTAGAAAAAAATTGGCCGCCTAATAACAAGCATTGCAAAAAAATGGACAAATAATAAAAAATATTGAAAAAAATAAATGAACTTTAAAAGTAGACCTAATAACAAATATTGAAAAAAATAAACCCCTAATAACAAATTTTGAAAAAAATAAAATATTAATAGTTTATCCCGAATAACAAGTATTAAAAAATTAGACTCTAATAATACATATTGAAGAAAAATTAAACTATCGTTAAAATTAAACACTTTTGATTAAAAATTAAACACTTATAATTATGAACGGTGGGGCTGTTGCACTTATGGCCCACCCTAGAGACTGCCCTACAAGAAACTATAACTTCAACAACACAACACAAAACTTACCCAAGAAAGAGAGATTTAAATCCTCAAAACTGTTCTGAAAGATAACCCAAATCTCCATGGATCACTTCACAAAATTCATCAGTTGTTTTTCTGGTTCTAGTAAGGTCGTCTCCGAAGGAGACGATAGTCCTCAACGAACATCAACCAAAGTTAAAGCCAAGTCAAAGGAAAGCAACACTGAGAAAAGCCCTTCAATTCCGATGAGTTACTTCCCCCATTGGAACAAGATTTAGTCGCTTGTGAATCGTTAAAGTTACAGAGTAGACATAAACGAGTCGATTCAATTGATTGAATTATTGGGTCGAGTATAAAAAATATTTTAAAATATTTTTTTGGGTGAAGACATAAAAGTTGTGACGATCTAATACTTAACTGAGTAACCTCTGCTCATTTCAACTTTTGAAAAAATTAATGTTACTGCTGAGTTACTGTAAATTGAGATCATCATTTACCACCGAAAATGTTACATTACCGTAGGTTTTAACCTAAAACGTTATATGTTTACTCTAAAAAGTTACATAATTGGTAATACTTTTGATTACAACTGAGTATGTTATATGAGTAACTTTTTAGGTTGAAAACCTGAATAGTTATGCGATTTATATGATTTGTTACGGAGAATGCAATATTTTTCGGTTTTAAATTAAAATAGTACCCAATTTATTCTAAAAAGATACACACTTAACAAGTTTTCAATTATAATCGATTTTTTGTCATTTTTTAATCTTACATTAATCAATTGTATTTGAGGCTCTCCCGCGAAACATAATCAAAACTAAAGTTTGATTTTGAGATGATTTGGGAAAACTGAGGAATGAGACCATTTGGGAGGTGTTTTCTCTGGTATAAATTGTGAAAAAAAAAAAGTTGACAACTTTACCTATGCCCATAGTAAATTTTTCATTACATGCGGAAGCCTTTGATTTGGTCACCTTAATTCTTTAAACAAAAAAATAACTGGTAAAACATAATGATAATACATAAGATAACTGAGAAAAAATTATACGAGATAAAATGAGAATTAGACTATAGTACATGAGGTAAGTGAAATATTAAACTTTAAATTTATATATATATATATGTATATATATATATATATATATATAACCAAGGCTTTATACATACAATTGTACCAAAACAAATTATATATATATATATATTTACATATTAAATCAAAATTGACATATAATTTTATCAATGGAATTAAAAGTTAAAACCAACTTACTAACAACCGGTGGGTCTAGTGGGATGAGACATTAGATCCCTTAAGCAAAGTTAGAAGTTCGAATTTTTACGTTATAAATAGAAAAAACTGAGTTGAAAAGGTCATCTCCTAGGGACGGAACTATATTGCCCCCAACCCCAAGATATTTTTTCACTTTTGTCCTCTATATAAAATTTTAAAAAAATTTGTTTATTTATGAATTTGCCCCTCACTTTTAAACATTTATGTTTTGCCCTTCAACCTCAAATTCTGACTATGTCCCTATCGCTCTCATAATAAACTTCAGTAAAATCTGATCGGATTAGTCAACCAGTAAATTAAAAATCAGTGGCAAAAAAAAAGAAGTTAAAACCAACTTACTTGTCCGTCCACAACATTACGACGAAAAATGTTTTCAAATTCTAATTGCTCATAGAATTATCTTTATTCTTAAAAGTTAAATCATTGTGACGAAGAATTCTAAATATATGCATGGCTACCAGATAAACTTATATAAATATATGAGCAATAAAATAAATTATCAAATCGAATTCGACTGAACTCAAACATAGATATGAATATTTAATAAAAATATTATACTATGGATGTAGTTTACGTGACAATATTTTATGTAAGGGGTAAGAATTTTTTTTAAAAAATATATATTAGAAACTCAGAGGTATGGAATTACAAATTTTTAGAAGGTACGGTAACGGAAAGTTTACTTAAAATAGACACCCAACTTTTTTTCTCAAGTATGACACAATCATTTTATTTTCACAAATATTGTGATTGCTACAATACTTTTAAAGTCGAAATCATTAGAATCCGACTTTGAACAATATTTCTATTTTTTTGAATAAAAAATAAAATCGAAATCATTAGAATCCGACTATGAACAGTAAATACATGAAAATCGGTGGCAAGAGGCTTTGACTTTAAACAATATTCTATTTTTTTAATTTGACAAGTTGAATCACTATTCAAAGTCGGATTCTAATGATTCCGACTTTAAAAGTACTGTAGCAATCACAATATTTAAAGAAATAAAATGACTTGTGCTGAGAAAAAAATTGAGTATAATATTTAAGTAAAATTTCCACGAAATTACTCCAACAATAAAAGAAATACAAAAAAGCCTAAATTATATAAAAAATTAAAAATTGAGACCCTCGGTCCACCTCTAGAAACAGATTGAATTATTTAAACTTTGGCCAACTTAACCATCAAGTAATGAGATTGAACAAGTCAGTGTGGAATTTGGTATTTCAAGTTTTGCTTGGTGACCACGCCCTACAACTTCTACTTCCTTTCCAAGAAAGTCAAAAAAACACAACTACCACCACAAAAACGACAAGTTTACCCAGGAACATGCACCATTTGATTTGACTGTCCCTTCCTTCCACGAAATCAACAGCATGGACAGGGTTGCCTATATATAAGACACCACCAGGCACCAGCAAACTATAACCCCAACAACACAGCAAAAACCCAGGTTTCCATGGCTACCTCAACCAGCTTCTTCAGTTGTTTTTCTGGTTCTAATTCTAGCAAGGTGGCATCCCAAGGAGACGATAGTGGTCCACGAAAGTCAAGCGAAGCTAAAGCTACGGATGAAGCTAGACCAAAGCAAAACAAGACAGAGAAAAGCCATCCGATTCCGACGAGTTATTTCCCCATAGGAACCAGACTTAGTCTCTTGTGAAAACCTGCTGCTTACTTCTTCTCATCTTCGACAATACTCCGTCCGTCCCAAAAAAGCGTCAATGGCTTTTTTAGCTACGTAGTTTTAGAAAGAAAAAATTATATAGAAAAATGATGTAAAATAATTGAAATGACAATTTTATCTTTGAAAAGTTTAATTTTATTTTGTTGGGAAACTAAAAAAAAGGTATAAAAAATATATCTTTTAAAAGTTATTGATTTTTTTAATGTAACATTTTAAGTAGAATAATTTTAAAATATAAAAAGAATATATTAAGTAGGACAGATGGAGTATTAACGAGCAGTGTTTTGCTGAGTTATTGCATGTTTTTTTTTTCATTTAGTAGGAAAATAAAGAATTGAAATTTTGGAATTGGGTGAAGGCTAGCTGTTATAACTATAAATAGCTCAATCATCTTAATTTCCTTATGAATCCTTTACAAAGAAGTTTAAAACATTCCATCAGCTCAATCATTTAGACAATAATATGGTTTCAAAGTATTCTTGGTCTTTCCTAAAGCTTCTTCTTTTTTAGTTCTGTTAGGGGTGATGAATGCTCAAAAAGTATCTTATTGGTAGAGATAAAAACAAAAATAAGTAAAAATTTTAAAACATCTTTTATATTTTTATTGAAAATATTTTAGAAAAGTGAAAAATACGAAAATAAGAATTTTTTAGTTTTAACTTTATTTTAATTTGGGTCGAATTTTTCCGATGCTATTTTTTAAAACTTTTGTTTATCTACTATTTTATTTATTTATTTATTATAATATTTTTAACTATATTTTATTTTAATTATTTAATAATTATATTTTTCATTTCTATTTGAAAAGCTATATACCAAACAAGCAAACACATTTTCACTATTTTCATTTTTGAAAATAAGTTTTCATCCTTATTAATCAAGTATGTTTTTTAATTTTTAAAAAATTAAAAAAATATATAAAAATAAAATTAAAAAATAATTTTTAAAACTAATCGGACAAAAGTTTTTACAATCAGTGCATAAGAAAATTTTCCTTCAAATATAATAGACTTGAATTAAATTTTTTTATTAAATAAAAATATATTACATTTTTAAGGTAGATATCATACTTGAATAGTATAAAATGAGACAAACTTGGCCACTCCGATTAGTGGATCTCATACCGGAATCAGACTTCAATCAATAACAGACCCGATTGGAATCTTGTACACTTTGATTATATTTCTTTTAGGTTTAAATAAAGAATAAGCGCCTAAAATAAATTATTTTTAAACTTTAGGTGCTTAAAGTATTTTTTTTTATAAAAATAAGTGTCTAAAGTTTTAAAAGTTAAAATTTTATGTGCTCAGCTGTTAAAAAAATCGTTATCCATTTAAAACGCTACACGCGGCATAAAATATTGATTTTTTAATTTTTTTAAAGTTAAATTTTAATTTTAAAAACCCGAAATTTATAAAAATATTTAAATCAGTCCATAAATCCCTAAATCCTAAATCCCTAAATTCTCACCACTGTCGTCGTCGGCAACACTCTTTCGGTCGCCGGACCCAGCCAATCATTTTCCCTCACCCCGTTGCCGGAAACCGAATCGAACGGTTATTTCAAGTTCGACGTGAAATGTTCGATTCGCACACCGTTCGCCGGTTTTCGGTGAGAAAGGTGAGAGGGAATGATCGGCTGAGTGTGACGACGGAAAAAGTGGGGCCTGCGGCGACAACGGTAAAGATTTGAGTATTTAGGATTTAGAGATTTAGGGACTACTTTAGAAAAAAATTTAATTTCAAAATTTTTTTAAAAAATTAAATTATTAAATAAAAAATAATTTTAAAAAATAAAAATGACACGTACCATATTTTAAATGGTTAACGATTTTTTAACAGGCAAACACCTAAAATTCTAACTTTTAAAACTTTAAATACTTTTTTTATAAAAAAATATTTTAATCATTTAAAATAAAAAAATAATATACTTTATACTCTTATTTTTCATTTAAACCCGTTCCTTTATTTTATTGATCCAGCCTATATCTATTTCCCCTTGCTTCGCGCGGCCGAGCCTGTACCTCTGAACAGAAATCCTCTTTAGGAAAACTTCCCTTTAGGGCGTCTAAAGCGGCGGCTGTTATATTAAATCTGCTGTTATTGTGGGATTTTTTTAAATTCCTCTCCCGAAAAGCACGCGTTCATTGAGGTAATTTTAGGTTTTAGGGTTTCGATTTTCAATCAATCGTTGGCATCATAGACATAGTTCCTGACGTTTTTCTTTTTGCGTTTGGTTGATTGGTTATTTTTCATCTACAGTTTGCCGTTTGATTAGTAAGAAGTAAAAACCAGAAAGAAAGGGGAGAAAATGTCTGTGACGGCAGGTGTTAGTGATACTGTAATAGCAATTCGGGATAAACTTAGAGGCAAAATTGGACAAACCAAAGTTAAAAGATACTGGCCGGGGAAAGCTCCTGAGTGGGCTGATGAGGCCGATGAAGATGGCGATATTAGGATGGCTAGATCTGCTGCTTTAGAAAAGGCTTTTCCTAGTCACGAAGATCCGGGTATTGTTTTAAAAGATGATCCTAGGTTACGTCGTTTGGCTGAGAGTAGAGTTGACAATAGAGATGAAATTAGGGCTGATCATAGACGTATTAGGCAAGCTGAGATTGTGTCTACCGAAGAGGAGGAGAATCGGAGGAATGAAGGGGCCGATGCCGAGGAAGAAGATGAGGATGCCTTGGAGGAGAGAAGGCGGAGGATTAGGGAGAAGCTGCTTCAAAGGAAACAAGAGGAAACTCCATTGCTGGAGGAGGAAGAGGAAGAGGAGGTGGAGGAAGAAGAGGAGGAAGAGTCGGAGTACGAGACGGATTCGGAAGAGGAACATATGGGAATCGCAATGGCTAAGGCGGTTTTTGTGCCGAAATCCGAGAGAGAGACTATAGCTGAGCGTAAACGGTTGGAGGCTGAAGAACAGGCTATGGAGGAGGCTGAGAAGAGGAAGTTGGAACATAGGAAGATTGAGACAAGGCAACTCGTGGTTGAGAAGATAAGGGAGGATGCTGAGATTCAGAAAAACATGGAATTGGAGGCGAACATTGAAGATGTGGATACTGATGACGAGATTAATGAGGCTGAGGAATATGAAGCTTGGAAAGCGAGAGAGATTGCTAGGATTAAGCGAGATAGGGATGAAAGGGAAGCAATGATAAAGGAGAGGGAGGAGATCGAGAAGGTTAGGAATATGACGGAGGAAGAGAGACGAGAATGGGAGAGGAGGAATCCGAAACCTGCTCCCCCTCCTAAACAGAAGTGGAAGTTTATGCAGAAATACTTCCACAAGGGTGCCTTCTTCCAGACAGATGCTGATGATCCTGCTGCAACTGCAGGAGCCCACAATATTTATCACCGCGACTTCTCTGCTCCAACAGGTGACGACAAGACGGACAAGACTATATTACCCAAGGTCATGCAGGTCAAGCATTTCGGTCGTAGTGGCAGAACCAAATGGACTCATCTTGTCAACGAGGATACAACTGATTGGAACAATCCGTACGTTCTCTATAAAGCTCATCTCTCTGAAATTATGCTTTTAGCTCTTAGATTCTAACTTTATAATTAGTTACCTTTTATATATATTTGGATTTGCATAAGCAGTTTACATCAACTGAAGAACTCCCTTAACATAAACAATACCAATAAATATAACTTGCCTTAAAATACGAAATGTTTTACCTAAAGCTTGTTTCTACTGAGGCAAAGCAAGGAAACTTATGTGGAACTTGTATTGTATTTTCTGGTTTATTTGGGTCTAAATATCCGTGTCTGTTACTAGTTGTTCTGGATTTATTGAGTGAAAATCTAACAGAATATCCTAGAAGCACATTATTGGCTTCCTTTTAGTTGCAATTTCATTATGTTATCAGTTTGTTGGAGGGTATCAATCAACTCCTGTGGGGTTTCTTTATGCTTCATATTAGTGCATTTTCTTGTCTCCAACTGTTACATTTCAGATGATGCTAGTGAGAACATGCTTGGAGTAAATTTTCTTACTTTCTGTCATGCATCATCTGAATTGAAATCAAAATACCTCGAATAGTATAATTAGTGAAAAATAATGATTTTCGGAGGAAGTATTTAGGTAGAGAATGACTGCTTATTTTTGATGAGATCTTTTATTTGAAGAATTATTCTCTAAAAGGACCCTTAATTTTTTATTTAGTTGGATGTAGATTTGAACCCCAAAGATAAGATCTCTAAACGATTCCATGGCTGATATTATATGTTTGTATGACCACTAGACATAAACTTGATTATGTTCCTGACAAACCTTGACTTCATTGTTATTGTTTGGCTTTTCTGCAGATGGACATACAACGATCCCCTTCGGGCAAAGTACAATGCAAAAATGGCAGCTGTGAATGCACCTATAGCAAAACCAAAAGGAAGCAAGAAGTTGAAGGACTGGGAAACCAAATAAATACGAGTTTGGAGAGTTTCATCTGTTCTATATTTCCCCTGTAAAAGATTTGTAGGAGTTTAATGAATCGAAACTTCGATGAAATCAATTGAAGTTCTGAATTTTAACAATACTTTATTAATGGGGTTGATTTTTCACTAGTTATGTTCCATTGAAACCACGATTTTCATGTTGATTTTACTTTCTGGAAGCAGTCAAACCTATTTACTCCTATCATTTATTTATATTTGTGTTTGAATGTGTAGCATTTTCAGGTTTTATGCAAAATTTCCGGCAAGAAAACCCAGTCTGCAGCCAGAACTAAGTCTGTGTAAGTTGAAAATTGGGTATTCGGAGCTCCAGTTGCCATTGTAAATTGAATCAGTTACAGAAGGGGAGGAACCCATTGTTTTTGGCCCTGGAGCTGCTCTTGTGAATTTGCAAACAGTTTACGAAATGGATTTTTCTGGTAATAGAGGTATCAGTTTAATTTATCTTATGGTTTTGAGTGCTGCTGGGATTGTTTAGGTTCTTATTGTATTGCATCCTTGTCTATGTTTTCGGTTTAGGAATTGGAAAACCGGAATGTGTGTTACACTCTAACTCTAATTTTAATCCGGTCCAACAGGAGAATTCAAAATTCTAATTCTAATTTTAATCCGGTCCAACAGGAGAATTCAAAATTCTACTTTTAATTCTAATCCGGTCCAACAGGAGGATTCAAGTTGTCACATTGGATTACCAATGCTACAAATTTGAATCCTCATAATTTTCATATATAATGAATCCTCATAAATTCCATCATTCTACTTTATAAAGAATGAGACCACTTCAATTTATTATAATTCAGCCTTATATTTTACAATCGAGTAATGGTGCTAAGTTTTATCGTTAAATTTCCAACCTGAAAATCAATAGTTCTACAATTTATATGTAAAGATCTAATAAAACCCAGTAATTCAAATTGCCGGGAGCTGGTAAAGGTCATGACCCCTTTAAAATGACAATTTAAGTTTAATTTCCTTAAAGTTTAGAGTTTTTAAGTAAATATAATTGAGTTTTAAAATTAGAGCAAAACAGCACGGGGCTAAGGGTGCGATAAAAAAGTGGCCAATATAAATTCTTATAATTTTGGTAATAATTTAGGTTAGATTGGATAATAATTTGGGTATAATCGAAATTATTACCAATTGTGTATAACTTAAAATTTTATCAACTGAGTAATAATTTAGATAGAACTAAAATTCTTACTATTTAAGGTAAAAATTTATATTATAACTTAAATTCTTACCAACTGAGTAAAAATTTGTGTTGAAAAAAAATGCCGTACAGCATAACTTTCGCAAAACAGCTCTATGATATTGGAGACATAAATGAAAAGAAAAATGAGGAACAAAGGAAGAGAAATTTCATGAAAGATGCAACATCAATAACAAGCAAAGTCATTTCGTGGGTTTTGTCGGGAGGGACGGTGAAGTGATGGACAGTGGATTTGGAGTCGGATATTGAAGAGAAATATTCAGTCATAAAAGATAAAAAAAAAAAAGGGAGAGAAAGAAGATTATATGTGAGTGTCACATCAATTTTTTAAGGAAAAGTATATAAATAGTCATCAAACTATCTTTAAAAATATAAAATAGTCACTAAACTTTAAAGTTATATAATGGGTATTAACTTTAATTTTTATGACAAAATAATCACTGGACCGTTATCTGTCGTTAATTGGAAAACGTTGCAGTTATCAAAATTTGTATAATAACATATTTAATCATCAATATTTACATATTCAATCAATTTAGACATCATTAATAGGGTTGAATTAGGAATAAATTGATTGAACGTGTTAATATGGAGAATTAAATGTTCTATTATTTAAATTCTGTAACTGTCAAATCACCCACTTAACGACAGTTAATAGCTTAGTGACTATTTGTAATAAAACTAAAGTTTAATGCCATTATGTAACTTTTGAAAGTTTGATAACCATTTATATTTTTGAAAATAATTTAGTGACTATTTGTGTATTTTACCTTTTTAAAAAAAGAACAACTAGTGTTATTGATTATAAAAAATGATTTAAAAGTTAAATGATTGTATTATAAGTTTCATAAAAAAGTCAAGTAAATTAAATATTCAGGGAGCACCATTGTTGTTTACTCTTTTATACAATATCAACATTATTTATAACTCATTAACAATCGATTAGTTTAGTGAAATAATACATTAAATTTCTTAAATAAGATGAGTAGTTCAAATACTGAGATTTTAAATAGAACAACTGAATTGAAAAGTCGCTCTTAATTAATCTGTCAATAAATTAAAAACCGTAATTAAACAAAAACAAAAAACATTATTTATAACAACAAACTTAAGTCGGTCATATATAAATATGGAGTAAAAGCTATGGAATTAAACCTGCTCAAGCGTTACTGCAAAATTTGGAAGGTTATGGGTCCATTTCCAGGTTTCCAAAACAGGACCACCAATCGCACTCTCATGTATTGTATCGTATGTGTTTGGTGGAGAGATAGCTATTTCCAGCACCCAGGTTTTTTCATTCATGGATTCTCATGGGATTTATTAACTTTCCTTTTTCTCTTTCTTTCTCTCTTTGACGTCAAACACTGTATAATTACAAGGAAACGTGTACCCAACTTTCTTATTCCCAACTACCTCTTAGTTTTTTCTAGTCTACCCAAGCTGTTTGATTTACTTACCTTCTTCACCCGTACGTTTCTTTTCTTTCTTCACTTCAATCCCGCCTTTAAAAACCCAGTTGAAATCAAGAAAAAGTTTGTTTTTTCTTTTGAGTGTTTTTGTGTTTTATGGGGTCCACTGATTCTTTAACCTGCATTCTCCTTTGACGTTGTCTTACTGTGTTTTTCACCAACACCACCCCCACCGCCAAAGTTTGATTCTTTTTTTCATTCATTGAAAACAATAGGATTGAAGTTTTGTCCTTTTCATAGACAACAGTAGGAGACGTTCACATTGTGTGTGGTTTGGTTTCAAATTCGCTTTTTCAATGGCTTTGAGGTGTGTTCCAATTCTGTTTTGCCCTCAAAAGCCTCTTCTTGAGACATCAGATTCAGGGTCTAGCCGAGATAGGATTGTGTTGGATTTGAGGTCTTCCAAATTGAAATGTCTTGCTTTGGGTGCTTCAACACAAAGGGCTTTTGTTCTTGTTGAAGATGAGAAGCCTGGGGTCAAGACACCCCTCACTGGGAAGATTGGTGAAGATGGGAGCACAGTCTCCAGGGCGGTTCACAAGGACTTCAATGTTCTTCCTAGTAAGCTATCTCGGTTTTAGTGCTTCGAACTGATATTTGGTTTTAATCCTATAGTTTTATTGAGTTGTTGACATGTTGTATGAATTTTAAGTGAGATGGTAGATATGCTTTGTTGTATTAATTAACATTAATCAAATTTCAAGTGAGATGGAAATTGTTTTAATTGAGGTTGAAAAGAATCCTGAAATATGTTGAGGGCAATGTAGATTACTCCTGTTTGCTGTTGTGATGTTTATAGCTGTATCAAAGGTTCTACTTTGAATGAGTTTGTTCCTAAAAGACAGCTGCTTTGAATGAGTTTGAATGAATGGTAATTGGAACATTCATTAGGTTGAATGATGTTTCATTTGATATGTAGAATGCCATTTACGAGGTCAATCGTATTCAGTGTGGGTTGTTTGAATGTGCTTCTAGGATATAACCATGAACAGAGAAGATGGTTGCTATTCTCTCCTGCATGGAACCAGTGCTCAGGCCAATTAGATCTCATAGAACTACTGGTTTAGCATGGAAATAAATCCAAGATGAGATACGTTGCGTGGCAGTTCATGTTTACTTTACCGTTGGAGATCGATGCTGATCATTAGTTATGTTCTTTGCTACTTTTCTAGCTGAATCAGGCATCTCTTGCTTTTACAAGCAACTCGGATAACACGTATGGGTATGACTAGGAGGAATGTTCTGTTTTTGGAACTTTTCATTATCATGCATAATGGGAGGATACATGTGGACGAACTTGAGGTGTTCTAGATTTGATCGACTACTAATGTACTTGTTCTACTCGTGTATTGAAAAGGAATGTAACCGTTAAATGATTTAGGAAGGGATTAATTCAAAGCCATGGACAATGAAAATCTTTCCTTTTCTAATATTAGGCTAGTCTCGGATGATACTGTATATTTTAATTAGGTTGGATTGTCTACCAGCATGATCTAGTGATTTTCTTAAGTTGTAAATATTTGGTTTAGATGTCCAAAAAGCTATATATTAGTGTGTTATTTATGCTCTAGACAAAATAAATTGATTGTTAGCTAGCACTATAAATTTATTACAATGTTCTTGTATTATTTCTTTTATAAGGTATTGTGTTTTATCTTTTAATAAATCGGACCGTTACATGGTTTTTGTCAATGCAATTTCTAAGATTGAATATATAACTGTTCTGTAGAACCGCTGTCCATAACCGATCTATCTTCATTTCCTGCTAATGGTTCAAATGTGCGGGTTGCTTATCAGGTTTGAAATCTATTCGTTCTTTGACTGGACATCTATTTGTTTCTTGCTATGCTTATATTGTTATACTGGCTGTTACATATTTTAGGGAAACCCAGGTGCATATGGTGAGGATGCTGCTCTTAAAGCATACCCCAATTGTGAGACTGTGCCATGCGACCAATTTGAAGCAGCATTCAATGTCCGAATGATAAGTACTTTATTGGTATTTTGTTTTTCGTGAACTATACTGAAATATGTTCGTTATATTGTTGCATTATTTTAACAGGCAGTTGAACTTTGGTTGGTGGATAAAGCAGTTCTCCCCATTGAGAATTCTGTCGGTGGTAGCATACACCGTAATTATGACTTACTCCTCCGGCATAGGCTACACATTGTAAGGGAGGTACAGTTGGTTGTTCATCACTGCCTCTTGGCATTGCCTGGTGTCACAATGTCGGAAGTCAAGCGTGTTTTCAGTCATCCCCAGGTTGATCACGTTCATATCTCGACATCATTTTATTTTCTTGTTTGGTCTGGAAATCGCCTAATCTTAGCATGTAAAATATATTAGATCGCTTAGGAATTTGCTTTATCAAATATGCAAACTTCATGTTGAGGTTGGGATTTAGATTCTTTAAGTGTTAGTTTTGCTAACAATATCCTTGTTTTCAGGCACTTGCTCAATGTGAGATGGCCCTTACCAACTTAGGCATTAATAGAGTTAATGCTGATGATTCTGCTGGTGCTGCTCTGGTACTTTTTCGAGATCTTCTTGTGCCAATTCAATTTCCCTGTGTCATATTTTGTTTATTTCTTGTTCTTTTATTGTTCATGATGTTCTACGTACCATGATACTGGAGCAGATGGTTGCTTCGAGTGGCAAAAGGGATATGGGCGCAATAGCAAGTGCTAGAGCAGCTGCATTATACGGGCTTGACATTCTTGTAGAAAAAATCCAGGTAAAATCCTTGAGTATTGTTATCCCTCTTTGATGCCGCATAGATTCCTCAAAGAAGATGAATGCTGCCTTCATAACAATTACACGGGCTTAGAATGGACATATATTATGCATTTAAATCGCCTATGAGGTTACGATGTTTTTTTTTTCCAATTATAACCGAAGTTGGATTGAAGGTATGTAACTTGTGTTTTGAGGATGCATTCTTGTCTATTCTGATTTGTTCCTTGGACTATTAGTTTCTATTTTCTTCTTAATCACATCGTTTTAGAAAAATCCGAGTTATCCATAAGGATTTACATAATCATATTAAAGTTTGTTCAGTCAATGTCCTCCATAATCTCTTACTATGTTCGTGGCATGCGTTAAATAACATTTCCTTTCTGGGCCAAAAAATAATGCATTTCTTTCTTTTGTTGATTTACTTCATCTCATGCATCAGGATGAGGATGAAAATGTTACCAGGTATTTGGTACTTGCAAGAGAACCCATAATTCCTGGAACGAACAGGGTTTATAAGGTATGCTTCCTTGAACTTGGTCGTTTTTATTTTATTTCATCGATTAACATATCTCTTTTGTTGATAATCTTTCGACTTTCCAGACCAGCATAGTTTTTACTCTAGAAGAAGGTCCGGGCATGCTATTCAAAGCCTTGGCTGTGTTCTCTCTAAGGGGTATAAATTTGTCAAAGGTAAACTATAACAGAGTGTTCATCTTTGTCTTATCATTATCTGAGAAGATTCTGATTGTTATCTCGCCTCTTGGAGAAATTTTCAGATTGAGAGTCGACCACAAAAACGGCATCCTCTAAGAGTTGTCGACGATTCTAACAGTGGGAGTGCCTTGTAAGTGTCGTATTCGTTGAGATCTTCTACTGTAAATTGGATCTTTATTAATTCCAGAATCAATATTCGTATGGCGAGCAGTGGCTTCTGTTGAAGTGTTTTTCAAAGTATGCCAAATGGTTAAACGAGGTTAAAAGAAAGATATTAACATTTAACAGCACTACGTTGAAAAGAGTAAGCAAACCACAATTTGTTTGACAGAGATTATCGTAAATGATATTAATCCGCTTGATGCGTTGTGCCAGGTACTTTGACTATCTTTTCTACATCGACTTTGAAGCTTCTATGGCAGAACTGCGTGCCCGAAATGCATTGGAACATTTACAGGTCAGTCGTTTCGCAGTCTTTTATCATGTCTCCAACTTGTAAGTCATATTTTTCTTGCCAAATCATTTCCCTTTCTGGCATGAGCATGAATTCTGGAAGCACTTGGTATCGTATACGTACTGAATTTTTTTATCTGTTATCTAAGTACATTTTTCTCGTTTGGATCAATCCATGTTCGTATCTTATATAAAAACTCGATCTCATCTTGGTTAAGCTGTTCGAGTCTGCATGTATTTGTTCATTTGAATATCGAAATCTCATCGGTATGCAATGGTCTCTTAACAAGCATGATTTCCATAGCTCTGAAGATGAATTGTGTGCTCTTTGTCAGGAATATGCCGGATTTCTCCGAGTCCTTGGTTCCTATCCGATGGATATAGTTCTATAGATGGATATCTCCCAAACTGAGTAGGTTTTGTCATCAAATAATCATTTTTTTTCAGTCGAACCAGCAAGATGGTGACGGTTTGATGCAGAGGCTATATATGTGTACATATAAGTCTTGTCTTGATCCAGCTGAAGATGGATGGAAAGTTACCCAGAAATTGTTGAAAGCTCGACTTATTAGTTCGAAAGTCGTTTCTTCGACATTAACTATTTTCTTTCCTTTTCTTTTTTAGCTCTTTTATCACCATAGGTTCTCTTCACCAATGTTGTGAAATTTTAAACAAGAGAAACAATGCAAATTCTCGGTGATACAATATATCCCCTCAAGTTTGGTTGATAGGTTTCTTACAACTACCATTGTTTTGGACCTTTATTATTATTATTATTATTATTATTATTATTATTATTATTATTATTATTATTATTATTATTATTATTATTATTATTATTATTATTATTATACCAAAATCAGGAGCCAAATGAGAACTCAAAAAGTTCAGGGACCACCTGAGGGCCAAGTTCAGAGGCCATAACATTCGTTAACCATCTACAAAACAAGGCTATAAATTGAACACACCATCAATCCGACCATTTTAAAGGCAAAATGCAGTCTCCGTAACAATAACCTACCGAGTGTTGTGCAACATACAAGAACCAACAACAGATGAGAGTGGAAAATGGCTGGTGTTGCATAACAGCAACCATATTTAAACAGACATATTTGTTCGGTCGTACAACTAGATAGTGATTTATTCATATAGTAGCATTACTCTGCTTAGTGCCTACTTGAGTTCCTTAAAGAAGTCTTCGTTGTCAACCAGGACCTGCAGACACAAAGCATAACCGTATTTATAAACTTGTAATCGTAAACCATTCCACTAACACGAAAAAAATATTTCGTTATTTATTTTTCTATACATGTTAAACATCCCATCATTATTCCTTATAAATGCTCATGAACATATTAGAGATGGTGAAGTGTCTTGTAGTAGTAAACGCTTACAGTTTTCCAGCCATCGGGATCCAAGAAAGAGGTGATTTTAGTGTTGATTCCGGGGATTGGACCTGGTTTTCGAGTAACCTTTCCACCAAGCTCTTGTATAACATGTTCAACAACCTCACCACTTTTGTATACATCATCGGTGCTAATAGCAACCTGGAATGTGGGCAATAATCACCCGAAAAAGGACATTGCAATCAGTACTAACAGAGACTTTTGTTGCAATGGTATAGCAAAAGTAGAAATGCGTTAAAAACTGACCTGTGCATATGCATTGCCCTTGGTATATTCAGTCACACCATAATTGTAAGTCAACTCAAGAACAGTAGTCTCGTGTTCTTCTGCATACCCCATCATGGCAATCGAGTACTGTTAAGTGCACGCAACAAAAATGAGAGAGTTTAGTAGGCTTCTTCCATGGCTAAAAGATAACTTTCATATCTCAAGCTGATAATCTAAACAGAACAATCCAAGTAGGACATAATTTACCTTATATTCAGGCCTGTCAACCTTCTTTACAAGCTTCATTCCCAAGGCCTGCAAAGAAGCGAACAAATAGCAAGGAAATTACTAACTCATCTAAAAGTTTAAGCCAAAAAAAAGAGAACAGTTTGGACAAATGACAGCAAGTAATCAGACTAGGTCCTATAAGAGTTTATGATTGTTCTCCAATAAATAAAACTTCCATTAAAGTGATTCATGCACTAAAAGCACAATGAGTTTGCTGTTCCAGTTGAAACATAAGATTAGTTAGAGAGAAAAAAGGTTACTTTACTTCGCACTACCTTTTCATAGAATTTGACAGAGTGGTCTAAATCCCCAACACGAAGCATTACTTGACAGAGTGGCTCAGGAGTAGAAGCTCTTTGGATGAGCTCAAAAATATAACCATCAGGATCCTTCACAAAAGCAATGACAGAGGTTCCGCCTTTGACCGGACCAGGCTCTCTAGTAATATCGCCACCCTTAGCACGGATGTCCTCAACCATTTTGTAGACCTAAAAACCAAAGCAAAATAGATATCTACATTTGCAATGAATATTTTGTTCGAGTACCGCAATAAGTTTGAAACTTACATCAGGAGTTGCAATTGCAAAATGCCCAAAACCAGTTCCGATATCATATGAAGTTACTCCATAATCTGTAAACAATAATAACAGTTCTTAAATCTTAGAAGTCAAACTATAAAACTTGAAAGTAAACACTTAGATTAACAATGCCACAACGGATATTGCAGATCTATAACATATACTGAATAAAAAGGTATCGAAATGTTAGCTGTTCAATTAAGAGATCGTACTGTATGTTAACTCGACAACGAAATTAGACTCCTCTGGGCCAAATCCAAGAAAGGCATTGGAGTATTTCTCTTCAGGAATATCTCTTTTCCTCAACAATTTCATCCCAAAACACTCAGTGTAGAACCTAAATACAAACATGTATTATAAAACAAGCACATCCAAAGCATCTAAACCAAAATAAAGGCATAGTAACATTTCAAGTTAAAACCAATTTCGAGTTCGATCCCAAACAACCCAATCCCCTTGTCAGGAAAAAAATATTTACTTGATGGTACGATCGAGATCTCCAACACGGTACACGGCGTGCAGGAACCGACGCTTATCTTTCTTCGGCCATTCCAACAACTCAGTACTGGGAACTGCAGCTGAGCCCTCAGCCATCTTTCCACAAATCTGATTCCTCTGTAATCATTCATGAATTCAACCAAGTGAATCGAAAAATACATAGTAAAGGTTACCTTTTTCATTTCATTTTTTTGATTTTCTAATCGAAGATCAAACTAAAGATTGAAAATTTATTACAAAGACGGGTCACAACAGAGAATAATTCAAACCAGATTACTGAAAGTAAGAGCTTAAACGGAAATTGATCTAAACCCTAATTAGGATCGGAGAGCTTACCGGCAACCACTAGAGAGAAGGAGAGAGTGAGTGATAAAAACTTGAGCCACACACACTGTTAGGCGACAGCATTGGGACAAAATTTATAATCGTTTTAATCTTCATCTTTCACTAACGTAACAGTACGATTACAAAGTGATGATATGACTGACAAACACGTCTCCAAGTAGTTGTAACGAACGAATCAGATACATGCTTCTCGTCTTGCAAGGAACACCGGCTGTTGTTTTAAATCAAAAGATTTGGTGGATTGATATGTTTGGAGTTAATTACACCACAAGTCACTCAATTGTTAATAGATTTGCAATTAGGTCACCATATTTCGAATCTATTCGTCCCTTGTTAATTCTACCTCTGTACATATAAAATTGATTTCAAATCATTATATTTTATATAAAAAATATTTATTATTATTTTTTTTGAAATATTAAATGAGACCGAGGCCAGCACACCAGGTTCTTACACACAGATAAGAAGGACCATGAATATCATTATGCAACAACGAAAAAATATTATTCATTAGAAAAAATATGTCCTTTTTATTTAGACTTGGGGTATCCTAATTGACCTAAATTATTCTCCCATATGTGAGGCCATAATATTTTCCATATTTTAAACCTCTCCTTAATCTATCGAAATGATTATTTTTTAATGTAAGCTTAGAATATAATTTAAATAATGACCATAAAATAAAAGAGAAACAAAAATAAGAAGGACCAATCTAAGAAAATTAAAAACACCACATATGATTTATATTTTTAAATATTTAAATATTTTTTAGCTTCGAACATTAAAAAAATCATTTTAATCTGTTAACTTTTTCTTAAGTTTGACCCTTGAATTTCTATTTTTCTATCATGTTAAACAGGCTTACGAATAAATTAACGGATTTTTAATATTTCTATATTTTTATTTTTATAAGTAACAATTTTAATATTTTGTGTAAAATGACAAAATAACTGTCGCAAATTTAAAAAAAATAAAATATTTTACATCGTTTTATTGAGTTAGTTACTTTTTCTATCAGTTGGTTTGATTTGATAAAAAATTAAAAATTTCAGGGCTAAAAAAGAAAAAAAGTTTAAGTACGAGGGCCAAAATTATCATTAGGTATTTCGTTTTGTTATTTTTGGACAATGAGGAATGCATGTAACCTCCGTCCTACAAAAATAGCCACGCAAGCAAACGATGAGTATCCGGAATTACGTCCAAGTTCAATGAACCTTTTCATCATGCCATTATTTAAAAGCCTTTTTAATCTATGATCTCTCCTACAGACACACACAAAAATAAGCCATAGATTTCAGTGAAGTTGATTTATTAAATTCGAGTCAAGTTAAATTGAATTGTTCGAGTTTCTATTTAAATTTAATTATAAATATTTATAATATTATGATACTAATTATATATATTTATATACGATATACATATATTAGACATAGCTGAGAGACTCATTTACAACTCAAACTTTATTTGATATTTTTCAAGTCGAGTTTATAAAATTATTATTCGAGCTGATTCAAATCAAGTTTTTCACATTAAATCAAGTAAAAAATTCAATTTTTTGAAGTCGAGTTTTGCTTACCCTTAATTTTAATCCTAATAACATTGTAAACGTAAGAGTACCTAATTAAACTAAATTAAAATAGAGGGATCAAACCTTAAATTTCGACATAATAAAGGGACTAAAACCATAATTAGACTATTTTAGTAATAGAAGTTGGTAATTTATATGCCATTAGCTTCTCATCAAATATTCTTAATGTCATAAAGATCTAAAATGACTGTAAATTGTTAATGTATATGCGTAAGCAACTCATTGAATATTCTCATGGTAAAATGGCAACTTTTCTTTTTGTATCTGAGCAGTGGTGCGGAGGATGTTGCTGTAATTTAGTATGCGAAATTGACTGGTAGACCATTCAGAGTGTTCAGCCTTGATACAGGGCGGCTGAACCCGGAAACTTATCGGTTCTTCAACGAGGTCGAGAAACATTACGGAATGTGTATCGAGTACATGTTTCCGGATGCTGTTGAAGTTCAGGGATTGGTGAGGAGCAAAGGTTTGTTTTCATTTTATGAAGATGGACACCGGGAATGCTGCGGTGTCCTTTGAGGAGAGCGCTGAAAGGGTTGCGTGCTTGGATAACGGGTCAGCGGAAAGATCAGTCTCCGGGGACTAGGTCTGATGTTCCTGTTGTTCAAGTGGATCCTGTTTTCGGAGGATTGGATGGCGGGATTGGTAGCTTGGTGAAGTGGAATCCGGTTGCTAATATCGACGGTGGAGACATTCGGAATTTCCTCCGTGCGATGAATGTCCCGGTCAATGGTTTGCATTTTCAAGGATTTGTGTCTATCGGCTGTGAACCGTGCACGAGACCGGTTCTCCCGGGACAGCACGAGAGGGAAGGAAGGTGGTGGTGGGAGGATGCAAAGGCCAAGGAGTGTGGTTTACATAAAGGGAACTTGAAGCAAGACGCTGCAGCTCAAGTTAATGGCAATGGAAATGGAAATGAGGCGGCCAATGCCATTGGTGCTGCCACTCAAAGTGACATTTTCAATAGCCAGAGCTTGGTCACATTGAGCAGGACAGGGATTGAGAATCTGGCAAGATTTGAGAACCGGAAAGAGCCGTGGCTCGTTGTGCTCTACGCTCCATGGTGCCGTTTTTGCCAGGTAAACCCTGCTTCAAACTATGCAGAATTTAATCGAAAAATGCTGGTTTTTTGGACTTGATCTGATGGATGACTGAATTTTGAAACAGGCAATGGAAGGATCTGACGTCGAACTAGCCGAGAAGCTGGCGGGTTCGGGGGTGAAGGTAGCTACATTCAGAGCTGATGGTGAAGAAAAAGAGTATGCAAAGACAGAGTTGCAGTTGGGAAGCTTCCCAACCATACTTTTCTTCCCCAAACACTCATCTAAGCCGATAAACGCGTCTGAGAAGAGAGATGTCGAGTCGTTGATGGCCTTCGTTTATGCCCTCCGATGACGAAAGTCGAAAACGAATTTGTCTAATTAGTTACTCGGCTGGTGATCCAATATCAAGTTGTAGAGATTGAAGTGGGAGAATGGTTTTCTAGCATAGCACCCATGGCATCGGAGTTAGCTCTAGTGTTTTCTGTATATTGAGCACATTATTCCTCATTTCTATTTCTATTTAGAGGGAATGGTATGTTCAAACCTTTTTCTTTCATTTTTATAGAAATTAAATGTTAGGACATGAGTCAAAATATTAATTATTAATCAATAAACATATATCTCACTACTGTAATATTCAATCTTAACACTACAGTAATTATTCTCACTAATATCATTGTTTTCAATCTCACCATTCATCCAAATAGATCCTTACAAAATCACTTTGGCCCAAACCGCTGGATTAGAGCAAAGAGGGCAAAATCTTTGATCTTTGAAGCCTCAAGACTTTTGATAAACTAGGGTGAACAAAACTCAACATGAAAAATCGTTTTTATTTTTATCGACGTGAAAAAACTCGATTTAATTTTATTTGAATGGCAATTTTATAAAATGCAACTCGTACAACTCGAAATTTTTTAGTAATTAGTGAATCAGTTTCTGAAGTTCGAGTCGAGTCTCTCTACTCTCTCTGATTCTCTGATATATGTATAATGTATAGAAAAAAATATAAAGATATATATATATATATATATATCATATATATCATATATGGTTATAGAAACCGTTTAAATTGAAAATAATTAGTATCATAACATTATAAATATTTACAATTAAATTTGGAATGAAAACTTAAACAACTTGACTAAACTCGAAAAATTTTAAATAAAATTTGAGATATAAAATATGACTCGTTAACTAGATTAATTCGAAACTTTTTAACTCGGCTTTATCGAATACTCACCCTTGCAGTAAGCCCAATCCAAAACCTCCCAATAAAAAGGGCAAATGACTCATAGAATCCCTGCTTTTCCAAATGGATTCCAACATTTTTTACTTGCATTTGTTTCACCCTTTAAACAATCGTTTAATTAGCTAAACCCCATCCTTTTTACAAGAGGAAGATAAGAAAACGTTCATAGATTAAATTCAGAATCTAATGTTAATGATATTGATTTCGTTTGCTGTCCTTCTAATTTTTCAAGGTTTTGTCTTAATTTAGCTGGTACTGAATCGACTCGCGTCACACATCTGATTTTGGTGTGTGAGTTTCATAGTGAGAATTTTCTGCATACACATCGTAAACAATACCAAACTGTTTATCACTTGAACCAATCTCATTGGCTAGATTAATAATATTTGATTTTAGGATAAAGTACACTAGTGGTCACCGAACTTTTAGAGTGCGTTCATTTTGGTCACCGAACTTTTAAAATTGTTATTAGGGTCACCCAACTTTTAGTCCGCTTTCATTTTGGCCCCTTCCGTTAACTTCCATTAAAAGACACTGACGTGACACGTTAACTTTCTTTCTTCATTTATTTTCTTCTTCTTCCCTTGCTCTGATTCTCTTCCATAACTGGTTGAGTGGATTAGAAATAAATCACGGTGCTTTCTTCTTTAAAAATTCCATTAAAGACTAAGACTATGGTTGGAGGAGATTATGGTTCTGAAGGATCTACTTCGGATTTATGTAGAACGCTCGGGTCAGAGATCGAATACAGAGAAAACTGCATTGTTCTTTAGCAAGAATGCTGGTTCCAAAAGTTGTCATGCTATGGAAGATCTTACTGGAACTAGAAATCATCAGATTTTGATTTATCTAGGGATGCCAGTTTGAATTACTAGATTGAAGACTAAGACTTGCGTTCTAAATACTTTCCAAGCGGCAATTTGTAAGACCATGTTGAGAAAGCCAATGATTCGTTTCTTTGGAATGGCGTTCTACAAGTTAAGGAGTTGGTTCGAAGTAATATTCATTGGCATATTGGGACTGATGTGTTATTCTTTGGAGATAATTGGACTGATTCGGTACTTCTTAAGGTAGGTCTTTTGCCTGTGCCTGAGTTGGCTCTGGTTTGTTATTTCATTGATTGACCTTCTCGTTCCCAGGACGAAGAGCTTGTTCACTCGGTTGTCGACGTCAATGGTGTCGATCCCTTCTCAATTTTTTTTATATTTGCTACTGAACTAAAAGTTGGGTAACTCCAATAAAAAATTTAAAAATTTGATGACCAAAATGAACAAGCCTTAAAAATTAGGTGACCACTGGTGCACTTCACCCTTAATTTTAATGATTAGTTATTTGTCATTGTACCAAGAGATTAGTTTACACCTAAAATCCAATTTTATATGCATTTTTATTCATCATCTAGTTCTTAAAAAATGGGCAGGCACAGGCAATATGACCAACCAAAAATGATAGATCAACAGCAATTTTTTATATTCCTTTCTCAGCAAAACCAAGACATCTGATAGGTTTAAACATCTGACAGGTTTAACTTGTGTAAATTGTAATAACAAAAGCATTAAACCCCACCCAATTTGGACAATGGTGACCCACATGTGACAGTGGTGCAGGTGTTTCTGTTTTAGGCTCGTGATTGCCTCTTATGGTAGTGGTACAATAAATGCTTTCTTCTGTTTTTGTTTGATTCTTTCTTGTGTTTTCCATTTCCCTTTGCTGTCTCATGTTTTGGAATTTTCTTTCAACCTCAATTATGCAATAAGCACTTTTAGAATTGATCTGCATTTTTCATGTGGTTTGGGTTAGATTCTTGGTTATTATGACAGGCATTTGTATAAATTCGATTCGTAATCGAAAAATACAGGGACAAAGATAGGATTAAATCACTTAAAAGTGAAACTTGGTTTTGTTTTCTTGTTGTCTATTAAGATCTAATATTGACCAATTTAGTAGCTATAAGAGTGGATCAAATATCTATAATTATAATACATGAATTCGAATAATAAGAGTTAATTGCACGATACATCTTCAAATTATGATTTTTATTTTAAATTGATTTTTAAATGGTTTAATTTCATCTCAAATTATGACTCTCATTTTAAATTAGTCCCCAAACTTCAAAATATTTCGATTCCATCATCAAATTATCATTTATGTTATATCATATTACTACATAATACACATTAGTGTTTACATGACAATTAACAAATTTTATAACGATTTTATTAACATGAGATCTGATTACCATATATTGATAGTTTGTAAAAGAAATTAAAACGATTATAAGTATAGCGACCAATTTAAAATGAGTATCATAATTTAAAGACATCTTGTGCAATTAACTCGAATATTAATATCAAACTCACAAAGACCCACAATTTACAATGCTGCCCACCCCAACTTGCATTTTCCTACCAAAAAGAAAAAGCACCCTATGGCATCACATTATCAATGTTGTCCAAGGTCATCGACATGGTCACCAACCCTCTGATTGGGAATTGGAAAGTATGGTCCAAGTGGACAGAAATCTCATGAACGTGTAAGAAAAAGACCACAGTTTCACTTGTCGACTCTGAAGGGTATTGCAGTAAATCAATGTGTAGCAAGAAGATTGGATTATGGTAACAAAAGAAGAACACACCAATTAAAGTGTTAAACCCTCCAAAGACTCAGAATTTCTTTGATCTTTTTGATGAAAAGTTGGTAACTTTCTTTCTTCTTACTGCAGACTATCAATTAAGCGCAACAAATAGGTATCCCACTTCGGATAATGATAAGATTTCTAGCAGATACTGAAACAGAGGAGGCAGAAACAAAGGTTAAGCTCCTCTTCAATGGTGAACTCTAAGCTTGTTGCTGTTCTCATCACCATTCTTTTCTTCTACTCCACAGTTCCTTCAACAGGTAATGTCTTAAAAAAAAAACCCAAGTTTTGGTAAACAATAAGGATTAAAGGTCTTAGTTTTTGTACTTGTGTTCTTTATTTTTTGCAGCAAAGTTTTCAACTTTAGTCCAACAAATCAAGCAGCAAAGTCAAGAACAAGACAAAGAACCATTTGTGGGTGTTAACATAGGAACAGATGTTTCGAATCTGCCGTCTGCAAAGGATTTGGTTTCGTTCTTACAGGTGCAAAGAATCTCACACGTTCGACTCTATGATGCAAATCCGGATATACTCAAAGCATTGTCAAACACAAAGATTAGAGTCATTATCAGTGTACCAAACAACCAGGTTTTGGCCATAGGTTCATCCAACACCACGGCGGCTTCTTGGATCAACCGGAACGTCGTCGCTTATTACCCCGAAACGCTCATCACCCATATCGGCGTCGGTGATGAGGTTTTGACGACGGTACCGTCCTCGGCTCCTTTGCTGCTGCCTGCAATTCAGTCTCTTTACAGTGCTTTAGTGGCTGCAAATTTGCATACTCAAATCAAGGTTTCAACCCCACATGCAGCTTCAATTGTTCTTGATACTTTCCCTCCTTCTCAGGCTTACTTTAACCAAAGCTTGATTTCGGTTATGGCACCTTTGCTTCGGTTCTTATCGAAAACCGGGTCTCCTTTGATGATGAATCTTTATCCTTATTATGTGTTTATGGAGAATAAAGGCGTGGTTCCCCTTGATAATTCGTTGTTTAAGCCGTTGACGCCATCGAAAGAAATGGTCGATCCTAATACTTTGTTGCACTACACCAACGTGCTTGATGCAATGATTGATGCAGCTTATGTTTCTATGAAAAACTTGAATGTTACTGATGTTCCGGTGCTTGTTTCCGAGAGCGGTTGGCCTTCGAAGGGGGATTCGGAAGAGCCTTATGCTACTATCGATAACGCGGATACCTATAATTCAAATCTTATTAAGCATGTTATAGATCACAGTGGAACCCCTCTGCATCCGGAAATCACTTCCAGTGTATTCGTATATGAGTTGTTCAACGAGGACTTGAGGTCGCCCCCTGTGTCCGAAGCGAATTGGGGGTTGTTTCATTCGAATTCTACTCCGGTGTATTTGCTTCACGTATCCGGGAGTGGGACCTTTTTGGCTAACGATACAACCAATCAGACTTATTGTATTGCAATGGACGGGGTCGATTCGAAGACGTTGCAGGCGGCTTTAGACTGGGCTTGTGGTCCTGGGAGGACAAATTGCAGCGAGATTCAACCGGGGGCTAGCTGCTACCAGCCTAATAATGTGAAGAATCATGCTTCTTATGCTTTTGATAGCTATTATCAAAAGGAAGGAAAAGCTCCTGGGTCCTGTGACTTTAAGGGTGTTGCAATGATAACTACCACTGATCCAAGTAAGTGTTTACCCCAATCATTCCTCAAAAGAACATTGCTTTTAACTTTTTGAAGTTTTGAAATTGTTTTTTCTACGGAATCGAATCTTTTCGTGTTTGATTGTGGCCATAGGTGGTTGGTTGTTCAAGTGCTCAATGGTAAATTGTTTGTGTTTTTCCTTTGATCAAGGCCCTTAGAACATTGTCCAGACATTGCAGTCTAATAGAATTGCGCATTTACGATAGACTAGAGCGATGTATTCGTCGATCAAGTGCCGAGTTCTAGCACTTTTCTGGTTGTTTATTTCCATGAATGTCGTAAGTTATAAGAGAATAATTGCATTTCCGAGTTAGAATTCATGTAGGGCTGCTCACTGGGGAAAAGGGTGTGGAATAACAGTTTCTTGTTTGAGAAGGGAACTATCATTTCACTTTGGACCCTGCTTCTGTAACCTGCATCACTACGCACCATTTCCGCACTAGGCCATCGACTCGTCTGCGTGTCCCGATTGCCTCGACTAAAGACTTTCTACTTGCACATATGCTAGCAATCATCTTCTATTATTACCATACGAATCTGACATGTTTTTTTCCTTTACGAATCTTGTGGGGCATATTTGCAGGTAAAGGGAGCTGTGTCTTTCCAGGAAGGTGAGTAATTTCAGCCACTCTTAACAGTCTAGTTCACATTTTGGTTAAACAAATCACATAATCTCCAATTTCGGCTTTGCAGTAAGAAGGTAGTCCATAAGACGAGAGCGGTCGTAAACTCGACAGAAGTAAGAAGCGGAGCAGAAAGGTTAGAACTCTTCACTTACCACACCAGCCAAATAACTGCAACCACAATAGCATTCTGTATTTCGTTATTCGTTCCTTTAGTTGTCACCGGATGAGGAAGAAAACAAACCAATGTATCATTATTTAGCATTGAATTCGATTGAGAGTCGGCATTATATGTAATTGAAACAATGATTGTGAAAGGTTAGGGATTAGCAGAAAGTGTGATCATAGTACATTATGCAATCAATAAAGTAGGGAGCAATGGGATCAATTTTGGACACTTTATGTTGCCAACATCATGAGACTTTGTTGGAACAAAAACAACTTTTTAGCGTATCTAAATGCTTGTGTTTGTTTCTGAACAGTTTTGTGTTATAGTAAGTGCAGGATTGCGATACAAATTACGATATGTTAGACATTACTATACCGTATCGATACTCGATTTTCGATTTTCACAGGTCTCATACTAGCAATGTTTAAGTTACCCCACAGGACTTCCATAATGTCAATCTGAAACAAGGGTAGAAATAGTACCAAGCAGGGATGGATCGAAAAAGGAATGGAGGGGCAGTCGTCCTTTAAAAATTTAAAATTCGTATATGATTTTAAAAAAATTTAAAAGTTGTTTATGTATTTTTTATTAAAAATTTATTTTCTCCCTTAAAATTTTATAAACTCGCCCCCTAAAATTACATAGACCTGCCTCTAACATAAAATCTTACGTCTGTCCTCGACTATTTTTTTCAATGGCTTAGGAGCGTTTCCACAAAAAGAGGACCTAACTTTATACTTTTTGGATTAGGCCAATTGGTGTAGAGCAATTGTACCTCGCAATGTTGGAAAGAGAAGAAAAAGATTAGAGGAAAATTATTTCTCTTTACCACCATGAAAAAGCACATGATCAATTGATTAATAAAACAGAGATAATTAATTGGTTGAGTGATAATAATGTTTACATTAATATATATTATGTGAGTCTAAATCGTAATATTTATCTTGTGAATATAATATTTTTTTTGAAAAAAAAAGGTTCATGCACCAAATATATAAGCTCATGGGCTTCATAGTTTACCCAATATTATGTGTAAGTTCTATAGAAAATAAAATCCCGGCTTGGGTCGAGTTTAAGTATGCGAAAAATCTTCGATCCACCCAAAATAATAGTATAAGTTTTTTTATATATTTAAGAATAATTGTTATAATATTATCTCCTTATTTTGTCTAACAGAATATTCTTTATTTGTAACGGGTCGAAAACAAGTTTTAATTCCAAAATTTAAGTCGGGGTCAAATAGAGTGAGACATCTTAAAATAACAGGCTGATTCAGTTGGAAAATTTTCTTTTCGGGTCGACAAAAATCCAATCCGACTAGACTCATGACCATCCCTAGACATGGGTATGAGATATTATTTTTGGTGCAGTTGGAGCAAGGGAGTATAGTCGGTTAAAACGAATTAACTGATTTAATTTAAAAAAATTATTTATTTATTAATTTTATTTGTTTGTTTAGTTTATTCATTTTAACTATTTTTTATGAATAAGGAGGTCGAGCAACAAACTCTTAAATCATAAAAAATTAACTAATATTCCCATCTAAAAGGGGTAAAATCGCGATCGGTGATTGAATAAATCGGATAACCTCCAAATTTTGACTCTCGAGCAAGCTTAATCATCCCATCTGTCGTATAAAGTAAATTATACAAATTATCATTAAATTTTATTTTCTGATCTATTTTAATTATTAAAATTTTAAAACGATTAATTTAGCTATTAATTTAATTATTTTATGATGACATGGCTTTTTTAACTGTCTTTCGGCATAATTTATAAATTGATAAATAATATTATACTTCAAATTTAAACTTCTATTTAAATTTAAGAAATTAAAATCTCTAACCATAATAATATTTCTAACATTCAAAACAAGAGAAAACTTGAAAGGTATATGCAGTGAAGAAGAAGAAAGAAATCGAAGGTGTTTTCAGCGAAAAAAAGGAAGAAACAAAAAGTTTATAACTTAAGTGATTCAGTGAAAAAGAAAGAAGAAACCAAATGTATATTGAAATTTCAAAATTTCTTCCACCCAAGCATGTTTATCGTTCAAATCAATTTTTTTTTTTTCTTTTCTGCAAACAACCTAAACTTTTCTCTTAACTTTCTTTCTCCACCGACTGCTACCAATTTCTTCCGTGTCATTTTCGCCCAAAGACTTCACCGAAAAGCACTCATCTTTCTCATCTTCTCCAATCCTACCTTCGATTTTCAAGAAAATCTCTCAAAAATCAAAGAAGAAAAAATTATGAAAAAAAATCCACAACAAGTTCAGTAACTGTGGGGTTAGAACATTTCAAAAATCTAAACAATGAAAGGTCTGGGACTGATGAGAAGTAGTTGTTGCCTGATTTGCAAGACGATCCAATAGTCGAAAAGTCAGATCGAATGATTGAAAGTCTAAAAATTTGTAGAGATTTTTTAGTGTAAAAATCAAATTCAACAGCCTGTTGAAGGCTGATGATGAACTGAGGCTCCGATACGGCGGTTGACAGCAACCTAAGTGTTGTCGACGCTAGTTTCTAGTCCATGGGTAGAGCGGCTACCGTAGGTCTTTGGACATCCAAGCCTTGATCCTTGGCCTTTTTGTTATAAATGGGTTCTTTTTTTTCTTTCTTAATCTTGAATGTTTAACAGGGATTATAACCCATATCAATGCGCTGTCGTTTTGGGATTTCAATTTTTTTTATTATTTTACTAACGTGTTTAATTATATTATTATTTATTTATAATACGTTATAACGGTATTAATAAATTAACATAAAATAATAAAAAATAATATATAAAATTTAATAAGTAATTAAATCGTTTTAAAATTTTAATAATTAAAATATATCAAAAATAAATTTCAGCGATAATTTATATAATTTATCCACTGCATAATAAAAGTATACTGACCACGAACGTCATTTTCAACTCAAAATCTGCAAAACAATCGAGGGAGAATCTTGAATAATCTGTAACGCCTCAAGACTCATTTTAACTAATTAATTTGGTTCAATTACTGATTTTAAATACTCAAAACTGAATAAACCGATTAATTACACCAAAATTAAAACATTTGAACTTTAATTAAAAAACAAGTCACTAATATAGATTTTAAACTTAAAACGTATCTGGACACTCTTCCCAACTCGTTATAATTTTTAAATAAAACAAGCACGTAACAACTGTTCTGAGCTACCGTATTGCTTCGGTAATTGACGATATTCAGATTTGGATGAACCATTCTTCTGATATTTATTCCACACGGTATGAATATTTTTTAATACCGCGTGACTAACAAATCGATTTAATTTTATTAAAAAATAAACGGTTGATGATAGGACAGTTAATAAAATATGTATAATAATATACTTAACCCTCAACCTTTACATTTTATTTTAATTTGGTCTTAAATTTAAAATTTTAAGTTTTAATATTTAACTATTACAATATTTTAGTCCCCTAAATCCTAAACTTTATATTCTTCCCTTCTAAAAAATAAACTTTCATTGTTGTTCACTAGCCATTTGCAAACTCATTTGTATGAGAAGTGAAAACAGTTAGAGAATCAAAACCTTCATTGCTGTTAACGGTGACTAATCTCTTTAAAAGGTTCAAACAAATAATTAATCTCATACGTTTTCAACTAAAGTTTTTTCTTTTTTTTTATTTCACTCCCTTTTACAAAGTTTAGTAAATTCATAATGATTTTGCAGAGCTGAATAAAAGAAAGGTTATTATACAGATTAGTAAATTCATGACGATAGCTAATCTAAGACCAAATTAAAATAACATGTAAAGGTTGAGGGTTAAATATGTTATTCTACAAAATTTATTAATTGCCACATCATCATCAGTTTATTTTTTTAACAAAATTGCACCGATTTGTTAGTCGCGTTAGTCGGGGACTTATTTATAACTTCTCATAATTAGGAGATTCAACAAAAAATTGGGTCATAATCGAGGGACCATTTATGTAGTTTACCCTAAAAATAGCTTGCTTAATATTCTAACCTTCTAGAACGTATATTTATAGGGTAAAGTATAAAAATATCACTAAATTAGGTAATAAAAATAATTATTTATTTATTATAGTTTTAAAAATATAAAATAATTATTAAATTTATTAATTTATTACAGATAATAAAATAATAATAAAATTTAAATTTTAGTGACCACTTGTATACTTTACAATCCGATTAGTTAAATTATAAGGAGCATGCCACGTTGCCATCACATGCTATAATAGAAAAAGCCTTTAAAAATATTGGAGTTGCTAAGAATTAAGTTAATCGGAGTATTACTATATAATATTTTGAATATAAATATGAATTTATTATCCATAAAAAAGTTTTTTTAATATTCTAAAGGTGATTATAAGATAGTATCTGTTTATAGATATTTTTAACTCTTTGACAATGTACATACACTATGTAGACGTAGTGATTTGAACTTGTGTCTCATAAGATAAACATCATTAACTTTTTCACTGAGACACTTGTTGAGTTTAGTTATCCATCAAAAAGTTGAATCCACGGATTAAACCAAATTCAAATTTTAAAAATCACATGCCGGATATCTAATAAGAAAAACAAATTTGAATGGTTAAAATTTTGGATGATCAAGGTTCGAAATTCTTTAGAAGCAAACATTTTATTTATTTTGTAACTCAAAGTTAGATTCAAACATTTAAATCCACAATTCTCGTTAGCATAAATAACGTGAATTCAGATAATTGATATCTGAAGAATTTGTCCATGTTTGTTTCCAAATCTACAATGGATAATAATTTTAACATTCAAATAATGTGAATTCGGATAATTGATATCTGAATTATTCCAAATAGAATTATATTGGTCAGAAACTAAACCAGGACAACTCTTGACAGATTCACACAAGATAAAATTTAAACCTTAATAAATTTAGATAAAATTCACAAAAAAAATTATACAATATTAGACTCGAACAAGAGTATTCAAAGTCCCATGATCTCAAACTTACTACTCCAAATACATAAATATACTTATACTTTTTAATAGTCTTAAGGTGATTACAAAATAGTATATGTTCATACATATTCTTAACTCTTTGACAATGCATATATTTTTCAGACAAAACGATTTGAACTCGAGTCTCTTAAAATGACAATATAGTATCTGATGATACTTATATTGAATACCGTCGAATATGTAAGAAGAAATAAAAACTTGGAGCAAAGTGGTCTAAAACATGGGAAGATATTTCGAAAGATTTAGGGTTCATCGTTTTCCTCAATTATTTATGCTTTCATATAACAGGCAGCTAGCATTCTCGCCAACTCATTAAACCTACTCCATATTCATGTTCAATTTACTTAAATTTCTTTAACACAAAAGTTGGTTTGCTACAAACCCAATGATTTTCTGTCAGATCGAATCCGTATAAATGTATGAATTTTCTTTATTTTAATCAAACATGTTTTTCATTTTCAAAAATAGAAATGAGAATAGTTTTTAAAATGAAAATAAAATATGTTTTCGAAAATCAAAAGAAACCTTATTCCCCGAAACCAAGTGGAGTCTTATATTTTATATTTATATTCAAATATATACCATGCCATTGAAGTTATGAGTTGAGTTCCATGCAAACAATATATTTCCCAAAATGAACTGATTAATAATTTTGAAATTATGGATTTGGTACGTATATTATGTTGAAATTTTAAAATTAGTATTTATACTTTAATTGGACATAATTTATAATATTAATTTAAATTAGAAAAAGAATATGTTGGTATTGTATTCTTATTAATTATTTGTATATCTAAATCAATAAATTATATAAACTTTTATACATTGATAATTTATTTTCCGTTTATGAACACTTTTGTACTTGCATAATGTTATTTTTTAGATTTTGATTTATTTTAAAATGAAAAAAATACATTACTTAAATTTTATATTTAAAAATTAGACTAGTGCAACAAGAGTCGTATTCTATATTAGCAGGACAGATGTAAGACTAATGAAAATTTTTCAATAATGATCCGCATCCTACAAGGACGGAGCTATGATCAAATATTGAAAGAGGCAAAAATATATTGAGCCTTTAAATTTAAAAATTGAGAAGGACATAACCTTATTTCATTACTATTTAAATTAAAAAGGACCTCAAATGTAATTATATCAAAAAAATTGGGAAGGACAAGAGCTCATCCCATACATGATATGGCTCGTCCCTTATATCTGAATTATTGATCGATTAATAAATATAAGATACCGTGAAATTTTATTATGAATGTAACTTAATAGATATTTTTTTAAGGATAAGATCAAATAGACATGTAGCATGAACAAAATGTTTATTTGTTTATTTAATTAAGTTTTCAAGTATATATTGCGCTTCTCTCTGTCAGAAATTTCAAGAAGATACAATTTACCTACTCCACTATGTATAGTTGATTTATTAATAGCATTATTATTTCTAAATATGAAGATTATAATATTATTTGTATGTATAATATTTTGTCAATGTAGTAATAATGTAATATTATTTGCCGGCTGCAGTTGACTTCAAACTTCACATGGCACAATTCGGACATGTTTCTCTGGACTTTCAATGGCTATTTTACTAATATTCCCGCGAAATTTCATGCATGTATCCCTTTGAAACACAGTCTACTCTGTGGTATATAAATATGTGGCAATGGAGATGGAGAGTGAAAACCAAGAGAAAGTTTGGGGTTTGGCCTTGCTTATAATATCCTTGTTTGTTTCTTGAGAATCTGTTCATCAAACAATGGCGGCCATTGCCATTTCTGATAAGTTTTGGTACGTGGCTGTTCTTGTTTTATGTGCTGTCTCTTCTTTGAATCGTGTTGCCGTTGGAGGGGATGTTAATGAGGGTGGTTATGGAGGTCCCGGAGGTTGGAGGTACGGTGGTGATAATGAAGATGATGATTATTGTTCATATAGAAGTTGGCGAAGTTGTGGTAGCTTCTTTGGAAGAGGCGGTAAGTATTATGGTGGTGGTGGTGGTGGTGGAGGTGGTGGTGGTGGTGGTTCCTCACGTAATGGTTATGGTGTTGGACGCGGAGAAGGGTATGGTGCAGGAGGAGGCAATGGCAATGGCAATGGTGGGGTAGTAGTGGGAGGAGGTGGAGGTGGCGGCGGCGGTGGTGGTGGTGGAGGTAGTTCTAGTGTTGGTGGTGTTGGGTTTGGTCACGGAGAAGGCTTTGGGGCTGGAGGTGGTGTGGGGGATATTGGTGGAGGAGGTGGAGAAGGTGGTGGAGGTGGAGACGGTGACAACCCCCTTGTCGTCCTCAATACGAATCCTAGGTTGGATTCAGAGGATATACCTCTATTCGCCCTAGATCTAGGAAGTACGAACCAAAAAAAATATTTTTTTTAGACCAAAACAACACTACGAAGGGTCTTCTCCTCCCTTTAGTTCACCAGATCTGGCTTGTACAGGCCGAAAGGCTTATCACTGAGGAAGGGAAGACCCACAAACAACGCCGGTAAGACTACTCTCTTTTTTTTGTTTCTGTTTTTTTTTGTTCTATTTCGTATATGCATGTAAAGAAAACAAGTAAGAAAAAAAAGAGACAAAAATTTACCACTGGACTGTCTTTTGATTATCACTTGACTTGTTACAAAATTTTTTTGTTTCTACAAGATCTCCGTTCTCCCTTTTTTGTTCTTACTCTCGTTTTTTTTTTCTTTCCCCCGTTACAAAAGTTCCCGTTTCATATATATTATTGTCCCTGTTTGTTGCAAGTTGCATCTTCTTTTTCAGATCTGAACTGACACTTTTGCTTGTTGTCTTGGGCATAATGCGAACACGGGATTGAATATCGGCTAGCGGTGGCGATATGGACGACGCGCGTGCCGGAGCGCGTTTACCGGCGTTAGATCGGATCGATCTAACGGTCGAAAACGCGTCTGGCCGCTGGCAGAATGTCCATATCGCCACCGCGCCGATATTCAGTCCCCGTGTTCAGAATATGCCCAAGACAATAGATCAGATCTGATCTAACGGTCGAGATGGCTTGAAGAACGATCGGCCTGGATAAAGCCTCGGTTTGATGAGACGGCTTCAGATTTCGCCACGTGGAGCTCCGCAATCGAGGAGTCGAACGCGCGTGGATCTTCTGGCGCGTGGGATATTAAAGCGTCCGCGCGTAGACCACACGCGCGCGTGGCACTCGAACGGTCCATACGTGTGGAACACGCGCCTGGCAGATATTTTTGACTTCCTGGTTGCATCGTGGCCGTTGGATCAGATCTTGATCCAACGGCCCACAGTTACCTGCACATTGTAATTGGATAAGATTTAGACTTGGGCCAACCGGGCCTTGTAATTGAATTTGTAATTAGACTGTAAATTTCATTTTTATTTGGGTTTAATATATTTAATTCTTTTCATTTTGTCAGCTCAATAATAATAATAATATAATTATAACAGCAATACATATACATACAAAAATGTATACTTATATTATACAATCATTAATTAATATAATATTCTAGTATACGTACGTATAATCATACATAACATCTATATATTAATCAAATACGCTCATACTCTAGACACATACGCGACATACATACACCCCTAATACGTATACATAGCTTATACATGCACACACCACCTTATATTAGTAACATTCATATAATAAATATACATGCAATATTAATATATTTACAAGTGAAAATGAGTGATTACAGTTGCCCCTCTTTGCTTATTCTCATGGAATGGGAAACAAAGCAAAGATTCATAAGCACTCATTTTTATCAGACTTCCCTGTTTGTAGCCTTGGAAAAACGAATTCTTTTAGACATCTCCGCTCTTCTTTGGCTGAATCTTCAAGCTCGTAAGTTCTTCCTATATAGAGCTTCGTCACCTTCCGATCTTGGAGCTACATGCTCTTCCTATATAGAACCTTTCGCTCTGACATCCCGAATTATGAGTCATTCCTTTCACTTTGAGACAATAAAGCTTGGAGTCCTTCCTATATAGAACTCTTTGCTTTCAACGCTGGTTTCTCCTATATAAAACCTTTTGCGCCATCGATGGATTCTTCTCGATTGGTAGTTCCTCCTATATATAGAACTGCTAATCTTCAAATCTCGGAGCCGTCAGTCCTTCCTATATAGAACTTTTTGGCGTCTGAAATCTCGAGAGCTACAGGTGTTCTTCCTATATAGAACCTTTCACTCTAAGACAATGAAGCTCTGAGCCTTTCCTATATAAGACTATTTGCTTTCGACACAACAAAGTTTCCTATATAACCTCGTGTCATAGGTGAATTGCTTTGATCGGGAGTTCTTCCTATATAGAATCATGAAGTCTTCACCTTGGAGCCATCGTCCTTCCTATATAGAACTTTTTGGCGTCTGGAATCTCGAGAGCTGAGTTCTTCCTATATAGAACCTTTTACTCTAAGACAATAAAGCTCGGAGCCCTTCCTATATAGAACTCTTTGCTTTCGACACAACAGATTTCCTATATAATCTTGCGTGTCATGGGTGAATTGCTTTGACCGGGAGTCCTTCCTATATAGAATCATGAAGTCTTCACCCCGAGTGTCAGTCCTTCCTATATAGAACTTTTCACAAAACCTCGAGAGAGAAGGATTCTTCCTATATAGAACCTCTCTCTAGAGCTTGAAAACATGTGTCTTTTGTATGTAAAAACATTGTCTTCTCATTTGGGATTCACACCGTGATGGCCTTCGATGTCTCTTTGGATCTGCAGATACATGTCTGAGACGAAAACAAAATGCTATGACAAATAAATGAATTGACATGCTCCTAATCCTAGTGATGCCTGACTATTCATGATGCATGAGAGTCAATATCTTGGTGGGCTTATTTTAAAGTTAAGCCTAATATATAATATATTGTGTGAGTCTAAATCGTAATATTTATCTTGTGAATATAATACTTCTTTTGAAAAAAAAAGGTTCATGCACCAAATATATAAGCTCATGGGCTTCATATTTTACCCAATATTATGTGTAAGTTCTATAGAAAATAAAATCCCGGCTTGGGTCGAGTTTAAGTATGCAAAAAATCTTCGATCCACCCAAAATAATAGTATAATTTTTTTATATATTTAGGGATAATTGTTATAATATTATCACCTTATTTTTTTAAAATATCCCCTTATTTTGTCTAACAAAATAATCTTTATTTGTAACGGGTCGAAAACAAGTTTTAATTCCAAAATTTAAGTCGGGGTCAAATGGAGTGAGACATCTTAAAATAACAGGTTGATTCAGTTGGAAAATTTTCTTTTCGGGTCGACAAAAATCCAATCCGACTAGACTCATGACCATCCCTAGACATGGGTATGAGATATTATTTTTGGTGCAGTTGGAGCAAGGGAGTATAGTCGGTTAAAATGAATTAACTGATTTAATCTAAAAAAATTATTTATTTATTAATTTTATTTGTTTGTTTAGTTTATTCATTTTAACTATTTTTTATGAATAAGGAGGTCGAGCAACAAACTCTTAAATCATAAAAAATTAACTAATATTCCCATCTAAAAGGGGTAAAATCACGATCGGTGATTGAATAAATCGGATAACCTCTAAATTTTGACTCTCGAGCAAGCTTAATCATCCCATCGGTCATATAAAGTAAATTATACAAATCATCATTAAATTTTATTTTTTGACCTATTTTAATTACTAAAATTTTAAAACGATTAATTTACTCACTAAATTTTATATATTAATTTAACTATTAATTTAATTATTTTACGATGACATGGCTTTTTTAACTGTCTTTCGGCATAATTTATAAATTGATAAATAATATTATACTTCAAATTTAAATAAGAAATTAAAATCTCTAACCATAACAATATTGTGTGAGTCTAATATATAATATATTGTGTAAAAACATAGTTATGCCTGACTATGTAAAATTATGCATGACTATGTAAAAACATAGTTTTGGCACTTATTTTAAAGTTAAGCCTAATATATAATATATTGTATAATTTTTTTTGTGAATTTTATCTAAATCTAATATATAATATATTGTGTAAAAACATAGTTATGCCTGACTTTGTATAATTTTTTTTGTATAATATTGTGTGAGATTAACTGATTTAATCTAAAAAGTTATGCCTGACTATGTAAAAACATAGTTTTGGCACTTATTTTAAAGTTAAGCCTAATATATAATATATTGTGTGAGTCTAAATCGTAATATTTATCTTGTGAATATAATACTTCTTTTGAAAAAAAAAGGTTCATGCACCAAATATATAAGCTCATGGGCTTCATATTTTACCCAATATTATGTGTAAGTTCTATAGAAAATAAAATCCCGGCTTGGGTCGAGTTTAAGTATGCAAAAAATCTTTGATCCATCCAAAATAATAGTATAATTTTTTTTATATATTTAGGGATAATTGTTATAATATTATCTCCTTATTTTTTTAAAATATCCCCTTATTTTGTCTAACAAAATAATCTTTATTTGTAACGGGTCGAAAACAAGTTTTAATTCCAAAATTTAAGTCGGGGTCAAATGGAGTGAGACATCTTAAAATAACAGGTTGATTCAGTTGGAAAATTTGCCTGACTCACACAACTCTTGACAGATTCACACAAGATAAAATTTAAACCTTAATAAATTTAGATAAAATTCACAAAAAAAATTATACAATATTAGATTCAAACAAGAGTATTCAAAGTCCCATGATCTCAAACTTACTACTCCAAATACATAAATATACTTATACTTTTTAATAGTCTTAAGGTGATTACAAAGTAGTATCTGTTTATACATATTCTTAACTCTTTGACAATGCATACATTTTTCAGACAAAACGATTTGAACTCGAGTCTCTTAATATGACAATATAGTATCTGTTGATACTTATATCGAATACCGTCGAATATGTAAGAAGAAATAAAAACTTGGAGCAAAGTGGTCTAAAACATGGGAAGATATTTCGAAAGATTTAGGGTTCATCGTTTTCCTCAATTATTTATGCTTTCATATAACAGGCAGCTAGCATTCTCGCCAACTCATTAAACCTACTCCATATTCATGTTCAATTTACTTAAATTTCTTTAACACAAAAGTTGGTTTGCTACAAACCCAATGATTTTCTGTCAGATCGAATCCGTATAAATGTATGAATTTTCTTTATTTTAATCAAACATGTTTTTTCCATTTTCAAAAATAGAAAATGAGAATAGTTTTTAAATTGGAAAGGACAAGAGCTCATCCCATTCATAATATGGCTCCGTCCCTTGTATCTGAATTATTGATCGATTAATAAATATAAGATACCGTGAAATTTTATTATGAATGTAACTTAATAGATATTTTTTAAGGATAAGATCAAATAGACATGTAGCATCAACAAAATGTTTATTTGTTTATTTAATTAAGTTTTCAAGTATATATTGCGCTTCTCTCTGTCAGAAATTTCAAGAAGATACAATTTACCTACTCCACTATGTATAGTTGATTTATTAATAGCATTATTATTTCTAAATATGAAGATTATAATATTATTTGTATGCATAATATTTTGTCAATGTAGTAATAATGTAATATTATTTGTCGGCTGCAGTTGACTTCAAACTTCACATGGCACAATTCGGACATGTTTCTCTGGACTTTCAATGGCTATTTTACTAATATTCCCGCGAAATTTTATGCACGTATCCCTTTGAAACACAGTCTACTCTGTGGTATATAAATATGTGGCAATGGAGATGGAGAGTGAAAACCAAGAGAAAGTTTGGGGTTTGGCCTTGCTTATAATATCCTTGTTTGTTTCTTGAGAATCTGTTCATCAAACAATGGCGGCCATTGCCATTTCTGATAAGTTTTGGTACGTGGCTGTTCTTCTTTTATGTGCTGTCTCTTCTTTGAATCGTGTTGCCTTTGGAGGGGATGTTAATGAGGGTGGTTATGGAGGTCCCGGAGGTTGGAGGTACGGTGGTGATAATGAAGATGATGATTATATAGAAGTTGGCGAAGTTGTGGTAGCTTCTTTGGAAGAGGCGGTAAGTATTATGGTGGTGGTTCCTCACGTAATGGTTATGGTGTTGGACGCGGAGAAGGGTATGGTGCAGGAGGAGGCAATGACAATGGCAATGGTGGGGTAGTAGTGGGAGGAGGTGGAGGTGGCGGCGGTGGTGGTGGTGGTGGTGGAGGAGGTAGTTCTAGTGTTGGTGGTGCTGGGTTTGGTCACGGAGAAGGCTTTGGGGCTGGAGGTGGTGTGGGGGATATTGGTGGAGGAGGTGGGGCTAACGGAGGGTCTGGTCATGGTAGTGGAGACGGTGCTGGTATTGGAGTTGGGATTGGTGGTGGTGGTGGTGGTGGTGGTGGAGGAGGTGGAGAGGGTGGTGGAGGTGGCAATGTTTATGGTAGTCCAGGTGAAGGGTTTGGTCATGGTAGTGGATATGGCGCCGGTATTGGAGTTGGAATTGGTGGAGGTGGAGGTGGAGGCGGCAATGGTTATGGTAGTTTTGGTGAAGGGTTTGGTCATGGTAGTGGATATGGCACTGGTAGTGGAGTTGGGACTGGTGGAGGAGGTGGAGGTGGAGAGGGTGGTGGAGGCGGCGTTAGTTACGGTAGTTCCAGGGAAGGGTTTGGTCATGGTAGTGGTTTTGGAGCAGGAGCAGGCATAGGAGAGGGGGGAGGTGGTGGAGGTTCTAATGGGGGATATGGCCATGGTAATGGCTATGGTGCAGGTGGTGGTGTTGGTATAACCGGTAGTGGAGGAGGAGGAGGAGGAGGTGGAGGTGAAGGAGGAGGAGAAGGATACGGAGATGGGGAAGGTATGAGCTTTGAAGGGGGAGTAGGCGGTTCAAATAGTGAGAAAGGCATGCACATGGGATTTGGAATGGGGATGGGAATGGGCATTGGATTTGGTGTTGGGATGGGAACCGGTGGAGCTAAACAATCGACAATACTAAACCTTAAATCCTAAACTCGAACTCGTTACGAGCATTAACCTTGTGCCTAAACCTATTTTCAAAGCCAAACCCCAATTTTTTTTTAAAGTATGGAAATAAAATGTCTCTTTCTTCTATAATGCAATAATAAACACAAGATTATATATGCAATTTTGCAGAAACAGAGTGCCGTATATGTTCTTACATTATTAATATGCAAAGCAGCCAGTGCTCCAATATGATCCTGAGAATCGGATCTCGTAATCGTTGAATCACTCGTTACCCTCTAGGCCATGGACTAACGACCTGCAACAGACATTAAAACCAGATAATCAGAATTTAACATATATGTTATAACTTTCTTAAATAACTATAATTGTTGATTAAAGATGCAAGGATTGCTGGTGCCTAAAAGTTGAAAGGCTGCAACCGGGTTTCGTCTGCTTTACCAGCCCCCTGGACAAGACTGTGGATTGTATTTTTCACCAAGGGCAAGTAATCGATGTGAAATCATTATTCCCCTAAACATATTCAGCAACATAGATAGATCAACCATGAAAATGTAATAAATTCAGTTCCTAATCATTTTAAGCCCCTACGGAGCTAAAAGTCCATAGTCATACAATCCGTCTCTGCAACAATTCACTCGCCTCAAGTGTGCTAGAAACTAACCGCATTCGGCTAGCAACAACAGAAGGCTCTGCACATCCAACCACCGCCATTTGCTCAAGCTGGAGAGTTTTCACAGGAAGCCTTTGGCAAAACAAGAATCTTTCACTCTTTACTGTTAAAAACATATAAGCACGGCAGATTCTAGGATAATCAAAGAAATGGCAGCATCTGTTTCTATTTAAAACAACATAGTAAAGATCAAAATCTAATATTTGATAGGGTTTTTCCAACCAGCATTGTTAGAAGCATTTCTCACCATGCCATTCCTCTTATAAAATATGCATTTGCTATGAGAGTGCAAAAGCCTTGCCACTGACGAAGGACATCAGCCGACACTGGTGGTGTAGATGACCATCGGGCTATAGATGGTTGTGGTGTACACAATATGGTGATGAATATTGTGCCGGATACCATGTCTGAGGTCGATACTTCATGAAAAATGAAGAGTCGAAGCAATGTAAGTTTATAGTGCTTCAAAGAAATAAATGTAGCACATCTAAGTTATAGCATATTGCTGGTATACTAAAGGATCCCTAGAACAAATGTAAAAGCTAAAATATGTAAGATCATCAGTCACCTCCTCCGCACAAATCTTGGATTTCAGACTGGTGCTTCCACCATAACTATGCATTACTTCGATTTCAATGCCAGATTCCTTCATGTTGATAACTTCTTTCCGCAATCCTTCATCAGTGCAGCCCAATGCATATGCTTTCACCCCAGCACTAATGAACTCCTGAGGTACAGCATCAATCCAATTGTATAACTTGAAGAAAGGCCAACATATATGGTGAAGTCATTTGAACAAAAATACAGATGCATACAAGCATATCATTGAATATACTTTTAGGTTGTCACCTCCTCCACGGTCGATGACATTCCTGTATCGCCTAAACAAGCTGATCACTATAGTCCACAAAGAACATACTCATCATGGGATGAAGCAGAACTTGACACTACAGTTAACAGTTAAAATCATAGTTCAAACATGTAAAATGTTAACACTCCATTTTATTTCTAAAAACAAATGAAGGAGTTCGGGTTCAATAATCCTTACCAGCCATCTCTTCGGGGTAACTCGATGCGATACAAGATGAGTTATGGATATGATGGCTTTGAAACACAAGGCAGTTTACTAGGGTGGAATTTCCCAGAAATGTCTGGGTTATATTAGTTTACTAATAATATATCATGACTAGAGAATTAAATTATGTAAAATTAAAGTATAAGAATTAAGTGTACTTTTAGAATAATATTTAGGGACTAAAACTATAATTAGACCTTTATTATTTTTCTTATTTTATATGCACAATTTGGAGCCCTCAATTCCAATATCCCCCCCCCCCCAGGAATTTTCTTATTCATATATAAAAATCATGATCATTATTCGAGAAATTGGAATTGAACATAATACAAACAGTAAAACAACAGCATGTTCATGTCAGTTAAGAGAAACAACTGAGAAAATCCAAGGGACTGAAAGTGTAAATTTTTATCTCAGGATGATGGCTTGTAATATTTTGTTGGTACAAAAGGCATTTTTGTGACAACTCCGTCATAGGCCTTCCCCCTTACCAAAATCTTAGCTTTGGTGCCTGCCTTGTGTAACCCGGATTTCACATATCCCATTGCTATGTTCTTCTTCAGGCACGGACTGAATCCTCCGCTGGTGATTTCGCCGATGTTGTCCCCTTTCTCATCCTGGATCTCGCTGTGGGATCGTGGAGGTGGGCCGGTGGAGATGAAGCCGACTCGCCTGATTGACGGACCCTCTGCTAGTTGTTTCAGGATCACCTCAGCTCCTAAGAATCCACCTTCTGCTCTTCTCCTCTTCCCTATAGCCCATGTCAGTCCAGCTTCGACCGGTGTTATATGTTGTTCCATGTCATTGCCATATAAACATAGCCCGGCTTCGAGCCGGAGACTATCTCGAGCTCCGAGTCCTGTCAACCTTACCTTCCCTTCGGATTTCTCCAGGATTGCTTTAGCAAGATCAACAGCTTTTTCTGAGGGAACTGAGATTTCAAATCCGTCCTCACCGGTGTACCTGAAAATAGATTAAAAGAGAAAACTTTATCTAGTACCCTCCATAGCATCCCAACAAGTGATAACATCGACTTGCCAACAGAATCACTACTCTTCGAATAACAAGAAGAAACAAAATCGAATATTACCCTGTCCGAGTGAGATAACATGTTGCACCCTTGATATCCAATATTCGGAATTCCCCGAAATATAGCTTACTCAGATAATCCTTTGTCAGATGTTGAAGAACCGGGGCAGCAAGAGGACCCTGTAAGAGAAAGAAACATATGATTGTTCAAATGCTACAGTCTCAATAACCAGCAAATCCGTGCTAGCTGACCAACAAGCACTGCAACATTTGCCGTGACAACAACTCAAGAAAGTAAGAAAAGTATACATGTTTGATTCGACAATCACCGGCAAATTGATTGAAGCAAAATGACTAGAGACGTAAATTTCGAAGGGTCTAGCGATTAACCTGGAGAGCCAGAAGAGATCTCTCATCATGGATGTGCCACGAGACATCCCCACCTTTGGCCTTGAATGCCTTCATATGCTCTTCAATGTGAGCCAGATCCTTGTCCCTGCACCCTGCATTCACAACCAGGTATATATGATCATCCTTCACTTTGGTAATCACGGAATCGTCGATCGCCCCTCCCTTCTCATTTGTAAAGACAGTTAGACTTCCGGTTCCGGGGGCAAGGCCAGCAACGTCAGCAATGACAAGCTTTTCAAGGAATGGAACACAGTCCTTTCCCTTAAGGCTCAGCCCACACATATGGGAGACATCAAAGAGTCCACCATTCATCCTGCAATTAACGGTCGAGTCCTTGTACTGAATGGGCATGCTCCATCCGGCGAACGGGACCATCTTCCCACCATTAGCAACATGGAAATCATAAAGAACAGTCCTTTTCAGATCAGCCTCAGAAGCAAAGTACCGACATGCTACGACCTTCTTGTCAGCCTGAGCAAGACGACGGGTAATCGATTGCCCGAGTTGCCAAAGACTTCCCCTCATCTTCTAAAGCTGAAATATCGGATGAACGAGTAAAAATTTTCAGAAACAAGACAACATTATATACTAAGAACAACATTCACTTGCCACTACAAAAACTGAGTTCAACAACACTACGAATTCAAGGAAAGTTATGCCAAAACAAATGACTATATCGACAGCAATACTAAACGAAATCCTTCTCGGAGCATTCGAATTCGAAGGGGGATATGATTTTAACAGTATTGAGCCTATATGGGGTTCAACAACACAGAATCTAATGAATCGATGTTACAAATCCACACCAAATGGATTTCTTGACAGATGATAATCCAATACACGATCTAATATCACTAAATCAGCATTGAAGCATCAAATAGAGATTAGAGACATTCAAAACAAAAAACCCGACCATATACGATGAGATCCACGACATTATAATCACAGTTTTTGAGATGCAAATGATCGAAACAGAAAAAGGGTATTTAACAAATCAAGCAAAGAAACCAATGCTATCACGGTCATCAAAATCTCAATAAAAGAGTGAAAAAGGCTTACAAAGAACCCTTCTTTGCGTTCTTCAAAAAGAGAGCAAATTTCAGAGAGCACAAAAGAGCATTACTCTGCCAACTCTGGGCCAAAAGAAATTTATATATTATATAAAATATTATTTTGGGTATTTAAAGAAAGAAAAAAAAAACAATGAAGAAATGGTTGGTGGCAATGGAGTGGGTGGAGGAGACCAAATCCTCAGCGAGTGGAGAATGGTGATCAAAGGGCTTTTAGAGCTATTTCATTTTCACCGCTCTCTTTCTCTTCATGTCTTAATCTAACGGCTGTCATTACAAGGAATCTAATGTATGTTTCTGATTTCGTCCGAGGTTTAAAATAGTGTCTGATTACCCATAACAAGTTGGTGAGGAGAAGTCATTATTTAAAACTCGAAATCTGACATTATAAATAAAAAAAAAATTGTATTAAAATATCACCTCATATATCTTTATCGACCAATATGTCAATACATATGGTTAAAAAAAATGTCTGAAGCCAACAAGGTCTAATCTAAATTGGTCTGTAACGGAACTGAAGTCTAGAAACGAATACATGGGATTAGAATCTCAGATGGGGGACCCATGTTGAGAGCACTATGAGTTGGTGAGATATGGGTTGGTGGGTTTATTTTACTACCTATTTCCTTGTCAGTTTCAATGAAAATGCTTAGTATTTCGTTTGTTTGTTTGTTTCCAGAGAAAATGTAATTCATTGAAAATGTTATAGGACACTGCCTCAACATTCGAAAAGTTTTATGCGATGGATTTCTCGAAAATTTTGATGAAAATGCAAATACAGGAGACCTGGAAAGCTCAGTTGCTATTTATTCTACACCAAGAAAATGTTTTGTCATATCCAGGCTATTTAGTAGACTGTTTGTTTGTATGGTCTCCTTATATATCGAGCAACAGTCTTCGTGGATCCTCCACGACATCTTTAATGCGACGCAGGAAGTATACTGCTTCCCTTCCATCAATCAGCCGATGGTCGTATGTCAGCGCGATGTACATCATTGGCCTCGGAACAACTTCTCCGCCGACAACCATTGGACGGCTTACTATGGAGTGCATTCCCGGAATAGCCGACTGATAAAGTCAGAACAAACAACTGTTCGTAAATACAAGAACTTGGAAGAAACATGAATCTGGCATATACGATCATGGATAGAATGCCATGTATGTGCAGTAAAACATGCATCTCACCTGCGGAGGGTTAATAATTGGAGTACTTAAGAGGCTTCCGTAAACACCACCATTGGATATCGTGAATGAGCCTCCAGCCATCTCATCAATAGATAAAGACCCATCATTTGCCTTCTTAGCAAGGGTGTTTATCCCTTTTTCGATTTCGGCAAAGTTCATTCTGTCAGCATTTCGGATTACTGGAACTACAAGGCCCTGCAAAGGCAAGTCGAACAAACATTTTTGACAAAAAAGGTGGTGCAGAGTGCAGGCAGAGAATATCGAAAGCAACAATAGTTTTGTTTTTGTATTTTTCATGTCCGTTTTACGGTCCATGTAAACTATAAGTAACACGGTCATGCAAATCCACAAAAACTGGATGTAAGAAAATTGGTACAGAAACAAAATCCCAACTATTGTGAAAGCACTTAACATAGTGTGATAGAAACTGTGACAGACCTTTGGGGTACTAACAGCAACACTGATATCGACATAATCTCTATATATTATGTCATCCCCATCAATTACAGCATTGACAATCGGTTGATTCTGAAGCGCGCTAACAGTAGCCTGAAAGGAGATACAATGATTTGAATGAAGATTTTATAAAGTACACAGACACAAACACACATAAGCATCTTTTGGTGAATGTTACCTTTACAAATCCTGACATAAGTCCTAACTTTACTCCATGTTTCTCGAAAAAGGCATCCTTATAGTCGGAACGGAGCTTCATCAAACTGGTCCTGGAATTGTATATCAAAGTAGAGGGGCAAATGAGCAAAAACCAAGTCGAATATCCCAATAAAAAGATGCGTATCCATTTCAAAACATGACCAAAAGATTAATCCAAGATAAACAGCATAAATTCTGTCTGTTGAATCATAAGGACCGAAAGAATAAAAAGGTTAGCGAAAGAGAAGAGAAGCAATTCACATCCTCCAACATTACTATAAGAAGGGGTGGTAGTTACATATCAACTTCATTGAATATCGTCAACATTGCGAAAGTGTTCTGAGAGTCCTTCAAACGAGTTGCAACACGCTTTCTAAGTCTAGTCATAGGAACCTGAAATCACAGAAATCAAATTGCAGTAACAGCAAAAAGAAGAAAAAAAAGTTAATAAAAACGATTATACACTTACTCTTCTCTCCCTTTCTTTGGGAGGAAGTTGGGGTTCCTTAGCTGAAGGTTTGGAAGGACGCAGAGAAGGTGCTTTAGGCTTTTCTTTGCTGGGTGGAGTTTCTTCTTTAGGCTTCTCTGTCTCTACTTTCTTTGTTGTTGCAGGAGAAATCTCGGAAGCCCCCCTGCCAGACTTTTCTTCTGATGGAGCAACATGAGTTACGCCACCGGATTTCGAAATGACAGCTATCTTCGTACCTGGCTCCACGGTGTCACCTACTTTGGCCACCAACTGAAAACAGATAAACATCAGTTTAAGATCATATTAAATATTAACTTTTTCTGAAAACAGACGAGCTTATAATCTATCTGGTATTTACCTGTTCAATTACACCAGCTTCAGGACTGCTCACGTCAATCGTCACCTATTCGTATCATATAAGGGGAAAAGTATTAATTATGCAAAATAGAGAAGAAAAATATTATTTGCGGTTGACACAGACTAAGTAATGGCCAAATAGAAACCAGCTAATAAATACATTATCGGTTTCTATTTGTGCATTCGGTTCATCTACTTCAACACGATCACCAGGTTCTGCTCCCTAATCACAAAATATAAGATGCATTAGTGTTTTCACATGCATCTATCCAAGATGCCTAAATTTCATTCAGAAGGATCTGCGCATAATGTGCATGATTTGAAACAAAATATAGTTTGTTGATGGTGAAAAGAATTAATAACGAAAAAGAAGTTCAATGATAGCAACTTGCAAAACATACGCTTCAAAAAGTTCGATAGAGTGCCATCGCTGATGGATTCCCCCATGAACGGAACAACAGCATCAACAAGTTCACCTTCATAGCCAAGCAGGAGCATTTGAATTGAGGATCAGATCATAAACTGAATTTTGAAAAGAAGAAAAAAAGAAATAACAGAAGAATCACGAGAATGTGTTACCAGTATCCGAGGAAAATGACCTAGTGTGGACAAATATCGGAGGATATCTTTGAACAAATGAAATAACTTCCCTGTAAATAACAGAAACATGTCATTCTTTTAGAAAAAAGGACAAAATTTGATATGGTAGTATATACTTGTAATATTTCACAGTGAAACTTCTGTACACTTAGTTCAACCTTAAAATCCACACAGAAGAAGCAAATCTTCAACTCAAAATACCATAACCAAAACTGGAAATTTTTTTGAGCTACAAAAACTAAAGACAAATGAAAGGCAAAAGCAATGAAAACAAACCTTAGAGGCTTAGAGCCAACTGGAAACCCTGTAAACACATGAACACAGATAAATGAAAGGAGCATAGAAAAATATTTGTTTTACAAGGAAAATGGTGGAATTGTTCAATTTCCAATTACCTAGGGAACCCACAATCCCAGAAACTTGAGATAACCCTTTTCTGGTAACTAAAGTCATAGCATAGGCATATAAAAGCATAAACAAACTAAATAAAGAACTCATAAATGGAAATGATTTCATAGCAGATTCAAGCCTGGTAATGTGAAACAAAACATACTAATAATCAACAGTGCTTGCATTGAAGCTGTAACATCGCAAAGGTTGAGCATTTCGAAACGATTGGCCTAAAACCTGAGCAAAGAACCACAAAATTTTAATAAAAATTGTAAGTATAAATACATAAAATCTCAGAGAAAGCAATTAAACTTACTGAAGAAGAAGCAACCCTTCGTCTTGAAACGCCCCACATGATTTCCTTCTTTAATCACAACCCCTAAACAACAAAATCAATCAAAATCTGGGATTTATGTATACAAAAAATGAAGAACAACAAAAAGGGAAAATGACCCAAAGTATGAAAACCTGTGTTTAACAAGGCTGATGATTCGGCACAGCAAAAGAAAGAAAGGAAAAGGGTTTGGGTATGGCCTAAAAGAGAAAAGCTTCTCAATAAGTATGGAATGGAGAGAGAGGGTTTAAAGAGTATCATTTTATGGTGACTTTTCTTTCTCCATAATTAATCCGGTAGATCTTCCCTTTTTAACTTGAGATTTTATTAACTTTTTCTCCATTGATCAGTGATTAACAAGTTTTTGCCTTTACTTACTCTGAAAGTGGCCATACTTAGAAGATGGTAATTCGTTTCTTTAATGGAATGACAATATTGATGAATTATTGGGTCCCGGAAACAAGTAAGATATTACCGGAACATGGGAGAGACCATGTTGTCTTGTCTTCGGACAAATATTCAAGAAACCATTCATGTACATCAAATGGCAAATGGGTTGGGTTTATGTGAATTTTCAGACCATGTTGATTGTATTCGACAATATTTTTTTGGTAAATTATGTAAATTATAGTTAAATTTTATTCTTAAATTTATTTAAATCATTAAAGTTTCAAAATATTCAATTTATTTATTAAAATTTAGACATTAAACTACCGTTTTATTTTCGTTTATCGGTATCAAATTTCACTCGTCGTTTCGTCTCGCCTTTAAGTCTGAATCTGGCTTTTATTTTGTCGGGAGTGTTCCAAAATTCACAAATCGAGAAAATTTTTTTAGTTTCTTTCTCGTCGATCTCTCTCCTCTGTCGTCAGATAGAACTTATTTCTCAGTATATTGTTTCTATCGTGCCGATGAAGCTTTTCATCGTTCAGATATTGTAAAAATTCTTTCGTTCTAGGTAAATAGACGATGTTAAAAATTAGCGAAAGAGTGACAAGAACGTTCAATGTCTAAACATCAGTGAGTAAATTAAACGTTTTAAAATTTTAGTGACCAAAATAAGTTTGAGAAAAGAACTCAGTGATAATTTATGTAATTTATCCATATTTTTTTACACAAATATTCTTATAATATTTAATAAATATTTAAGAATCATACATATACCCCAAATATGGTAAATGGGTGGGTTTATGTTAATATTATTAGGTAAAATATATCATAGGTCATTTTCCTGTTTTACTATTAGTGGATTATATTAGTTGATAGCTGATTAAATTATCTGATTTAACTAGCGGGTTATATTAACTGATTGTATAAAATTTTTTGGTAAAATTAACTGATAACTTATATTATTTGGTTATTTGAACAAACAAAATAACATATAAGGACATGATTATATTTAATATTTTTTGAATATCAATATTTTGTATCTATTAATATTAATTACATTATAAAAATTAATTTTTTGATATAATATTACTAAATATATTTGAAGGGTGTATATATTAATTTTTTATTTATAAAATTATCTTAATACAATTTTATTAGTTACTAAATATATATATATAATTTCTTATTAAATTGTTTTTTTTTAATTTTATTAGTTATTTAGTTTAGGTTATTTAGAGAAACTTTTTTGTAACTATTAAGGACAAAAAAATCTTTACAACTATATTATTTAATCATCTAGCCCAAAAAACTAGTAAAAATAATTTTTTCAATTTGATAGGTTTCATCCTAATTCATTGTTACAATTTTATTTTAACTCAAAAAGCTATTTATCGATTTTAATCTTATTTAAGTATGATAATTATTTGATACATTGCGCCTCAATTTTAGGGTTTAATGACTCAATTTAGGGTATAGGGGTTAGGGGTTTAATTTTAGTAGTTTATAATTTAGTGACTGTGAATAGAATTTAGGGTTTATAAGTTAAAATCTAAATCCTCAACATATTAACCTAAAACCTAAACCCTAAATTTTAACCTTAACCCCTAAATTCTAACTATTACCCCTAAATTTTAACCCTTACACCTAAACCCCTAAATCCTACACCCAAAATTGAGCCCCTAAACCAAAAAATAAGGCAATAACATTCGGTTATTAGACATTAACATTCGTATCTCCCAACTACACTAGAGAACTAGCAAATCAAGAGAAATATAAAACCAAGTAAGCTTAATAATAATCTCCAATGGAGTTGAACCATCTACAAGCAAATCAAGAGTTGTCTTCTCCAAAACTAAAATATGAAAAACACCATGGGAGAAATAAGGTCCATGGAGAGGCCCCCTATAATGCCACAAATAAGCTTTCAACACCATGGTGTATTTGAGAAAGAAGGGTCTAGAGGTCAGTGACGGAGGTGTAATTGCCCTTCCCCACCCCTAATAATTTTTTTTCAGCTTTGTTTTTTTATATAAGTTTCCTTACAAATTAATTTATTTTTGAATTTTTTCCTCATATACATTTATATTTTACCTTCTCAAATTCTGAATTTGTTCCTACTAGAGGTTTCCCGAACATGGTAGAAAGTTCTAGAACTTGACGGTAGAGTATGGATGAGATGAGCCCAAAAGAGTAAGGGAGAGTCTGGAAGCCTACGAAAGGGACTAAAAGCTCTAGAAGACTTGCATTCTTGAGATATGTATAGACTTGTATAGAGGCTTTTTAAAGATATGATCTTGATATCTATTTGAGTGAATTGTAACCGTTAGATCAAGAAGGGATTGGCTTATAACTATGAGATACCCTATTTGCATTTTTTTAAGTTGAACAATAACACTTCCACTAGCATTCTCCTAATGAATGTAACTGAATAAACTAAGTTTGTGAATTGTTGCTAAAGTTTTATAAGAATCGATTAGTTTATTGAATAGCCATTATAAGATTGTTTGTTGTTGCACAAATAGTATTACAATATATTTATTCATTACGAAGAAAGTACATAAGTTTTAAACTATGCTTTTCATCTAATATCTATATTTTCTTATCACTTTCTTGATAAACAAACATAGATACATGTATCTAATTTTTTTTATATAAATTTGTCATTTTAAAATAAAAAATATTTAATAATATATTTTGTTGTCTAGATAAATCTAGGGTAAAGTACACAAACAATCACTAAATTATCTCTAAAAATATAAAATTATCATCAAACTTTTAAATGTTACACAACGAGCATTAAACTTTAATTTTTGTTACAAAATGGTCACTGAGCCATTAACTGTCGTTAATTGGGTGACGTGACAGTTACAGAAATTTGAATTATATAATATTTAATCCTCTATATTGACACATTTAATCAATTTATTCCTAATTTAACCCTTATTATTGATGTTTAAATTGATTGAATGTGTAAATATTGATGATTAAATATGTTATTATACAGATTTTCATAACTACCGCGTCTCCCAATGAACGACAATTAATGGCCCAGTGATCATTTTGTATTAAAAACTAAAGTTTAATGACCATTATGTAATTTTTGAAAGTTTAGTGACTATTTTGTATTTTTAGGGATAGTTTAGTGATTATTTGTGTACTTTTCCCATAAATCTAATATATAAATTTCAATTACGGCGTTCATGATAACATTTGTAAATTTACTGAGGCAACTACGGATATTGATAAGTAGCATTTTAGAATTATATCACTAAACACATATCTGATTCAAACTACCAATGTCTTAAAAGAGAAGACGAGATACTTATATGAGTAATTTAGATAAAAAAAAAATTGGTGTGTGAAACTATATTAGATCTAAGATTAATATTAACAAACAAAAGTATTAGCGTTAATACTATGAACCGATTGAATATTGTAATTAATCTTTATCACCGTATGCAATAAAGAGAAAAATATCAGAAATGAGAATGAACGTACATTTCAAGTCTTACAAGATTAGACGCAACTTGAATTTTAATATTAAAAAAAATTGGTGTATTATTTATTTGAATTTTGGTTGTTGAGATGATATATATCATGCATGAGAAGAGGCGAGGTTATTAATCTCACATCGAAAAGGAAAATGGAAGTCTTGAAATATAAATACGGTGGCGCTGCACATCCTATCAGACATGTCTTTTGAGAAGAGGATAATGACCCCGTGACAAGTGGTATCAGAGCGATCCTTTGACTGCTCGATTTTACGCCGACACGAGAGCGGAAGCTCGTGACGAGGGCGTCACGAGGTTGAGTAGGGAAAACGTCACGCCTGAGAAGAGGCGAGGTCATTAATCTCACATCAAAAAAAATGAAGTCTTGAGATATAAATATGATGACGCTGTACATCCTATCAAACATATTTTTTGGGAAGAGGGCAGTAGTCCCGTGACCTATATCGCAAGCTATTTTTGATCTGTCGCAAGTGTTTGAAGGAACGAGTGAATTATTGTACGTGGCGTAAAACCTGTGTATAAATGAGTTATTGGAAATTTTTTTTGATAGTGACAATTTCTTTTGCGTTTAGGTGTATGAATTTTATGTTGTTGAGTACTCCAATATTTTACTCCTTAATTATTTAAATAAAAAAATTTGGCTGAAAATTTTTATTTAATTATTTGTACTTGAGTTTAAGTTCAGGTTTGAATTCCATACCTCAAAGCTCAATTAGATAATAATCGAGTTGAATTCGATTTTCATTTTCTTGTGAACATAGAGAAAAAATAATCTCGCAGTCCGGACTTTGACTAGAAAAAAACATTTATACATTATTTTTCTCCATAAAAACATTTCACATGCTTTTATAGACCAACAATTACAATAGTTTCGATGAAGTTTAATATTATTGGCATGAAAATGTTAGGATTTTGCAGGGTTTTAAAATCCCAGAATGGTCTTGAATCCACAAAGAATGAATTAATTTATAGTATAACCACCCCAATAATTTGACTAAATTATAATTAAAAATGCTTAACTATGGGTTAGATATGGTTTACGATTCTTCAGTCTACAGTTTTTGGCATTTTTAGGAGATAGTGGTAAATATATGAATACTCTTTTAAAAAAATTCGGTTATAAGAGGAGAAATTCATTAACGTCGAAAAAATGAACATAAAAATATTCCGACCGAAACAAAATAGAATTTGGATGACAACTTCTAACAAGCATTTTGAGAATAGAATTATCTAGCATTAGAAATGCTGACAAGTTATGCAAGAGCTAAGACAAAAGCACAACCTTGGTTTGGTCTCAATGCTGTTGTCTGTTTGAAGATATATTACTCGTTATTGCCGTTGAAAGTCAGCAAATTATGCCCTCTGCAGGTGCCTTGAACCGACCATTGGATCTTGTTCATACCTTCAAGTTTCAACGACCACACCAACATGTATATATATATATATATGTATATATAATTCCTCTTCAAATCCAATGCACTTTAGTTATACCTTTCGGATTGAGAAGCCAAAGCAACAGCCATGGCAGTCCTTGAAGTTTCAAGCAGCCTATTGTTTTCAAAGACTGGATTGAGGTGGACTCTTACCGTACCAAAGGTCCACCTCAGTCCAGTCTCTCTTCCAAAGCTCTCTAGCAGAGATTTGGCCAAGGAACTCGAAACGAGAACCCGTTATCCGATTGCTAGACATACCACAAAGTCATCTGATCCTCAGGTGATTCCCAAGCTTTATGCAATCATGGAGGCTGTTGCGGATAGGGTCGAGATGCATAACAACATAGGAGAGCAGCGTGATAATTGGAACCGACTCCTTTCGACTTCCATCAACGCCATAACCTTAACCGGTGCCACCATGGCCGGGCTAGCCGCCACGGTTGCAGAAGGGGCACCTTGTATGGCACTCAAGCTATCTTCCACCGTGCTTTACATCGCGGCGACGGGGTTGTTGTTGGTCATGAACAAGAATCAACCATCCCAACTTGCAGAAGAACAGAGAAATGCCGCGAGATTGTTCAAGCAGCTTTATTTCCGAATTCAAACAACGTTGTCTCTCGGCAAACCGGACATCAATGATGTTAATGAGGCAATGGAGAAAGTTCTAGCACTTGACAAGGCATATCCACTTCCATTAATGGGTTCTATGCTCGAAAAATTCCCATCGGAAGTTGAACCAGCAAGGTGGTGGCCAAAACAAAGGCAAAAGCAAGTGTTTCCTGGGGAAAATACAGAGGGAAACAATGGCTGGAACAGGAAATTAGAGGAAGAAATGAAGCAAATTGCTGGAGTTTTGAAGAAGAAAGATTTTGCTGAGTACATTGATTTGGGTAACAAGGCACTGAGACTTAATAAAATGTTGGCAATATCTGGTCCCTTATTGACCCTTTTAGGGGCATTGGGGTCTTCCTGTGTGGGCATTACTCATTGTTCGTGGCCCGTGATGATAGGAGTCGTAGCAGGCGTGATGGCTACGGTAGTGAACTCGGTGGAACATGGCGGCCAAGTCGGGATGGTGTTCGAAATGTACCGGGGGAATGCCGGATTCTTTAAGCTGATTGAAGAGACCATAATGTCAAATGTGAGTGAGAAAGATGTTGGGAGAAGAGAAAATGGAGAAATCCTTGAAATGAAGCTGGCTTTGCAGTTAGGAAGGAGTTTATCAGAACTTAAGCAACTTGCAGCCATTGCAGAAAGTACTGAAGAATCTGCAAGCAAACTATTTTGATTGATAATTTGATATATAAGCTTAATTAGACATATATAGTTCTTGTATATATATATATATATATATAATCTTAGTTTCAAACTTGATATCCTCTTATATTTTTTTATCAAATTGATTGATCCAAGTATATTATCAAAAGAACAACTCTGTTATTACTAACGATGACGATCTAAGTGGTAAGCAGATTGATATTGCTTAAACATGTTTCGAGTTTGAAACGTTGTGTATACAAAAAATCCCATTTAGAATCTCACCCACTAAAACCAGGTCTGCGACACGGGTCGGTCTGAATTAATCAACAAGAAACCCTGAAAACCGGAAGGGCAACTAATAAAAAAACAACTCTGTCATTAACATTTTAATATCCCAAGAACTATTTTATTCGTTTGGTCCATGACCATTCTAATTGTAATGCACATTATCCAATCAATTTTTTTCGTAGCAAAAAAAGTTACGTAATACTATAAAAACGTGACACGTGACACATGACATGTATTCGATATGCAAAAATTAAAAGATTCATTAAATATTCTTCAAATTTCTCAAATTTTCAAAAAACTTTCTAATGTTTATTAAAACTTGACAATTTATTTTTATTTCTAAGATTTTTTTGAATTTAGAATATATCGTGTCCCACTTGCTACGTTCATAAAATATTACGCGACTTCTTTTAACGTAAAATGATTAGAATAACATGCATCATAATTGAAAATTTTATGGATTAAATTGAATTGTTTTTTTTTCAAATACCAAAATAATAATGAGTACAACTTCAAAACTTAATTACCATTTAACCCTTATTAATTTGACTCTTGCAAAGAGATTAGAGCCGTCAAACAAATCAGATATATATAATATTTATATGCTTATGTGGTTTTTTATTAAAAAATATTTTTTAACCATTTATTAACTTGACATTCTAAAAAATTATATACAAAAATAATATATTTTAAAACTTAGAGAGAACGCATATGGCTAGACGCTTTTACCTACGTGGCAAAGTTTGTATTTTCTCTGGACACATTATTTTTCTTTTTATTCGCATTTTGGTTTTATTTGTCGGATGTATTTTTGTAAGACACGATTAAAATGACATATTTTAAAAAAATGTGACCAATGTAATGAACATTTGCCTTATAAAACACTGAAAGAGTATTAATTCTGCTAATAATTTTCTTTAAATACAATTTGATAAATAATTAAAAAGAATTATTTTAGAAAAAAAAAACATTCCTATGTTCCAAAATTAATTTTTAAATTGCATCCATATAGTCCATTGCCAACTTTTTTTCCCTTTACTCCTATTAAACATTGGTCTCTATGTATAGTATTTTTTTTATACACGTGTAAAAAAATTACGCAATTTTACATATTTATTATTTAAAAATTAAAATTAAAATCTTTAAATCTTAAATTTTAACTATAAACTTTGTATTTTAAATGTACAAAATAAACACCTAAACTCTAAATTAAATTCTTAACCAAAACAGAATGACATGTGTAATCTGTGTATCGAATAATTTTTCATATGCATGTTTAATCAACCATTTTTTGTGAGATGTGAATACTATTAATGGACCAATTATATGATTTTTTATTTTATTGTATTTTATTTATTTTTATTTTAGGTTATGAGTGTAGTTACCTCCTTTTTGTAACTTTGACTTTTTTAACTTAAAGTCAGACAATTTTATTAATAAATAAAAGAAAAAATTAAATTAGACATTTCCTCTTTGTACCGCAGCAAAACTCTGAAGTTCATTGTAAGAAGAGTCCCCTGGAGAGTTGTCAAAATATGAACTAAATAAAATCTCCAATAGAAAAATGTAAATACCTTTTACGTCGATTCCATAGGCTCTGATCTGCTACACAATTCTGATTATATCGGCAAACAACCACAAAAGGGGATCAAGCTATCTAAGACCACCGACAAACCCAAATCAAGAACAAACGTAGTGAGGACACTACACAAGCATCAAGCGGCCGTAAAAATATCCAGAAAAGTGTTATAAGACAGAGACGTGCCATAAGATAGAGACGTGCCATAAAGACAGATAAAAGACTTGCTACAAAGTCAGAGAAAAACAAACACAATAAAATTTGCGAAAAATAGACACATAAAATTTATTAAAAACTAAAAAAATTAAAAAATAAAAATTAAAACAAAATATAAAAATATAGAGGAGATTAAATCAAAGATTAATATTAATATTAATGTCGCCTATCGTCGGTCAAAATAAGATAAAAAATAAAAGCAAAACGACTGAATTGAAAAAACGCTGCTAGAGTTTCTTTGGATTTGAGAGAGAACCAGCGGCGGCTTGTAACTTTGACTTTTTAAAATATTTAGTTTTGATTTTTTTTTGTCTCTTTCATTGATGTTCGGTAACAATTTTTTTAAAAATTAAAAATTATTTTATAGGTCTAATTCGTCACATTATTTATGATCTTAATTAATAAAAATTAATAATTTTATATATATTTTTACGTTATATTTTTAACAAATGAATAATAATTTAATCTTCACTCATATAAAAAGATAATATAAAAAATTAATAAAATTAATGATTTTTATCGTTAGAACTATAAATAATATGGCGAGCCGACCTATGATACGATTTCTCTTTAAGAACATTTATTTTGAAACAAGTATCAATATTGTTTCCATTAATATCACTTCTAGAACAACTGTTAACATCATTTTGTAAGGTTTAAATGAAAAATTGTTCAATCAACTATTTTTTGACCAAATAAAAACTGTTAACATTTATTTTGAAACACATTTGATCCGAGATAATAAATTGTTCTTATTTGGTTCTTGATTTTGTAAGGCTTAAATGAAAAATCAACTCTTAAACTATACATTTTGTTTGTCTTTAGCCCTTAAACTATTTTTTGGTCAAAGTTAGTCTATAAATTATCATTTTTTGTCACTTTAAGTTCAGTAACTATCTAAGTCAAAAAAATTATTTCGGCGAATAAGATGTTGACACACCATAAAGGTTTTTTGACTAAAAGATTGTTTAGGGACTAAAAGGGAAAATGACATAGGTTAGGTATTTATTTTGACAAAAAAATAGTTTAGGGACTTAAAGTGACCATAAATAATAATTTAAAAGCTTATTTTTACCAAAAAAATAGTTTAAGAGCTAAAAGAAAACAAAAGACATAGTTTAAGGGCTGATTTTTTTATTTAAGTCATTTTTGTTATACTAATTTTTAATCATAGGCCTTTGGACTTTATTTTTACGAAATAAGCTTTATTTCATAGGTTTAAGACATAGTTGGCAAATAAACCCTAACTTTAAGGGCCTAAGACTTAAAAGGTCCCAATTTCTAAACAGAAATTCAAAGAAAGAAAGATTTCGAATAAACAAAAGGAGTAAGGGACCTTTTAGAAAATAATTCCAAAACCTTAAAGATCAAAATCAACTTGCTGACGAGAATCGCGGTCCTTCGTCTTCATTATTGAAAAAACTTTTCTGTTTTGTGCTTTACCGTGTTGGGGTTCCATTGTTACTGAAGAAAAAAGCTAGCTTTACGCTCTTAATATTGATCTTTTTTTGTGGGTTTTCAATAAAAGAAACTAAGTTTAAAGATGCTCCAGTTATTGTTCATTGTGATATTCGTAGAGATGGTGGTGATCGTCTCATTATCCTTCAAAACGCCGTTAAGGAAGCTGATATTGGTGATTCTGGATCGGGTCAAGAGGGGAAATGGTCCGGTGGTAGTGAAGACGGTGGCCGGAACGGTGGTCGTTGTGATGTTGTCGTCCGTTTATAGCATGATGTTGATCAAGAAGCGTTGGATGGAGGATGGAAACACTTCTCAGACCGACGAGATTCTCATGGCCAAAAACCTCCTCGAAACTACTCTCATGGGTAATTTGATTATTTCCTACTTCGAATTTCTTGGAAACCTAACCCTATTTTTTCACATATTTGGGATTTTAATGTGTTTTGTGTCATATCATGAGAAATTGTTAATCCATTTCGAAATTGTTATGATTGGGCTTATTGTTTGAACTTTGTTACCAAAAATCGCCAAATCTCCATTGATTTTCGAGTCAATTTGTACAATCTCAATCAGAGAATGCTAGACTAACATACAGTTTTCATTAAGTTATTGAGCAAAACAAGCAATTTACGAACTTCAAAATTTATTTATTTAGGGGTTTTGTGTTTGTATAAACACAAAAACCAAAATGTTTTACATTCTGATAAACTATATTTTGCTACTGCTAAATGAAATGGAAAAGATTGCTCTTTTGAATTACATTTGATAAAAGTGGAGATTTGCATTTCGTTCCTCGTACCGGACCGATTCGTTCTGAAATGAATCCAGGTTCTAAATATCCAGAAATGTATACATTGTTTTTCTTCAAAGATGGTGGAAAAACAGGACAATAATACCTTTTTTTTTGCTTGATATATATATAGCGTACATTACTAGTCTATGACACTGTATTCTATTCATTTCCTTTTGTGGTGTAAAAAATTCATTTCTTATATTGATTTTATGGTTATTTACCTCTCATATTAATTTCCAAAAAGTTGATATTGTAGGCTATGCTGCTCAAACTCTTCATTTTTCTTGATGTATCCGAGTCCGGCATTCGTGCATGACGTATGGATATTAGGATATGACCTCCAAATACATGGAAAAACTTAGAAAAATCTAACTATATTTGTGTCGGATAAATACTAGTACCCGACACTCACACCCGAATTTGAGTAATATAGATTGTAGGGTTCATAATTCAGCTTGAATTTCATTGGGGCTGTCTCCGACTTCCTGTAGGTCTGATAAACTTTTGTGTTTGTAACGGTGGGAAACTTTTTTTGCAGGGGGATTGCTATTCCATGCTTATATTATAGACAAATTACACCATTATATTAAAGAGCTGCGTATAAGAAGGAAGACAATGGAGACTGCCAAGAAACAAGGTCAGGGATTTGAAGATGCAGGTGGCTCGGGCTCGGACAAGGACAAAGTTAGGGCCTTGGAGGAAGAAATAGCCACTCTGAGGGCAAGGGTTAAGCAGTTGGAATCTCACTAGAGCTTGTCACATGCAAGTGGTAAGAAGAATGAAATACCTAAGGAATTTAAGCATCTCTTGCAAATTGGTCCTTTTTGCAGTTTCATTAGTTTTTTTTAATAAAGTGCTGCGGGAGTCTTGTAATGAACTTTGATGGTTACAGTTTAGTTTCAGTTCATGAATTGTGTCAAACAGAGAAATATCCAAAGGAAAAAGAAATGGTTTTGAGAAATTAGCTCATTTTCCAGCGTTATTTTTTTATTAGGAATTTTAGCTTGTTGAATGGGGCAATGGATTACTTTTGATCTTTGAACCAAACAAAATGTTTGATACTTGGCCAGTAAAACCGTGAAAATGAACGTCACGTGATGTGCATATTTATAATAGACTTGTTCAAATATGGTTTTCGGAATATGATCTCCAAGGATCTTTTAAATACACGGGGAATCTTTATACCCCTGTTAGACACATGCTTGTATCCGATAACATATTCAAGTTCCGGTGAAGTGGATTTATTTTGGGGCTCGAGCAGCTGATTTCGAATTTGTGCAAAAAGTCAGCATGGGATCATCGGTGTCGCGCAACAGCCGATCAACGTTGGCGGCACTGAGCATCATTAAGCCAAGAAAAACCAAAAGTGACGTTACGGATAACACAAGCATTAACAAGGTTGCAACATGAGATTTCACCTCTCGTGCGAATTGAACGGCAGCCAAGGCAATGAAGGTTAATGGAAACGAGTACGCCCACCATGCAACATGGAATTTCCTCAGATTTCTTGAAAATAAATGGCCTACACACCTTTAAAAACCAAGCACAGTAAAAATCAATGTATATGTATATGTAACGTGGTTTGCTGTGATTTTACCTGAGAAATGAAGAGGAACAGGGAGAAGAAAAACAGCATCTTCGATGTGTTGTCGAAAGCTCCAGAAATGGAGTTCCAAGAGAAACTAGCCATGCTCGGAGCAGCAAAGAACAAGAAGAACGTTGGTCGTAAAATCATCGGAAGGGAATTCCTACCCGACAATCGTTGATAGAGAGTAACAAAGAGTACTAAATAGTGAACTATACCAAGTGACCATATAAAAACAGCACTCTCTTTCCACCCCATCTCCGCCACAGCTCGAGCGGCGACCATGTTCCCTATCACCGATATCTGACTCGTAGGGTTCGCCATTACCGACAGAAACCGTTTCTCGGTCGTGAACCACTGTCCATATATTTTAATATCAAGCACTGCCAAAGGAACAATAAAGGTCCAACAGAGAATCAGATAGAGAATGCTGGTATTCGGAAGGAGAACCGGTGCAGATTGGAGCAAAACAAGCCATGAAATCCAAGGAGCATACAGATAGTTACTCCGATATGGTGCAAGAACTCGGCCTTAACCAAGTGAAAGTGAAAGTAACACCGGAGAACGTACACGAAAGACAGCGAAAACTGTGTTAAAACAGCCAGACACCATAGCAGCAAACAAACCATAGATGATACCTTGCTGAAAACATGCAAAAAAACCATCTGGTTGGGTCAGAATCTTCCATAACAAAGCTTGGCTTCCGAGAGAAAGGCTTATCCTAAAATAACCGGCGTGGATCCTTGTTAACATATCCGAACATGAAGGAGAAGGCTCCTCCCTAACTTCATTGGTCGAAACACCATTGTTGTTCTTCTCGGAGTCGCCGATACTGTCGATGGAAGGTTCGATTATGACCTGAATTGATGATTTGCATTCTATTTCTCCCATCATTAAACTGTGGGTACTTTACATAGATGGTGGAAACTAACAACATAAGACTATGAAGAATGATAATTTGAAAAATGGTAGTGTGTGATTCAAGAATATGTTTTGAACGATGCTAGGTTTTGAATGGTGGAAATTCCTTGTACCTTTCCATGAACCGGGCTTTATATAATGAAATACAATGCCTAGTCTCATATTCTAACTCGCCCTTAAAAGAATATTGAAAACTTTTTTTAATATAAAAATATTAAAAACTTAAATATGTTTGATTATACATTCTCCTATACATTGTACCAATAATAATGTCAATAGACTATACTTTTTTTTATTAAATAGTGAAGTATTACATTTTCATGCCGGGATTTGAACTCATACAAGATGAGACAAGATGATCATCCTTATCCACTCTCTTGTACTATACTTACCGATATGACAATACCGGTATATGACAATACCGGTATATTTTAGTGCACCATTTCGAGTATATTGTTATTTTTATAGTATTTCTCATGTATTATTATATGGGTATTATTTGATACACTGTCAGTATAAAAAAATTTATATAAGCATGCTTATTTCAAACTAAAATCTAAATTTTTAACCCTACAACTCTAACTCCAAACCTTAAACCTTAAATTCTAACCATAAATCCTAAATTTTAAACGCTACCACCTAAACTTTTAACCTTTAAACCCTAACCTTAAACTCCTAAATAACTATTTGTGGAAATTTTATTTTTCACCGTCGGAAACACACCAATTAGATACAAAATTGATATTGATTGAAATAGATGGAAACACACCAAAATTTTAACCAAAACGAAACTTAAACGGTATAATATAGGTTTAAGACCGAAACACGGGTAGGAATAACCGCTCTGAAAATAAATACTCTAAACCCACACCCGACCCGAACACATTCTTTAAAAATCCGACCCGACCCGCACCGAAAATAAATATATTAAACCTGACCCGTCCCTACCTATAGAAAAAAAAATAATTTTAGGGACTTAATTGTAAAAAAATAATTTTAGGGGACTTAATCATAAAAAATATAATTTAAAGGACTAAATTGTAAATAAAAATTTAATTTTAAGGACTTAATTATAAAAAAATATATAAAGAGGGGTATTATTATAAATATCTTTAAAAGTTTTAGAGAAAAATTACACAATTAGTCACGGGTCAGGTCGGGTCGAATATTTTCTACCCTAAACCCGACCCGAGTTCGCCCTTAATAAAAACCCGACCCAAGCTCGATTTTTTCATTAAAAAATCCGACCCGATCGGGTCCGAACCCGACCTAGTCGGGTAAAATGTCCATCCCTAAATAAGGTAGTAACTACCGTGCTCGTAATCCAAACCAGAGATAGGTTTTGCGTGAGTGATGGAACTTCTTATGGTTTGGACGGTTGGTTAAAGACGATGGTGCTGAAATGTAATGTAAACCATATGAAGCACCAGGAGCAGACACAAAGAACGGTGGGGGGGATAGTTTTTGTGTGTTGGAATTGGTATCTTTTGCTTTTAAATTTTGTAAGGTGTAGGCAAAACATCATTAACACTTGAATTGGAAATGTTGTTCGGAATCGGATGGTGTTTCCAAATGAAATTCTACTATATATAGGAAACCGGGATAAAATCAATGGTGGTGAGGAACTGGCAATTTGGCATCTGACATGATTAGAAAATATACTATTATCATGTATATATATAAGTTTGAAAGGTTGAGTCTTTGTTGGGTCTTATTAGAGTAATTTTTTATATATACATGTAAAAAATTTACATCAGTTTCTAATCTTAAATTCTAAGTTATATAGAGTAAACTTTAACTTTTAAACTAATTTTTTAACCCTTAAAATAAAAAGAATTGTATAGCCTAAAGAGTATACAACATGTGTATTTACACATTCAATCAATTTAGTTCTACTTCGGAAAATAATCAAAAAATTAATCATCTTTATTTACTCATTCTATCAATTTAGCTTTTTTTATTTAACCCTCCACTACAACACTGCCTCCCTTGCTCCGGCGATCCTTTATTCAACGACCCTTCAGTCCTACTTTTTTGTTTGTCCGACCAGCTCACACCCTTCGACGCTTATTCTTGCATCTTGCTCACAGAGACCAGACGGAGGGTCGTCGGAATAGGAAGACAGTGCCGAAGTGCAGTGTTAAATAGAAAGGACTGAACTAATTGAATACGCAAGTAAAGAAGACTAAATTTATTGAATTTTTTTGAATTAGGATTAAATTAATTAAATATATAAATATGAATGACTAAATATGTTATTATGCCAATTTTTAATTGCCACGTCAGTACATCAAAATTTTAGCAGCACCAAATTAACTGATTATTTTTTAAATCAATGTATCATTTTGTCACATTTCATTAGTCGAAAGACACAACAAAAAACATCCTCTAATCATGAGACTATTTATGTAATTTACCTTAAGTTTTATTAATATATCAAATAATTTTATAATATAAACCCAATACTTCTTTTCTTATAACTTAATTTTTCAAATTTTCAAACAACATTTTATTTTTATTTAAGAATGTGAGTATAAATTTTAAATTTTCAAACAACATCTTTTTTATTTAAGAACGTGAGTACGATTTTATGCGTTTATGTCACTTTAAGCTTTTTATTGTTTGAATTGTTATAAGAAAAAAATTGATACACAAATTGTATAAACTAAAATTTATACAAGTTGTTAATATTAGAGTTTAAGAGGTTAATTTAAGATTTAGAGTTTATAAGTTTTGTTGTTGTGTTTATTTTTTTAGGATTTAAGGTTAGAGTTTAGAACTTAAGTTTATAATTTAAGATTAGAGATTTAAATTTTAAGAAAGATTGCATAATATTATTTTACACAAGCTTGTGTATCAAAATATAACCCTCGCAACATTCAAATTTATATATATTCTCCCGCAAACATTTTTATAACGTTGACTAATGGTTCAAAATTCATGTATAGTAATCGAAGGAAATGGAACTAATTAAAGTATTAAACGGTCATTGATTAAAAAAACATAACACGATGTTTTTCACAACTTTTCTTAAAAACAAAGCGGCACCAACGGAAATATTTACAACCAACAAAGCATGATTTTTAACGTACTTGGCTGAGAGCACTAATTTCTTCAGCTTTCCACAATTTTTATAAAGTTATACATACATAAACCACGCTATTAGGTTCTGGAATTAAAAAACACAGGTCCGCTGTTGTAGCACCTTTCTATGCTGCTACTGCAAAGCCAACTCTAAGTTTATCAAAATCGAACACGGTGTGGTAGCGACCCATGAAGACATCTCCCAAAATCCTGCATTAAACACAAGAGTAATGATTTTGAGGCGAGATGATTCACATCCAAAAAGGACAGGGGATAGAACTTGAAAAATAAGTAGAAATGCACATGTTGGACACCGTGTCCGATATGTATGTCCAATGAACTTGCTTAAGATAAGAATGTAAGGCAAGCTATAATACCAGAGAGGTCCACGAGGAGGAGGAACATCCAACGCAGTAAAACCACTGATGCATTGAGCTTGAGAACCTTCACCAACCTTGAGGATGTACTGGATTACATAACCCCAAAAATTGACGTCAGAACAATGTGTTTTCAGTCTTTCATGAACATTATACGAGTAGATACAAGGGCCATTCCCAGGCTATGAAAACTAAAGAACAATAATCCAACCAGAAAATAAAGGATAGACAGTAGTACCTCTTCCGGGGCAAGCTTAAAAACTTTGCCACCAATAGTGAAGTAAACAGGAGGCATGGAAGAAATGCTTTTGCAGTCAACAGCAGATTCTCCCATTGGGTTTGGCATCCGATCGCAAAGCTGCAAAAGTATCAAATTTACAAATCGGCATTGGGAAGAATGTAATAAAACATTGTAAATCGAGTATCAGTCTATATCACATCTCACCTGGTTGACATAGTTCAAGATGGAGTCTTGAGTCTGATTATCCATCAGTTGGTTCTGCATCCACACAACTGCCATTTCACAAGCAGGGCACATAGCGCTGTGAAGAATTCCAGATGATCTGCCATTGCTCTCATCTGCCACATTCTCGATGCCCATGCTATACAAACACATGTGAGCACCATTAGTTGACCACTTCAATAGTCATTCTATTTTCGAATGAAGTGGAGAAAATAGAAACAATGTAATTTAGTGAAAACAAACACATAGATTAAACGGAACCTCACCTAACACCACGAGTACCATCAAAAGCACACAATCCAATTTTGGAGCAGATTTTAACGGGTTGTGCCTGTTGGAAATAACAGGGAAAAACCAATTACTAGGTTGAAATAGTAGTAGAGAGACAATCTTGCAACTGATGTTACCACAAATGAATACAAACTAGCAACTTTATAGGTAAATGTAATAGAGTAAAACTAGCATTCACCCCAGCCACAAGTAAATCGATGATGGTTTGCCCATATTGTTGAACCACTGCCTTGCACTCCTGGCTAGCTACTCCAGCGGCTCCAATTGCTTGGTTTATCATGGTAATCACAGTCTGCATCAAGGCAAACAAACAATCAGAAATGAAATTAATAACCAGGTTAGCAAGTAACACAAACCTACAGGACTTGGTCAAAAAAAGTGGCACAATTAAATAGCTGGAATAACAAGATCAACAAGGAAGCATTAGAACTTACTGTTGGACCTGCCAGCAAGGAAGTTCCAGAATCTGCAATTGCTGCACAACCGCCAGCACAATATCCTGAACATCATAAACTAAATCAGAAACACAAAGATTTATTACAAAGTCATGTTTTTGCTTCAAAGAAAGTAATTAAAGATCCCATTTTTCAAGTACACCAGGGATTACAAGGTACATACCAGTCGGTTTGTCACCAATAAGAACATCGCCCATGTCAAACTATAACAAAAAGGAAAGATAATTACGCAAAATGCAAAAGAATGAAGTGTATATATATATATATATATATATATATATATATATATAGAAAGCATTTATGGGGCACATAATAATTTAAGTTTGAAAGGTCGACCTGCCAATAGCCTTTTTGTGTTACGGGGACATATGTGTGCTTGCCCTTGTAGTGGTTTGGATCAGCCCCACCAAACACAATTTCACCACCCACTTCTCCCTCTATATTGCGGTTAAGCCAAAATGAAAATACCTGGTCCTTGATAAGACCTTGTTTGACCATGTTGTACCTGTAAGATAACTGGTTAGTGCGAAGCTCTTAAATATCCAGAAACATCCCAACAGAAACTGAAATAAAAATCAAAATGCAAACATACCACACTGGGACAGCATCCCCAACTGAAATCTCCTTAAACCCAAGTCCTAATATCCCATCAAATTTGGCCGCCAAAAATGTAACACCTGGCTCCTTAGTAGCTTCTATAAATTCCTGATAATTGAAATAGATCACCAGTTACCTAATTCAAACTTTCAAACAACTAGATCAAACAGGATGAGAAGATTAACTCCACATAGGAACTTACTTGATTTTTCACAACCAAGTTGCCAACTTGAACATTGTCATTACTAAAGAAACCAGAAATAGCTCCAGTACCATATTGAATAGAAGCAGATTTCCCTGCATCAAATATAATAATAGAACTTCCAGATTATTTTAGCATCCATGGGATAAATACACACCGTAATGCAATATACCAAGTAAGCCTATAAGAATACTAATACAAAAAGAATTCATAGCTTATAATTTTGATAATATTAGCCTCTTGGGGACTGTGGGTGCCATGGCCCCGCAAAAAAATTAAATTGAGAAAATTTTATTTTAAACCCTTCAGAAAATATATAATTTATTGTTGCCCCCTAAATTTAGAAAATTTTAAATGGCCCCTCAACAAATAATGTTTAGTTCCGCCCCTGGTTATATGTTGGAGAAAACCATCTTTCTACTTAAGTTTGTTCTACCCCAACAAGGACCAAATACAGAAACAACAGACTGAATGGACAATCATGATCAATACCTATCACTAACCAATCCGATAGTATTAGTGACGGCCATAATCATTTTTGAAAAAAATAAATAAAAATTTCACAATTATCAAAGTAATATCAGGAAGAAACAACTTAAAATTTGTTCTGAATTCTGATGTCATTAATATCAGGAAGAAACAAGTTTCAGAAACAATTACGAGAGAAGTAGAAAGAGCATAAGACATACCATTCTTCTTGTAAGTACTCGAGTCACCTGACTTGTACTTGGAATGGAAGTAACATGCAACCTACACCAAAATGTAACATGAATCATGTTCCCTAAAACACATTTGCTTTCACAATTATCAAGGCCAAAAGTTGTATTCCCCTTGCAATCAAAGTAAACATAAATGTAGGGGCTCACAGAGAAATAACACTTAGCCGATGGTACCCACAAATTTGAGCTTCCTGTGTCAAAGACCACAGTGAACTTTTGCGGTGGTGTTCCAACACCGATCTCACCATAGTACTGAGCATCCATGTAGTTCTTCAGTGCAACAATATCAGTTTCCTCAGAGTCTCCGAGATCATTAGGGAAGCGATACTTTTTAGCAATAGATGCTCTAAGAGCCTCTCGATCCTTGGAGTCAAGCTGGCCAGCAAGCCGGTTGTTTGGATCCATTTTCAGTTTTTTCAGCCCGATTCTAACCAGTCCATCATCGGATGCAAATACCACAGAAAACAACAGGGATGAGATGAGCAGGGACAGAACAATCCCTTTAACAGTGATTCCCATAATGACCTACAATCCCACATTCACCACTGCATTTTTAGAATAACATATAGAACAACAAAGAAAAGATACATGCTATATGCATGCAGGAAGGAATCTAACATCAACACCATCTACAATTCCTAAAGACACGTTAATACCTTCAGGTTTGGTCTGCTTTCATTAGTTTCCCAAAAGGAGTCTCATTTTCAATTTTAAACAGATAAGCTAATTTAAAAATAAGATAAAACAGAGGTCGAGAACAACAATGCAATCCTTAACAAGTCATAGCTAAATCAAATCAAGTCATAGACTCATAGTACTAAATTGCAGCCACAGCACAGCCTAATAGCCACATCGTAACGGTTTTCAAGGTTACCACAAGTCACAACCGCAGTTTAGAAACATAATGATTTTTAGAAACAAATCACAACATATCGTCCGCAACTGCAGTTCAGTACTATGAATCAAGTCCTCATTTCCGCCCGATTAAAATCTTCATTAAAAAAGTTGGTCAAATTCTATAAAAGATATTTGTACCAAGTATTTTTTACAAATCCAGTCATTTACCATAACAAGATCATTTCTAGTCATAGATTTTCCGAAGAACATATCAAATCTACAGTGGCGGACGCACGTGGCTACAAAGGGGAGCAATTGCACTCCCATTTGGGGGGGGGGGGGGATTTTTAATTTAGTGTTAAATTGTTACTGCAAAAAATTAATTTAGTGTGTTTCTTGAAACAAAATGAAAATCTTCAGTTAGACGAATTTTTTGCATATTATAAAAATATATAATAGTATTTAAAAAATGTCAAGGTGTATACCTTATGTTTATATAAAAAAATCTAGTCAAATTATTTAACCGAACTAATGGCGAAAAGTAGATTGAAAAACACAATTCAAAAGTTGAAATAATCAAATTCTCCTATCCACAGAAAACGCAATCTATACAAATAGAGCAAAATTTTCGCCTTAGAGTAAAAGGAACTCTCAAATACGGATTGAAAAAGCTAGAAATAAAAGCAAAATAAGTCACCGCAATTTCGCATGCAAGTCAATACTGTAATGAAGAAGGATGAGTTCACTGCTGCTAACAAGCTATAACCCATTGATTCGAACAAATAATACAAAAAGGAAAGAAAACATTAAAGCTCTCATTGTAGAAACAACGATAATCCAAAAACTTACGATCGAAGCTTCAAATTACTCAGAGAATCGTCGTCGTCGTCATAATCCGATGAACATAAATTAAAATCAATAAATCACAATAATTCACAGAGAAAATTGAAAATGCTCACCGGAATTTCGAGACCGCTTAAAGCGACGAGAGAAAAAGGAAAAGTTGGGTTGGTGACTTGAAAGAGGCGAGGCAGAAGAGAATTTATATGGCGGGAAACACCGAAGGAACAAACAGAGAAGAGAGAGTGGGACGTTGACGCTACCCGTCAGTTTTCTAAAGTGTGGGCCCGGATAATCGAAAACGATAAATTCAGGTATTTTTTTAGATAATGCTGTTTTTTGTTTACTGAATCTGAGCCGTCTGATCTTTAGTCAAGAGGTGGGATTGAAGCGATTAGATACTTGGATTTAAATATGGGGTTAAATGGAGCCCTTTGCTTTTAAGGAAAGCATAAGTTGATGATGACACATTCTAAAATATAATAATAATTACATGATTATTTTTTTATAATTATCGATATTAAACCTATAAGTGTTCTTAGTAGAAAGCAAATGATGTTTATTTTAAGATATTCGGGTTCAATTGTTTTGTTTGCAAAGTGTGTGTGCATTGTCAAATAATTAAAAATATGTATGAATAGATATTATATTGTAATCACATTTAGACTATTCAAAAATAATTATCGATATTAAATTTATTGATTGATTAATTCAGATCGAGAAACGTAATCTCTATCATGTATCGATTCTCCCAATTCCCAATTTAATTCTTCTTCATTCATAATAATTAATTTCGAACTCTTAACCAGTTAACCTTACTTAAGTGATTTAATATATTGTCACTAAACCAACTGGTTACGATAAAAAATTAATAAATTATTGTTATGAGTTGATTTTTCTTAAAGTAAAGCTTAGAGATTGATCGAAATTAAAACAAAAACAATGTTAACCAGGACTAAAATAATGTATGTCATTAGCATTTCATAGAATTTGTTGACTTAAAAAGATTTGAACGCAATATTAATAAATTTATATACAAATACTTATTAATCTACCTAAAATCATTTGTTGAGTTTTAATGTGATTTTATAATTGTGTTTGTTCTATTTTTTTAACTTTGAATAAAACTCAGATACATCTTGTAGATAAAGTTGTTTGAACCAGAATCACTTAAAAATAACATCTTCTTTTCTCTAGAACTACTCCTTGACTTTCGTATTTACTTTTTAAGTTATATTTCATATTTGTTTTACGGTTCATGTTCAATTACATAATGGATATAATTAAAGTTTGTATTGGTTAACAAATAAATTTGATTTATTTAAAAATTTTATAAAAGCCTTCAATATTGGATCATTAACGTTGAAAAATATATTTCCACCAACAGTTAGTTGGTCTAGTGGGATGAGACACTAGATCCTTTAAGCAATGTCAGGAGTTTGAGTCATAGTGTTGTGAATGGAGAAATCTAGGTTAAGAGGGCCGCTCACATAATGTGACTTTGCAGCATTCGATCCGAATTAATCACTCAATAAATTAGATACTGGTGTTTAAACCGAAAATAGGTGTTTCCTATAGTTTATTGCTCTCACGCCAAAGCTACCCCAAAACCCAACGTTTTTGTTGGGTTGCCTATTTTGCTGTCACAAGCTTTGTATTATGTTGTGGGATACTTTGGGCACTCACTCACGCCACACTTACCCCAACACACACAAGGTTTGTTGTATGATGGCACCTTTTGCCCCTTGCTTTGCTTGCCTTTCCCCCCTTTCTAACTTCTTTATTTATTGCTTGTGGGTTGCTCAATCTTCAGGCAAGATTTACTATTGTCCTCAATTTTCTTTTTATACTTTGGTACATTGTAATTTTAATTCATTCCATTATTTTTATTAATGAATATATTTGTCGTTCAATGACATACCAAACACAAGTGACGAAATTCCTTGGATCGAATCAAATTATCAAGATCATGCCGACGTCCTTTTTTTTGTTATTAATGAAGTTTCTTTGAAAGAAGCTATTAATGTATTTTTCATATAAATGATGGGATTAGACCTTTTCGTTGTTTGATTGATGGATTTAATTAGGACCGATCCAATGTTTGAAAAAAAACATTAAAAAGGTATTTTTAAATATTTTTATATTCACTTTGTTGTGAATAAAATAATGAAAAACAACGAACAAGAATAAAAGAACAAAAAGATGAGAGAAAAATGAAGATTTGTATTATTCTTAAATACTTGTATACAATGTCTTCATCAAATTATCTATTTATAGGCATAAGAAGTACACAATACATTAAACTCTAATTAATGAAAATAATATTCATAATGATAAAGTAAATCAAATCTCCTTGATAAAGTTCTTATCATGATAGACATCCACATAGATAAATATTCATAACACTCCCCCTTGGATGTCCTAAACTATGTGCCTCGTTAAAACCTTACTAGGACAAACCCAGTGGGACAAAAACCTAGTGAAGGAAAAAGAGTACACTATCTTTTGATACGCATAACAGGTTGCCTCATTAACAACCTTACCAGTAAAACCCATTGGGACAAAACCTTGGTTAAGGGAAAAAGAGTGCAAACGCGTATTTACTCCCCCTCATTTATGCATCACTAAGATCTCTGAGACGACACAAACCAATGTTAAAAATCAACTTCTCAAATGTAGAAGTAGGAAGCGCTTTGGTGAATAGATCTGCTAAATTTTCACTTGAACGGATCTGTTGGACATCAATGTCTCCATTCTTTTGTAGATCATGAGTGAAGAAAATTTGTGGTGAAATGTGTTTTGTTTTATCACCCTTTATGTATCATTCTCTTAGTTGAGCAATGCAAGTTGTATTGTCTTCATATAAGACCGTCGGAGTTACTCTTCCGGAGCATAAGCCACAATTTTCTCGAACATGATGAGCTATAGACCTTAACCATACACATTCACGACTAGCTTCATGAATAGCTAAAATCTTAGCATGATTAGAGGAAGTGGCAACAATTGTTTGCTTCATAGAGCGTCAAGAAGTTGCAGTACCACCATATCCGGTTTGTGATCGAGCATTATGAGGGTCAGATAAGTACCCTGCATATGCAAAACCAATCAATTCGGTTTTGGATAGATTAGGAAAAAATAATCCCATGTCTTTCGTACCTTGAAGATAATGAAATATATGTTTGACCCCATTCCAATGTCTTCGGGTTGGACATGAACTAAATCTCGATAGCAAATTTACAGCAAATGATATGTCAGGTCGTGTATGACTAGAAAGATATATTAGTGCATCAATGGCACATAAGTATGGTACTTCCGGACCAAGAAGATCTCCATCCTTATCCGGGGGACGAAATGATCTTTATTTACATCTAACGACCTAACAACCATTGGGGTGCTTAACGGATGTGCGTTATGCATGTAAAATCTTCGTAATACTTTTTCTATGTATGTTGATTGATGCACAAAGATTCCATCCTTTAGCTGCTCAATATGTAATCCAAGACAAAATTTTGTCTTTCCAAGGTCTTTCATTTCAAATTCTTTCTTTAGGTATTCCATTGTCTTTGAGATCTCTTCAGAAGTCCCAATGATATTCAAATCATCAACATACACAACAATAATAACAAATCCAAAGCTAAATCTCTTAATAAAAATGCATGGGGAAATTTGATCATTCTTATAGCCTTCCACTAATAAGTATTCACTGAGGCGATTATACCACATACGTACAGATTGTTTTAATCCATAAAGGGATCTATTCAATTTGATTGAATATTATTCTCGAGAACTTGAATTAACTGCTTCTGGCAGTCTAAATCCTTATGGAAGTCTCATGTAAATATCATTATCAAGAGGCCCATACAAATAGGCTGTAACAACATCCATTAGGCGGAAAGTAAGTCATTCTTTTATTGCAGACTAATAAAAAATCTAAAAGTAGTTGCATCCACCACTGGGGAATATGTCTCATCATAATCGATCACAAGTCTTTGTGAAAAACCTTGTGCAACCAAACGAGCTTTATATCTCACAATTTCCCCTTTTTCATTTCTCTTTCTCACGAAAACCCATTTATATCCTACAGGTTTTACACCTTCCGATGTACGAACTACTACTCCGAACACTTCCCTTTTCGAAAGAGATTTTAGTTCTGCCTCAATTGCCTCTTTCCATTTTGGCCAATCATTTATTTATTTACATTGTCCAATTGATAATGGTTCATGATCCACATCAAAATCCAAAATTTCTAATGCTATATTGCATGCAAATGATTATCGACGTTGATTTGATTTCGGTTCCACTTATTTCCAAACATGACATAATTTATTGAGATCTCTTTAATATCAGGTACTTGAGTCATGCTTAATGTCTCTTCTAGGGTTTCATTATCCTCTTCTGGAGATTTTTTAAATTTTATTGATTCCTCAGTCGGACCATCATTAGATATAACTCCTTTTCTTTTCCGATGATTCTTATTTTTGGAACCTACTGGTCTTCCATGCTTCAAGCGTTCTCTAGACTCATTAGCAACTAGAGTTTTCCATTCAGGGACATCAATTTTAATTGGAGCATTCACTGCTGGTATATTCGACTTAGTCACTCTTTTAGGGTCAATAAAAGTATCTGGCAATTTATTTGCTAAGTTTTGTAAATGAATTATCCTTTGAACTTCTAGTTCACATTGTTGGGTACGTGGATCAAAATGAGATAATGATAATTCATTCCAACTTATTTCTTTACCTAGCTGTTTATTCTCTCCCCCTAATGTTGGGAAAACTGACTCATTAAAATGACAGTCAACAAATTGAGATGTAAATAAATTTCCCGTTAAAGGCTCGAGATATTTAATTATTGAAGGAGATTCAAATCCAATATATATTCCCAACCTCCTTTAAGGACCCATCTTTGTACGTTTTGGTGGAGCAATCGGAACATATACCGCACACCCAAAAATTCTAAGATGGGAAATATTTGGTTCCTGACCAAAAACCATTTGTAATGGGGAGAACTTATGATAACTTGTTGGTCTGATGCGAATTAGTGATGCGAATTAGTGATAACTTGGGAAATAATTGGAAGTTTTGACTTCATCAATAACGGTCTTGCAATTAATTGAAGACGTTTAATAAATGACTCTGCAAGACCATTTTGTGTATGAACATGAGCTACAAGATGTTCAACATTTATTCCAATTGACGTACAAAAATCATCAAAAGCCTTGGAAGTAAATTCACCAGCATTATCAAGACGAATTGTCTTTATAGGAGAATCTAGAAAATGTGCTCGTAATTTAATCAACTGAGCAAGTGACCTCGCAAACACCAGGTTGCAAGTTGATAATAATTATACATGTGACCATCTAGTTGATGCATCAATTAAAACCATAAAATATCTAAATGGTCCACAAGGAGGATGTATAGGCCCACATATATCACCTTGTATTCTTTCTAGAAAATTAATAGATTCATAATCTATCTTAGGTGGTGATGGTCGAATAATTAATTTTCCTTGAGAGCAAGCATCACATGAAAAAGCATTACTTTGAAGAATCTGTTGGTTCCTTATTGAATGACCACATGAACTGTCAATAATCTTTCGCATCATAATTGAACCAGGATGACCTAGCCGGTTATGCCAAATAATAAAGTTATCAGTAAACTTCTGGTTTACAATTACATGTGTTTCAATTGTGCTAATTCTTGTGTAGTACAATTCGGAGGAGAGTGCATGCAGTTTTTCCAAAATTTTCTTATTGCCTTGAATTATACTCATAATTTGGAGATATTCAGCATCCCCTTCACTAATGGTCTCAATATGATATCTATTTTGTCGAATATCCTTAAAACTCAATAAATTTCTTTGTGACTTTGGGGAGTATAACGCATTATGAATTTGTAATTTAGTTCCATTTGGCAATAATATAATTGCTCTTCCGGAGCCTTCAATGATATTAGTACTTCCGGATATAGTATTCACATTATTCTTTTGCATTGTTAAATGAGAAAAATATTTCTTATGCTTAAGTATAGTATGAGTAGTTGCACTGTCTGCTAAACATAACTCTTCATCATTTATTGCAGATTGTATTTGCGAAGGAACCATATTCTTCAAAGAAAATAAATAAATGTCACGAAAAGATTCAAAACATATAGATATTAAAAAAATATCAACTATGATGATAATAAAGTAAACATAAAATTTATTATTGTAATACTCAAAACAAATAGATATTCGAAAAAAACATAACAACTATAACGATAATAAAGTAAGCATAAGAATTATTCTTGCGAAAACAATAATTAAAGACCAAATATTCCCTTCAGGGGTTATGAAGAAATCAGCGACATCCAAGTTAGTAATGCCAGTAAAGCCATAATCATCTTTGCCAAAATCAGTAATGCCATCATTTTTGCCAAAATCGGTAATGCCATTAGCATCTTCGCCATTGCCGCAAAAAAAATTTGTTTCTATTTTCTTTCCTTTATCTTTTAATGATTGCTGATAAAGGTCCACAAGATGCTTTGGTGTACGACAAGTACGAGACCAATGGTTTGAACCACCTCATCGATAACATGAAAATTCATCTTTCTTTGATTGATCTTTATCACTTTTGCCATCCTTATAATTCCAGTCCTGGTGGGTATAATTTTTCTTAAAATGACCACCTCGTCCACGTCCTTGAGAACGACCACGACCGCGTCCATAACCACGTCCACGGTTGTTGGCATGACCTTTGCCTCTATCGCTATAAAATGCCGCATTCACTTCAGGGAATGGAACGGAGCCAGTAGGGCGAGACTCATGATTTTTCATTAATAATTCATTATTTTGCTCAGCCACAAGAAGACAAGATATTAACTCAGAATATTTCTTAAAACCTTTTTCACGATATTGTGTCTGCAGGACAACATTATTTGCGTGAAAAGTGGAGTATGTTTTTTCTGTCATATCTTCATCAGTGATATTCTGCCCACACAATTTCAATTTTGAAGTAATTCGAAACATAGTTGAGTTATATTCACTAACCGATTTAAAATCTTGTAATCTCAAATGTAGCCAATCAAATCGGGGTTTAGGAAGAATGACAGTTTTCTGGTGGTCATACCTTTCCTTTAGACTATTCCAAAGAACAAGAGGATCTTTAACCGTTAAATATTCAGATTGCAATCCCTCATGGAGGTGACGACGAAGAAAAATTATTGCCTTGGCCTTATTTTGAGCAGATTATTTATTTCCTTCCTTAATAGTGTCTTCCAGACCATCTACCCCTAAGTGTATTTCGGCATCTAAGATCCATGAAATAGTTCTTTCCAGAGATGTCAAGAGCCACAAATTCAAGCTTTGCAATATTTGACATTGATGTACTATAAAAGACAAACAAACAAATTAGATCAACTATAAAATAATAATGAATCTACCCAAAAAAAATTCTTTTACATCATATCAATATATATATATATACAAACCAACAGAGAACAAAGATTTAATCCTTGTACGTGGCATTGTTAAACCAGTTCACAAGGTCCTTTAGAAACCTCCTTTGAGACCAATAGCCTCGCAGAACGGGATGTCCAACCAATATACTTGAATTAAACCAACGGAACAGAGAACATATGAACATGCTTTAGGCGTTAAATTAATATAACAAATTTTTTTATAATAAAACATGTTTTAAAAGAACAAAAACATATAATCGATTTATTGTTATTATGATGTTTATTAATTAAAATATAACATAGTAGAAAAAAAAGAGATACATACCAAATAATTACCGTCTTTGAAGAGGTTTGATTTCTGACTAAAATTTCTGAGCAAACTCGTGCTGATAACGTGTTGTGAATAAAATAACGAAGAACAACGAACAAGAATAAAAGAACAAAGAGATGAGAGAAAAAGGGAGATTTGTATTATTCTTAAAGACTTGTATACAATGTCTTCGCAAATCATCTATTTATAGGCATAAGAAGTACATAATACATTAAACTCTAATTAATGAAGATAATATTCATAATGATAAAGTAAATCAAATCTCCTTGATAAAGTTCTTATCATGATAAACATCCACATAGATAAATATTCATAACACCCTTGTATTTAATTTATTGGTTGATTAATCTGATTATATATTACAGAGGATACAAATCTTTTATTCTTTTTGGTGCCTCTATCTATGCCATATTAAAAAGGTATAAAGCCAAAAAATACACCAACGTTTAACTGAATAGTCATTTTGGCCCATATTCTTTTTTTGAACCAATTTAACCCCAACATTTTATTTTAGGTCAAAATGGCCCCTATACGGATGAAAACTGTTAGTCAACTGACGATAAACAACTTAAAATGACTTAACAGAATGATATGTTAGAAGAAAAATATTTTATATTCTATACAATTTTATAAAAATATTTTTTGACTGATGTGTCATTATATAAAGTCAGCATATTTGTCTATAAGATACTTCTATCGCGGCATGCATTGTCATGTAGGTTTGTCACATCATTTCAAGATGTTTATTGTTAGTTGACTAATAATTTTCTTTAGGGTTTAGATTTAGGGTCAAAGTTTATAGTATAAGATATAATGATTAATTTTTAGGGTTTATAGTTTAGGATTTAGAAATTAGGGTTAGAGGGTAGGGTTTAGTTTTCGTGTGTTGGGGAATGAAAGATGCACCAAGATAGATATTTTTGTTCTATTGTATTTTTTGGATAAAATGTTTATATTATATCTAAGAAGTAGCAATGAGCTACTACAAAAAAAAAAACTAAATTCTATAGGTGAGATCTCAATCTATACATTTTAGGGAATTCCCATACATCACAAAGATAAATGTTGATAAAGTCTCTCCTATCTATACACCCGCCACTCAATTTTATACTAGCATTACTCTTTATGCAACCCACTGTCATTAATTGTGCGAGCCACCTTCCTAAACTGGCGAGCATTTCTCTCTAACCAGATGTGATAGAGAAAGCTACATCAAGCAATCCTAAGGATCAGAACAAGTAAGAATTTTTCTTTCAGAACATCCGTAGCCCGCTATAATTCCCCTTCACAATTCCTAGCAACTCTTCTCAATGAGCACAGCTGCAAAATGATTCTCCAAATTTTAACAAAAAATGGACATTCAAGAAATAAATGATCCCTGTTTCATGTTCTCCATCACAAATAACACGTCTGTCTTCTTGCACGATCCTCATTCTCAACAATCTATCTTTGGTGGAAAGTCTATCCAGAATGGCCATCCATGCAATGACAGAATGTCTAGGGGTGTGAAAAAAAAAATCAGAGGGAACCTTGCTTCTCTTCTCTCGAACTCTCTCCCATATCCAAGTAGGCCTAATTATAGTTAAATCAGTGACATTTCTGAATAAGTCAACAACCTCATTTCTTATTTTCAACGGCTTCTTCACCTGCCAGCTAAAGAAAGCTTTACACTTAGTATTTCAAAAGCTTTCTCACTTTAGCACATAAGCATTCAACCATGTTACCCAAAGAGATCCTTCGCCAACAAGGATTGATTTTACAAGCAAAGCAAATAAGTTTTATTCCAACACGCTAACCTTTTGAATCCCAAACCACCTTCAAACTTCAACATACAAATCTGACTTCAGCTGACCTTTGTCCCTTTAGCTGCACTGTCATCTCCTTTTCAAAAAAACTCATGTAAAGTTTTTCTATCTTCTGAATAACAGCTTTTGGGAGCACAAGCTGCCTGCACCAGTAATTTGCTATACTGAAAAGGACAGTATGAATAAGCTGTAATCTGTCACCATAGCTAAGTTTTCAACTGGACTAAAGATTCGGCTTCTCTCTAATCTTCCCCACTGGAGCTTGTCAGTCCTTAATCCCCAATTTTCGAGTGATAAAGAGAACACCTAGATACTTCACAGGCAACACAAATCTGAAGCCTGTAACATGCTTAATTTCATTCAGAACTCTAGGTAAAACACCATACACATAAAGTTCAGTCTTTACGGCATTTAGCTTCAAACCAGACAAACTATAGAAGGTTTCCAACACACTCAAAACCCCAACAGCATCCTTAATGCTCCCCTTACAAAAAAATTAGGAGGTCATCAGCAAAGCACAAATGGTTTTTTTTTTGTACATGTTCATTGTGGGGACGGTTTTTCAGCCTAATTTTCTTCATTTACAACATCAAAATTTTTTGTTGTTGGTTATTTTTATATTAATATTTATATATAAAGAAATTTAAATAAAAAGTGATATTTTATTATTAGATAATAATCTGAGTTGATTCAACTTGAATTTACATAATTAGATTTTTGGTCAAGCATTCCAACTTCACAGGTTCAATTTTCAAAAGGAAACATAAATGAAAAGTAAAAGTTGTCACAATATGTTGAAAAATACGGTGTACCATGAGAAATTATTACATGGTCCCGTTCACCACGTCATCCATGGTCTCATCCAATGATATTCATTCATTTAATGATATGTAAAAAAAATGAGATAAAAATTTATTATTGGATGGAAACATCGATGACGTGATAAGTCAGACTCATCTAATAATTTTTCGTGTACCACATTTAAAAAAAGAGAAAGTTTGCATATTATAGATGGAAAATAAATCCACATGCATATTATTAGTGACAAAGACAAAGGCGACGACTTTAACCAGGGCACCTAATCTTCATTAAATATATATATGAGATATTAATTTGGTTCTAAAGGGACGAATTTGTTCTTTTCTTATGTTTTCTAGTTTTTTTTTATTTATAGGAATAGGATCATGAAAAGCAATAATTTTTTAATAATTTTAAAATTATTACATGTATTTATACTATTTTTTAATAATGTAATAATGTGTATATATTTTGTAAGGTCTCTTAAATGTCTCTTTTTTACTGTAACCACTTATTGAGTTTATAATAAATTTATTTAATTTCACAAATAAAATGTTTTCAAAATGACTTTAATTTTCTAATTATGAATTAAGTTGACGATTGGACTAGACTTCATCAAGTGTTTCTTAAATATGATTACAAAAAATAATTAAATTATGTATAAGATTTATTTGTAGTTGAATCTGTGTTGATGGATTTTTAGACTGTGCATTCTGTCGGAACCCTAACAACCAAAATATAGTGTTTTATAGGGGTGTTTGTGAGACATTTTAGTTTTGAGATTTTAACTCATGACTCTTAAGAAGGTTTCGAGGGCTCCTCAAGATAGGGGAGTACGATCTGTAGATCATGTCATATTTATCGTAACTTATCTTATATGTTGAATCGTTTTGTGTGATTCACCCCTTCTAATTTTGACGAGAGCCATGAGGACCCAAATTTGTCGCACTCTATAATTTGGTCCTCCAACTTTTCCAAGCTCTCAAATCAATCCCCGCAAGTCTCTAGACCTTTCAATTGGGTCCCCGTGACTGTCCACCTAAATCAAAAAGGGGTGAATTCAGTGACGGATCCAGAAATTTTTGAGTGTGGGCACATATATATTAATAACATAATATTTTTTAAAGATGGAAATACTAATAATATTTTAATTATAATAAGAAGTCTTACAACAAATATAACTAAAAATAAAATTTACAATTGTTCCCTTTTAGACCTCATTTTTTGATATGATTGCATGATTATTTCATTGTCTACATTATCAAATATATCTTTCTCAATAAAAGTACTAAGGAATCATTCAACCATTCGTCTGCCATACGGTTGCACAATCGATTCCTTATAAAGTGTATCGTAGAAAATATTCTTTTTTACTGTTACGATTGTAACCGACAGAACTAAAGCCAACTTCAAAAGTAAATACACAAGTGGATACACAACATGCTTCATTGTCTCAACCATTTTTCCAGATAAATCATCAAGTCCTTTTAGATCGCAAAATCTTTTATTTGAACAAACATCAATAATATAATTCTCAAGCTGACAATCAAGCAACATAAGGTCTCATGTATAAAATTTATTAGAATAAAATTGGGCAATGTGAATCAACTTTTTCTTATAAAAAAGAACGATATAAGTCTCTTGGACTCAAGCAAGCCACGAAAAAAAACTATATACTTGTCTCAAAAAAATATTATTATGCTTTTAAAGTTGTCTATCAATCGTCTGATAAAATAATTAAACCTAAAAAATGATGTAAATTTAAAATTTCGTGGACTTTTCTCCTATACCTCCCTAAAACAACAAATACACATTCCATATTTGAAACATCAATGTTATTCTTTTCACAAAACAAAGCAACTTTTTCAAGTAAAGATTGTCATCCCACATCTCTCATAATTTATAATCGTTGTTTGGACACACTAACTAATTGATTAACATTCACAATGTCATGATCATTCTATTGTAATGCTTGAGACAATTCACTAGTTTTTGGGCAATTATTCTATACACAGGATGCGGAAACAAAAGGTTTCCATAAGCGCCTTTTTTGTAGGGTTTGTGGTTAGATTTTATGATTTATATTAGATTTAGTAGTTTAGAATTGATGTGTTATAATTAGAATTTAAAGTTTGGGGTTAGAATTTAGGGTTTGTATGTTAAAACATAAATCTCTAACTATATTACCCTAACCTCTAAACCCTAACCTATAAACCCTAAATTCTAACCATGATCCATCAATTCTAAACTACTAAATCATAAACCCCTAATCTCTAAATCATAAAATCTAACCTTGAACCCTAAAATTAAGGAACTTGTGGATTTTTTTGTTTTCACTGCCTGTATATTGAATATAAATTATATATTTTTCGTCAAATGCAAATTAAACACAAACTCAAAAGACCGTAAAGAATTTAACAACATACAAACTTCAGCTATTTGCTCTGAGTGTGTGTCATATTCCTTAATAATTTCAAGCACATCCATCACAGGAGAAAACATAGTAATCAAGCTAACAACGATTTTATAATCCGAACCCCAACGAGTATCTTCACCTATCTTTCCAACAACTTCTTGATTTAATCCACGAATAGAAATCTCTCTGCCTCTTTTTGGTTCCTATCTATGACCCAATATTAAAAAATAAGGTTTAAAGTTTTAGGGTGTATGATTTAATTTTTAGGTTTTAAGGTTTATGATTTAGAAATTAGAGTTAAAGTGTATGATTTAGTTTTTTAGTATTGGGGCATAGATAGGGGCACCAAAAAGGGACAAAGAATTTTATTCTTAATCCACGAGCCAGTGAAGATTTCACCACTTCGTAATGCTTCTCTTACCTTAATCATTTAACTAGATTGAAGAATTTCTTTTCTTACATGAAGCATCAACCACACTAACTTAATTTTAGGGTGTGCACAAATAAATTTTAGGGTGGGCACAAACAAAATCTAGAATGGGCACAAATAAATAAATTAAATATTTAACAAATTAAATTTTTTCCTTAATGTACATCTGCCACTGGGTGAATCACATATATCAACTTGACATATGAGATAAACCACGAGAAATATGACCTAATGTACAAACCATGTTCTATTATCTCAAGGTGCTCCCATGACCAACTTAAGGGTTGTAAAACAAAATCTCTAGACTAAAATGACCCATAAATATACAAAAATATAATATTTTTTAATTGTTGAAGATCTGACCGACCACACAATCACAAAATCCCTCAACAATCCCAATAAATATAACACATCATCGTTGGTTAGAGTTGCCTATTAATAGGTAAGTAAATGCATACTAAATTAAACATTTTATTTACTTTGAAAATCTAAAAATAGAAGAAGAAAATAAAAGAGAACTACTACAACTAATATGCAAAATAATACACAAAAAGTGTAAGCAAATGACTCGGTCCCACCGGTAATCAGTCAGCTAGCGAATAGTAGACCAAGACAAGTAATTTAATTGGCCAATAAAAAGGAAATCAAGGCCACTGCTCGATCAGGTCACCGGTCATAACAGAGGCCGGACGTCAAATTCGTTGACTTGGCTTTCACCTCCTCTTTACCTCTCATATTTTTCAATGACGTGGAAGGCGCCGCACCGTACGGGACGGTGGATTTTTTTTTCGTTTTTGATTTTTTTAAAAAAAGTCAAACTATTTGTTGACCAAATGTAGAAGAAATCTAAGTTAACGATCTTAAAACTATCATCGGATCAATCCGAACACAAACTCGAAACAAGATAATGTGATGATTAAAAAAAGTTAACAATAATTCAATTTTTAAGAAAAATAATTTTAGATAACATTTATTTAATAGAATAAATGATTCAACTTACATAATTTAAATTACGAACGTGAAACTAACACAAATCAAAATATTAAAAATTCTTAAATTTTGATTTGATTTGTACGATTAAGACAACCCAACGTCATTTGTGGGTTTAAGAATCCCATTGTTTGATTTTATACTAAAGATGTCAAAATAATAGTCAAATAAATTAAATTTTATATACCATTAATAATGGTAAAAGTAAAATTAAAAAACTAGTATTAAAAGTGTTTACTAAGGATCAATTTGAGAAAGAAGTATAAGTTTAGGGACTAAAAGTTATTTTATCCCTGATGATTATTATCTTGTCTATCTATTACGTTGGTCTACGTTCCAAACCCTTTTTATAGGCGATCCCATTGCACAGGTAAAAGACTTCTCACACTTCACAACACATATTTACACCCCGGCTGTTTCTCTCTTTCAACGACATCTTTGCTTCCTTTCTGTCTCTCTTTTTTTTTTTTTTCTCTCCTCTTTCTTTCATTTCCCTTCCACTATGGACAAAGGATGGGGTCTTGCCCTTGATTCTGGTTCTGGTTCTGGTTCTGTTTCTGTTTCTGTTTCTGTTTCTAATCTGTTTCCCGACAAGACCAGTTCCAGTTCCAGTACTAAGCAGCAGCAGAAGCAGCGGCGGCGAGACATGTTTCAGTTCCCTGTTTCTTCTTTCACCAAGGAGGAGGAGGACTGCCATGGAACCTCCTCCTCATCGCCCCCCTCTGACGACAACTGGCGGGTCGCCGTCGATGAGGTTGACTTCTTTTCCGATGATCGTGACGGCAAGATGAAAACCACTGCTTTGACCGTCGTTAATGTCAAGGAGGAGATGTTTCATGGCGAAAGCGGTCCCGGTTCAGAGTTGGACGTTAATGTAAGCGTTTTATAATGGTTTAATTCTGATTTTAGTCCCTCTACATTTTTTTCTTAATTTTGCGTTGAGACTTGAGTTCTTTTTTCCAGTTGGACTGGATTGTTGTTGATTTAATTTTGTTTCTTTTGGATTTCTATATATATATAGACTGGGTTGAATCTTTTCACGGGGAATAACACTGGAAGCGATCAATCAACGGTGGATGATGGGGTATCATCGGATGTGGAATATAAACGAGCCAAGAATGAGGTAATAAAACTGAAGAGTTCCTATGAAGTCTTAAATTTCCAGTTCGATCTCGGACAACCTATCATTCCCATCCTCTTCTCTAACATGCTTGTTCATACGTTTCAGGTGGCGCAATTACAAGTGGAACTGAAACGTGTGAGTGCCGAGAACCAGAAGTTAAAAGACATGGTTAGTAATGTCAGCAACAACTACAGTGCTCTCCAGGTGCACCTGGCAACCTTGATTCGACATGGAAGAACTCGACCAGCCGAATGCACCCAAGAAGAAAAACCGGAAGTGAAGAAACAAGCGGATGTCGTGGCTAGACAGTTCTTGGATCAAGGCCCATCAGCCGTAGCAGATCCGGACGAGCTCTCTCGTTCTTCATCGGAAGAAAGCCCGGAATCTAACAAAGCTCGAAAGCTGAACTCGACGAAGCCGGTTGATCAGTCCAGTACTGAGGCTACCATGAGAAAAGCTCGTGTTTCGGTTCGAGCTCGATCAGAAGCTCCCATGGTATATACTATATATATATGTATGTATGTTAGTGCTTTAATCCACTAATTGTAAGGATTCAGTCTGAAGTTATTGTTGGGAACTGGTTGATATATTACAGATAAGTGATGGATGCCAATGGAGAAAATACGGACAAAAGTTGGCGAAAGGAAATCCCTGTCCTCGAGCTTATTATCGATGTACAATGGCAGTTGGTTGTTCGGTCCGAAAACAAGTATGTTTCAATCCGTATTGACCTCGGATTTTGCTAAAACCCCTAGTTGTAAATGGATAATGTAAGAATTTGAGGCCATAAACTGATTCGTATGCTTTTGGTGTAATTCCCAGGTTCAACGCTGCGCGGAAGATCGGACAATCTTGACAACAACTTACGAGGGGAACCATAACCACCCACTTCCTCCAGCTGCGATGGCGATGGCGTCAACAACGACAGCGGCGGCCACCATGCTACTCTCAGGTTCAATGCCTAGTGCCGATGGTATCATGAACCCAAATCTGCTTGCAAGAGCAATGCTTCCGTGTTCTTCAATGGCGACAATTTCGGCTTCGGCACCGTTCCCGACCGTAATACTGGACCTTACTCACTCGCCGAACTCTCTACAATTCCAAAGACCGAATACACAATCGCCTCAAGTACTTTTTGGTCAAGTATTGTATAATCAATCAAAGTTCTCAGGCCTACATTTGTCTCAAGACATGGTGTCTTCTTCGCAATTGCAGCAGCCTCAGCTGGCCGACAGGGTGAGTGCTGTCACGGCAGCTATCGCGAATGACCCAAGCTTCACTGCCGCCTTCGCGGCCGCTATTACCTCCATCATTGGTGGTGCTCACCCGAATAGTAGCAGCAACAACAACAACAATGCCAATGCCACAAACAGCAGACAATAATAGATTAGCACTCTGTTTTTTAACCATGTTTTTCATTGGGGATGACATGGAGATTACATGTTTATATACCTTTTTTGTATCTTTCTGTGGGGAGGGTTTTTAGAACAAGTTCACAAACTTCATTCTTTCTTATTATTGTTTCATTTTTAAAATTTTTATTTAGATTTATAGTTGTTTTCCATGCTCTTGTTGTTAGAGTTCTTTTTCTTTTAACTGATAATTAACATGTACGCATGCATATTCTTTCATATGTATGCATGTATGTTCTTTCATATGTACATATACATATCGTTATGTATGTATGTATGTATTACACAGATTCTTTTTCTCAGTAACACTTCACTTTATTTCATCATTCATTTGATTGCTTGAAATTAAAACAATTAAAAAATCTTCCCTTCCACCATAACTCTGATGGATTCTCTGATCTTCTTATGTTCCCTAATAATTCTATTCATATTTCCTTCTCTTAGCCTCATAGAAGCTCAAGCAAGCCTGTGTAGAAGCAGTTGTGGTGATATCCCTATAAGCTACCCTTTCGGAATCGATGACGGTTGTGGCAGCCCTTATTTCAGAAACATGCTTGCTTGCTCCAGCCCCGGCAAGCTCGAGCTTCGTACACCCTCCGGTAGATACCCTGTACACAGCATTAGTTACTTCGATCCTCATATTATCGTGACCGATCCATTTATGTGGAGTTGTCGTGACGGCGATAACTTTCGTCCGACCAGGCCTTTTAGCCTGGACACAAGCACACATTTATCACTGTCCCCTGAAAATGACTACCTCTTCTTCAACTGCAGCAAGGATCATGTGATCGTCAAGCCGAAGTCTATCTTCTGTCAAAGATTTCCTGACCAGTGCGGTTCGTCCTGCGATAGCAGTAGTTATCTTTGCAGGGATTTACCTGAATGTGCTACTGCAATAAGTCGTAGTTCTTGCTGCTTGTACTACCCGAAAGTGACCGAATCCTTAAGGCTGATGCTGAAGTATTGTGCTTCGTATACAAGCGTGTATTGGAGAACCGTCGGTGCAACCGACAATTCTCCTTATAACCAGGTACCTGAATATGGAATTCGAGTCAATTTCTATGTTCCAGTAACTACACGCTGCCTTCAGTGTCAGGATCCATCCATGGGAGCCGGAACTTGCGGATACGATACGAAAACGGGGAATTTCTTGTGTCTATGTAAGAAGGGAAATGTCACCTCCTATTGTAAAGGTACATTTTCCCTTATTGAGCTTTGGTTGCCATGAATTATCTGACTACATTTTTGTCAAACATTGAGTTCTTATATGTTCTGCAGATCATAACATTTCAAGGCACAGTAGAGCAGGAGTCATTGCAGGTTAAATTTCTAAATGTTCAGTTTAGCATTCGATGATTTCTATGTAATGCACCTAGTATATCGAAAAACAAAGACCGAATTTCGATGATTTTGTATTGTTTGCAGGGACTGTAACTGCGGTTTCAGCCGCAGGAGCCATAGGACTTGGAGTTGGCATTTGGTTCCTGAAGAAACTAAGAGCTAAAGCACCTGTAACATGTGGGGTTCAAAGCAATGAGAATAGGCTTTTCTAAACAAGTCTAAAGACTGTAAAACAAAGCCTCAAACTTTATTCTTTTCTTCCAATCCAAGCATATCTCTGTTTATTTGGTTCTTTACACTATGAATAACACAATTACAATGTTTTTGGTAAGCAAAAGTTACTGGTTTTTTTCTTTCTTTTTTTATAGCATGCATGGTCTGTCGACTGTAATCACTCATTTTTGTCCGAGTTTTAGTATTTTTAGTATTATTATAATAATAATATTATTAATTTAAAATAAAAAAATAAAAAAATGATTAAGATATAAAAAAGGAAAAAGAATGCAAATGTGCGTGAAGCACATTTGCCCACGTCACCCCACCCTCTCTTCAATGCCTATATAAAGGCATGAAATGGGGAGGCCTTTGACGCACAAAATCACCCAAAAAATTGGGATGAATCGGCTCCCCAATTGGGAGCTAGGCCGGCCGTAAGGTTGGGGGCTTCGGCCCCAGTTAGTTCGATTCAACATTCGATCGAAGTTTTATTTTAGATTCGATTTAGTTAATTTTTGGAGAGGTCGTAATAGATTTTGGTGGGGTTCAGTCGGGGTTCGTCATTCGAGCTTTTAGTTAAGTATATTTTCTTTCCTTTTTATTTGTGTTGTAATTTTTATAACTTAATGAAGTATTAGTTAATTTAAAATTGTATTCTTATTTTTTAGTTTGTATGTTTATTTATGTTTTAGATTAATATTTTATTTATGTTAGATTTGTTTTTATTTATGTGATAGATTAATATTTACGAATGTTTTAGATTAGTATTTTATTTATGTTTAATTTGTTTTTATTTATGTGTTAGATTAATATTTATGTATGTATGTTTCAGATTAGTATTTTATTTATGTTAGATTAGTATTTTATTATGTTAGTATTTATTTATATTTTTATCGCATTGTATTTATTTATATTTGCCATGTTTTAAGTTGCATTTCGGATATATTATTGTCAATGCGGTGCCCTTTTATTCGAACGTAAACGTGGCCAGTATCAAGCGCGGTGATGGTGGTCTATCGGTTTATTCTCGAATAACGTGTTCTTAAAATTTACTCGCACTTATAACCAAATTTTAATTTAATCGTCACTTTAATCCGGAAAGTTTAATATTAATAAAGCGATAATTATTAAAGTACCAATTTTGGGCGGTGTGGGGTGCTAATCCTTCCCCATCCGTAACCGACTCCCGAACCCAACCGTTTTTAAACCTCTGCTTTTACGGTGTCCGACCTACCTTAGTGGCCGGTGACGACTCCATTTTTTAAATGAAATATGGTTTTTGCAAAACCCCTACGGAAGATATTTCTAATACCCGAAAGACCTCCAAACAACCTTAAAACTTATTTTTTTAGCGTAAGTAAAAGGGATATCGCTACATCGATAAGCAATGTAATGGACCAACCAGTGGCGGAGCCACATGTAGTTTAAAGGGTCAATTGACACCACTTGATTTGTTATGGTATAAGGTTTTCAAAGAGTTAAATGGAGTTTTAAGGAGTTTGTGTACCATTTTTTATGAAAATATTAGAATTAACTCTACTTAATTTATTTGGTATGAGGCAGACAAATTTATATTGTAAAGATATGAGAATCTTCGTACTTCAAAGTCTACTCTAATTTCACTATATGATAATCTTGACTTCGCCACTAGAACCAGCACCAGATGTTATATCAGGACCATGTCTCCTGGAGCAACAATGAATGATCGAGCCATGGTGTAAAGAGGATCGGAACTTCCGTGGCCCTATAGAACGAAATAAGCGCTATTTATAAACACATCTTTCGAACTCTGCCATCTCCAACTTTCTCGATTGCTTATTTCTCTCTTGGTAACCTCTTTCAAGTCTAGATCATCGGGAGCTATGAACTGGTTTCCGTCACGGAAAATAGTCGAGTTAATGCAGCCGCTGATTTTATTCGACATGACAGACTAATCAAAAGAAAGAAAATAATATGATAGGCTATCATGTGTGTTTTTTTCTCTCTTAGTCTGTATTAATTTTTTAATCACGAATATCAAAATAAAAACAAAACTTAATATTAAGTATTATTTTGTCAAAAAAATACTTTGGTCGAAAAATAAAAACACAAATAAAGGTTAAGTACTAAATTGGTAGTTTACCCTATATAAAACTAATGAATTGTAAGTTGGCGTGTCAATGAAAAACAATAGATAAGTAACACGTGGAAGAGAAAAGGCCACATCAACATTTTCGTGTCACAAGCTCTAAAAACGCACCGTATTGTCCCAAGGACGTTTGGCCGAATCTCGATTCTGAACTGAGCGAAAGGGGGAGAAAATACATCAAAGAGCGAAGGAAACATGAATCCCAAGTACTGATGAATAATCTGGAAGAGTCCAAAGCCGACCACAACACACAACATCAACAAGGACAAGAGATGGCAGCCTCGTCGGCGGCGATGGACGGAATAGCAGCATCGGCTCTCCGTTCAGTTCTCCAGAGAGTCCAGCAGGCCGCCGAGCGTTGTGGTCGTGAATCGCAGCGGATCCGCGTCGTTGCCGTCAGTAAAACGAAATCCGTCTCCCTTGTTCGCCAAGTCTACGACGCCGGTCATCGATGTTTCGGTGAAAACTACGTCCAAGAACTTGTGGAGAATGCCCCTCAGGTTCCTTCTCCATTCCCTTCAAAAGAAGAAGCATCCCAATTTGTCAAAATTTCATTTTCTTTTTGAAAATGATAAAGCACCAAATTAATAATCTTTTCTGTGCTTGCAATTGCAGCTTTCGGATGGCATAGAGTAGCATTTTATTGGGAATTTGCAGAGCAATAAAGTGAAGCCTTTGATTGGTAAGCAAAGATACATAAATAAAACAGATAGTAGATTATTACTACTTTCTTTGTGAACTAGCAATATATTTTTTATTAGGGACTGTTGATTAAAATGTATTTTTCATGGATATTTGAAATTGAACTTTTACTTCAGTTGGTTTTGTTGTACTTCTGAGGGAAATGTTTGTTGTTTTGTGTGTTTACTTATTATTCATTGGTAAGCAGCTGGTGTGCCAAACCTCGCCATGGTGGAAACTGTAGATGATGAGAAGGTAATTCTCTTCATTTCCATTTGTATAATGTTTAGGGTTGCTACAAAGTGTTCCTTGTGTTTTGCAGACACAATTAGATACAACTTTTTTCGTAATTTATACCTCATTTTGAATCTAGTTATAGTGAGAATGGATGATATGATTTTGTTTTCTTATTTCAATAATCATTATCTCGTAGCTATTGATTGATGTTGTCAAGAACAGCAATCATATTGTGGCCAAGTATGTGTTTTTTCCTTATTAGACTGAGCATCTTCCTTATTTTGGGCCAGATTGCAAATCATCTTAACCGTGCGGTTGGAAACTTTGAAAGAAAACCTTTAAAAGTCTTAGTCCAGGTGAACACCAGTGGAGAGGAATGTAAGTATTTCCACCAAAATATATTGTTTCTGGTTGAGTTGTCTCAAGGCTTTGCTCTTTCAAGCTTATTGTCATGACTTTGTCATTAAGTTTGCTAGATAAAAATGGTCATGTTTCTTTAGCTTCGGTTCCGTACCATGTTCTATCAACATGGCAATCGGCAATAGAACAATCTAGTTCATTGGGGCTAAGTACGCTGTTAGATTAGGTCAAGTGTATTTGCTGACAAAATAAGCTGGTTTTATCAATCACTTGGACGTCGTTTGATAGTATTTCCCTGCATCATTTTTATTGCAGCAAAATCTGGTGTTGAGCCTTCAGGTTGTGTGGAACTTGCAAAACATGTTAGTATGAATTGCCCGAACCTTCAATTTTGTGGATTGATGACAATTGGGATGCCTGATTATACATCAACACCAGAAAATTTCAAGGTGGCTGAATTTCTTATCTTGATTTATCCTTATTTTTCAATCGATTCTTTATTTTTCTTACATTATTTCTTTGATATAGCCAGACATTAGCGAATTGCCGAAGTGAGGTCTGCAAGGCTCTTGGTATACCAGAAGAACAATGTGAACTGTCAATGGGAATGTCTGGTGACTTTGAGTTAGCTGTAAGGATTATTTTCACATTACCATCTAGAAAAGGAAAACATTAGATTTGCAAGAAATTGGCTTTGTCAACACTTTAGCACTAAACCATTGTTGTGCAATGTCTGTGCCCTTGCCACATACTGTGCACAAAGCCATGCTATGTTACTCGAACTCGGGTGTGTGTTAGATACGAGTATACTTTATTGTTTTTGAAGTTTTTCATATATTCCGAGAGCTCTTGTAGGGTTGATATCTTTAGACTCGAGTCTGGATATGTGTTAGACATGAGTGCCTAGAAAAAAAGAAGATTCAAAATATCAAGGAAGCAATTTACCTATTAGGTGTCATCTTCCCTAACCAAACCCCATAGAAGTAGTATTCAATTCTTTTAAACCTTACGAGAGACTGACTGTCTAATGGATTGTCTCACTCATTGTTTTCGCAGATTGAAATGGGCAGTACCAATGTCAGAGTTGGATTAACCATCTTTGGGGCAAGGGAATATCCAAAGAAGAAATGAAATAAGGTTATGAAATCGACGGGCTCATTCTTTTACATCATGACTACATTGTTGTTAAACGAGTTGTATGTAAACACAATCCTTAGGCTGTTGCTGGGTTGATGTGGTTCGATCCGAGAGAAAGAATACAGTGACTGATATTAGAATCCATGGAACTTGTTTATTCCATCCAAATAATGCTAATAAAAACGTAATAGTTTGAATGAAATTCGGTTCTTATTTTCAATTGGAAAATTAACACTGTTCTGGTGTGATGAAGGGCTTTAAATGCAGCCCCCCCCCCCCCCTTCTTTTTCAATGGGGAAATTAACACATTGAACTCATGACGGAAGCATAACGCTAGATCTTTTCTCAACCTTCAAAATTGCCAAAATTTAAATTACAATGCAGTATATTCGGTCATTATTACATATTTATAGTCAAATAAATAACTCTAATACTTGTACATTAAGTAATTAAAATACTAATTAAATAAAACCTAAAAATATACCCTTTACTTGATCTTTAAGTACAAGTAATCAATAATGTGATTTAAATCTCCTGTGCTTTTTTTTTACCACAAGTATCCGATCTATTAATTGATTAATTCGGATTGGGTACTGCAAAGGCATATTATGACCTAGGGACGACCCTTTTAATCTAATTTACTCCATTCACAACGTCATGATACAAATCCTTAACCTTACTTAAGAGATCTAATGTCTCATCCCACTGGACCAACTGTTAATCGTTGGTAATCAACTGTCCTTTAAGCTTCCTGGAACTAGTCCAAAAACTAGAATTCCATGTGCTACATTTTGCCCATGTATCTTGTTCAAAATTGATTTCTGACCATGAAACTTGTTATCCCCATATTGACTTGTACATAACATTTTATTTACACATCCTTCGTTAAATCAATAATACAAAAAGAAAAAGAAAAAAAGGGCTTCGATTACATAAAAGAACAACCTAATTCTGATATCAAATTCTGGGATTTTTGTGTTCAGTGTTATGGTTCATTATCTAGGTAAAAGAACTTGATTATTGGATCCAACAAGTTGAGGAATGAAGGGGTCAAAATGATCATTGTAATATCTATTATAATTGTTGTAATTATGGAGCTGTTACGCTAAAAATAATTATACAGAATGTAATGAAAATGCCAAACTTTTCTTAACCAGTAAACATATATGACCAATCAGACCTCTTATCATTCAATCAGCTAACACCAATGTCTATGGTGGTATCCAACTCCTGCACTATGTTTGATCTTCTAACTCTTCTCTCCCTCCGAAGCTCTGTTTCGAAACTAAAACCTATTTCTGCATAGACAACAGTGTGTTGTATATCACCAAAACTTTTGCAGGCAATCTGCTTGCCACCCTAATTGTTCTCTACAGGCGGATCAGCCAAGTGTAAGGTGGTTTAAGTTATTGTGCGCAGCAATCAAGGCAAATTGCCTAATAATGACGAGGCGTCAAAGGGAGCAACCACGCCCTCGCTTAAAAGGCGCATGGCGGCTCCTCTCGAGAACTTCCTGGCGAACAAAAAGCAAGGAAAGGATGTGGAGTTCATTCGACACCACTCAGTCCGGGATTCACTCTCGTAGTATATATGGTTGATATCCTGCTCAAATAAGCAACATGGTTGGAATTGATGAGATACGACATGCAGAATAATGGACCATGAAAAATAAAGGAGTCCGATACCAAATTAATGTGTCACTCAGCACATATGTCAATTTAGAGGATATCATATGACCAATAAAGCACTATGCAAAACTGAGCAACATAAAGATCAAAATAGGACTACTAATAAACAAGTGCATAAAGTAGAAGAATCCATATGAAAAAAGATACCAGGCTAATAAATAAAATAAAGTTCTCCAACGATACACGAGGAAAAATGATACCTTTATTTCTTTCAGTCGTTTAGGGCTAACATCTGGATAGTTGAATGTAACAGGATGCCAAGCTTTGTTATCCATTTTCATAGCCGACTGATTCCACAGGGTATAGGTCAGTGATCTTCGTTCTATCTCACTTTCGAGCCCACTCATCTGATGAGTAAAAAGAAAACTAAGATTAATTAGAAATGCGATTTCAGTTGTAACATAATCAGAAAAGCCATGTACAAATTACAAAATCGAAGAGACTAGTTTTACTTATCAAGAATAGGGTTAGAGGACAACCGTTAAAAAGCTAAGACAAAACAGAAAACTGTTTGGAAAAAGAGAACATGTGGGAATGGGCTATACTGATTCTTTACTTACCGCAAACAATGTCGGCACATAATGTTCATCTGGGATACAATTATGCTGTTTTTGGAGTTTCTGCGCAATCAAAAGTAAGTCATCATTCACATTGAAGGAAGCACATTCTCGGTCACAATATCTGAAACAACACTACACACGAGTGTATTTGCAAAACAAGAGAAAATATGACACCTATGGGAATCAGATCTCACTACTAAATCAATGTTCTAGCCCCTGAATCGACTATCAAAATGGATGAAAAGGCTCCTATTAATCAACCTAATTGCATACATTTTGGGAATTGAACTCACCATATTCAGCTTTCCTTTACTGGTGTCCACAGGAGGGCGTCGCTGTAAACCAAGAAGAAAATTTAAATTTCAGATTGCCGTCCAATATGATCAAATATCTTATCATAGCTTTATGTGTTTGATAAACATCCACAAACCCTTGATAAGTAGTTTAGGAGACCAAGGAAGACCCAAATACTATCAAAACATTTATGCAGCAAAGCAACATGGCAAAGAAGGGGGAAGTATCTCCAAAAAAACAATTTGTGGATAGGAATATTTTACAATAATGAGAGCAAAATGGTTGAAAGTAAACACATAACATACTATAATCAACAGCATACCTTGCAGAATTTCTTAAAAACTGGAAGAACAACCTCATCGTCTACGACGACTTCTGCATGGCTCCTTATCAAAGAGATCCACTGCAAATACAAGGCAAGTTAAATTCCTTTGATACAATAAATGTGCACTGAACTCATTGAAATGCACAATGGTTTATAATGGGAAAATGAGGCAATCAAGACAAAGAGCAAAGGTCAGTTCTACATAAAATATGTAGGGTATACAAGAGAGCAAAATTCAAAACAAGTCTTTTAAAGCTAATTATGAAGTTCTTCAAATTCTCCAGTCTGAGATCAATTCATGATTCAAAATTTCCAAAAACTAACCTGAGATCCTTTTCTCCACTTGCTCCTTGGTATTACAGTTGACATTTTAGGGTGGTAACGCCCATCCTTTAAATCAAGAAAGCTGCAAAACAAGATTTTTCATCTCTTCAAATCAAAACAAGAACTGGTTTAAAGATCATACAATCTTTTTTCCCCATGTGTATAAAACACAAAAGAAAAAACATCAATGAATAGATCAATCAACCAATGCTTGGCACCTCAAGAATGAAAAAGGCCCGCCATCTACCTGTCCACGAAACTCCTAGGAGAAGCCATAAGATATCTATAGATATAGCTGAAGTTGTACAGAGGTACACAACTGCACAAATATAACACAACTTGCTATTAAAAAAGAACCTTCATTTCATTAATTATAATACAACCAAAAAACACCCATCAAGGTAAACTAGTTAAAAAGTCCAGACCTGTCAGACAGAAGAACAAATCTCTGATTTGCAGGATCCTCTAGAGCATTTGCAAGTAACAACCTTTCAGCTTCTATCATACTCGATTCTCCCCACGCTACCTGCAACAAATATGATTTGACCCATAACTTTTTATTGAGCTTATCCAAATTCTGTTAAAAAAAGTTCAAATCTTTTTGAGTAGTAAATCACCTGAATGCTATCAGCCAATTGCCGATTGTAAAAGAAACGCGACCGAGAAGTCGACTCGTCGAAGACGAAACCAGGGGCGGAGTGAATATAAATGGAGAAATTGGCCGTATCAGCGTTCTGTAACAAAGTCCCACAAAAAAATTAGCTGAAAATTTGGTAAAAGTGGAGGGGGAAAAAAAAGGAAAGATGGGTATTTGGCACGGACCTCGAAGAAGCTGCCCCAGAGAAAATCGAGAGGGAGATTGAATCGGGAAAGGAAGAGGAAAGCAATCTTAGGGGTACCATCGAAGTCGTTATAGCGAGGAATACGAGATCTCAAACGCGCACGAGCGAGAGAGTTAGTGGGAGAAGAGATTTCGGGGGAGAAATGGAGGCGGAGGAGAGCCCAGAAGCAAAGAACAAAGGAGAGGAAGACGACGAGTATCCAGCCTAACCAGATAACGTCGTGGACTAGTACCGGAGCGGCAGCGGCTTTCTTCGTCATGATATTTTTTTTCCGGCAACTGATCACTGCCTAACTTAAAATCAAGCTTCTATCATCTTCAAATTCTTCAATAATATAGTAATCCAATAATCGATCAACAAAGTAATAAGAAAACGAAAGAAAGAAAAAGAGAAGAGAATGTGGTTACAATGAAGGGTTTTTGATTTTAATGGAAGGGACGGAGTATTTAAAATTGTTTATGAATTACTGCGTAGGTTACTACTATGCCGTGTTGAGATGATTCAACGCCAACAAATTGAATCGCCCAAGTCAACAGCGAAATGATCGATTTGGGGGTTGGTTTTGTTGTTTCGTTTTCCCACTAACTGACCCATCGGCCACCGGCCACCGCCATTCAAGCATGTTGGGCTGTTGGCTGATAGCCCATTTTCCTTTGAAGGTAAGTTATTAGTGTAAGGACTTCAGATTCTAATCCCAACTTGAAATAACTTGAATATATATAGGGTAAACTACACAAATGGTAGCTTAAGTTTGAGTAAGTTTCTTCTTTCACCACTGAAGTTTAAAAAGTCACGTTCTAACCACTAACATTTTTGTTTAATAACAAAATGGTCACTCCGCATTAACTTCGTTAACTTAGTAGCAACGTCTGACGTGGCAACGGATGTGATAATTTTAAAGTAAATTAATACCTTCCAACAAGATGATAACGCATATCACTATTTAACTAATAAATATCATGTTAAAACCTCAACCCTTGCAAAAGAGATTAAAAAAATTTCAAGCCTTTTCTCTCCATAAGAAGATGATACTTATCATCATCTTATTGGAGGATGTTGATTCACTTCAAAAGATGTCACACCAAAAGTTTGTTACAAAGTTAACAGAGATTAATGGAAGAGTGGTCATTTTGTTATAAACTGGAAACGTTAACAATTGAAACGTGACTTTTCAAACTTCAGTGGTGAAAAGAAACTTATTCAAACTTCAGTGACCATTTATGTAATTTACCCATTTAAAATACAATTCAACTTGATTTGTTGGGTGGATATCTTAAAGAAACAGATTCGACAAAGGAATCTTGGGGGGAGATGTCGAGTTTAAGGAAGAGGAATTTGTAATTTTGAACACCAAGATCATAAAGGGATTTACATGCTTTGGAAATTTTACAAGTTACAACATGTGTAATCTACATAGAAACATGTAATTCCAATGTTATGGATGGCCAAAGCCAAAGATCCAACAACAATCCTACAGGGAGCTGTCTTGTTCCCGAAAGTATAACAACAAAACGGGCGTTTTAATGTTCAAACTTTGGAGCTCATGAAATATGTTTGTAAGTATGATTAGAACATGAAATATTTGCACCTGTGCTCTTTGATATGCATTTGTAATGTGGGTGCTTGCTAGTCGAATAGCAGAATAAGAATGTTGAACTCAAAGCTGTCTCTGGTTTCTCTTGCGAATGCGGGCATGTATATAAATACTAGATGCATGAAGACTATTGGATGCTGCCCGCCTTGGCGGTTTGACAATCCAAGATAACATTTAAGATCTTTCCAGGAACAAAGATTCTCATTTTGATTGGTTTCCCATCGAGGTACTTTGAGAGTTTTTCATCTTTCGAAGCCAACATAAAGGCATCCTCCTCCGAACATCCTTTTTCGACCTCAATTGTACCCCTTGTCTTGCCATTTATCTGGACCGGTAGCACAATGGTTGATTCTAAGTACGTTGGATCAGCCTGGCGTCAGAGTATGAACAAGACTGAGGCAATCACGCTACCACACCATCTTATAGCAGGTGATTCTTCAAATACAAGCAGTAAAAGTACAAAAATTTAAATCGGGCCAGATACTTTACCTTTGGAAAGGCCTTGTATGCTATTGAATCCGGATGACCGAGGCGAGACCAAAGTTCTTCAGCCATGTGAGGTGCATAAGGCGAAAGCAACAAGACAAATGCTTCAATAATTGCTTTTGGATGTTTATCCCACTGATGACATGAATTAGAAAAACATAAAATCAGATCACAAATGGGCAAAGACGAGCATGAAACAGAAAACCAAAGAATATTGAGGCAGCATCCTTCTCGACATCACACAAAAGTAACCTAACATGACCGAGCTTTATAGAGAATGTTAAATAATACTGAAAACAAATGTCCCCACAAACCCCGTGATATCACTAATTAAAAGCCAAGGGAATATTGTTCCTAAAAGAATACATATTGAACACATAAAGAAGAGGAATTTACGTCATTCGTTCTCTGTCTACCGAAATCACTATAAGGATCTATCGTATACATAGCTAAAGAGAAAGTCAGTCATTTGCTCAATGAATAAAACCTTACATGCTGCATTGATGAACCCCATCATTGCAGAAATTCCAGTATTGAACCTTGTCCCTTCAATTTCCTCTGTCACCTGGTTAAAAGAACATAACCAATCATCTGTCAGAAAGCAAACAAGGAATCTTAGGTTTCAATATTCATGTTACTTGTGCACTCCTAAATTGATAAAATACCCTTTTGGATCAAATTGAAAAAATATGATCTGATCTGGGGAAATTTGTGGGTTATTTAACATAAAGGCATAATGAACTGCACTTATAAACCACCGATAATCCTAGGAAGTGCATACTTCTTTGCAGATAATGCAACATTTACACAGTTAAGCAGATGCCCATAAGATAAAAATCGAAAGAGTGTAGAATACGACCTTAGCGATGCATTTATGGAGAGCACGAAGTTGTTCCGTAGTAGGTTCCTCATCAGTAACCAATGTTCCATCTCTGAAAGCACCATGATGTAAGGGCGAACCAACAATCAGCCTCCAAGTTCGTCCGAAAAATCGATGGACTCCTTCAATTCCACTAGTATTCCATGTTTTTGAGTCTCTATAAACAAAATGCAACAGGCATCTTTGTTGGGTTCCCTCTTATTACATAATGCTTAAAATACTAAAATAAATTGAACAAAATATTACCGAAATGGTCCCATGAACATTTCATACAATCAAAGAGAATCGGCACCATATTCAGAAACAACATCATTAGGATTGACTACAT